>JAKWJA010002494.1:22074401-23274401 GCA_027704765.1 Solanum habrochaites
CAGTTTATTGCATTTGAGAAGTAAGTTTGAGCCGTAACAAAGTTTGGCGCCGGGCACGGGGGGAACTTAGCTTTAGCTTAATTTTAGACTTAATATACTATAGTTGGTTGATAGTTTTCTTGATGTTTACTTTGTTTGATTGTGTTTGATTTCTGTTCAGAACTATATCCTTATGCCCAAATACACGGAGAGGACCGGAGCGGAAGGAACCATTGTTCCCCTAACGATCAAGAGTTAGAGCGTTACTATACATCGGCGAAACATGAATCGTAATTTGGGATCAATGATGACAGATTTCCAAACCAGAAACCATCCAGCTCGGTTGTCCTCGGGTCAGATGTTACCCGAAGCTCGGGTGGAACGGGTGTTGAACATCACAGAGGGGACAGAATCCCGCTCCACGGCACCAAGCAATACTACAGAGGCTGGCTATGATAAACATGCAGATTTCGGATGGGCCAATGGTTTTGCCTTCCTTACCCACAGGCCAACTTTGGTGGCGGGGGTAACCACTAGTCGTCGATGCAAAAATGCTCACTGCAGAGGGTTTGTTTTCAGGAGGGCTTAAATTCTGAGGATCCACATGCCCAATAGCTAAGGTAGGGCATGTGCGCAAAAGGTGCTTTGTGTGGGAGGCATGACTTGGATCTAGATGTTGTGATAGGCTCAGAGTGTTTTTCCTCTCTCATTGACGGGAGTAGGTGAATGTGGTTCACTGAGCTCCCATAAAACCTCCATCTTTACTTGGAAATATCAACTGAGGGAGAGGGGATGTCTTCTTAGCACGCTACGTCCGGTCTCCAAGAAAAACTAAACACAAAGACAGGGTGAAAACTTTGTGGCACGACCAGGAAGGAGTAAAGTTAGTAGTTCGTGGGGATATGATTCACCTCATTCTTGGAGAAGTGTAGGGTTCCAAATTCACCGTATAGATGATGAGTCGCTGAGATGAAAGAATATTTCTATAGGGGTCAAGGATGATCACAACAACGCGGTAGGGAACACTATAGCAGGTGGTGGATCGTAGATGGGAATGTCCTATGCAGAGAGCGCCTGAAAAAAAAAAAAGATTGGAAAAAAAAAAAAAAAAAAAAATCTCCCGAATAACAAAAGCTTGAGAGTACTAGAAAGTCTGTGTGATACAGGGAGGAACACACCTTTGCAGTGCAGTCCACTCACAACCCCCAAGATGAATTCGGGAAGAAGATGGAAGAAATGGCCTTCAAATGAGAAATGAGATTGGGTGGTACTAGTAAAACATGTCACGGGGGGTTGCAGAAAGGTTATGCAGTCAACTATTGGCTAACACCACCACCTTCCAAGTGATGAGTGTGTTTTTAATTATGAGAGGCTTCTATCAGTTTAATTATGACAGATGGGGGGTGTTTCCGAGCCAAGGCCCAAGGCCAAATCAGCGATTAACTTGGCGCCAAGGTCAAGGGAACCAAGGTCGGAACTATGGTAATACAATCGTGAGGGTCATTATGTCACGAGATGGAAAACTTCAATCGCGACAACAACTCAACAGGGGTACTATGTAATTAGAAGAAACGACAGGATATGGACCCTAGTTTCTCCTCAAAATCGGGAAAGTGGGAGGTGTGAGAAGTTACTCCTAGGGATGGTGGAGGTAGATCCTTGGGTTGGAGGTAGGATGTATGTCACGAGTTTTGAGGATTATGTGAGGATAAGTTGCTAAAATGATGAGGAGGTTCGGATATGTGCTAGTGATGAGCCAAATCAAAAGAGTGAGGAAATGATTTAGCGGGTATTGGGCAAAAAGTTGATACCCATGCCAATATTCAATAAGAACTTGGTTACAATTGCCCAATATCTGAAAATGTGAAAACACAGGCAACCGGGGCCACTACGTCCTAGCCAACAATGTCCAAAAATCCGAAAAATATTGAGGAACATGTATGGCCAATTACCACTCTGCAGGGGGTGGGTGGGGTAATAAGCAAAACCTGACTCCACCTAATGCATTCTGATGAGAATAAGGTGGACAACAGAATCTGATAAAGTGGAAGAAGTTGATAAGAGGAAGTTAAGTTGATGCTTGAAATTAGGGGATAAACAATGCACAAAAAAGATGCTGAGTGCCTCTTAAAAAGAGGGGTAATCTATGGCCTAGGCACCCCCCCATTTCCTCAGAGGTAGTGAAAAAAAGACGGGAGGGGAGGATGGTAAAGTAAATAATACCGGCCGTTTTATAACAATTGTTGAAGCAACGTTCTATCAATGGCATTTTGGTAGAAGCTTTAGAAAAAAAATGCCCCCGGTTACGTCAAAATTTATGAAATGAAAGGATCTGGTTACAAAGGAAAGATCGGTCACTTTTGAGGATGATGATAGAATGCAGCATTGTAGTGATTGCACAAGATCTTGGTTCCAAAAGAAAGAAGATCCCGGGTTGCGTGGACTATTCCTTGTACAATGGGCTATTAAATTTTGCGAAAGGCTTATGTGATTTGGGGGCCAGGCAAGCTATAAATCTATGCGCCCCTCTCGATTTACAAGAAGTTGGGTTTGGGGGACCCAAAACCCACTTCGATGCGGTACTGATGGCTAATGACAGTTACAACGAACCTATAGGGAAATTCCGATGTGATAGTAAAAGTGGAGGCGAGGCATTCATTATTTCCAGCAGATTGTGTTTATTCTTGATTGCGAAGTTGATTTTGAAGTGCCCATTATTCTTGGGAGGCCATTCCTTGACGGGGAAGGCCTAGCTAGACATGGAAAAAGGGGCAAATGAAAATTTGAGTTGAACAATGAGGAAGTGGATGACCTTTTAATGTGTGTAGGCCATGTTGAGGCAGAGAGTGGTGGTCCAATCGGGCATTGCTACATCCTGACAAACATGGGTGAGACATTGAGACACAAATAGAAGATAGAAGAAAAGACCGTCTAGGTGTCGAAGTAAATCGGCCGGGAGTGATAATGAACTTGATAGCGATGGCATTGAAGGTATGAGTCATTAGTCGGGGTTCCCTCAGGCTCTTGACAGAGGTGAATGTTCGGTTTTAATAAACCGAAGAAAAAGAAAGAAATTTGAGCTCGATATGAAGATGCGAGTCCCCACCCGCGAAAACCATCGGTAAGAGGAAGCTCCCAAAAGTTGAATTATAAGAAAAATTAAAAGCTTCTCCATTCGCATCTTAGGTATGAATGTCTTAGGAAATGGTGACACTTTACCGGTAAATCATTGCATCAAGAATTGGTATGGGATTGAGTTCATGACAACAGGTTCAGAGTTGGTGAAGGGTACTAAAAAGTTTCCAAAAGGCCAATGGGTGGACCATTGCAGGACCATTATTGGGATCCTCCTGGTATTTGCTCTCCATAAAAATCCAACTCATGCCTGATCATAAGCCGAGTAGTATTGGAGCACCAGAGACGTTGAATTGAATTCCTCCTATTGCAAGAGGTCGGTTTGAAGAAGGAAATTATCCAATGTTGGATGCGGGAGTAAAGAGTAAGTATCCAATGCCGACGTTCAGTTGGGTTATGCCCGGTTCAGTGTGTTGTACCTAAGAAAGGGGAATGATGTGGTCCCCAACGAAAAGGATATGAACTTGTTCCAATGAGAACAGTTACTGGATGGAGGGTGTGTATGGTTATCATAAACTGAACTCATGGACTGAAAAAGACCATTTTCCAATGCCCTTCATGGATCAGAGTTGGATAGACTTGCCGGAGGAAAAAGGGTGGTATTGTTTTCTTGATGGGTATTCGGTGGTGGTATAATCAGAATTGTTGATTGCACCAGAAGATCAAGAGAAAACCTTTCACTGTCCATAGGCGGGACTTGCGTCAGAAAGGAATGCATTTGGTTGTTGCAATGCACCCGCAAACCTTTCAGAGAATGTATGATGTCAATATTTTATGGACATGGGTGGGGATTATATAGAGGTTTTTTATGGATGGATGATTTTTCGTGGTGGTGATTCATTTCGAGCGGTTGCTTAAACCAATTTATCTGAGGTTTTAAGGAAGATGTGAAAGACTTGCCAATTTGGTACTAAACTGGGAAAAAGTGTCATTCATGGTTTAATTAAAAGAGGGATTGTGTTGGGTCATCGATTTCAGAAAAGGCGAGAGGTTGATCGAGCTAAAGTGAACGGTAATAGAAAGACTGCCCCCACCAATCTCTGTGAAGTGTGCAAGAAGCTTTCTGGGCATGCAGGTTTTTACCGAAAGAGTCATCAAAGAAAACTTTCAAAAGATTGCACAACCCATTGTGAACTGCTGAGAAAGATTGGAAATTTTGTTGTTTGATGAATCTTGTCTTAAGGCATCGGTGTGAACTAAAAGAAAAATTGTGCTGCGCCTTCTCATTATTTCCCCGGATTGGAGCAGTCCATTCGATGTATGTGCGATGCTAGTGGGGGGGGGTAGATATTGGTGTAGTACTGGGACAGAGGAAGGAAAGGAAAAAAACAAAATCCTTCACCCATTTCACTATGTAGTAAAGCCCTAAATGAAGCTAAGAAGAACTACACAGTGAATGAAGCAAGAACTTCTGTGAAGAAGGGTTTGCTTTTGAGAAAATTTCGCCTCCTATTTGCTAGGACTAGAGTTATAGTTCATATGACCATTCAGGCATTGAGATATTTGATGGCGAAAAAGGATGGAAACCAAAGGTTGTTCGCTGGGTATTAATGCTGCAAGAATTTGATTTTGAAGGTGGTGGATAGAAAAGGGAGAAAAATACGGTGACTGAAGTCATTTGTCTAGTTAGAGGATGAAGCTATGAGAGAGTTAGGGGATAAGACTGACATGATGATACTTTCCCCGATGAACATGTATTGGCTGTTCACAAAGACTTGCTTCCATGGTCGCAGTATTTTGCGGAACTATCTGGCTAGTGATTAATGTTCCATCAGATTGTCCTTTCATCAAAGAAAAAAGTTCTGTACGATGTGAAGAGTTTCTTGGGATTGAACCATACTGTATAGGAGTTTTGTGCCGACGGGCTATTCGCGTTTGGTATACCAGAATGGGAAAATGTTGAGTGTGTTGGAGGCATGCCATTCTTCACCTGTTGGCGGACATCACAGTGGTTATCCGAACCGCTCAAAAAATTGCATGTGGGTACTGATTGGCCAACTCTTCATCAAGATGCTCATGGGTTTGAACAGCAGTGACAAAGTCACGTGAGGTGGTTATTTCAAGAAAGCAAGAGCTCCCTCCTAAACCCCCATTCTTGTGATGAGTCAGTGATGTGTGGGGTGGTAGTGAACTTTATGGGCCCTCGTGAGTCTCATTGGGATGAAGTAACATTCTAGTAGGCAGTTGATTTGTAATCATAAAGGGTCGAAGCCCATAAGCACTCGCAAACAATTGAAGGGGGAACGATGTCACGGCATTTTGAAAAAGAATAATATTCTATAGTTTTGGCACCCCAAGGGCTCTTATTAGTGATGGGGCTCCACTTTCTGCACAGATTATTCAAGGGTTATTGGGAGAAATATGGGGTTGCCCATAATGTGGCACTCCTTACCACCCTCAAAAAACTAGTGGGCAAGTGAAGTTGTCAATCGAGAGACTTCAAAGCAAATATTGGTCCCAAAAACAGTACTGAACGGCTGCTAGAACGGATGGTCAAGGGAGGCTTGATGAGCTCTTTGGCCTACCGCGCATATAGATCCATTGAGTAGTCTCCCATACAACTTGATATGGGAACGCTTTTCTTCCCTTTTTTTTTTTTTCTTTTTTGGGGTTTGTTTGTTTTTTTTTTTTGTTTTTGGTTGGGTGTTGTTTTTTTTTTTTTTTTTTTTTGTTTGTGTTTTTGGGGGGGGTGGGGGGGTTGGGGGGGGGGGGGGGGGGGGGGGAGTTAGAGCATTTACAGCCATGTGCTAGAAGAAGTTTAAAAATGGATTGGAGGAAGTGCAGAGCACCGGTTAAAGGGGTTGAATGAATTGATGAATTTTGCCTAAAAGCCTATGAAAGTTCAGCCCTATACAAAAAAAAAGAAAGATGAAGAAGTACCATGACAACAAAAGTGAACAAACGAGCGTTTATGGTTGGGGATGTTGGTGCTTTTATTCAATTCCAGATTGCGATTGTTTCCAGGCAAACTCAAGTTCAAATGGACGGGTCCTTACACGGGTTACCCAAACTATTCCCTCATGGAAGCAGTTGGTTGGGAAAACCAAGGAGGGCGTGCGGTTCAAGGTGATGGACAGCGCATAAAAATCTAATCTCGGGCATGCTGTAATCGGCGTAATGAAGTGACGAGGGTACCCACTTTGATGAAGTCTGAGTAATCAAGTGTCCCCAGTCGGTGCCGCGACATTAAATCAGGCGCTTGTGGGGAGGGCAACCAATACTTATGCGTTTTTTTTTTTTAATATGGTAGCATTTTCTTTCTATAATGGGTTTTAAATTTGTAAGGCACATCACCAGGAAATTTATTGCAGAAACACTACTTCGCAGTAGTAGCCACTGACGATACGACGAAGGGACCGTTTCACTCGAAACGGGGACCGTCGTAGGCATCCGTCACACCAGGTATGTAAGATGTCATTTTGAATATTAGGGGCACATACGACGGGAACATAAGTACGGGCAGTCCACACAGGTGACGGACCGTCGTCGTGGAACCGTCGCCACGCAAATAAATGAATATCTACCTGACCCGACCGGCTGGACCTTTGACAAAGTGGGACCGTTTATATTCCCCCCCGTCCAGCTTCCACCACAGTGACGTCATTATTCCACTCAACCGTCCCTCTCTTTTCAAACTGCCACCAATCCCCCTCACTGCTCATTGCTCCCACAAAAATCACCTAAGCCTTATAACCTATCATCTACTGTCGGTGTTTGCCTTGACAGGGATCTTCTCTATTTGTTCTTCTACATTTTCCAAGGTATGTGTCTCTACATTTATACTTATTTTTCTGCATTTTAGTTTTGTAGTTAGTATTAGCTTGTTTTTAGTCGTATATTGTTTCTATATCTGACAATCTGTCTAAACCTAGGTTCAAATTGTTGATAAACAGCCAGATTAGCTTTGGTAGTTTCTTAGGCGTGGGGGTAATAGAAACATATAAGTCCATTCACTATATAACCATGTCAGGATCATCGGGGATAAATAGGGGCAACCCCCAATTCTAGACTTCTATCAGAACGAGACCCCGATGACGGCCCGTCTCGCCTACACGACGGGACCGGTCATAGGGTCCGTCGCAAAGCCCTAGAACCCCTTGCTAAACGTTTGCCTTGTGACGGTCCGTCATACCACGACGCGTCCGTCCTGCATGACCGTCACGATGGTCAGAGACTGTTTCTCCAGGTTCTCTCAAAAAGTGGTCCAAGTGTTCCTAACGAGGACTCGTGTGACGAGACAGTCTACCCCGACGGTCCGTCCTGCTGACCGTCATGAGGGTCAGAGACCCTGTTTTTTCTCAGGGTCTCTCAAAATTGTCTAAGTGTCCTACGGACGGACTCTGGTGACGGACCGTCATACCCCGACGGTCCGTTCATGCTATGACCGTAATGATGGTCAGGAAGACCCTGTTTTCTCAGGGTCTCTAAAATGGTCAAGTGTCTACGACGGACTCTTGTGACGGACCGTCTACCCCGACGGTCCGTCCTGCTTGGACCGTCAGGATGGTCAGAGACCCTGTTTCTCAGGTCTCTCAAACTGGTCAAGTGTCCTAGACGGACTCTTGTGATGGACCGTCATACCCACGACGGTCCATCCTGATTGACCGTCATGATGGTTCAGAGACCCTTTTTCTCAGGGTCTCTCAAATTGTCCAAAGTGTCCTACGACGGACTCTGGTGACGGACCGTCCAACCCCCGGACGGTCGTTCATGTTGCCATAATGATGGTCAGAGATTCCATCTTAAGGGTTCCTTACACATACAGATACCAAGTATAACACGACGGACCTATGACGTCGTCATAGTCACGGAAGGACCGTTATCGTTCCCGGTTTGTTTGATACAGTTTTCCAATATAATAACAACACTATTTTCAAATTTAAAATTTTAAGGTCAGATGAGTTTTGCCTTATTTGGTTTTACATTACTCGTAATATAGTGAAGCCGTTGTAGGTTACTATCTACTATGGACCCAAGCAAGACCGAGCCTACCTAGCGGGCGATCCAAGTATGTCGCCCCGTCTGCACGATGTTTGACTATTGGGTGGAGATTGAGAGGGGGACCCTGAATATGTGCTCCCAGGGCACCTCCGCCCATTCCCGACTACACGTTGCCCCAGAGCCACACCCCAGAAGGTGCGTCACCGGCATAGTCACGGCTCCCAGTTGATGAGGAGCGCACATTGGAAGGCACACCCTCTGGGTAGCCACAAAGAGGAAGGAGCGTGTGGGCTCCTTAGAGTATTCCTGGTCCGGGAAGCTTTCAAGGATCTGATGAGGTTCCGTACCGACACGCTGCAGCGTCTCGCCTCGTCTGATGAGGCTGACCAATTCTTGACTCCACAATCGGGAGCACAGTTAAGGTCCCCACCCGCCCGCTGACCAGACAAACGGGGTGTGTAGACGGCCAGTTTCAAGTTGTACCTCGATGCAAAGTTTCCTGAACGGACAAGGAGTAATGACTCGCACCTCAACATTGGAGCGGCGGGGTGGGGGGGGCGGGTACTCACAGGGAGCCTTCCCATGATGGCCGGAGATTCTGATAAACCTCTTCACCAGCATCGCCTTGGAGTGGACAGCACGTCCATTGGGACGCTAAAGCGAGGAGATGGGCCGAGAGTCTCCGCGTCCTATGTAGCGAACTCTCCGATGCAGATCGACAGGCGGGCTGCTCCCGCTAAACAGGCCCCATGGAGCAGGTTCGAGGTCGGGGCGGGAAAGGTCGACATTTTCTCCGCCAGCCATTCGACGGTTCCTATACGGCGGACAGTTGTAGATGCTACTCGGACCCCCATGCAATGCCGAGTTGCCTATCGCTGGCAGATAGTGAAGGCAGGAAGTTTCTACGAAGTCTGCAACTGAGGGAGAACCACCAAGATGTGGAGGGCCCCTGCACCGATCAGTCGACGGAGAGGGTGCTGATGGGCACCGAGCCGAAGGGGGCCATCAAAAAAGGCCAACCTCACGTCGTCGCCAAGTTCTTGTGGTCTTGCTCGTGCGTCATGCCTTTCCCCCCACAGGGTTCTGAGAACATAGTAGTACCTGGGAGTCGAGACGTTTGCTGATGGCAAAGCAAGATAGAAGGCTCAGGTGGACAATGCATGGATTCTACAGCATTCATGCACGAGAGGGCCTTCAAGGGCACCACCACTACCCTTTACGTGCATCGATATTTGCCACTTCGCTAAACCCTTCCCTTTCTCCCCCTATTCTCTATTTTCTCCCCACGATCTCTCCTCCCCCCTCCTTCCCTCGTACTATCTTTCAATCCTGACCCATTCTACTCTCTCCGTTGTCCCTCCGCACTCCCCACACCATCCTTTTCACTTCTAATTGTTCCCCTTCCCTTTTCCCTACTCGCTCCTCATCCCACTCTTTCCCCCTTCGCCTCCTCCTGATGCTCCTCCCTTTAGCGCATGTTATTTCCTCCCCACTCTTCCGACCTTTTTCTACGCATATCGTCTTATACCTTTTCTTCTTCAATACATTTCTTCTTCTCTTTTTCATCTTTGCAGGTCTGCAGGTGTTGTTGCAATTTGGCACATTAGATCAGTTTGCGAACCCCGACACGGTACCGTTGATTGTTCGGCCTCTCAGAGACGCGGCCAATGAGTTGGCCCCACGGCGAGGGCCCCGGCCGAGGCCACACATAGAGACGATCTTGCGGAGCATGGCCAGGCTCGTACAAAACACACAGAAATCCACAGGACAAACCCGGTCGAGTCTATCCCGGGTAGTAAGTAGCACAGCCCCTCTACCGACACCGGCCCCACTTGCTCGAGTAAAACAACTGGAGGCACAAATGGCCACTCTTCTGCAATTCAGATCCAGCCGTGGAGCCGAAGTCATAGCTTGGAGTCTGAAGCCCACGTAGGAGAGGAGATTGCAGCGGAAGATTGCTGAGGGAACCAGCGCATAGATGCCTTGAGTTGAGGGTTGGAGCCCGAACCAGCCCCTCCGGAGATGTGTCAACTCTCAGGCTGGCAGTGACAGTCTTCGTGCAGGACATCAGTACGCTCTTAGCGAGAGAGTTCCGGAGTCTGTTCGAGGCTTGCTGAGGATACTGTATTGGCGGCTTTGTTTCTACTTCCAGAATTCCCCTATCTTCCCCGAGAGAGAGTGCTAAGAGGCGAAGGAGGCGATCGGGGGATGAGGGCGAGCAAGGAAGAAGGAGCGGAGAGTGGAGGCTGCGAGGAGAGCCTCACTTGCTGAGGCGGAGGGCACACGGATCAGAGCATCGCAGATAGCGGATGGGCTCTAGGCTCCTGTACTGTAGAGACAGCCGGAGGCCCTACTGAGGGTGAGGGTGGATGGGAGAGGCATCACTGAGGATGTCAGATTGCTGAGGACACAACTAGTGTCAGGTTGCAGAGGATGTGGGTTCTGGGAAAAAGGACCCACCAGCTTGTTGATCGCCGGGAGAGCTATGGCCAGCAGGTTTGCTTCCCGACCCCTCTAGTCTTTAGATTTTTATGCATTGGGGACCAATTGCAGTTTTTTTGTTGGGGGTGGGGGGGGTAAATGGAAGTGAGTGTTAGGGTGAAGTAGAGAGCCCAACTCACATCCTATTTTGGGGTTTCTTGCTGATTCTTTTCCCCAAAAAGACTGATTAATTTTTTTGTTTTGTTGAACCGGCATGTTTATGTTTATATCTTTTTACATAGTTTAACTTTGAGCATCGATGGCAATGATTATCCTTATAATAAACTCGAAAATTAATTGAATGCTAGGCATTAGTAATGACAATTGGTGGCTCAAGCATGAAAATAGAGTTACACATTGCATTACCCTAGGTCTTAATTCAAAAAAGGTGTCTAATGATTCTGTATAGTGATGGACATGTTAACGTGAGAGTGAGGAAATTGCATAGTCGCATCTATTGTAATGAGCTAGAAACTGGCCTGGTTAGTCCTGCTAAAAGGAAGCTGTAACAAACAATTAGGAAAGGATCATAGGACCTTATCAAAGAAAAGCCCCATTTCTAACCCAAATACAAAGAAAACCACAATGAAAGTTATCCTTCTTGGATCCAAATAATTTGAGCTTAATTAGACCTTCTCTTTTTTTTTTTTTTTTACCCCAACTGATCTTTTCTGGGAACAAAGTGTTGGCCGGTCCCTCATAGGACATGTGCACCTCAGCTATATGCAAAAAGCATAAGTTGAGGGTGGCTAATAACAACCTTCGTTCGGCCCTGACCAAACTTGGGGGTATTGGTACCTTGACTCATGGAAAGCCCATGCGTTGAGGGTGGGGCTATTACGAAGAATGCTTGGGGAAAGTGGGGTTGGAAGGAACAAAAACAAAAAGAGAGAGAAAGAACAAAAGTAAAGTGACTTCAAAGTGTTAAATAGAAAGAAAAAAAAAAAAAAAAAAAAAAGAAGGGAAAAAGAAAAGTATACAAGATTATAAAAAAAAAAAAAAAAAAAAAAAAAAAAAAAGAAAAAAAAAAAAGGAGAGAGTCACTACACAACTGAAGAAAGAAGAGAAAATTGAGCAAATGGAAAGAAATTGAGAGACTGGGCGAGATAAGTGGATAAGAGGGAAGCTTTTAGCTGATATTTGTCAAGGAGGGACAAAAAGTCACTTAGAGTTATCTAAAAATGTACCCTACCTGACCCTGAGACTATGTTACCAAGTTAAAAAAGTCCTATCGTGATCCTAAGTGTTGTTAGCGAACTCTAAGGGCAGTTGAAAATAAGGGCAAGATTATGGCGATAGGTATAAATGAGTGTGACTTTGTTATGAGAGCGAGTGTTGTGAAATGGAAATGTAATCCTTATACTTCAAACTGAAATCATGTGTGAAAAAATGAGGATTTTTGTTCTTAAAGTGAGGACAGTAGTTGACATACCAGACCTTGTTAGCACCTCGGTGAGAAATTGAAAGAGGATAGGTGTTAGTGCATTGTGAGTCGTGTTTTCATGTTCGAATCCACAAAAATTCCAGCTAATAGTCCGATAGCAGCATAGATTTTGATGAGATTAATGGGATTGCATAGCCCAATGATTGCAAAGGATAAAACATGAAACTATTGTACAAGATGGTGTAGGTGAGTCATAGGGCGTTGCTTGAGGACAAACAACGAATTTAAGTTGAGTGGTGTTGTGTTGATTATACCGTGGCTTTCACGGTATAATTAATACTTTTAACTCAAGGTTAGGGTGTCCAAAAGCCCTTTTTATGCTTATTTTTATAAAAGTTTCTCTTTTTGTTTTGCATGAAATATGTCCAGAGCCAATTGCGGATGATTTTGAGGGGAGAGAAGCTGCTGAAGGAGATGGGGAGTCTGAAAGTGTTGAGGATTACGAGGCTTGTGACGGTCCTTAATGGGCCATGACGGTCTGTCCTGCAGGTACATAGTGAAGTCAGAGAAGTGAGTCCAGTACCAAATTCCAAAGAGTGAAGTCTTTTGAAAACGAGACCCTCGACGTGACAGTTGTGCCTATGACGGTCCGTTCAACCTGCCGTGAGGGGGACGAAAGGAGAGCAGCAGAGGAAATGACACAAGTATGGGATCGAGGAGTCCACGACGGGTCCGTCTTGACACGACGGCCGTCGCGTGTGGGTCCGTCGACACCCAGCCGCGTATTTGGCAGATTTCCAGTAAGTAGAATTCTTGTTTAATTCGGGTTTTTGATTTTTATAAATAGTTCGAAAAAAACCTCGTTTTTGAGGTTAGACCACCAGATAATAGACTCTAAAATATTAGAATCAGATTATGTCGAAATTATGATTAGTGTTTGTACTTTGGGTATTATTATTCTTACAAGTACTTTTTGGTGATTAATCAAGCACTCTTGGACTTTACTTCTTTCGTTGAAGGACGTACATGAATTCCTATTTAATATATTTGGAATTGTGTTATGGCGATGAGTAACTAAACTCCATAAAGTAGGGTTGTGGGAACCATAGGAACTAATGAGATAAACCCTAGCTAAAATAACAATTCTTAGAATAGTGTCGTGCATTGTATTAATAAGTTCTTCGCTTAGGAAGTCTTTTACGGAGGATCAACGTTTTAGAACTCGCTTAATGTACTTGCAGGGACCAAGGAGGTAGTAATAGAAAAGAATTATTAACATAGATTAGTGTTATACTATCTAATAGGCTTAGTATTGATTGGTACGAGGTAGTAACTTAGGCAAATACGAATTACGATGCGTATCATGGGGAACGAGGTAACAGATAAGGGTTAGTTAAGCAACACACGTCGCCGGCGACCAAAGGTGCGGAGTGAGATTTTCTAGATGACGGACCAAGGATTTAGAAATAAATAAATTATCACTTTGCATGCAGATACTGAGGAAAGCATTGTTATAGTTAGATTTATCAAGTTATGAACCACGTTGTGGGGAAAAACGTAAACCCTAGTTACTTTGATTATTGATTAAAACCCAACTCTAAAAAGCTGTTACGTGTCTTTTCAATTTAGTTAGTTCTTTTTTAGTTTTTTTTGGACTTATAGGAGATACAAACCCCCCTGTTTCATTTTAGGTTTTTGTACTTTCTAAGGAAAGTTATCAAATCGAACAATTAGTAATAACAGTAAAGTTACGTCTGAGACTATTTTCTCGTGGAACGATCCCAACCTCACTAGTTGGGTTATTATTGACGCGACCGCTTGACTTCTCATTTGAGAAGTAATGTTTGAGTTATCAGGTTGGCACGGGGGGGTGTGTTGATTTTTTCTGTGGTTGGGTGGACAGGGGAAGGACCAAAACGGATTAGGGCTGATGATGTTATGGGTAGGGTGGTTTAGGGTTGGTTGTGAGTGTGGGTGGGTTGCGGGTGTGGTATTGTGGGTGGACGTCGAAGGAGTGATGGAGGGGTTGTTGGGTAGGGGGTGGAGGTTGTGGGGGAAAAGGTGGTGAGTGGACCCTGTGAGTATGTTGGAAAAAGGGTGAAGGACCGCCAAGGAATGATGTATTTATTGGAGGAGAGAAAATAGACTCGTAGGGGAAACTCATTTCGACAACTTGGACCAGACGAGACATTGAACTTAGAGTTGTGGTCACGACAGCGATAACCCTTGGAGGTAGGATGATAGCCCAAAAAAATACAAGGACGGATCCGGGTGTATTTGTGAGTAGATGAGGGCGTAGCAAAGGGTAGGCAAGACCCACCCAAGACGCGGAGGGTGTATAATTGGGAAGTTCTTGGTAAAGGAAGTTGATAGGGTGATTGTTGGAGAGGGTGTGACTGGGGCATTCTGTTAATGAAGGTAGTTGCGGTGGCTAGAGGTTCTACCAAAAGGACGACAGGGAGATGAATGAGGTAGAAGATTAACCACCGTTTCAATGCGATTTGGCGGATGATGTACGCTCAGCACCCCATTCTGTTCGGGAAGTGATGGATAGGGGTTTGATGTATAATTTGTCCAGGGATGGCAGGAAAAATGGCCAAAAGATGTTATTCCCATATTCCTTCCATTGTCACTTCGAAAGTGTAACATGAGAATTGAAATTGGGTTTTGACCATTTGTTCAAAGGTGACAAAGGTGGTGTATGTATGTGATTGGGGTTTTAGGGGTTACCAAACCAAGGCTATCTTTAAATCATCCACAAACCCAAAACAGATATAATGAGCGAAAACCAGGCAATGAAACAGAACACCAGTAGGGACCCCATAGGTCAGAATGAATAAGTTGAAAAAGGTGCTGAAGTTGGATTACGCTTACTAAGATAATAGTAAAAGGAATTTATGAGATTTAGCAATTGAACAGAGTCACAATTGTTTAAGGAATGGAAAGAAAAAAGAAAAACCTAATTGAGACATTAAAGATTTATTATTTGAGTAGACGGGGTGAATGTGAACCAGCAGACTTGTTGGCCACAACAGACTGTGGCAATATCAAAAGAGCCACCGGGGAGCAATCAGGAAGCTTTCTGAAAACTGGGTGGGCGACGAACTTGTGCCAGGACAGGAACATACAGACCATGCTCACAGGGGGCCGGGCCCTAAAAAAATCCCCTCTTGGTAGTATTGTTAGGATCTGACAAATCATTAGAGGTTGAACAAGAGTGAGCAATTATTGTCTTTTGTGAATTGGTTTGGAACTGAAAGGAGTTTGGTTTAATAGCAGGGGACTGGGTAAGGACCAGGTGAATGAAGATCGTGGTAGGGGTTTTTAATGGTACCCCGTGCCAGGTGAGACAGTATTAAGAGACTCACCGTTGCCAACAGTTAATACCATTGGAGCCATGATATGGATTTGGAGCGTTAGCTTGGATAGATCCGAAGTTAAAGTGCATGTTGGACCTAGTATTCCAAAACCATGTAAGGACGGGCCGGCGTGAGATGCATAATTGGCACAGTTATCACTATTTCGGCTCTCCCTACCGAAAAGCAAACGAACAGCGGTGTGTGTACCTGTGTGTCTTTTTTCTGACAATTTTTTTTGACCAAAGTTGGACATCCCTCTGTAAGTGCCCTGCCCGCCGCATGGAAGATGAATGCCCTCCGGCTGCCGAAGGAGTGCAGGGCTGTTGTTGTTGCCGTCGTGCTGATGACCGTTTGTACGGCGGACGACTGCACTGCGACGCCTTGCGGCTCCGCGGCTCCCCTGACGGCCTCCACAACGGCCCACGCGATAGGTTCTGGCTTGACGTAAGGGGGTGGCCGGTCCATAACAGCGGCTTCGGAGACAGAAAGTTTGATCTCAAGACCACGTTGAATTTCTTCATTTTAGCCAAGCGGAGAGAGTATCCAGGTCACGGGGTTGGACTTACTCGGACGCCTATTAATGGAGGATTAGCTGATGGGCATTCCCCCGAACGGATGCACATGACGGGATTCTTGTTCGGGAACTTGATTTCATTACGGTGGCGAGGGTGTGATGTGGTGGTGAACTCGTCTAAACTTGCATAGTTTTCGTACCTGTGGTTAATGTGTGGAGAAGATCACGCAATGAAAAATATGAGGAGTGGAAAGGAAAATGATGCATAGCGTGTGCGAGAGGCCGTTCCACAGGGGAAGCAGGTTGGTGTAGGATCGGGACGTGTGTTGAAGCCGTGGGAGAGATGACCGGCAAATCAACATGATCGGATCTGGCCATCAACGGCTTTCCAGGCGGCATGGGCGGATTGGTTTTTCTGATTGGTCTGTGGGCGGTGATGACTGCCGGCGGCGGTTCTGTGCTTCATCGAAGTATTTGAGAATGGTAATTGGCCTAAAGGGCTGTATGTATGTAAGAAAGGTATTTCTATGTAGGGTTAATTATGTCTGATAATTTTGGGGGAATCGGGCATGAAGAGCACTGAGAAGGAGGTTTAACGCAGAAGAAGTGAAATCGAGAGAAATCCAACCTCGGTGGCCATGGCTGCCGCCCGCCCAAGAGAAAGAGAGGGAAAGGGAACGATCGGTGCCCTTAAAGAGAGAAGAGAAAAAAAACTAGAGATAAGGAAGAGTGGTTTTCTGATTCTTGATACCATGAAGGAATATTTGAATGTATTGAAGTTGTTTAACCAATAGGGAATACATGAGAGAGGGGAAATTCTTATATATAAGGAGATATAGGGAAGGAGTAAGTACTAATCCTAATAGGATAGTAGTAAGGGAGTTACTAAATCTATAGGACTAGGATTAGTACACAGTAAATACTAATATTATTTTATACTATTTATTTAATACTATCTATTATTACAACGTAACTAGTCAAATAAAAAACTCACCTTAATTGCTATCTTCTAACCCCAAAGAGCGTTCTACTGGTCCTTACTTACCATGAATATCTCAAGCACCAATTGAAACCTTCCTACATGCGCATCAAGATCAACCTTAGAAGAACAACATGTTTCTCGTGAACATCGAGGAACGAAAACAACTACCAAGGCAAGGAACTCAACCCAAGGCAAAGCCCCTAAATCTATTTCTAATCCTCAAAACCAACAAAAATATTTGAAAAACGACCTTTTATATCTAATAACACAAATCCAAATGATGACCATCCTATGAATGATTAGGTAGCAATGAGTCCCTCTCCAATGACCTGCTCCAACCAAAGGAACTTTTGAGGCACCGATACCATGAGCCCACACAATTTTGTGCCAAAACAAATCCAGGCCAAAATCCGCATCCTAAGAGAAACAAACACGAAATACGACGTATCAACATAGTTAACTCCAAGGGTACCAAATGTATCATGAACCACGAAAGCTACAAAGAATGACAAAAGAAAACAAGACATCCTAAACTAGCGCAAACTCATAAGTCTTACAAATTACCATGACCCCGTCCTAAAGATGAATCTTCTAAGTAAGTCTTTATTTCCCAACATGACTAAGGGATGAAATCACCATTAAACACTGAAACTAAATCATGCAATGGCCTCAAGGGATATCACATCTATGACCAAGGTCGTAATATTTTCCACACCTAGCATGACATACATACACCTCATCCACTTCAGAAAATGGATCTGTATTTTTAACATTTATCAGAAGTTCTCCTTTTTCATGAGTGGAATACAATCATTTGAGCATATCAAATCATGATAGCTTTAGTACCTCGTTCCATGTTCATGTGCATTATTCAATCAAATATCTTCTTTCATACATATAATCCATTACTACCAAATTGAGCTGAATAAGTTTAATGAGTTTTTCACCAAAAGCACATTATTTTGCGTTAATCATCATTATATCATCAGTATGGTGCGTTGAGACTCAAATTCCATATCTTATCCATATGAAGGTGTCTTAGGAAATAACTTAATGGAACATGAATCCAACATCTTTTATCATGATGCATCAAGACACGAACCTACAGTCTTTATCCTTTTTGAGTGATAAACACGAATCCATTCTCTTACCCATATAAAAGTGTCATAGGACATAAATTGATGGTTTATGTAGCACACATCCTATCTTCATGGTGCACCAGGACTCAAACTCGATGGCATACCCTTTTAGTGCAAATGGATTTGAATTCATTGTTTGAACCTCGACCAATGATGCAATAGTCCAACGTATATTATAATATTCTCTGAGCCCTTTAAAGTCTTATCCCACTTTATTGACGAATAAATTTCTTATAAAAAGACAAGAAATAATTAGCCAATGTTATTAGATATCACATACCAACGTTAATTAAGCTCTAGAAACTTATCTCATCCACAAATTTGCACTGTGATCCTTACATTGTCCCGTGGGCCTTTGGTGGCTCCAAGTTTGACAGAAACCCAATTCCACCAGAAGGGATTAAGCTAGTGTATAAGAACATTCAAATTTCTTTATTTCTTTTCTAAGTGATATCATCTTCTTCACAAATTTTTCAATGCAAACATGATACAAAAAGAATCCTACCCATGCTAAAAAGAAAATTCCATTAAAAGATAGAAATTTCTACCAAAAACAATTTTATGAATTTGTGCATAAAATATATGCATAATATATATTTAGTCCAAATACATACGCAGGTCCCTAAAGTTGTTCGCGCTTTTCCCCCAGGTTACCTCAACTAACCAAGATTTCCTATTAAATTCCTTTAACCCCTTATAATTTGATCCTTTTAAATATTCTGGTGTGTGGAGCCAAATTTCAATAAATTATTTTTGGTAATTAGGCAGCGTGGATGAACCTTCCCTACGTTGGAAATTTTTGACCAATACACTCCAACCCAATACACGTCAGTGCCACAGGCTAGTCAATCAAACCTAAAAATCAATTTTCCCCCAAATCCCTTCTAACCAGTTCTAAAACGAGAAACCCCTAAGAATCTCTCCGTTCATGGCTTTTACGATGAAATCGTAATTTTTAAAGGATTTTGAGTGTGTGTGAAGGAATTGCAAAAGATTGCAGACGATTTTTCGCAGTTGAAGAAGAAGAAAAGAAATTGCTTGAAGAAGATAAATCGACAGTGAAAACTTGATGATTAAGAGAAATCATGAAAAAGAGATAGATCGATAGTAATATAATGAGATAAAAGAGGAGAAAAGAATGATGGAAGAGAAGAACAAAGAGGAGAAAAATAATGGAAGAATGGGAGAAATTGGGGTTAAAAGGGGGAAGAAGATCGTGGTGGGTGGTTAAAGATCCACATCAGCGTTTTAAAGAGTCTACACAGCGCTAAAGGAGCGTGAAATCAAGTTTGGATCCAGCATCAGCCAAGAAATATTTAAAAGGATCAAATATAGGGGGTAAAGGATTATTAGGATCTGGTTAGTTGAGGAGGGGTTACATGGGGGAGAAAAAACGCGAACAAACTTTAGGGACCTGCGTATGTATTTGGCCATATATTTATTAGAATTGGACCATACGGTTAAAACATCTGCTTTAATTTAGTTAGAGACTCGTGCTGATGATGTTTAATGGAACTATCTAAATTATGAAGAAGGAAGTACGGAGAAAAGGAAAAACTTATTATTTCTCTTGAATGGATGATTATAGAATGAAGAGAACACCTCTATTTATGGGAAAAAATTGACTTAGTTCCAAAATTTTCTCAAAAAGATAGACATTCACTATATTTATAATAATAATAAAATATAAGCTAATAGCTTCTAACTAATATAAATATAAGAAAAGTTAAATACATAATCTAAAAATATAATTTCAAAACACTAGCTTATTTGTTAAAAATTTCAAAAAAAAATTAAAAATATATTTTTTGTTGAGGAGGGGGAACAGGAGGGAAAGCGAAGGGGGGAAATCGGAGGTAAAGGGGGGGGGAAAGGGGGAGGGGAAAGGGGAAAGGAAGGAGGGGAGGGGGAGCGGAAAAAGGGGAAAAGAAAAAAGGGAGGAAAAAGGGGGGAAAAGGAGGGGGGAGGAAGAGGGGGAAGGGGGGAAAAGGGAAAGAGGGAGGGAAACAAAGAGGGAGAAAAAGGAGGCAAAAGGAAGAGGAAAAAACAAGGAGGACGGAAAGAAATAAACAGGGGGAGAAAAGAAGGAAGAAAAAGGGAAGAAGGGCGAAAGGGGGGAAGGGAAGGGAAAAAGGGGGGGGGAGAAACAAAGGTAGAAAAATGTAGGGGAAAGGAAAGGGGGAAAGGGGAAGGAAAAAGGGGGGGGTGAAGGATGGAAAAAAGTGGGGGGAAAGGGGGGAGGAAAGCAAGGGGGAGGAAGAGGGAAAAAGGGAGGGGATGGGGGAGAAAGGAAAGGGTAGAAGGGAAAAAAGGGAAGGGGGGAAAAGGGAAGGGATGAGGGGGGGGGGGGAAAGGACAGGTGAGGGAAAGGGGGGGGGAAGAGTAACAGGAAAGGACAGGGGAGGGAGGGGAGGGGATGAAGGAGGGGGGGGAAGCACAAGAGGGGTGGAGGGGAGAAAAGAAGGAGGAAGGAAGGGATAAGGGGGGAAGAAAAAGGAAAAGTGGTGGGGGAGAAAGGGGGGGGAAAAAAGTAAGAAAACCAGGTGGGGGAATGAATAGGAAGAAGGAGGAAGAGGGAAGGAAAATGGGAAAGGGGGCAAAGGGGAAGGGGGGAGGGCAGGGAGGGGAGTGAAAAGGGAGGGAAGGGGAGAGGTGAAGGGAAAAAGAGAGGCAATGGAAAGGGGGGAAAGTGAAAGAAGGTAGTAGGGAGGAAAAGGGAAAAAATGGGAAGGAAGGGTATTTAATTTTAGTTATTGTTTCTTATGTTGTGTTATTATTATTAAATTATTAAAAAACAATACAAAAAATATTTACATATTTTTATTTATTGTTTCTTTTCATTTTTTTCTCCTTTTTAAATAAAAAAATTGATAGCATAAAACGTGACTCGATTTTTTTTGTAATTTTCAAATATTTTATAATAAACTTGCTAACATAAGATAAGAAACCAAAATATTTAATCCAAATATAAAATAAATATTTACGCACTTCATTTTGTGCAAAACATTAACTGTGGTAAAAAATTATGCATCTATAATAGTCATCAATATAAAAATTAATGCATTGTCAATACTATATTATATAAGGATTTCTTAATGTTTTGTTAACAGTTATTCTTCAAGAGAACATTGATTTCTTAAAAAAAATTATTTTGTTAACGAAAAAACTGTCTCTCCAACATTGATGTTGCATTACCTTGATAATCTCCACAGACTTGAAAAATGAAATACAGGTTGATGTTGCTGTTGATTTTGTTAGAACATTATTTGATGAATGAGAAGGAAAGAATATTTTGAATTGCTGCAACTTCTTTTTAGCTTTTTCGTTACCTAAATGTATAGAGCATAAAATGAAATTTGTTTTTTATCATTAATTACATAAAATTAGTATACTTCAAATAAATGACCGAGTTAATATTTATAAACAGCGACTTTCCTATTTGATATTGATTCAACATATATAAATAATGATATAGTTTCTTCATTTGCTTGGAATCGTTATTGAAATATCATTCAATTGCATTTAAGCACTTTTAGATTCTAATTGATCTAAACCTTGTATTACAATGAAATGTAATAAAAAGACTTATTGTATTTATTATATAATTTTTGTTTCTTGTGAATTGATTTTATATTTTTTTTTACATTGTTGATAAGAAAAAGAATAATTAGTTTTAACTTAAATTTCTATTACAATTTTTTTTTAAAAAAAACTATACTTAACATTTATAGGAAATAAAAACAAAAAAAGGTACCAAATAGTGCAAATAAACACTTAAATGACATCAAATATAGAAGAATTTCACCGCATTGAAATAATTACTAGCAAATCTATCTATATATAATAGGAGAGGAAATTATGACACGTGTTAACACCACAATTATTCTTAAATTTTCTTATCTTTAATTAATTCAAATAATAAATTCAATTTAAATAAATTCCATTTCAAAAACAAAATAACAATATAAAATCATTTTTTTAAAAATAAAATAAAATAAAATATTACCTTGTATTTTACTTTATTGGATCAATTATAAAAACTGGCGAAAATGTGGCTGCTTTATTGTGATTCACTAAATTTTAAAATCCTTTTAATCACATAGTATTATTTTAAGTAATAGTTGCGGGTTTTAATTAAATAGGAATGATAATTATTATACATGACTTTTATAGATGCAAATTAATTGAAATATTTGTCATATTGTTTTTCCTACATAAGAATTACTTTATAAATAATCATGTAAGGGAATCCCTAAAATATTTAATTCATAAAATCATTTTTATTAATTAATATTTAAATTTAAATTTGCGAAATTTATGTTGTCCAATATATACCTATTTTTATACAATTCCTAAATCTATTCTATTCTATTATTTATTTATTTAGAAAAACATTTTGGTTTTTTTTCTAAAAATAAAAATAAACTTCAACTACAAATAATTATTCCTAAAATTTCTCAACCACTTGCTTGATTTTCTATTCCCAAAAAACTCAACCGTATTATTCAGTATATTTAACAACATAACTAAATATTTTCATTAGTTTTTTTTTCAATGAAAAAAAATGCATCTCAATAAAAGAGAGTCAAAACAATAATAATCCTATCCGTCATGAGAATTTTTGCATTCTTCTCTTTTTTTTTCTACTGTTTTATGTGGCTTAAATTATCAATACATGTACTTTATTTTGAAAGCTATAGAACTCGAAGATAATCGTTGATTTTCACAACAAAATTATAAAAGATGATCGATTGATGAAGTTGGGATAAACAATTTTTGTGATGAATATATATAGTTGAAGAAGAAGAACCACTTTCAAGACTATATCTTATAACTCTGTCAAGCATATAATATACTTTTCATTTTTTTCATCTTATGTTTTGTTTCACAATCAAAACTGCGTTGGATGTACATACATATAATAATATATGGTTCTTTATTTACAGCGTACTTCATATTTTATTTCATAATTAATTTTTAATTTTTTAATATACTAATCATATAAAGAGTCATGATCATATTGAGCAATAATATTTTTTATTAGTGTATTTAATCTTGAATTCAAATTCTTCATTCTAATTTTATTCGTTTGAGTTTTTCATGACAATAAACACACTAAATTATGCAATTGAAAAATAACATATTTTGTTATATATAAAAAAATAGAGAAAAGACATAAAGTCACTATTCAAGTTGTTCCGAATTTTTAAAAAGACATCTTAATTGTCCTATTATCCCAATAAACAATTTTGAATATATTATAAACAATTTGTGTTATAGTGAATGTCTAATTATGTGGAGTCCTTGTAGGATATGGTTAGGAATCCTCTTGGGGACCAAGTAAGGTTTTCCCTATAAATAAAGGGTTTTCCTTTATGGTAAAAAGATTTGGAAAGATCTAGAATCATGAATATACTAGGGATAAGAGATCGTTTCTCTTTCTCGACTTTCTTATTCTAATTTTATATAGTTTCATAAAAGTTATCAACACGATTGTTCTATTCTTAAAGAATAATGAAAAAGACAGGAAAAGTGCAAAGAGATCTTGCATAAAGTTAGCAATAAGGTTCTATATTGTCAGGACCCAAATCAGGACGCGGACTGGCACCCACATTTACCTTCCTAATGTGAGCGAACACAACCATCTAAAACTTAACATTTCAAGATATATCACAAAAAAATGCGGAAGAATTAAACTCATTAATAAAAAAAATTACAATACTAGTAGTATTATCCCCAAAATCTGGAAGTCATTATCCACCAAGAACATCTATGATCAAATTTACTAAAACGAGAGTATGTTAAGCACCAAAATAAAACTAAAAAGATAGTCCATGCCGGGAAGTCAAGGATCAAGACTTGAAGAAGAAGACCCAGTCCAAGCTAGACGCATTTAGACTCACCCTGAATTTCCGATGAAGTGAAGAATGGCTAGATTCTTTGAGTTGAGTTGACGGAAAAGTTTGCTGCAAGATTACAAAAATAACAAAGAGGGGGAACCCTAAAAGTAGGGGGTCCGTTACACACCACACGTACTGAGTAGCTATCATCGCCAACTCAAATAGGGAACAGTATAATCAATAATAATGTAAATCAACTCAAGACTCAACATTGTAGCTAATAACAACATCGGAATTCATCGAATAACTACAAAACGATTCACACATGAGGCTCAAGCCTCAATACCAACTCTTTGGGAATTAAGTTCAATTAGATGAGTATATTATATCTTTCTCAAGATTCATTAATCTTTCTTCATCTGTTCGTACGTGACATCCGATCCTCATATTTCTAGTTCCTGGTGCGGAACGTGGCACTCCGGATCCTCGTCGATCCTGGTACACGGAACGTGGCACCCGATCCATTATTATCCTGCGGTGTCGGAACGTGACACTCTATCCTCATATTCTTCCTGGTTACCGGAAACGTGGCACCCGATCAATACTTCCTGGGTGTCGGGACGTGACACTCCGTATCCTACTATTCTACATGGTACCGGAACGTGGGCACACGATCCATATACATCCGGGGTGTCGGAAAGTGACACTCAGATCGCTCATATTCTATTCCTGAAGGTACCGGAACGTGGCACCGATCAATACTATCTGGGGTCGAACGTGACACTCGACCTCATATTCTATCCTAGGTACCGGAACGTGGCACCCGATCCCTAATTAATTCAAGCTTCTTTTACACTAAGGCATCTCATTCTCATATATATTTACAGCCTCTTTCATACTAAGGCATCATCCATTCTCATTATATAATATATCAAGCTGAATTAGGGTTTCTTTCCAAGATTTGGGATTCACTAACTTCATCATGCTTCGTAATTACATCACAATTTTAATAATATCATGCAAGCATACAACTTAAGCACATACAGGGTTTCCAATACTATCAAACATATAGTCACTATTATAGAGTTCACTAGAAGATCGTAACAAAACCATAACCCTACCTCCACCGAGCATTGAATCAACAAGGCTCTCTTCTCAAAAATCCTTGCTATCCTTCGTCTTCTCTCTATTGATCGATTCTCCCTCTCTCTTATGTTATTCTATTTTTCTTTATTTCCAACCCTCTTCTTTTACCCTAATTAATATATAATTAAGAATAAAAGACTGGCATAATGTAACCAACTAATTAACTTTAAGGTTTAACTTATTTGAACCCCCAAGTAATAGACTTATTAACATTTAACCCTCTAACTTATAATTAAAGGCAGGAATAGGTCAAAAACGTCCCTTAAAACGGTAAAGAAATCCGACCGAACTGGGAGTGCCGGTTAATCCCAGTGACGGGCCGTGCGCTGCGAAGGTCCGTCCTTGCTGTCGATAGATGCCACAGAACTCATTTTTGAGTGGATGGCATGGACGGGCCGTCCCGCCTGCGACGGTCCGTCCTGCCACTCCGTCACGCGTTCAGAGAGTCGATTTTCAGACCTCATTTCAATTTTCTAGTGTTTGGAAAACGGGACACCTCCACGTACGGTCAGTCGTGCACGTGACTGTCCGTCGTGGCCCCCTTCCCTCTGCCCGTTTTTCAAGAATAAAATCTTGTTGCTTTAAAACGACTAACAGGGTCGTTACAATAGATACCAATTTACCCATCGTTGTCCCGAACGCTCAAAAAGAGAAAAACAATGGCGAAAAGGATTACCTGAATCTGATGAACAGATGTGGGTATTTTTCTGGAATCTCCGCTACTTATCCCAAGTAGTTTCTTCAAAAACGGTGATTCTTCCATTGACAACCTTGTGGATGCAATTCTAATCTTGACCTCAACTGCGAACTTCTCTATCTAAAAGCAACTGGTTTCCTCCTCATTTAAGACAAATTCTTAATCCAACAATTTAACTGAGTCCAAGGATATGTAGTTAATCTCCATGGTATCTTTTCAAACATGGACACAGGAAATACCGGATGCACTACGGACAAGGCCCTGGGGGAAAGGCTAATTCATAAGCCACCTCCCCTATTCGCTTTAGTACTCAAAAATGGTCCAATAACCTTGGACTTAGGGCATACTCTTTTGCCAAACCGCATCACCCCTTTCATGGGTGAAACCTTCAACAAGACTGTTCACCTTACATGGAACTCCAAAGTCTCGACCTTGCGGTTGCATACTCCTTTTGTCTCTTTTGCGCCGATAGAAGCTTTTCTTGAATGCCCTTCAACTTTTCTAAGAATCCCTCAAAAGATCGGACCCAAGAAGTCTAACCTCGAATGCATTCAAACCACCAATTGGGAGATCTACCCTTCCTCCCATTAAATGCTTCAAATGGAGCCATAGCAATCTGGAGTGCTATTGATAGCTATTGATTGTACGAAAACTTGCCAAGGTAAGAAAAAGCTATCCCAAATGGCCACCAAAACTCTATCACGCCATGCGCGAAGGCCATATCCTTCCACCACTTTGAATCGTTCGCTCAGAATGACCATCGGTCTGAGGATGGAGGGTAACTAAGTCCAACCTAGTACCCAATTCTGCATCAATGTTTAAAACTTCGAAGTAAAAACTGCGACCTTATCGCTATCATCATAGTGGAAAACCCAATGCAATCGAAAGATTTCTTGAGATGTAGATATTTTGCGAACTTCTCTCATTGTGAGTCACATTGACGGAAGAAATGAGCAGACTTAGTCAATAGTCCACAATACCAAATTGGAATCAACACTTCCACGTGTCTTTGGAAGACAACCACAAAGTCCTGGCCAATTCTCTCCCCATTCATCCGTGAATGGGCATTTTTGAGTGTTCCTCCGGGCCTTTGGTGTCATTAAGTCACTTGTTGACAGTTTGGACACTTGGCAATAAAGGTCAAAAAAAACAATATTGCGCTTCATTCTACTCCACCAAAAGTTGTGTTTTAGGTCGCGCCAGCTTGGTTTGCACCGGAGGTATATAGAATACTTGAAACTTATGAGCTTCTGCCCGACATTAGTGTTGACAAACGTCAATGCGGGGTACACCTCCCTCCCCTTACTCCTCAACCACCCCTTCCTCGTCGATCGGTGCTTCTTTAGCCTCTCCTCGAACACTTATCTCGGATTCGCCGTTCGTTTCTATAATTCCAAAAAACTGTTTTCCCTTAATTTGTCAAGAAAGAAGATCTTGACTCCACACATAGCCAACAATCCTCCCTTCTCATTTTATTTCCAACCTTCATCAAGGCGTACCAGAGTTGAACCGCTCTAGCCAATGGGGCGTCTAATGAGGCTTGCAAATGAGCTGGCTTCCATGCTTTCGCCTTCTACTCAGGCATCTGCCAAACATTCGCTTTCCCCGGGATGATACAAAATAGTGAGGTCGGAGTCCTTCCATAGTTCTCATCATCTCCTTGCATCAAGTCAAAATCTTTCTGAGTAAAGACATACTTGAAGGCTTACGATGATCCGTTGTAAAACCTCACTCTTAACCCCAGATTAAAAAGTGTATCCATTTGCTTCAATGCAAACACTACCGCGGCATTCCAGTCATGAGTTGGATAGTTACGTTCATGCAATTTTAATGTATTGAGGCATAAGCAATAACGTTCTCTCTGCATTAGTACTGCACCCAAAATGAATAGGATGCATCACAAGAAACAATGAAAGTTCTTACTCTACCGGCCAAGTGAGGATAGGCGCGGGTAGTCAACAAGTCTTAAGCTTCTGAAAGCTTTCCTCCACATTCATTAACCATACAAATGGCCATTCTGCTTCGTCAAAGTTCTCATGGGAAGCAATTAGAAGGAGCATCCTTTGACCAAAGCGGTCGGTAGTAGTAAGCTAAACCAACAAAACTCCGTATTCTGAAAACATTAGTGGGTCTTACCCAATTTCTTCACTGTCTCAATCTTAGAAGGATCTATTCATTACGCATCCTTAGAAACACGTGCCCAGAAGGGACACTGCAGCTAGCCAAAACTCACACTAGAGACGGGCATAAAGCTTTGTCCCATCCAACGTTCCACTACCATTCTCAAAGGCTCTCATGTTTTTGTTTTTTTTTTTTTTTTTTTTTTCCTTTTTCTTACTCTTGGGTATATCAGTATATCATCAATAATAGGTCGATCACCAAGAGGTACAAATACGGATTAAATATTCCCGTTCATTTCAAGCTCATGAACGCAGCAGGGGCGTTCGTAAGACCAAAAGACATCACCACAAATTGTAATGTATGACCTCGTTAGAAAAGCAGGTCGTTGGCACAATCCGTGGACCGTATTTTCAATGATGATAACCGGATCTCAAGTTCAACTGAAGAAGACCACAAGCACCTTGTAATTGACGACAAAGTCATCAATGCGAGGAAGAGGATACTGTTCTTAATAGTTACCTTGTTCAAATGCGGTTAGTCTTATGCACATCCGAAAAACTCCCATCCTTCTTCTTCAAAACCAAAACCGGAGCACCCCAAGGGAGATGCACTTGGTCTTGGGGGGGTTTTTTGTTTCTTTAATGAAGCCCTTGCTCAACAACTCTTGAAGTTGAGCCTTTAATCTATTAAAACTCCGAGGGGGCAATTCTGTAAGGGGGTATAGAAATGGGGGCTTTGTAACCCGGTTCAGATCAATACAGAGTCAATATCCCTATTGGGGGCATTACCGGAAGAATATGCAGGGAAGGGAATACATAAAAGAACACTCATGGACCACCGGAAACCGACTCAATTTTTTTTTCGGGGGGAAGGGTAATTGGGTAGTGTCATCCTTGAGAGTGTGCCAAGAGAGCTAAACACCTTTACAAACCATTTTCTTCGTAGCACGAAGAAGGAGATGATACGACCGGATTGGAGTGTAGTCACACTCACACACTAACGGATCTTCCCAGGCTTGGCCAATGTCACAGTTTTAGCATCATTACAATCCAAGATCGCAAAAATTTGGAG
Source organism: Solanum habrochaites (assembly GCA_027704765.1). NCBI lineage: Eukaryota > Viridiplantae > Streptophyta > Magnoliopsida > Solanales > Solanaceae > Solanum > Solanum habrochaites. Next base: position 22,103,191 of record JAKWJA010002494.1, read on the forward strand.
GGAAAAAGCCAAGTCATACCCAGAAGTACATCAAAGTCACCCATCTCTAAAACTAACCCAATTCTACATAAAGTGTTGCTCCCCAACAAAAGTTCAGCCAAACAAGGACCTATGTACCTGTTCAACTACCACAGACTCACCCACCTGGGGGGTGAAACACGAAAGGCATACCAAAAGTAATTTGCAACAATGCAATTTTAACATTTCAGGACCATTAGCAAATGTGAAGATACATGAAAATGTGGAGCCTAGGGTCAAAATAATAAAGATGCCCTGCACTCCACAACCCAAAAGATTACCTGTGATAACAGCAGTTCAGACGCCTCCGTTCAGATTCTCCCTGGGAAAGGCTTAACAATGGCGCCCTGATCGTTTGAGCGATCTGGCTCCATGGCCCCCTAAATGTTGCGTCGTAGTGGATCCATTTGCCCGAATCACATCGGCCGTTGTCGGATGACCACCATTACCTCGACACCACGTCTCCAGAAAAGCGGGCCTATACCAGGACCCACCTCTACCTCTGCTAGTGGGGTTCGTAACTCTGGTTTGGGACAATACCTTTGATGTGTTCCAACGTCCCCACATCATAAACTTCGAGGTTCATTTGCATAGGTCTTCGGAGTAAGGTAGTGGTTGACGTTCTGGTGGTGGGACCCACCAACTAAAAGTCGTGTAGTTGACGACTGGGAATTTTGGGCGGACTTGAGTAACCTTCCGGCGCTCTGTCCTTCTAGAGTGCGAACCATTAAAAATCGCCTCACTTCGAAAACCCTTTTCGATGTCATGTCGGGTGAAGGCGTCTGGCTTCACTCCGTCAACCTTATCACAAAGTCTTACCACCTCTTGGAAGATGTTGCCGTAGCCGCTACCTGTTAAGGCTGAAATACGCAACTATGACTAACCCCTTAACAAAACGGCGAATCCGTTCTTGTGGACATGAAACAAAGGTGGGTGGCGTATCTGGGATCATGGCGAAAAATGTAGGCATCTACGCGTTTTAACTGTCATCCTCCGTGCTCTAGACTCAAAGAACTCGTCCTTTTTCTATTCTCTCAAATCCTTGGGAATTATTTCTCCATAAAAGGGTAGCGAAGTGATTCCCCAAGTATAGGTTGGTGCCTTGTGTTGGTTGACATAAACATGTGCCCGCAACCACGTTCTTTGGGACGTTCCCGTGAAACTGATGAGCTCACGAACTCAACGCCCAAAACAGTTCTACTTACCACTACTTGTGTAGTAGAGCTTCATGACAATCAACCAGAAAATCGTAGGCATCCTCTCGATTCTGCGCCCTTAAAGACTGGAGGTTTCAATTTCAAAGAAACTTACTGAAAAGTTCATGACTGATCAGTTGTCATTTAATCGGCCCAGTAGTCAAACGTGGAAAGTGCCTATCCCAATGATGCATCCATGCGGGAGCCATCGTAGCCGCATGGCGTACCTACTGAAACCGGGGTGGTGTGGGTAGAAACCAACCTGGAGGTGCACTGACCCTGATGGATAAACCCATAAATAAGGCAAGTACTGGTTGAATCATCTTGGGTTAGCGGGTTGGGGGGGTGGCATTTCCTCATTCTGCCCTTGTTCCATTCTTCCCCTTACTCCACCTCTCTCTTATCACCCTCCTAGGTGGTGGAGGAGTCACCGCCCTAGTACAGAGGGCTAGGTGCTTGTGCCTCTTTCTTCCTTTTTTTAGAGGACGTCCTCCCACGACCTTCTCCCCACGGCCTCTGCCGTTGCGCTTGTTCTAACCATATGCGAATAGAGTGAAGATGGTCAAGATACCAATTCGTATAGCCAGAGATACCAAATTGGACTCAAAGTAGTAGCACGAAGAGAATGATGAAAGAGTGAAATTTTCATAAAGTCTTATAAGGACTCTCAAAGGAAAAGTAAAGGCGGTCCCCCTACCGTTCTTAAGAATTCACTAGACCGTTATTGTGTGAGAAACCATAGGAAACTAATGCTTGATACCAAGTTGTCAAGGACCAAATCAGAACGGACTGGGCCCACCCACATTTTACCCTCCGTGTGAGCTGAACCACCCCATCCTAAAAACCTTAACATTTCAAGATAGATATCAACAGAAATAATGCGGACGACTGAAACTCATAATAAAAACATGTCAATATATTAGTTATATCCCAAAATCTGGAAGTCATTCATACACGAACATTCATGATCAAATTACTAAAGGAGGATTCTAGAAACAAAATAAAACTAAAAGCTAGTCACCATGCCGGAGTTCAAGGGATAAGACTTGAAGAAAAGCCCAGCCAAGCTAGACGCATTAGCTCACCCTGATGAAGTTCCGATGAGTGAAGACTGGCTAGATCTACTGTTGAGTTGAAGGTGACGGAACGTTGTGCGCATTGACCCACATAACAACGAGGAAAACTATAAAAAGTATGGGGGTCAGTACAACCACACGTACTGAGAGATATCCTCGGCCAACTCAAAAATAGGACAGTATATATCAATAATAATGTAAACAACTAACAATACTCAACATGTAGCAATAACAACACATGAATTCATCAATAACTAAACCGGTTCACACATGGAGGAATCAAGCCTCAATACCATACTCTCTTGGGAATTTAAGTTCATTAGATTGAGTAGTATATTCATTATCTTTCAAGATTCATTATCTTCGTCCCTCTGCGTGTCGGGTAGTGACACTCCGATTCCTCTATTCTATCTGGTGCCGGAAAGTTGGAACTCCGATCCCTTATTCTATCATGTTACCGGAACGTGGCAACACCGATCCATTTATCTATCCGGTGTCGAACGGACACTCGATCCTCCTATTTCTATTCCTGGTTTACCGGGAAACGTGGCACCGATCCTATACTTTATCCTGGTGTCGGAACGTGCACTCCGATCCTATATTTCGGTACCAGGGAACGTGGCACACGATCCATATCTATCCTGGGGTGTCGGAACGTGACACTCCGGATCCTCATATTCTATCCTTGGTACGGGAACGTGGCACACGATCCTCATACATCCTGGGGTCGGAACGGGACACTCGATCCTCATATTCTTCCTGGGTACCGGGATACGTTGGCACCCCGAGTCCCCTAAAGTCATCAAGCCTTATTTTACACTAAGGCATCATTCATTCTCATTATATAATTTTATCAAGCCTATTCTTATTAATAAGGCATATCATTCCTCATTATATAATATATCAAGTGAATGAGGGTTCTTTCAAGATTTGGGATTAATAACTTCATATGCTTGTTAATTTCATCAAATTTTATAATCATAATAATGCCAGCATACAACATTAAGCCATAGCAGGGTTTACAATATATCAACACATCAATTCACTATTAGAGTTCCCTACGAATATCGTAACATAAACCAGAACATACCCCCCACCGAAGAATGAATGAATCAACAAGCTATCTTCTCAAAATCCTTGCTCTCCTCTTCGTCTCTCTCAGCTGATCGATTTTCTCCCCTCTATCTTTCTGTTCTTTCTATCGATTCTTTATTCAAAACCCTCTTTCTTTGTACCCTAATTAATATTAATAAGAATAAAGATGGCAATAATAACCCACTAATTAAATTAAGGTGACCTCTTTAACCACAAGTAATTAGATTATAACATTACCCTCTAATTTATATTAAAGCAGGAATAGTCAAAAACGTCCATTAAAACGGTAAAGAAATCCGACCCGAACTGGGATGCGTATCCAGTGAGGGCCGTAGCGCCTGCGACGGGTCCGTCCTGCTGTCCGGTTCGTATGGCAACAGAAACTCATTTTTGAGTGGATGGCCTGTGAGGGCCGTCGCGCCTCGACGGTCGTCTGCCACTCCTAACGACGTTCAGAGAGTAGATTTTCAGTACCCCAATTTCAGATGTTCTAGGGTTGGAACGGACACCCCACGACGGTCCGTCGTGCCCGTTGACGGTCCGGTGTGGCCCCCTTCACCTCTGCCAGTTTTCCAGAATTAAAACTGTTGCTCTTTAAAACGACTAAAACAGGTCGTTACATTATATCTCAAGTATTGGATTTATTTTTATGGTATAATTATTTATGTAACAAATTTGGGGGGGTAGGGTACCAACTAAAGTAAGTATTTAAAGAGACTTGTCGACCTTTTTATACGTTTTTATTTAATCGACTAGAAAAAAAGAATCCTTAATTTATTTTAATAATTAAATAAGCACAATTTAGTGAAAGATATGTTTCAACCTTATATGAGGGGTTGTGATTAAAGCTATATTTATTAACTGCTAAGGTTGGATTATAGGAAATCAATTAATCTCAATGCTGTTGTTGGAATTATAATGTACGATCATATTAAGATCATCAAAGTGATAAAATTAAATTATTTTGACGGGCTTGACAGTGAGCATCATTGGGTGGTAAGACGATCTAGATTAAGGGTTTTATCGCCACCAAAGAATTAAGACGATGGAATCCGTCGTCCAATCGCCCAAGAGGGTTTAAGCACATCAGAAGTCTTGAGCTTGTGAGAAAGATGTGGATTTTCAAAGTCCCTCATGATTTAGGCATAAGACGTGGGTTTAGGTCTCAATGAATATTGATGATATTTCTGATGACTAAAGGAACATAATGAGTTTTTGATAAATAGTCATGAAATATATCTAATGTTTTTAAAGCCGATCCATTCCCCAAAGTCAACATGTAGCATGCATATAAATGTCTAAAAGAAGACAATTGATTAAAATGATGCACAGAATATGAATGCGGGGGTACTAAGTTATCAAAATTGATGTACTTTGATGATTGTGTTCCATTCATGAAGAATGAAAGCCTTTGATACATGGTAAAAAATACAGATCCATTCTTGAAAGTGAAGATGAGGGGTGATAATGGCCAACCATGACTAGACGTGAATTTTCTTGTTAATGCATTGTTAGCAAGGCAAGCTAATTATGGGACCGTCCCCCCCCCCCCCCCCCCCCGATCATAAACGAAAATTTCGAGATTGAATTTCTCTGCGTTCGAGGAACATATATAAATATGTGGAACCGAGTCATCCACCTAGTGGATTGTTTAGACATTTAATGGGTCCTAATAAATGTTTCTTCTATATGGTCTCATGTGTGCCTAGTATTATCTGCACCTTGATGTTTGCAAAAATATTGGCACAAATAATATGGTACATGCACAATTTTCTTAGATGATTCATTCAATGATGGCGATCAGACTCACCTAAAGGGTTTTGGTGTAAAAGTAAGTGTTGGTGGTAAAGTAATGAAAAGAAATAAATCTAAAAAGACTCTTGGAGTAATAAAATTGAATTACGTCAACATACGTAAATCAGAAAATTTACAAAGCAAAGCACATGACGTAGTAAATTGGAGTTTACAAGTACTAATAATTTTATTAGTTGGCAGGAATATTTGGTCATCCCAAAGATGTGCATACAAAGTAATGAACATACATTGAAAAACTAGAGGATTCTTCAAGAATTCTTTACGGTGCTTGTTTCGTGTAAAGTTGGTGATTGGATCAATAAAGTTGGGACTTAAAATCCCTAAATTCTGAAAAAGTTACAAAGTGAATATGGGCCCGTTTTAACTATCTGTGATATGAAAAAAAAAATATGATCCCATAAGGATATCACATGTGCGTTTGTTATCAATTGCAGTTTGACATGCGCAAAAAATTGTTTGTTGCAAAATAATGAGCAAAAGCACAACTTTCAGAATATGAAATCAGATAATTCATATGATAATATTGTAAATATTAAAATGATGTGACATTAAAGTCTAAAATAGTGAATCATTGCTTATGAAAAAAAGTTTCCTCTGGTTTGATCTGAAATATGATATTACATACAAACACTAATTGATGAATCAAACCAATAAGTGATGATCAATTTTTTGTTAATTGGTTTATGGTCAGGACAAAATCGTTTTCATATTGAGATTTGATGTGCAATATATGATTCAACGAATTACTATGATGCACAAAGATAAGATTCTCCAAGATTGAGCTATATGTTAGTTTTGTCTAACATAAGGGGAGATTAGACGCAACACTAAAATTGTAAATTATTCTATTGAATTGTTCCCTTTAAGATATGAGTCTACGACATGCATGAAGCATAATAGACTAATCAATTCTAAATAAAATAATCTTTGAAAAGGGGGAGGACAAAGAATCAAAAAGATCATAAAGGAGACAATGTGCTCTTGGAGAAGCATAGAAATAAAACTTTATGAAACCGCATGAGAGGGGTAGCTACCTAAAAATTAATGATAGTGATGAGATCTCAGATAAGTTTATGTATTGTGAATCCAATACAAAATGGTATATCGTGAGATATCTTTGAACAATAGCGCACAAACACTTAAATGATTGAGGATATGAATTCTTACCATCTATTAAAAACATGCTGTATGAGAAATAATTATCAAGTGAAAAGTGGCAATGATGCATCATTGTAACGTAGAACTAATTGACTTGTGATCTAGACACTAGAAGATGTCATACATCTAATTGAAGGTGTTTACTGACAAAAGTGATATGAAAATATCCGCTGGGTTCAAAATATAAAGAATATAACAAGTTTTTGGAAAAACTGTTTATCATCTCATAAGGATTAAATAAATTCAAAAGGCATAAGCAGATAGCAAGTAATTATTAGCAAGTGATCGACTAGAATTGAAAAATACTCTTGGCCAATAAATATTTGCTTAAAGAAGTTTGAAGTAAGGAACTTGCTGAAATTTGACCCTGAAGGGAAAGATAATAAAGCAGATAGAAAAAGAAATCATAGTTCGTCAAGTTTTTCTAACTATGAGCTCCCAAGAATGGTGCTAGTAAACATGCAAGAAGAGGGTGTAGTTCAAGTAACAATTATTTGCTTTATTCACCAAGTCGCTATCAACTAACAACTTTCAAGAAGATTGATGCACAAGCTTGGAAAAAGAAGATTCCAGTCTAGAATTGAGGTTCTCATAAGGGGAGTTAATACGCGATGTACTCTTTTCCCTCACAAGTTTTGTCCCATTGGGTTTTCCTATGGTTTCAGGTTTTAATGAGGCATCCGAATGCGGTATTGTTAGATATGTGTTACTCTTTTGCCTTCACTAGATTTTTTTCCACTGGGGTTTTATCTAGTTAAGGTGTTACCGAGGCCCCTAACCTACGACCATTAAAGGGGGAGTGTTATAAAACAATTTGTGTTATAGGGAATGTCTAATTATGTGGAGGTCCTTGTAGGATTATGGTTAGGAATCGTTATTGGGACAGAAGTAAGGTTTTCCCTATAAATAAAGGGTTTTCCCTTTATTGTAATAAGATTTGTGAAAGATCTATGAAATCATGAATTTATACTATGATAGAAGTCTTTTCTTTCTCTAGTTATTCTTTATTTAGATGTTTCATAACAGAATAAATATAAGTACATCATTTTTTTTTCGTTCCATCTAACAAGGAAAGTGGTGTGCACTCACCTTAAAAAAACTAATATAATTTTATTGTTACAAGTATTTGTCTAAACATATTTTCTTATTCTTGTTTATTATTTGTAACTTTTTTTTTCCTTTTGATTTTTCTCTTTTTTTCTTTCTTTGCAAAAAATTGATTTTCGTTATCCATCCATTGAAACTTCTTACCTTTCACGTCATTTTTACCTACAAACTTCTGGTATTACTATTAGTTCTCTCTTTAGTTTTAAAAATTTATCTAAATAATTTTTTTTACAGTGTGAACAAGTCGATAAAATCATTATCTTTCGAACAATTCGATTATCATATAGTTGTTTTATTCGATCTCAATGAAGTTCTTTCAAATTTTTAGAATTAATGATTCTTTAAAATTATCATTCTAATTTTGAATGTATATGAGAAAATGAATAAGTTGATAATACCTTCAAAATTTTAATTGTCTTTAAAAGGAACTAATTTGGTTATATATATAGATATTATGTATGTAGATATAATATAGTATATAATATATAGATATATATATAGATATATAGATTATACATATATATATACATACCTATATATATACATACATATATATATTATATACATATAGCTATATATCATACCAATATATATATATATATATATATCATACATAGCTAAAAAATTCTATTGTCTTTTTGCCATCCTAGACTCAACATCATAAGAATAATTAGGAACATGACCCTTATAACATAAAACATAAGTACTATATTTTACACTTTACACTAAAGACATGACTTACGAATCTTTGGACTTACGAGTTCCTTTCCTTTAGCTTGGGAATACCATATAAAACTCCTCAATTATAGACACGTCCTTTAAGAAAGCATAACCTACACTTTGTGTAAAAGTAGAGAAGAATGGAGTTAGTACAAGAATGCACTATGTGTGGCAGCCATGCAAAGACATGCATTTAAAAGGTACATTTTCTTGAAATCATACTTCATGTCTTTTGTGAAAACTGCATAAAACCTTTATGCAATAGCATTCATATCATTCACATACTTCATATAGACATATTCAATGGTCAAACATCATATAAAATCACAAATAGAATTTAAGCCATATCTCGGAGCATTTTACGGTAAGCTCCTCATGCTTTACAGTGAGTATTTTTCCTTAATTGTGAACTTCTTCTTTTAACCCATCAACCTCCCAAGTAACCCTCTAGTGATACTTGGTGCAATGCATTACCTTAAGGACACAAGCAATGAATAATACATCATACATAATCCATCATCTACATCATAGAAGTATAGTACAACATAGACATATTTGAGTCAAAACCATAAGAACATTACAGTAAACTCTTAGTCATTATGCACATATACTTATTTTACTTCACATAGAACCTTATGAGATCTTACTTATAATCCCAATCTAAATCTACTAGTGAAATGTACATGTGAGTCCCTACAAACTCTCACATACTTAGTAGACCTATCATGAGACCACAAGACTTAACATCCTATTCATACTTCAACAAGTAAGTGAAGACAACTTCATTAATGTCAACAAGACCTTCATCATATAGTCATTAAGACAAATATAGTGCATATAAGTTCAAGACCACATCACACATACTCATACCATGCACTACATCACAACAAGTAGACAATTACTACGAAGTTATGCATAAGGAACATATCAATAAACATACGTGTTAGAACACCTTCCTAGGACTTCCTTTAAGAGCCACTTGTGCAATGCATAGGTTAAAGTCCCATACCCCCGCCTACACTAAGCAACTACCTTTAGGTTATCCTAGTTAGAGTCCTTACTTTACTTCTATTGTCCATTTTACTTTAGGGAAACTATAGCCTTAACTGACACTAAGACCATGGGTGTTACATGGAATTTGGTGTTGTAGAGCCTTACACCAAAGGAAGGTGTTCTTACCTAGCCAAGGTACAACATTAACACATGTTAGCATATTAGTTGATATTACTTTTTATATCTTACGGCAAGCATAGTTTCTGGAACTTGGAGGTATATATGGGAACATTCCTCTATGCTCTTGGGCTATGAGGCTAACCACATCATGTGGGTTATGGTGACCTACCTTCCTCCAATAGGAAGGGACACCCCTCACTTCAAGTTCACTCGGTGCTAAGCTAAGTTCCCTTTCTTGAAAAGCCTTTATTAACTTTAGCTTGTAAAATTAGGCTTAGGAGATTGACTCCTCATTTGCTTAGCTCATAGGTCATAGATGAGAGTTCATCAACCTAAATCATGTGAGAAACCTTTTCACATGGACATAACATATGTAAGCACCTATATAGTTGTAGGGTACACATGAACACACCTTTTAAGGCCCCTTCATTAACTAGATCTTCATACATGTTTGTGAGCAAACCTTTCACATAACACATAAATGTCACACATGTTGATATATCAATGCATAAGTCTATAGGTATAACTATATGAGCAATCATTTCATATAAACACACCAAGAGACTATGCACTTTCATACTTCATCATGTTATATACTTTACAACATAGGATATAAGTCATATTCATAACATGTCCATACATTCAGTATCATAAACATAGATAACCAAACTTAGGAACTATCCTCTCAAGGTACACATGTGCAATACAAAGAGAAGGTCCCATACCATTGTCCATACTAGTACACCTATCAAGTCATCCTAGTTAAGGGAATACATAACATACTTCACATACATTTACCTTACATGCATAGTAGTAGCCATTTAGTGAATATGAGAACTACCTTTCAGTATACACAATGATCCTTTACTACATTGTAAGCATGCATAATGTGTGAGTGTGTGTGTACATTAGTTAACATGATAACATAATGACTATCAACCAACACATTGAGGAACCCACCCTCTTAAGACCACAATGAACAACCAAGCATAGAAAACACAACACAATTTATCATAGGAGGCAAGCTAACTCTATATTACACTTTAAGACTCCTTACATTAGTTATTCACACCTTCACATAGGGTATATGGGTAGGGGTCATCAATCCTTAACACTTCATTAATGGCAACACCTACAGATTATCTTAACATAGACATTTACATGCTTATAACACTAGCTACATAACCTAGATTAACAACTAGAATAAAAGACTACGAAGAAGTTACACATAGTATGATCATCATAACCACACACTCATGTATTCATCAACTTGCCTTCAAGCCATAGTAAACACACACACAACACAGATATATATATATTATAATATATATATTAATAGATATATATCTATATATATATATATATAATAATAATAACAATACAATAAACGCCGGGGGCCACCATAAAGTGGACCATACCACACAATGTCCATACAAGCTTTATCAACATACATAGAGAAGTAAGAAGTAGCCGAGTAAGCAATTTCTTACAAACAATCTGTAACCTTAGATCTTCCTTGATCAATACAAGTATCATCAACAATTCAAGTATATGGAAGTATCTAAATATACATTAACATAAACGAAATAATACTTAATTCCCTTCAAGATAGAGATAATAACCTAAGGACTAAACAATCAATTCAATAGAGAGTAGAGGAAATAAGGAATCCTACTAATTTCCTAAAGCCTTGATCATCAATCATATTTTATCAATAATGTACATGTTAGGCAGTAGCTAAAGAGATTATTACTCAAAAGGAATCATGATTCATCTAACCTAAAATGGAGATCATATCACATACATATCATTATTAATCAATAGACTAGAAGAACCTAGATCTATTCATACCAAGCCTTCTTTATTTTGATTATACAAGATTCATACCCATAATTCCCACCATGAGATTACCTAGTAAGTATCTACATCCCTTCACATAATCGAATTCCCCAGCATACATTATAAGGTCATTGTTACGTGGAACCATAGAGACATAGGCAGACTTATTCAAACATCATTATTGATCCCTGGAATAATTCCTCATACTCCCCATAAATATACATCATAATAATATGCATAATCAATTCACCTAAAGAATCACAAATCCCACAATAACACAATCCAGATCACAATGCCCATGCATAGGCTTAATCGAGTTTGAGAAGGGACATGGGTTCACAATGCAATTGGATTGAAATTAACATTAAAAAAAATATATTATCTTTAATTCATCATGATTAAGCCTTTGAAAATGTTTCGAGAGAGAACCCATGGCTAGATTGAAGAAGAAGAAGTTTGATCATAAAATCTCTTTGAAAACTTTGAGTTTAGCTCTCTTGATGGAAAGATAACTAGAGATTAAGGATAACCATACCTTAATGTATAAGAAAATTTCTAAAACTTGATGAATAATCCATGGGAATCCAAGATCCAACCTGTTCTTGAGCTTTACCTTCAATGGAGGTTTCTAGAGAGAATTGGTTTTGTAGGGAAAGTCTATTTTGTGTAGAATGGATTGGGAATGGGTTGATCACTTTTTTGATCACTTAAATACACCCAAAAATAACCAAATAAACCTAGTAGGGTCAGGTTAGAATATGGGGTGAATTTCCCTTTCACTCCTTAAATAAAATAGTCGCTAGGCAGCAATTGCAGGCCACTATCGACGGGCACAAACGACGCCCAGTAGGTCCATCGACGGACCCTACTGCAGGCCGTCGTTTGGGCCTGAGGCTTGAAAACTACCTCAATCCTTCACCAGGCTAACTGTTGATCTACACCTCCTCATTGACGGGGTCTGTCCACAAACGGGGCGTCGTTTAGTTTAGTTGATTGACACTTCTAGGGTAGTGCCTCAATAGCCTTTTGGTCCTTCTTGAGGACCTCTTGTTGAGCCCTTGGGAAGTCGTACCCGGACGTTTCCAATGTAAATATGAACATTAACAAGTCAAGGACCTTCCACATCAGTTTCACCCAAAACAATTACACGCAACACGTCCAAACATGCTCGGCACTATCAAGACATGCACATGCATGTCTAAAGGGCTAACTTTCAAACGTCTTGGATGTTCTTGGACGTTTGACCTCTAAACTTCATGAAACTCACCATAATGATTAAAAATATAATTTTGATCATATAAGGATATCATAATCTCATGACACACACATAAGCACATAAAAATACATAAGGCCCCTTCGGTGACTAGTCGTCGAACGTCTTGGTCGTCCCTTGACGTTTGACTTCCAAATGACTTCAAATCACCCAAGCATACTTTAAAATAGTTCATTAATATATTAACAATCTTATAGACATAAGTGAGGCAAGAAGCGCAAAAAACAGTAGCAGATGTATGGGACAAAAGATTGTACTTTAAAGTAATCCTTGTTTAACAACAATTTCCTTACTTTATCTAATAAGGATTCAAGGCAAAAAGAACTCTATAAGAAGAGCACAGACACAAGAGGAAAACGTACGAATTTCACATAGAGAGAAAATTTAGATTTATTCATCGAGCAGAAGTCCTCAAGATCGATAGGTTTGCCTACGTGTTAAAACGTTTCTTGAGTGAGAAAGGTTTTTTAACGTTTGAAACTGTTGTCTTGTTTTGTTCTTAAGTTTGTATTTACAGTTTATTGTACAAAGGGGTGGGTTTGCTCTTGTAGGGTTGAGTGTTAGTAGACTTTTCACAAAAGTGGTTTGGGCCTTTTGGAGAGCTCGATTGAGTCAATCGAGAGAGGTAGTATAGTTAAACTTTTTTAATTATTGGTTTGTAATCACACAATCTTATATTGCATTAATAACTGAGGTTTTTCCTTCCTTGAGTGAGGAAGGTTTTTAATAATCAATCAGTGTTTGTGTCTTACTCTGTCTTTACTTAAAAGCAACTTACACGACCCTGGTTCATGTTTCCTGGGGTAAGGTTCAATCTTTCAATGGTATCATAGCACGGTTTTTTTCGTTAAAGATTCCCACCTTGAAAAGACTCATGTCAGCACCACCTACCCCACACGAAGGAGCTTCAACAAACCACACACCACTGTTCAATGGCAAATATTCTGGATGGTGGAAAAATCTTATGATGTCCATCTTATTGGCGAGAACCCTGATTTATGGGAGTACATTCTAGATGGCCCAACCTACCTATGAAAACCGCAACCTGATGGAATACCAAAAATTCCCAAAGGAAAGAAAAGATGGAATGTTTAAGACAAGCTTGCAATTCCAACAATGCCAAAGCTAAGAAATTTTTTGATTTGTGGCATAGGGACCAGACGAATACAATCGAATCTCGTCTTTTCAATGCAAAAAGCCAATGGGAAACACTACCACAAACCGCTCATGAGGGAACCGCAAGTCAAGAAATCTAAAATTGATAACTTGAACAGGCAATATGAGCTGTTCAGGATGGCAGAAGGATGACTATTCAAGACCTACACACCAGGTTCACCTTCCATCATTAATGACTGTACTCCTTAGGAGAGATAGTTCCTAATGGAAAAGGCATAAGGAAATCTTGAGTGTTTCTCTTCCTGAAACTTGGGAACAGTAAGTCGAGGCTATCATGAGCCCCGCTACCTAGACTCCTAGCGCATTGATGAGGTTAATTGGTAATCTCATCACATACAACTCAGAACAAACCAATGAAAGAAATGGAGGAAAAGAAAGGAAAGGAACCTGGTTCTAAAAGCTACTACATCATCAGATGATTTTAAGATGAAAATATTGCCCCTCATACCAAAAGGTTCACCAGATTCTAAAGAAGGGCAAGCCTTTCAAAGAAAACCTCTCAAAAACATCTGAAAACAACTAAAGGACCAGTTTGTCCATAAAATTGTGGAAGCCCAGATCCTTCAATTAAATTCTGTCCACTTTGGGCCTTAGAGCAAGAAAAAGGCCAAACTTTGAGAAGGGCAAAGAAATCCAAAAGGATAAGTTTGTCCCCCCTCAAACAGACTAATGACTACTCAAGAGGCATTATTTCATAAAGAGGGCCCTTTGCAGGCAATGGGGGAACTCATCTGATGAAGAATCTGAGGGTGATAAGACAGGAAAATAAGTCTCTTCTTGCCTAGAAAAGACGATGATTATGATTTTCTTTGCTTCTTGTAGCAGTGGAAACCAAGGAAGAAAAGGAAACCTGCAGATCACAAGAAACAAACTATCACTCATGCTTGGGTATCGGATTTCTTAAGAGGATGAAGAAGAAGAAGACCTGACTAAAAGGTTATTCTTCATCACATTCACAAGACAATCTAAACTCATACTCAAAAAGGGAGCTAGAATCTTACTCCCCTTTTTACACCTCTCATGATGCATATAAGACCATAGACTCAAAAAGGGATGATATGGAATACTATGCATCACTAAGAGAAGAAAACAAGATTCTTGAAAGACAAAATCTTCATCTTTTTATCCAAAAATACTGAACTAATTAAAACCTAGACTTGGTGACCAAAATGAGTGAAGCACTCTCCAAAGAGCTTCTTGTGACTAAAACTAAAGCAAAAAGGAATGATATGGACCAGGTCCTCCAACTACTGCTTGACTACATTTCACAAGAACCTTCACATCTGAGATACATGGGCTAGTTTTTGATAGAACCAGCTTGTAAACAGTAAACAAATGCCCAACAATCTTTTTTATAAATGCAACTGTGGGCTGGTCGAGCTAAAAAGTCATATTGTCAAAGAAAACAAACTGCTCATAAACAAAACTTGAAATCTTGAGAAATTTTCATCATGAGAAAACCTAAGATCAAAAAAATTCCCTCATTAAATCTCTTCTAAATGGGTAAAGAAGCATCTGATCCACCCTCGCCTAGATAAATCAAAGTGGAATTTGGGTACCAAATCTAATCCCAAAATTAAAGTGCAATGGATCAGTGAAGAGGAACAACAACAATGGTACTTTGGATAGTGCATGTTTCCAAACACATAACTGAATACAAGAAGCCTTCCTCTCACTCAAAGAACATCAAAGGAGGAAAACGTTGCCTTATGGTACTGGAAAAAGTGGTGAAATTCGGGAATTGGAAAGGTTGGATCAAGATACTCATGCAATTGAGAAATTTGATTATGTGAATGGCCTACAAACATATCATTAAGCGTATCTCAAATATGTGATAAAGGAACAATGTTCTCATTTAACGAAAAAGCATGCAAGTACAACTCCACCTACTGGAACCTGTTTTACTAGGAAGAGACACATAATGTTACAAAAGCTAAGCTGTTTATTCCAAATGAAGATACTCTTAAATGTGCTAAGTGGCACGTCTCTGACTGCTCTATGCTATGGCATAAAAAAAGATGGACACATTAGCATGACAACTATAAACAAGTCATATCCAAAAAAACCTGGTTAGGGGAACTGCCAACCAAAAGTTTCACAGGGACAACCAAGTTTTGTGGAACCTGTATTCAAGGAAACAGGTTTAGTCATCCCTTAAAACCAAATTTTGAGACAGTAAGTACTACAAAACCACTAGAACTGCTTCACATGGATTTGTGTGGACCAAATGCTGTAACAAAGCAGGGGTGGAAAAGATATTGTTTGTACTAGTTTGATGATTACTCAGATTCACTTGGAACATTGTGTTCTTGCAACAAACTCTGAGAATTCACTATGTTTGAATCTTTCGCAAACCTGTTCAGAAGAAATTCCAATAAGAAATATCAGCATCAATCTGATCATGGTCTGGAGTTTGAGAACTCACATTTCTACATTTTGTATTACAAAGGGAAATTAGCATAAATTCTCAGCACGTAGACACCTCGCAACAAAATGGTGTTGTTGAGAGAAAAAATCGAAAACGGGAAGATCTTGCAGCACAAATGTTAATCTCAAGCAAAACTTCCAAATTCTATTGGCTGAAGCGTGAACACAAGATGCTATACTAATAAATAGATGTCTGATCAATCAGTTTTTAAAAAACAACACACCATATGAGCTGCTAAAATAAGCAAAACTAATTTTAGCTCACATCTTAGGACAATTGGGGTGTGTATGTTTTATACACAACAATGACAAAGGACCTTTTGGGAAATTGGATTGCCAAGAGTGATGAAGGAATTTTTCTGGGATAACTCGTCACAAAGCAAGGCCTACAAGGTACTGAATAAAAGACAAACCGTGTAGAAGAAAGTGTCATGTTTTTTAATGAAAATAGTAGGGAGTTGAAGGAAATTCGAAGATGAGCAGAATGGGAAACCTGCTCCAAGCCATCGATCCACAAAATATGGGAAAAAGAATATGTACCCTCCTGATAACATATCTTGCAATATGAGATAAACTCTACTAATGAAACTGGTTCGTCTACACCTCAGAACAGTAATTATTCCAACTCACAGTTCGAAACATCAAGCTCTCACCCTTTGCAAAACATTCTTACTCCTCTTAACTCACACATATCTCAAAGATCCAAATTACGTATATGTGTGCATTTTCTGCCTATGTGTCCCTTATTTGACGCCTAAAATATAACGGAGCATGCTAGACTCTGATTTGATTAGTGCCATGCAAGAACTCACCCAGTTTCAAGAAGCAGAGTGTGGAACTGGTTCCAACACCTTAAAACAGGACGGGAATAGGAACTAGGTGGGTGTTTAGAAACAAACTCGATGAGCAATGACAATATTGCGCAACAAAGTCGGCTAGTTTATACAGGATATAAACCAGAAGAAGGTATCAGACTATGATGAGACACCTTTGCACCAGTAGTCAAGAATTGAGGCAATCATAATATTGGTCGCATATTCTCTCACAAGAGTTCAAGATATAACCAAAATGGATGTCAAAGTGCCTCTAAATGGTTATCTACAAGAAGAGGTGTTGTAAACATCCCCCAGGTTTTGAGAATACCATATATCCGATCAGGTATAGAAACTGGACAAAGCACTCTATGGACTAAAACAAAGACCTGAGCATGGTATGATCGTTGTCTACTTTCCTTCTCACACATGGATATATAGATGGAAAAAATTAATAATACCCTGTTTTCGTCAAAAACAAGGTAAGACATGTTCATAGCCAAGTATCTGTAGATGATATCAATATTGGAGGAACCATTGACTACTAGAGTTAATTTGCCAACTAAAGAATAGTGAGTTTGAGATGAGCTGAATTGGAGAGTTAAACTTCTTTTTGGGACTCCAATTAAGCAAACTCCAGTTCGAACATCAATTCAATCACAAAGTACATCAAGGATTACTGAACAGTATGATATGAAATCAGCAAGAAGTCAAATGACACCCCATTGGGACAACAACAAAGCTTGATAAAGAAAAAAAAAAATTTTGAAAAAAAAACCAGTTCACTAGCAATGACACTAGATATAGAGGTATGATTGAATCCTCCTATACCTCACTGCAAGCAGACCTTATTAGAGTTCAGTGTTGGTTATGTGCAAGGTTTCAGTCTTGTCCAAAGGAATCACATCTAAAAGCTGTCAAGAGAATCTTTGAGATACTTGAAAGGCACAATGAACTTTGTGTTCTCTGGTATCCAACTAGTGACTCTTTTGACCTAAAGGGATTGCTGACGCAAAAAAAAAAGATTATGCAGGACATATGGTTGATAGAAAAGTACATCTGGATGGCACCCTTTTTAGGACCCTGTTTATACTTGGGCAACTAGAAAAAAAAATTCAGTGCTCTATCTACTACTGCACAGGCTGAGTATGTTTGCCAGCCGCTTCATGTGTGCTCAACTTTTTAGGATAACAGCAAGCTTATTTGACTTTGGATGAAACAGGTTGTATTCCTATTCTAGTGTGACAACACAAGCGATATGAACATGGCCAAAACCCAGTTCACCACAACGCACCAAACAATAGATGTTAGACATCACGTTCTTCTGATAATTGAAAAAGGAAACAGATATAATGGAGTTCTGCAAACCTGAGGATCAAGTTGCTGATATTTTCACCAGGCCCTAGGAGAGAGTCAATTTCAGAAAAATAGACGTGAGTTAGGGCCTCATCTTTTTAGATTGAATTCTATCCAACCCAGTTCTAAGGAGATATGCAAACCTAAGGTTCAGTCAATGGTTCTCAAATGCGTGTACACACCTAGCTGTCAAAAATTAAAATTAAAAAACAAAGGGAAAACAAATCATCTTCTCTCTCCTATGTCACGTCTCTGAAAAGCAGGTGCACCGGTCAAAGCACCCGTCTCCTCGATGTCAATCCCCCATAATTAACTCAAACACCTCGAATACCAACATCAAAACCGTTCCCAATAGCACTCTTTCTAACAAGCAACAACTCTCCTCTCTCTCCTCTAACATTTTTCAGAAAAACAAGAAAATAATCCCTTTCTCACCATGGCTAATCCACTAGTGCTTAACTCTGATACTAAAGCTCGTCCTGATAGTGCATTTCTCAGGGGGAAAGAGAACCCAGTTGTTGATGTTGTGGCCTATCTGAGGAAGAAAGTCATCTCCAACTAAACCATCTACACCCAAATCAGATCCATCTCCATCTCCATCACCAAAAGCTCCATCCTCCACAACCACCAGTTTAAAGAAGCAGCTCCACCTGTAGGTGCCCGACTCTTCAACCCACCCATCATAGAATACTTCCACCACCCACTAGTCCAAGAAACCCCATCACCCAGTCCATCATCACCGTCCCATCACACCAGTCCAAGACACCCCTCTTATCCCCCAGTACAAGAAACACCATTAGCACAAACCCAGAAAGGCGGCTCCCACAAACCACTGTCCAAATACCCCCCTTCTTCCCCATCTCACAAAACCACTACACCCAATCCACTACCATCCGCTCTCCACTCATGATGACTACCTTTTAAGTACCCTTCACCCCGAAAAAACCAAGGCGGCCAAGAAGAACATTGCTGTTAAACATGTTCGTCCACACAGGCCATACAAGGAGTGCTAACGTGGTCAAACCAACTGGTGAATCAACTTCTGGTTTGAAGCGTAGTGATTGGGTAATTCTCTCATTTTCCATTATAATCATTACCGGTTCTCCAGACATCTTGATTTGAAACTGATGATGTGGTCTGATGGGTAAACATTTTTGGCCACTCCTCAATCAAAATCAAAATCTGCAGAGAATACCAGATGAATTTCTCAAAGTGGGAAGGAAAAGACTTCCAAACAATCAGTGCTTAGGGTAGAACCCTTTCACCCTGATTACTTTCAATGGATATATTAAAGTAAGGTTGTGACTACTAAGGTTGTCAGGTGTGGGATGAGTTTTATTCCTTGAACCTAGTTTGATTTAGGAAAAGGAAGTGGTAGATTCTATATGAACTTGGTAATCTTCGCAGGAGATGTGGTGTCGTCTAAGTGTAAGGGGGTTGATATTGTGTTTGATGCAACCAAACTTGGGGAAATCTTGTGCATATCCCCTGTGGGATAAATGAAGTACAATTGGTTTTGATGATATTCTAGCCTGCCAGCCCAAATTCTCTCAAGTAGATTCAATTCTAGGGCTCAAACTGTTTTGAAAAGATCTTTGCATAAGCTTCTTTTGAGATAGTTCATAAGATGATACGGCCTATAGGTCCCAACGTCACATTGCCGCTCCTTGCAAACTTGTGAGCGATCTCAGAGTTGAGTGTTTGGGACTTAATGAATGCACGTGAGTGCAAAGAACGCATTTGTGATTGGTCCACACTGTTTATCAAAACTCTTCCTTAGAATTGTGGATCCTAACTTGGAGGTTCTCATCAGTTTAGCTTTTGAAACGTTGTTGACTAGAGTGTTTTTGGAAATTGTGGCATTTAAGTACCTTTGGGAGAGGCATGATTTTAACCTCTTCATATATGTTCACGGCTTCAAACTATCCTTGGCTAATTGTGGCATCCCCATAGAGTCGGAGCACAGGTTTCAACTGCGTCTCCACGTACATCTGGTCCTGTGCTCAGTTTACTCAGGGAACTAAAAGTAGCTGAAGAAAAAACGCCACTCTTGATCAGAAAACCAGAAGTTTTACGTGCGGAGCTTGACACTTCAAATGCTGAAATACACAGGTGTTAGGATCAGTTGGTGCACCAGCAACTTGCCACAATGCAAGAGTGACAGATTTTTGGATTGTATGCTGGATTCTGCTTCAACTAAACCTGGTCAACCTCCACATTGAAAAAGCCATGTTGTTTAAACTGGTTCTCTTAGTGATTTCACTCTTATTATTGCTCTTTGTTTTTGTTTGCCAGACCATTTTATTTTGCTCAACTGGCTGGGCTGATTTGTTTCTTATGGATGTTGATTGGGTTTGTTCCGCTGTTGGGATTCTTTTTGATTTGTAAAAGGGGGAAGAATATTTGCGCATGCTTTCACACAGAACGATTTGTTTGTCTTCAATTAAAAAAGGGGAATATGATAGAATCGATGATTCATGTTTTGATGATGACAAGAAGTGAAAAACATAGCAAATGTATGGGCAAAAGAAGCCAACTAGAGTCCAGATCGAAGGAAATAGAGTTTTTTTGTTAAACTAAAATAAATATAAAGTATAAGTTGATACAATAAGAAACCTTAAATATATTATTAAGAGGAAGTTGATATAATAAGGATTGTCCTTTAAAGTAATCCTTGTTTAAAAAATTTCCTGACTTATCTAATAACGTGATTCAATGCAAAAGAACTCTATAAGAAGAGCCATACAGAGGAAGAAAAATTACGACTTCACATAGATAGAAAGGAGATTTATTCATCGAGGCAGAAGTCTTCAAGATCGATAGGGTTTTCCTACGTTTCAAACGTTCTTGAGTGAGACGGGTTTTTAACGTGTGAAACTGTTGTCCTTGTTTTTTCTTAAGTTGTAATTTACAGTTTATTGTAACAACGGGTTGGTTGGCTCTTTGTAGGTTGAGTGTTAGTGAGATTTTAACAAAAGGTGGGTTTGCCTTTTGGAGAGCTCGATTGGAGTCAATCGGAGAGGTATTAGAGTTAAGATTTTTGATCTTGAGTTGTAATCACAAATCCTTATAGTTTGAATTAAATAAATGAGGTTTTTTCCTTCCTGAGGGAGGAAGGTTTTTAATTCAATAAGTGTGTTCCTATCTTTACTCTGTCTTTACTTAAAAGCAACTTACACGAACCTGGTTCGTGTTCTGGGGTAAGGTTTCTTCAGCTTTGCTTCAAATCACGAATTTCTCATTGGATTTGTGTTTGATAACAAAACTCATGATTTTAAAGTGGCGAGGATAACCCATCTACAAGAGAAGTATTTTTATATCAAGCCTATGGGAGTTGAAGTCTACAAAATCGAGTATATGTCGATGGGAACCAATAATTACTCAAAGGAATTCTTCAATTTTAAATTGTATATCAACAATTTGAGTATTTACTTAAATAGAACTGTTCATTGGCTTTCCTATAGTAAAAATGAAGCTGGGGAAACCACTAACAAAATTTTGGTTTTTGACCTATGTGATGAGACATTTTGCGAAATGGGTTTTCCGCAACAACTTACTCATGTTTTTTCTTTTGATTTTCCTGTTACTTTATGTGGGGAAAAGATTTCAGTTATTTCATACGAAAGGGGTCACGATAATCCATTATATCATAGTTGTGTTGTCTGGTGATTAATGAGTATGGTAAAAGGAACTCGTGGATGGATAAATTCGTTGTGAATTTTAGACGTGCGATTAGAATTGTTATTGGCTTCACAAGAAATGGAGAATTTATTATAGTGCAAGAACCTGGAGATCTTATATCATATGATCTAGAGAGAATGGATAATGGTAATTCTTTTTTCTTGAACAAATATAGTGAGAGTTTAGTTTTTCTTAACGGACAAAATAAGGCTACATCTGACCCTTCAATTGCATCAGAAGTGGAAGAGGAACCCATAATTTAGTGTTGCATTTGTGGAAGCTTATTATGTATTTTATTTTATGAGGATTTAATCATTTTATATAACTTTTGATAGCAATGTATAAAAATGACCATTTTATTCTATCCATGTTGACATATGCTAGTAGTGCTAGTCTAATCATTTTCGTAAGCACTTCATTTGCAATTCTTGATTTGTTCAATTCGTACGTTCTCAAATATTATTGATTTTTATTTGGAGTAATGATTTCCTTTTATTGTCTAACAATTTCTTTCCTTTATATATTTTTAGAATAGAAGGATCTTGATATTCATGGTAGCGGTAATTCGTTCTTCTTGAGCGAATGCAGAGCTTATTGTTATTGTTATGAAAGCTTGCTATGTAGTGTAGTTTGTGAGACTTAAGTCAACTTTTAGCAGCATATGTAGTATATTTTATCATATTTAATAGAATATATACATTATAGTATCTAGGGATTCTTTTCTTGATGTATTTTACGCAATTATAATCACATTTTAGAGTATAAATTCCTTGTACTATCCAAAGATTTCTTTCCTGCTGCATTTTACACACTTAATTTTAAATGGTATTAGGATTACTTAGAGAGAATGGCCAAAAGTTTCCCTTAGATTTGCCTTAAGACTTAAAATGATCCTTTATCATTTCATATGGAGCACTACTAGTCCTCCTTCATAAAAATGGTGCTTTTATTGTCTTCCTAACGTTTTTTGTCGATTTAAAACATTTAGCTCCTTTTGTCCATTCATTAAGCAACAGTGAATATTTATTATTAAGGTCACCAAATGAATTAATTTTGGGTGGAAGGATCCATTGTTTTCAAAAGCTCCAATTATCCATTTATAGATTTACTAAAAAAATACTTAGTTTCTCACTTGATGTCAGGATATTCATATTAGAGTTAAACTATGTTAGAGTTGTGTTGTATAGGGCTTCATTTTGTTCGTACACCTAGAGGTTGAATCTGAAACCTACGGTTAAGATAAAAATTGTCACGACTGGGGAGAACCCCTTAGACATAACCAGCGTCGTCGTCCTCGGTGAGGACTTCGACTAGCCCTTATCATTCGTCATAACATATCATTGGTCAAAATGCGGAAAATTAAAACATTTTACATATTGAGGTATACATAGACCTCTCACATACTATATATGGAGTTTACATAGACTCCTCGCATATGAAGCTTACATAGACTTTTCATTTAGTCAACATAAACGACATATAACGATTTAGCCTAGGAACATTGTCTCACATTAAACCATCTAAAACGAAGTAGAACATTCGGGCATATCCCTCATACAAATAAAAATTTGGCACATAGGTTTTACAAAAAATGTCTTCAAGATTAGGGAAAAAATTAATGTCTTTAGACAATAGCAATACTTCTAAGGTAGAACACGTGGCACCATCCTCGAACTAGAGGACCTACCACAACTTGGGGAAAAGTCCAAGTCTTCTTGCAAAGCGACCTTGATACTTCATTGGCTGGAACCTACATTGTTTGAAAAAAAGGAAAGAATATGGGTTAGTACAACCACATGTACTAAGTATGTAAACATATGCACATAAAACCATTGAAATCATTCTTAAAGGAAAATTTAGTTCAAAACCATGCTAAGTTATTTTCAAAAGCCTTTATGCACAATTAAGAAAATATACAATCCATTAGACATAACATCAATCAAGACAAGTCTACATTCAATACAAGACCAATATCATGATAAAGTCAAGTGAACATGGATATTATAAACATAAGGTCATATCAACATGAATGGCATCACACTCCCAACCCTTCCAAAGCATACAAGTGCAATGCTTATGTGAAGCTCCATAACCCCACATAATCAAGTAAACCAAACAATGGATCATAAGTATTGTCAACATTTCATCTATCTTTATATCAAGCATGTTCTTCATCGTATATATCAATTTAGACCATTAACATGTTCATCAATGAAACTAACATCATATAGGATCATAAACATGTAACGTTATCATAGACATTTAATTCATATCATAATTACATAAGAACAACCTCCTAGGATTTCCCTCAAGGTAAACTTGTGCCATGTATTTTTAGAGTCCCATACCCCTATCTACAGTAAGTAGAACCCCATAAGTCGCCCTAGTCAGTGTTCACTTCATTACTTTCATTTTACTTTCGGGAACAATCGCCTTAACAGACATTAGATCGTGTGATCTAAACATGTTATCGAGTGTCATAAAACCCTACATCGAAAGAAGGCGGTCAACTTGCAAAGGTAGGACCAAACATAAACATAACATTCGAGGTGGATACACTAGCTAGTATAACTATGGAGGCAACATATTTAAGGAACTAGGAGACATACTAGAGACTCTCTTTATGCATAATTGCATTGTAATATCCATATCATGAGAACCATTGTGAACCTACCTTCCCACATTAGGAAGGGACACCTCTCATAACTAGTTCACTTGGTTCTAAGCTAAAGTCCTTTTTTTTGGTAATGTCTTTAAGTCATTCTTAATCATCATAACTTAATAAAGGACATATGATATTAACCCCTTCTATAATCATGTAATTAGCTCATTAGGTGTTGCATGAGCTTTTGTTTTCATAACAACCCTTCATTTGTGAGATCAACACATCATAATCATATTATAGAAAGGCACATTATTTATTCACTTTCAACCTTGTATCATCATACCCTTAACATGATCTCACAATTCACATAGTCGAGTCATTCATCACAATCTTCATATCATCATATTATTAATCTAATAACATTTAATACTTCAATGTAATACCATTATCAAATATAAGCCACCATCAATGAAATAAATAACTCAAGATCACATAGTCTTACCAATTCACCTTGACAAGCCTCCTTCAAGATCTTACCATCAATACAATAATATTCATCCGTTAATCCACTTAATAAAATCATATAATGGTAATATATTCAAGAACTATGTCAATTATACCATCACTAATCAATTCAACCTCAATTCAAAACCTAGGATTATGGGAAAAGGGTAAAATCATGAATTCTTCCATAGAACTAAGTCAAAGGCTAATAAATACAACAATTAACCAATATATAATCATAATATATAAATAATAAAAAAAAATATCAAATCATTTGAACGATCAATTTCATAATTAGAATGAAACCCATCTTTTTGACATTATTGGAAACCAATTTTGAAGAGTCTCTTGGAGAAAGAGATCTCATGAATGAATAGATTCCATACCTTAGTAGTCCTTAGTGTTTTATAGAGAAAATATGAATGATTGAATCCCTAATTAATCTTTGAGTTGTTCTTCATTGGGGTATTGCAATAGAGAGAGAAAGTAGAGAGAATTTGGAGAGAATTTGGGTTTGGGAAATATTGGGTGTTAGGTTAGTTTAATGAGGTTTAGTATTTATTTAGTACCCCAACTAACTTTATTAAACACCCCTTAACTCTTAATTAATCAACTAACTAATTATATAATTAATTCACTTAATTAAAATTTGGACAGTCAACTTGACCTCCAAACCACGAAACCTCTGTAGATTGGACCATAGACTGTCCTGCGCGTCCGTGGTTTGAGACAGACTATTTTTTGGACCCTTTCTTGAAAAATAGAAGTGTTGGCCCATGACCACAATCGTCGGGCCATTGACCTTCGATTGGATCGTTGTTTGGCTACAGTCAAATGAGAGCTTTTGGGTCAAATGAAAGTGTCCTCTCTAAGGACCCTTAGGGTTGTCCTTAGGGATTCGTACCAAGACGTTTCAACCCTAAACACAATAATCTATATATTTAACACCTTTTTACCAAATTTTCATTAAATTCCAACTTTTAAAACCCCAATTTCACAGTTTCCATTTGCCAGACGTCATTGTCGTTTTTCTTAACGTTTTGACTCTAACCACTTCCTAATTAGTTTCAACGTCATCATTTTAGGCATTTGACATGTTTCTATCTTTGGTTCATATGGAGGCGCCTAGATTAGGGTCATTACTTTTTGGAGTTTACAAAACATTTATCCACTACATTACACCCTTTAGTTGTATAGATACACAAATCATTTCTCTAGAATTTCATAAACACATTTCAAGTCTATAACAAGAGATTGTTCGTATCAATTAAGCATCAATTTCAAATTTTATATATATTATTGGGTTATGATTAATAGTTAAGAAAATTCTTACGTCGTTATTGAATTGATAATACCATGGAGATAATGATATCAAAGAATCATCATACACGAATAGAATTGAAGGTTGCATCTACTAATTGAAGTGCCTACAACAAAGAGTAACAAATTCATACACCAAGGCATGATTTTTTACTATGTGGGTGTTGATATTTTACTCCATTTAGGGCTTAGATCTACCCTCTACAATGATACGTATCGAAAATGCACAGAACAATTTTTTTTAAGATAAAGAATAGTTAATTAATTTAATGCATGATACACATATAAGCAACTTCCTTTAGTGATATGCGAAAAATATTTGAGTGAGACTAAAATTATACCATTTTTACAAAGAAGGAGGAGTATTAGTGCTCCATATAGAATGATAAGGATTATTTTGAGTTTTAAGGCAAAGATAAGTGACAATGTTTGTCCTTTTCTTTGATTACTCATCTAAATGAAAAGTATCTTTGATATTCAATTTGTAGTAAAGACTAAATTTATCAACAATCTTCTCATGATACAATTTAACACAACTTAATTTTCATAATTGATCACTTCAATGATCATTACACATAAGGAAATGAAAAAGGTAGAATTGTTGAAATAAGTATATTATAAAATAAGATTCCTAAATTTGGTTTGAAAATAAACAATTCTATAAAAGTTGACAAAAAAGCAATAACAACGTTCCCGGTGTTCATTATGGCTTCCTAATGTCACTTAGCTAGCTTTTCAACATAGATTTTCAAATATTGCATATTATTTGGGTTAAAATTTGGGTGAAATTTCACCATGTGTTTGGCAATAGTATTTGGGAAACCTGTTTCACTTTTTCACCAAAATACAATTTATACCCATATGTTTTTAAAAGCATGAATTTAACCACGTTTTTTATTACCAGTCCTTGATTTTCCTTTCTTTGCAACAAATAACAACTAATGTCCTTGACTTTGGAGCAATGTGGTAGTTTGGAGGGAGTGCAACAAGCATCATTCCATACATCGTAAAGTAGGCAAAACATATGATTTTGTTACCCTGAGACGATTATTCATTATTTTCATCAATAACCATATCATCATTTTCATATTCACGAATATTTCATCCCTACTTTGGTATTCACGTAAAAAATTATGTAATACAGTGCAAACAACTACTATAGATGATGTTTTTGTAAAAGATAAAAGTTTGGTGTAAAAATAGATTTTTTTAAAAAAAACCCAAATAATGAGATTTGAGCCGAATACTAGTTTCTTGTAGTATTTGGGAATTTGGATTATTTGCCAAATAATTGAACATTGTATGGACAAACACTATTTCTCAAATTTTCTCCAAATTTCACTTGGGAAAACTATGGATTTATTCCCCCCCCCCCCCAAGTATACTCCTTGCATAGTTTGCTTAATGTGGTGGCTAGAACAAAACTTGTAGTTTAGAGTGGTTAGTTCTTTTTTTCGTTCCCAAGGAACTATTGATTGTTGGAACTTTAATAACTCTTCGTTATCGTTTAACAAAATGAACCTATTTCAATCTTCCCTAAATTAGTTATCTTATCATTGCACCCGTTGGTGTAACGTGGAGGTCAATGAAGTAAACCATGAACCGAGACCTCAAGTAGTGATGAAAATAATATTTAGTGATTTTTTATTATAAGTTCTTGTGAAGTATGTTACTCGGTACCGATATTAGTGGGAGGTAGCAGGTACCCCAAATCCACACGATCTTACCCAAACACCATGGTACTAAAAGAAATGATTATCCTATTATATTTGCATTTTGTACCTCATTTTTTCTCTTTATTGTCTATTTACTTTAATATATCCCTTTAAGCTACTTGTGATATTCTCTCGTTATTACATGTTTATGATTGTGTTATCTTTGAGCTCAGTCGGCAGATGCCTGTTGAGTACCTTTTCTATACGTAAACTAACACTTCTTCTCTTGCAGTTTAATATCTTATTTCTTAGGTCTTGATGATACCTACTAAACATCACTTGTCGGTAAGCCTAACCCACATCCTGGGAGCCGTAAACAATGGACTACCAAGCGGAATCAACAACAACAAATAAGATCTTAGAACATAGAAGAAATAGGTAAACAACAAAACCATACATGAACAATCCTAAGACTTGGCATTTGTTCTTAGTTGAGCATCCAAACTGAAATAGGAGTACAAGTATTCCACAATTACAAGAAAATTACATGCTATCTTTTAATGCAATATGAGCACTAAACCGAGCCAAACAGATGAAAACCGGTAGCTCCAAACGCCAGGAACTCACCCATATCTCCAAAATCTCAAGTTGCTCCGCACATCTCCAAGTCAACTGCAATCTGTAGGGGGGAAGAAGTGTAGTATGAGTACAAAAAAAGGCACTCAACATGCAACAAATGACTAAACTCCAAATATAGCACATTCTTAAACAAACAAGTCACTAAAAAGGAGATACTAAAAAAGATATGAAGTAAAGAATAGAAATAGGAAATAGGGCAAAAAAGGAAGATCAAGAACACACCTAGATAACAAGTCAATAAACTAATCGCAAGAAACTAAGATCCACAACCACAGTTGTAAAGTCAAAGCCTACCAAATAACAATAAAACAATAGCAGAAAAATAGAGTATAGTCAAACAATAACGTGATTGGACCCTCAAAGGTAAAAACATCATAACCCAACCGGCCCTATTAACCGTTGCGTACAAACAACAAACAACTTTACTTGTGATAGGTAAAGAATTGGAATGCAGGTTGTGCAACAAAGCCATTCGAAACCATAAAAGACTCTAGTCAACTCCCACCCCAACTAGCAAGAATGACAAACCAATCCCGGCTGCCCAATTGCATAGTCCACTCCTCAAGTCGTAAGTAAAAACAAAAATCATGAAAGAAAGGACGTCGATGCACCGAGTATTCAATTCAAAACTAATCACAACCCAGATGACTCTAATATCTCAAGTAGAAAAAATAGCACGCACCTAACGCCTCGTAATCTTAAAAATCAATTAGTCAAGTCATCCAGGTAGTATGACTTTTATTAAAAACTAGTTTAGAATAAAAGTTCAGTAAAATGCTATCTCATGTTAAATGATAAATATGTCAATGCAATGACAAAATTGTACCATACAATCTGAAAAAATGATCAAACAACACAATGCAGGACACCAACTTAAACCACACAACAAAAGAAGAGAGCACTACTTTGGGATCAAATTGGTCCTCACACATGGTCTCAAGATCCAGAATATAATCATTAGCTCAATAAGAATACGATATTCACACCGCTAATCAATAACCAAAGGGAGAAATAAGAAACCATAGGGGATGATGCCCTACACCATTCATACTGCTGTAGTCCCAAATTGAGCACAACTAGGACCAAAACCCACAGCTACGACAAGCCATAAAGGTCACAAGCATCAACGCAAGAAGAACCATAATAAACAACCCTTACATGGAGCAAATCATAACTACAAGGTGATACAATACAACCTAAACAACAAACAAGATCATCTACTCCACAAGAGAAGCTACAAAATTAACTAAGGATATCAATACCCACAATAACCCCAAGGTTCATACAGAATCAAGAGATGATGGAATAACAAGAGAAAAATTAAATAATTAGCAAATTCAATCCAAATTACATGAAACATATACTAGGAATTATCTAAGAAGCTCAATAGAGAAATTAGACTAAATCCTACCTTTAAATATAAACACGAATGCTCCACATCCATCACATATGACCTATCCGCATCTGAAACTCTCAAGGAAAACACAAAACTATCAAAATATCAATCACAACGTCATTATGAACACTTTGACACTAAAGTCAAATAATTTGAAATAGACCTAGTTATTAGTCAGAATGCGAATGTGCAACCCATGCCATGAATCCTAAAATTGAATCCAACAAAAGGTCCTAAACTATGTCTCGAACTTGTATTAGAAAATTGAACACAATCCGAGGCCCCAAAACATATACAACAAACAGAAAAAATTAACAAGAAAAAAAATAATGCAATGGAAGCAACTTGGAGCTATTCTCTCTCTGATCACACAAGACTTCGAATCATTCAAATTGGAGCTCGGAAGATAGAAAAAACACCTTTTTCAAAATGAGGGCTAAAAGTTAAAGTTTATGGGTATAATATCTAAAATTGGCTGCTAAAAATAAAATCTAGTCAGTAAAAGTCTGATATCAGGTCCACTAAAAGTCTGCAAAAGATTTAACTACATTTTAGCTAGTTTATTTTAAATCTAAATTCTCCAACGGGGTGCACATGATTCATTCAGAACATCGTGCATGCAAAAAACATATGCTACCACATAAAATTTGGCATTCCTTACTGCAATGAACTATCAAAACTATCATTAAAGGCCGATTCAATGAAAAGTAAGTCCCACACCCAAGTTTCGTTTTGAGATAAAAACCATAAGAAGGATCAAATTAGACCAGAAGCCTAGGGAAACACACAAAAGGTTCTTCTATACTACTCTTAACATTCTGGATCTAAACGCGCTGACGAAATTCTCATCCGAGCACGTTTACGAAGAATGTTGACCAAAGGAACTTTTGAAACACTAATACCATGAGCCCACAAACTACTCTTGTTACGACTAGAGACTACCCCCAAGAAGTAATACGGCGTACTTGACCTCTCGGAGGTCTTATACATGTCTTTGGAAATCTTTCATTGCATTGACATAAAATTAGCGGAAAGTTTAAAACTTTTTCATAGCATAAAGTAATGCTAAAATATCACTTCATTTAAGAACCATAAGTACATAATTAAGAGACTATGTCTTGTCTTTCCATCTTAGACACAACTCCAGTAGAATAGAATAGAATAGGGACACGACCCTTAGCAACATAAATGAATAATATATACCATTACATGAACTTAGTTTAAATTCTTGACATGAAGTCCCTTGAATAATTAAGGACACGCTTGAACATGGGAATAACTATCCAAGTTCTTCATTCTAGGAAAGATCCTCTAGCCATCGCCACCTACAATTTGTTAAAGAGATTAAGATGGATTAGTTATAATAATGCACTAAGTATGCTACCATTGAAAATAGATTAAAATAGGAATTTATTTAGAATCCATCATCCATTTCTTTAGTAAACTTCCATGACATTAGATACAATAGGCACAATATAGTTCGCCTATATTATATCAACATGGATACTATTCATAACAACACATAAAGCGATATATCACATTTAAGACACATTAAATATCTCCATAGCATTACATTTCTTTTTACCTCAACCCTTTCACCCAATGCAACCCTTAAGTGATACTTTTTTCAATGCATAAGTAATGTCCCATTCCACCATTCATACCAAAGTATCACCTTAAGGTCACCAAGGTGAACGTGAATACAACCTTCATCAATTCAAGTATAAACATTCATAAAGACGTAACATATCAGGAAAACACATATTTCACATAAGAACCACCACCTAAGACAACCCCAAGTCACACTAGTGCAATGTGCAGGTAGCATCCCAATAATACTATTCACACCAAGTGTTCCTCTGAAGTCATCCTAGACTTAGGCACATCACATTCAACAAGATACAACACATGCATTTAACCTCAAACAAAAGACCAACACACTTCATTGACCCCATATAAGAACTCATTCATTCATCCCATCATAGTCATAACCCATTTAGTCTTTATGCACTTCTCAAGACAACATGCAAGTCAATACTACGATTATCATCATAATGAAACAATGGTCAACATTGCATATTTAGAGTTAATTTCATTAACAAACCATAAGATCTTACCCATAATTCAAATTTAAGTCTATTAGTGAAATATGTATGTGAATCCCCATAACCTCACACATACTAAGTAAACCAATCAAGGAGATCACAAACATTGCCACTTACTTCATACCTCATCATGACAAGTATAGCCAACAACATGCACACTGATATACCGTGGTTTCACGATATTATTAATACTTTTTTCTTAAGTTTAGTGTTTCCAAAAGCCTTTTTGTGCTAATTTTTATATAAGTTTCTCTTTGTTTTCCAGGAAATCTGCCAAATATGAATTGCGGAAACTTTTGGCGAATAAATGCAGAATAGACCCCCTAACGAGCTTAATGACGGTCCCCGTCTTCATCATGTACGGTCCGTAGTGGCAGCGTATGCAGTTTCTGAAGGAAGATGGAAGTCAAGACCACTGTGGGGTTATGAAGCTTGTGACGGTCCTCGTGTGTCTATGACGTCCGTCCTGCAGGTTCGTCATGAAGTTCAGAGAATAAGCCCAGTACCCATATCCAAGAGTTGAAGTGTTTTGGACGAAGACCCTCGATGGACCGTGGTGCCTATGACGTCCGTCATACTTTGCCTTGTGGGTAATGAAGAAGAGCAGCAAAATAAATTTCACAAGTATGGACGACAGAGTTCAGGACGGTCGTCGGGACCATGACATCCGTCGCAGGTCGTAGACCACCGCCGCGTTTTGGAAGATGTTTTTCCAGACATATATTCCCTTGTGTGTAATTAGTTTTTAATTTTTTATAAAATAGTTTAAAAACGTCTTTTTTTTGAGGTTAGAAGAACATAGAATCTTAGACTCTAGATTGTTAGACTCTGATCATAGTAGACTCCGTAGTGTAAGACACCTTTTAGAATATCATTAGACTTGTTGT
Organism: Solanum habrochaites; assembly: GCA_027704765.1. Taxonomy (NCBI): domain Eukaryota; kingdom Viridiplantae; phylum Streptophyta; class Magnoliopsida; order Solanales; family Solanaceae; genus Solanum; species Solanum habrochaites. Next base: position 22,136,224 of record JAKWJA010002494.1, read on the forward strand.
GAGATTATTGATTACTTGAGATTCTTGCAGTGATTATTGTGATGAATCAAGACTTTCGGATTTTAACTCTTTCTCATTGAAGTAAGGACATGAATTCTTATTTAATATATTTGAATATTGTGATTATGACTATGAGTAACTAACTCCATAACTCGGGTTGTGGGAACCATAGCAAATAATGAAGATAAAACCTATAAAAATACGATTCTAGAATAGTGTCTTGCATGTATTAATAATGCCTTTTGCTTAGAGTCTTTTAACAACGGATGGCCAACGTTAGAACTTCGCCTTAATTCTACTTTGTTCGTAACCAAGGAGGTAGATATAGGAAAAGAATTTATTGACATAGATTTAGTGATCGCTGTTTTCTAAATAGGCTAGTATTGATTTAGAGTAATAATCTTAGTCAAATATCGAATACGATGCTTATATGAGGTAAAAGATAAGGGTAGGCAAAGGCAACACACTAGCGCAGACAGGTGGCGGAGTGAGAAATTTCCTAGATGCCGACCAAGGATTTAGAGAAATACATAACTATTCCCTTTGCAAAGCAAGATACTATAAATAATTGTTATAGTTTTAGAATTTCAATTTAATAAACGCTGGGGAACACGTAAACCTATTTACTTTTTTTGATTAATTGATTAAATAAAAGCTAACATTCCAAGCTGTTTAAGTGTCTTTTCCAATTGCGTTGTTATTTTCATATCATTCGTTTAGAAAATAGAAACCCCTTTTTTATTGTTTTTACTTTCCAAGCAAGTCCATTAACAAAACAATGGAATAACAGGTTGAAGTGTTAAGTCTAGACTATTTTCCTCGTGGGCACGATCCCGAACCTCACTATTTGGGTTATTTACCTGACCGACCGCTTTACTTCTTATTTTGAGAAATTTGAGCGTATCAATTTTTGTGGCGCTGGTTCCAGGATTATAACTTTTAGATTAACTTGAACTATACTATGTTTAGTTGTATTTTCTGATTTTACTTTTGTTTTTATTGTTTTTTATTAATTTTTTTAATAACTATCGCGCCTTGTATTCCAATACCCGGAGAGGAAGAAACCCTTTTTTCCCTACGATCAGAATTAGCCGACACTACGGCGCATAATGATCGAAACTTGGGAATAAATGATATGATCCGAACCAGAACCTCCACTCCGGTTGATGTTCATGGTCATTTGTTACCGAATTGCTCCGGTGATTAACCCAACAGAGGGAAAAAATCCCGCCACCGGCCCAGACATACTCCCGAGCTATGATAACATAGCAGACTCCGATGGGCCACTGGTTTTGCCTCCTCTACCCACAGCCATACTTTTTGTGTAAACTAGTAGCCTGAGCAAATTCTACTGCCAGAGGTTTTTGTTTTCATGACTACCTTTTGAGATCCACATGCCCATATAGCTAGGTTAAGTGCAGTTTGTAAAGTTGTGTAGGGATGGCTGATTTGGATTTAGATGTAAATATTCAAGAGTGTTTCCTCTCTCACGACTGGAGAGGTTCAGTGGTCCTGAGCTTCCCTCAAACTCAACATCTATCTTCCCTTGGACCAACTAATAGGATGCTTCTTAGCACGCACTATCATCACTGTCTCCAAGAAACTAAAAACCACAAAGACAAGTAATCACTTTGTGCTACTACCATGAAAGGTCCCTTTAGTAGTTTTGGATAGATTCACCTCATTCTTGAAAGTGGATCCAAATCACCGTATAGATATGAGTCACTAAAAGGAATACTTATATTGGGGACCAAGGATGATTAACAATAAGCGGTGGTGGACACTATAAGTCAGGTGATCTTATTGATATTTCCTTATGCTGAGAATCGCTGAACATTTTTTAGAGAAATCTCCCGGAATACAAAGCTTGGACTACTAGGAAAGTCTGATTACTGGGAGACACCCTTCGCAGTGCGTTCCACTCACAACCCAGCCACAGATGAGATTCGTGAATAAATGATCAAATGAGACCGACTTGGGTTGGTACTAAAACATGTCATTGGGGTGTAGAAAAGATAATGCTCAACTACTTGGCTAAACCACCCCTCCTAAGGAGAATGCTATTATGGCGGAGGAACACTTATGCAGTAAATGAGCAACGGGATTTCAGACCAAGTCCCAGGCTCAAATCAGGATAATGACCTCAAGGTCAAGGGAACCAAGTCGCAACATGGTAACTAACAACCCCGTGAGGTCATTATGTCCATATGGAAACGCAACTACACAACAACTCTACCAGGGAGAACTATGCTAATAGAAACGACAGTAAGGGGCCCTATGTCCCTCCTCACACTCGTGAAGTTACTCCTAGGGTGGTGGAGATAGTATGGCGCGTAGTTGCGTATATGTTGGCACGAAATGATGAGGAGGAATCCGAATCTAGTGATGAGGTCACCTAAGAGTTGAGGTGTGATTTTAGTCTATATTGGGAAAAAATTTGATACAGACACATGCAATTTTGATATAAGCAGATCGAGTTTAAAATGGCTATTGTATTTATATCCTGCACATTGAACACAACTGCAAACCGGGCACTCCTTCCTAGCAACACGGTCCAAAATCCCTAAGAATTGATGTGGCACTTATGGAAATCACTACTACTCGGGGGTAATCACCCATTGAACCCACCTATGCCATCTACTGAAGGACAAATGTTGAGAAAGTAAATGACAATTGTTAAAGGGTAGTGGTGTAATTAGATGAAAGTAAATGGGAAAAGATGCAGAAATACCTACAAGGTAATCCAGGCCTAGGGCAACCCACCAACCTTTCCCTCAGAAATTAGTGAAAAAGAACGAGGTACTGTAAATAACCGGCATTTTTCATAATTATGTTGAAATAGCTTTCTTACATGTTCCCTTTGGTAGAAGCTCTAGAACAATGCCCGGTTTATCCAAATTTATGAAAGTCTGGTCACAAAGAACAGGATCGGTCACTTTTGCCTATGATGATAGACTGCAAGCATTGTCGTGCCTATTGCTACAAGGATCCCTCTACAAAAGAAAAAAGGATCCGGGTGCGTTCACTATTCCCTTGTACTGTAGGCATTACATTTGCGAAAGCATTATGTGATCTGGGCAAGCAAATCTACTGCCCCTCTCAATTTACAAGAAGTTTGGTTTTGGGATCCAAACCCACTACGATGCGTATTGATGGCTGATCGGAAAGTGAAACGGCCTATAGGGATACTACCTGATGTGCTAGTTTAAAAGTTGGAGCATTCATCTTTCTTCCGGCTAATTTGTTATTCTTGATTCTGAGGTCCGATTTTAAGTGCCTATATTCTTGGAAGTCCATTCCTGCACAGGTCGAGCCTTTCGTTGATATGGAGAAGGGACATATGACATTTCCGGTTGAATAATGATGAAGCGACCTCAACATTCTTAGTACCATGAGGCAGAGTAGTGAGCTCCAATCGGTATCTGCCATATCCCACAAAGAAACAAAGAAGAAGGAGAATGAAACAAAAAAGGCAAAATAAGATTTTATGATTGGGATTTAGTGCTTTTAGTAAGTTCTTCTGGGTCACCTTGTTTTTCCGGGCAAGCTCAGTCCAAATGGACTGGCCTCTTACTTGATTACCCAAGTATTCCCTCCATGAACATTGAGTAAAAGCCAAGGAGAAAGTTGAGGTTTGAGGTTTAATAGAGAACAATAAAACTCTATTTGGCATAAACATTGGGGAGTAGTACTAGAGAAACAATCTTTGATGAAGTCTGATGTAATCAATGGTTTTTCCCCAGTCATGCCGCACATTAATCAGTCGTCTTTTTTGGGAGGCAACCCAATCCGTTTTATTATTTTAGTAATGGTAGCATTTTCTAGTAATGGGGTTTTTTAAATTGCAGGCACACACAAGGAAATTCCTGCATCAAATTACTCTGTAGCCTTCACTCTGACGGACCATCGCGGACCGTGTGGCCTGTGACGACCGTCGTATGCTCCTGTCATCCATGTACATTTCTCTGTTATTTTCAAACTAGGCACCCCAGGACGGAACCAACGACGGGTCGTCACAACTGCGATGACCGTCGTCATGGAATCGTCGTGGGGTTAATGAGGCTCCCGAACCGACCCGTTGGAGTTGATTATAAAAATTTCACATTTTAATCTCCCAACCCCTCATTTCACCCCATTCCTTCTTCAGTACTTCCCTCCCCCCCCCCCATTTCCTCTCTTGCAACTCCACTTCTCGCTTCTCTCTTCTCTCCCCGATCATTGCTCACCCCACAATTCTCCAAAGCTCAAAAGTGATAAGCCTTACTAACGGATTGCTTTTGTGGGTGTCTTCTTGGTCACCGAAGTACTTGCCCCATCTTTGTTTTTTCTCTTCTCCATATTCTTTGGTAATGTGCCTCTAATTTTCTACTCATTTATCATCTTGATTTTTTGTTTATTAATTAAGAATTAGCTTAGTTTTTCGTGATATGTTTGGTTTCTTTTATTAAGAGTAAAATGTCAATCTAGGTTAAACATGTTCGAAATTACTCATGGTTATAACCCGAGACATAGGTGTCTTTCGCATTACAGTTTCCTAGGTAGTTGGTTAGACAAATGTAGCCCCTAACACTACAGAGTTCGATGTGGATTCTCGGTTTGAATGGGTAACGCCAGTCTGTCACTGATCTACAAACGATACCCCGAAGACGGACCGTCGTGCTCACGACAACCGTCCGTAAGGTCCGTTCCATAAGCCTAGCACCCTGTTCCAACCTTACACGATGTGACGACCGTCCCTTTACGACGTAACGTCCTGCCAACCTCCTGTGTTCAGAGACCCCGTTTCTAAGGGTCTCCTCTCCATTTGTCCCAAATTCTTCCATAGACACAGGTGACGGAAACCGCATATAACCAAACCCCTACGGTCCTTCCTGCATCCGTATGATGTCCATTGACCCCATGTATCAACGGGTCTCTCATAACTTTTTTCTAAGTATCCTTCAACGGACACATGTGACGGACCGTCAAAACCACGAAGTCCATCCTGCCTTGACCGTTATGATGGTCAGCGACTCCCCCGCTAAGGGTCTCTCTCCCGTTCTTTTTTCCAAGTGTCCTTCAACGACAATGTGATGAAACGTCTACCCGACACGGTCCGTCCGCAATGACCGTCATGATGTTCAGATACCCCTCTCCTAAGGGTCTCCATATTTTTTTTAAGTGTCCTACGACAGAACGTCGTACCTGTGACGGTCCGTCCTACACATACCGTCATAGTCGTAGTCCGAGACTTTCTTTCAGGGTTCTCTCCATATATACATAGTTTAAGTAAAACAACAACGACCTCATGACGTCCTATCATAGTCACGACGAGCCATCACAGACCCGTCGTGTGTCCCTGTTAACATAATCATGACTACTATTATTTGTTCCTGTGGCTTTGCGAGTCTTGTTTGCCTTTCTCATAATAATATTGATCCTTTACAGGTAACTATCTACTATGACATGCCAATCAAGACCGATCTACGCACGCGGCAATCGAAGTCGTCGCCCGCGTTCCACCCCCCACATGGTCATTGGCTCGGATGATAGCGGTGACCCCGAGTATTTGCCCCCATGCACTTCCACCCCTTCCTTTGCTGGCACGTGCTCCCAGAACTCCAAAACCCTAAAAGGGGGGCGTCCGGCTAGTCCTACTTCCTCCCAAGTTTTATGAGGAGCGCACACTGACGGCACACCCACTACCCACTGGGTCCCGCCACAAATGAAAAGGACTTCTGGATCCTTAGAGTATCCTGTTCCGAGGAATCCTCCGCTCTGGCTGAGGTTCCCGCACCACCAACCGCTGCAGCGTCGCCCGGTATGATGAGGCTGACATTCGGAATCCACATCAGGTTTCACAAGCTCATGCCCCATAACCAGCGCATTGACCCATCCCAACCGGTGGTGTTCGACAGCATTTCAAATCTACTCGTATATCAGTTCCAGTTCCTGGCTGATAAAGGAGTGATGACTCGAACCCACTCACCTTGGAGAGTCGGGTCCTTACACGGGAGCCATCCCTACGATGCCTGAGATCGCATAATCTCTCACCGCAGCATCGCGTGGATTGACGCACGTCCTGTTGGACTTTACAGTGAGAAATGTTCGAGAGGTTCTACCATCCTACGTAGCAAATCTCCGATAGCAGAATAGATGGCGGGCTGCCCCCGCTAAAAAGGCCCCACTTGGAGCAGGTCCGAGTACGGGGCGTACAGGTTGACATCTCCTTCCCTGCCTGCCATCCGTCGTTTCTATACGGCGAGGGTGTTGATGCGACGCGACCCCCCTCACTGGCCGGAGTTTGACTAACCGCTGGCAAGTTAGTTTAAAGATGTGGGTCCGTTTTCCTGCGCGAGCCTCACTTAGAGATACCACCTAAGAGGTGTATGGTCCCTGCAACCTTTTCACTTGAGAGAGAGGGTGCCGACTTGGGTTGACTGAGCCAAAGGGGGCCATGCAAGAAGGCCACCTCACTTTCACGGCGAAGTGTCTTGTGGCTGTTTGTCCGTCACGGCCTTTCCCCCACAGCTGCTATAATCGTTACATGGGATCGAGCATGTTGATTGGCCGGCGATGATGCCGGTTGAGGTGGACTTTCGCTTGCTTCTCACGGGCAGTCATGCACGCAGAATGCATTCAGGTCACTACTACTTACCCTTACCCTTGCATGATCTTTTGCTCTCGTGCGGTCCGCATGTTGCCCTAGGGCAACATAGATCAGCTTAGGACCCCCCGCAAGGCACTGTCTACGTTGGCCTATCAGAGATGAGGCCAATGAGTTGGCTCTCCACGCATAGAGCCCGTCCAGAGCTTTCCCTTCCCCACTTGCTGATGATCTTGGGCTGATACGGTAAATTCCCAGGCCCGCACGGCTACACAGGCGGCGTCCAACGTGCACTACCCCGATCGAGTCTATCCCAGGTAGTAGCTCTGCTCCGAGCTCCTCTCGTACAGGCCCCTCCTACCTTCGCTGGTCCCCCGCTTGCATGGTCCAAAATTAGAGGCACAAATGGGTACCTTCTGCACATATCTAGCCGTGGATCCGAATTCTAGCTAATATTCTGATCAGAAGAGCGCTCTATCTGAAAATGGTACAGTATACATCGCGGAAGATCGCTGAGGTTAACCAGCGCCTTGGACCGCCTTTATTTGAGGGTGCTAGCCCAACCAGCCCTCCGGTGATGTGGTCGACTCTTCAGCTGAAGTTTAACGTCTTCGTGCAGATATCGACATGATCTTAGAGGCCTAGGGTGCTCGAGGTCTTAGGCCCTTATGTCTATCCTGTTAAGGACACAGTGCTATCGGCCCTATTCGCCACCCCTCTAGAGATTCACACACCACCTCGGACTCCTCAAGATCATACCAAAGCGTAGGGGCCGAGCAAGGACGAGGCGCGAGCACGGAAAAGGAGCGCCGCATATGGAGGCCTGGCGAGAGAGACTCACTTGCTTAGGAAGATGGGCACCCCAGAGAGAGAGCAACATAGTTAGCGCTGGGCGTCTAGCTCCCTAACTGTGTAGATAGAGGAGGCACTACTTGATGCGTACGGTTTTTGCTGAGGACACCACTGAGGGTGTCCAGATTGCAGATACGTGGATTCCGGAAACATAACCCACCACTTGCTGACGATCGGGCGCTTTGCGCCACAGGTTTGCTTCACCTACCAGTCTTGTGTTAAATTTTTTTTATGCATTGGGGACAATGCATGTTTTTTTTTTATTGGGGGTGGTTAAATTGAAAGTGAGTTTAGGGTGAAGTCCGGAGTAGCCGTTTCCCTCTTTCCTCCTTTTGGGGGTTTTCTTGCCTGTGTTCTATTTCCCCCAAAAGACTGATACTTTTTTTCTCTGTTGACCTGCTGTTTATATCTTTTGTACATAGTTTAATTCTGGAGAGGATGCTAAAATGATATCCTAATAAATTTGGAAATGATGCATGCCTTGGCAATGTAACTGATAAGGTGTGGCTCTAAGCATGACATAGAGTTACACATTGCATTACCTAAGTCATAAATTTGAACTAGGTGTCCTGATAATCTGGGTAATCGTAGAGATGTCCAGTGAGTGTGAGGAAAATTTTAATAGTCCACTTTGATCAAGCTAGAACTATTGCTGGTAAGTCCTGCTGAAAGTAAGGTTTCATAGACAATTAGGAAGGATCATAGCCCTTATTCATTATAGACCATTTTTAGGCCAAAATAAAAAAAACAAAATGAATTTATCCCTTCTTTGAGCCGAAAATGTCTGACTTAATTAGACTTTCTTTTTCAACCCCACTAATCTTTTCTGGAACAATGTTGCCCTGGTCCCCCTCCTTGGACATGTGCACCTCACTTATGCTAAAGCATAATTGAGGGTGATAATCATAAAAACAACCTTCGTTATGCCCTACGTCCAACTTTGTGGTATTGCATACTTGACTCATGGCAAATCATTAGTAGGGGGGCTATTATGAAGGAATGCTCTGGAAAGTTGGTGGTTGAAAGAACAAAGAGAGAGAAAGAACAAAAGTAAAGTGACTCAGAATTATTGAAAGAAAAGTAAAGAAACAAGACAAATATACAGAAATACAAGCAAGAAAAGAAGAGCCACTTATACAATGAAGACAGAAGAGAAATAGCAAGGAGAATAATATGAGAAACTGGGTCGAGATAAAGGTAATAGAATTGGAAGTTTTATCCGATAGTCAAGGAGGGCAAAAAGTCACTAAAGTATACCTAATACCTATACTGACCCGAGCCTCTATTACGAGCTAAAAAAAGTCCTATCGTGATCTAATGTTTTATGATGCGAACTTAAGGCAGTTAAAATAGGCCAAGCTTGATGGCATAGGTGAATAGAGTGCGACTTGTTCTGAGAGCGAGTGTTTAAAAGTATCCTTATACTCAAATTGAAATCATTGGTTGAAATGAGGATTTTGTTTAAAGGGATGACACTAGTTGCAATACGGAATTGTTAGCGCCTCGGTTAGAGTTTGAAGGATGATAGGTTTTTAGCGCACGTGAGTTCTGTGTTCATGTTCTGGATTCCACATATTCAAGCCTAATAGTTATAGCAGCAAAGATTTGATGAATTAATCGGCGATTGATAGCCAATGATGCAAAGGATAAAACATGGATAACTATTATACAAAGATCGTGTAGTGAGTCATAGTGCGTCGCTTGAGGACAAACAACGAATTGAAGTTAGGGTGTTTGATGTACCGTGTTCACGGTATTATTAATACTTTTTCCTTAAGTTAGTGGTCTAAAAGCCCTTTTTGTGCTAATTTGTATATAATTTTCTCTTTGTTTTGGCAGGAAATCTGTCCAAGATGAATGCGGAGATTTGAGCGAGAAATGCAGAAGAGACCACCTATGGGAGCTATGACGGTCCGTCGTACGTTTGACGGTCCGTAGGTGGCAGCGTAGTGCAGCTGTCTGAAGGAAGATGGGGAAGTCTGACCAAGTGTGGGTTACGAGCTTATGGAACAGTCCGTCGTGTCTCATGACGGCCTGGTCATGCAGGTTCTTCATGAAGTTCAGAGAAAATGTAATCCTAGTACCCAATTCCAGAGTTGAAGTGTTTTGGAACGAGACCCTCGACGAACGTTGGGCCTATGACGTCCCGTCATACTTGACGCGAGTGGGTTGAAGCAGAGAGAAAAGCAAATAAAATTGCACAATGATGGGACGACGGAGTCCTGACGGTCCGTCGTAGGGTCCTAGACCCGCCGCGTTTTGGTAGATTTCCAGCAATAGAGTCCTTGTTTAATTAGTTTTTTTTATTTTTTAGATAGTTCGAAAACCGCATTTTTGAGGTAGACAGCGAATAATTTAGACTCTTAGATTGTTAGACTCTGGATCAGTATAGACTCCGTATTGTAGACACCTTGTGATTACCCCCCCCCCCCCCCCCCCCTCATTAACTTTGTGAGATTATTGATTATCTTTGAGATTCTTGCAAGTGATTATTGGTGATTAAATCAGCAATCTTCGGATTTACTCTGTCTCATGTGAATTAGTAAATGAATTTTCTCATTTCTATATTTGAATATTCCTGATTATGACTATGAGTAACAAAACTCATAACTAGGGTTTGGAACCAAGGCAAATACTAGATAAACCTAACTAAAATAACGATTCTAGAAGATGTGTCCTTGCATGTATTAATAATTCTTTCGTCGAATCTTTTTAACGGATGGGCCATACGTTAGAACTCGCCTTAATGCTACTTTCCTCCGGCCCAAGAGGTAGATAATAGGAAAGAATTAATTACATGATTTAGTGGTAACTATCTATAGGCTAGTATTGATGTACGAGGTAATAACTTAGTTCAAACTCGAATAGCTATGCTTATTGAGGTAAAGATTAAGGGTTAGGAAAGGGCACACATGTAGTCCGGATCAAGGTGGCGAATGGCAGATTTTCTAGATGCGGACCAAGATTTCGAAATACATAACTTATCACGATCACTTTGCATCAAATACTAGGACAATAATGTTTTAGTAGAATTAATAAAAGTTATAACCTGTGGGGAACTCGTAAACCCTATTACTTTGATTAATTGAATTAAAATCAACATTCAAAAGTTGTCTCTATCTTCATGGCGTTAGTTATTTTCATGTCGTTTTAGAATGAACCCACCCCGCTTTTATTTTTTTCCTTTCCAATCAGTCATTAAACAAACAATAGTAATACCAGGTTGAAGTTTAAGTCTAGACTATTTTCTTTTCTCTCGTGGGAACGATCCAACCTCACTGAGTTGGGCTATTTACTTGACACGACCGCTTTTACTTCTTATTTGAGAAGTAAGTTTGAGTTACACACACTAAGTAGACCTTCATCATTTATACACAATCGAACAACACTCATGCATATCTTGTAACATTAGTTTTAATACCACCATATGTCATGCATAAGATATATAATATACACTTATACATATAGAATTCTATCTAGAATTCCTTTCAAGAGCAACTTGTGCAATGTATAGGTAAAGTACCCACACTAAGAAACCTTTCTTGGGTAGGTCTAGTTAGTGTTCATCATCTTACTTCGATTATCATTTTACGTTCGGGAAACTTCACCTTAACCGATATTAGGCCATGTGATCTAAAAATAGAATCCAGTGTCAATCCCATGCACCGAAAGGAGGCATCCTACTTGCCAAGGTAGGACATATACATGATAATAGTATTTAGGTGGATCCACTTGCTAAGGTTCCTATGGAGGAACATAGTTAAGGAACTAGGCGACATTTACTAAAACCCCTTTTCATGCTAATTCGTAGTGTAATTTCCACCTCATGCGAACATCAGGTGAACCTACCTTCCTTTTGGGAAGGGACACCCCTCATTATCAAGTGCACTCGCTGCTAAGCTAGCTTTTCCTTTTTGAAGAGCCTTTAAGTCTTTATTAAACATTTGTTCATAAGATAGGCCTTAGGATATTAACCCCTTATAGAACATATACATAGCTCATAGGTTATATGATGATAATGTCTTTCAGCAAAACCAATATCATGTGAGAATGTTCTTTCACATAAACATAACATAGTCTACTTTATAGTACATATAAAGAAATCATCCAAAACACTCTCATTCACTTGATTATAATTAACATCCTTCATTCATACAGTCATGTATGTGTATATGTACATATATGAGAAAGCCTATCACATAAACACATTTGGACAACACATGTTCATACTTCATTTTATATACTTTACATGCATAATAGAAGATAAAGGTGCATAGGAAAATTATCCTTTCAATTGACACCATGGATATATCAAATTCATAGTTATGCATGGGATGTGCACTACAAAAAAAACAGTATTTAGCCATTGACGAAATCCATTTTTAATCAATGTTTTTCCGTTGCTAAACCGGAATTGCGATGAATTGTTGGTTATTGCTATTTTGCTCGTTATTAATCGCTTAACAACGCAAATGAGTTTTGTCGCAAGTTTAGCAACGAATTAGAGACGAATGATATTTGTCACTACTTGTTTGTGACGGACTAATCCGTCGTTATACTTGTATAATTTGTTTCTAATTTCATAATTAATTTCATCATTTCAATTAAATTAGCGACTGAATTTTTATCAGTAATCGGTCACAAAATATTTGTTGCTAATTTCATAATTAATTTCGTCATTTCAAATAAATTTGCGATGGAGTTTCTGTCACTAATCCATTACAAAATTATTTTGAGCCGACATATTTGTCACTAAAATGTTTCTTTGCTAATGCGTCACCAATAATTTTTATATCAACTACCAAATCGTCACTAAATATGTTGCTAAAATATCACTAAATACCTCTAAATAACAAATATTTCATATAAAATAATATTTAGAGGGTCCAAACTGTAGATGCAAACAAATCACATACTTTACGATGCAAAATAATCAGAGTAGCTATCACTGTTTTCTTAAGAGCACCAAATTAATCACTTAGGTACAATTTGTACTTTTTCAAAGAGAAAAAAACATCCAAATTAAAACGGTAAGAGAACTCTTAAGGGATACCCTCATCACAGAAACTCTGGGATCACCCAATCTCATTATTAGTAGGAGGATGGCACCATCTTGTCAACAAGAACTTTATTGTCAATGGAGTAATCCCTTGTTGTACCTATCCATAATAATCGAAAGAAAATGGGTTAGTTAAGGATAGAAGCATTTGCCTTAACAAACAACACTCCTATTTTCTGTTTATGTTGATTGGAACTTAAGGTGCTACAGATGGGGAGGCACAAAGAAACATGTTGCCCGGAGGTAAAGTTTTTGTTCAATCCAAAGACCGTATATTCTTTTTCGTTCTTTTCTCCTTTCTCCCCTGACAGCTTGGATATTATGCTTCACATGATCAATATCAATATGAAAGTTTTTTTTTTCATGTATATTTATGCATTATTCTATAATAATTACGATAAAGATATCAATAGATAATGAATAAAAATTAAAATGTAGGAGAAAGGCAAAAACATATTAACCTTTTCAACTTAACTTAAATGGCAGCAGCAATTAATCCTCAGGAATTTGATCAACTTTAAATAGAGGACAACAATTACTATTAATTTGACAAGTTTACATCAGAATATTAAAATGTTTGGACTTTGGATGAAATTACATTGAAAAACTATGGTCAAAGAACAACCCAGAATTGTTTTTTTTTTTTTGGTCCAGTTATCTCATTGAAGATCTGAACTTTTTTGCTTTCCTGAATCAACAGGAAGATTACTTCTCATAAAAAAACATCATGTAAATATTAGGTCAGAAATAAAGGCAATAAAACAATGATCACAAAACAAAGTGCAAAACAACAATCTGTCATGACATAATCAACAAACCTGGAGAAGGTTATCTCTTGCCATGTCAAATTTGTGTCTAAGCCTTTTTCCTGAAGTTAAATTTATTGATTATTTGATATCTTTGGTCCTAGAAATATTTGAATTCAGTTTTATCGAGTTCACCCCAAGAATGGGAGTCTCGAAACCTCACTAAGAATGTCTATTGGCTAGTGATCCTGCAATGAAATCAACTACTTGTATGTATTGCACAAACAATCAAGGACACTTGGTATATGTAGCACAATCAGAAAATGGATGATGAGTACTCAAGGAGAAAGAGCACGAGTTTAGAAAGAAACAAAAATAAGCAGGCCCTCTGGAAAGATAAAGGAATATAGAGAAGAGAATAAAGAGGACAGAAATCCAAGATACCAAACCAAATCAGATCTTTGTAATACAACATTCAAACAAAATTTTAAGTCAATTTTCCTTTCTAATAGACTGACATGTAAATCTCATCTTAGGTTTTAGAATGTTTTGAACTTACTTTTATAATTCGAGAGCATTCGCCAACACAAGATTTGTCATCATGACCTCGTATGGACCTGAAAAGAAAATGTAATTTGCTCGGTGTTTATCTCGCCCTTTTCCAAGAGCATCTACAAAAGATCCGCATTTTGATACAAAAATTTTGTGTGTAGTGTGTGTGTGTGTGTGTATATACTTATATATATATATATATACTCTTACTCCTCGCTATATAATTTAATATCAGACAACCAAAGAATTATTTGCTTCTAATAGACACCAAGATCTGATGTTACATTCTTTCATCAAAGCTGTATGTATAACAGTACTGTAAAATTACACCACAAATGAATCACTGTTTGTTTCAGTTTCCTGTAGCAGGAGAGAACACAAACTCTCTTTGGATGGACCATTAATGACATTACAAGATAGTACTCAACAGGGAACAGGTGATGTGGATATTTCCTAGCACCCAAGCTCAACAAAACAACCTCACAATTAAAATGAAATATTAAGTTATCTCATATGTCTAACACAATTAATTCTACACGTAGATTTTAATAAGGTTAGAATAAACAACAACCACACACATTGTTAAAATTCAAGATTATAATAATAATTTTTAATCACCAATTTGAAAACCTAAACTAATGAAAATGAGAATATTAGGCTAAAACGTCATAGAAGAAAAATACAATAAGATACAACAGCAGATAATCAAGTCATACTCACTGTCTAGGTCCTTCTTCAAACTCTTTCTCTTCCTGATCCTCTTCAGCCAGCCTCATCATCCTTCCTCAGTCTCCTCGTTTCATATTCTTCCTGTCGATTATAATTTGGATTTCCATAAGTTATGTTCACAATTTAAACATCCATGATTTACAGTTGTGACATTTTTTACATGGACATCTAAATTTTGCACCCAAGAGAAAAAGAAAGAAAAACTCCTCCTATTCTGTTTGAGCATGACATTGGATAAATTTATCCACACTGTTCACGAACTATTTTTATAGCTCCTCGACCATACAATATCTCATACACCAACCACTGCTCTACATTACTCATGTTCCTATGAATGCTTACAACAGAACTATTAATAAAAAGACATTTGATTGACCAAAAAGAACTCTAATTCATATCATTAAATTTGGGTCCGAAATATACAATCGAGACTAACATAAACACTTTCTGAATTTCTTACTTAGGAAAATTTGAAAACTCAACAATCTTTTCAAAACATAACTATATATTAACTTTTCCCGTACTGATTAATTCATTCTAATTCCAGTCAACTTATAGAATATAAAGTTTGTATTTTTCCAATCAGTGTGTTGAAGCATTCTAGTTAATGAAGATGCTACAGAATTTTTAAGTGCAGACTACTTTAGTTTAGAGTATAAACAGTACTTATTTCTAAATAAGAACAAGTTAGGGCAAACATACAAATAACAAAACACCAAACACATAGAAAGATCAACAAGTCCTTCAAATAGAGCTTAATTAGGGGTAAAAATAAAGAGTAATGCTTACATCTAATGAATATCAACTAGATCCTCATAGTAGGTTAGAATAGTAGTTCCTGAAATATTTTAACATCACATTGTCTTGGTTATAAACAAAAACATTTAACAATAACATCAACTTGTCTTTGATATTATCAAGAACATGAAACAATAACTTAACAAGTAACAACTAAACACTTGATATAAATGAGTTGTTGTATTGAGTTTCATAAACACTTATGAAGTGAGTGGTGAATCATGAGCCCTCCATAACCAGTTGGTTAGTCCACTCCTGTAAGATACATTTCATTCAAATTCCAGATAATTTTATTTTTATGACAAATTATGGGCTCTCTAAATCAGAAGTTATCTTATCTTACTTTCATCCATAATCTAATTACAAAGTACCAAACCTTACTAAAAAGGCTTTGTATAAATGTAAGGACATAAATTGTTTTCATGATTTCAGAAAATGGGAATATTAAGAAGGATGATGATGGAAAGAAGAAGAAAAAGGGGAAATAGAACACTTATTAGATGTCAATGTGTTTCTTCGAATTTCACATACATCAAATGGAAATGTCTTTCTTCAAAGAAGCTGAGGTAGAGAAAAAATTCAATCAAAACCGCAGTTTTAACCCCAAATAACCTAAATCGGTATATTCAACACCAAAATACTCAAACAAAATTCATTCTACAAATGAACCATAAAACACTAACAAACTCAAAAGTGTTAAATAAGACCAAAAATCCTTCCTAATAGCATTGAATCAAATCATTTCGAGGTGATTTTAAAGCATAAAACGTATTTAACACATAAACAAATCAAACAGGATTAGAAAATGATGATAACATTTTCAAAAGCTAAAAGGAACTTTTACTATCTTTCACATCAAATCAATACAATTTACCATGATCAAATGATTTAATTAAGTAAAAAATACATATTACATAACCATGGTCAGGTCAAAAGAGTCGTGTAATTCAAACAACATCAATGCATTTGTGTTGCGGAGAGTAAAGGAATATACAGACTATGCTATTCACCTAAACATGTAGGAACTAAGCACCCCAGAACCTAAAGTCCAATCAACCCACTGCACATGACAAGGGAATAACATGAGAGCAAGTTGTAACACATAAATGACACTCGAATGCTTATTGCAAAACATAAGCATTTCTGCCATATTTTCAGAGAACGATGGAAATCATGCATATGAAAAAAAGTAAAATAAATTATAGTACCAAAAAAACTATGATGGATTTAACTCTGAGGAGTATCAATTATTGTACATAAGACTACAGTCAATGGTTCATTTAAATGCAACCCCAAATGGTAAATTCAAGCTAACAAGATCATGCATTTTGTAATTAAGTTATCCATCAAATCCCTAAAGGACGCCAGATGCCTCATACGTGAATAACAAAACTACTTAAACTGATCACTACGTTTTTGGCGAGCCTTCATATTTTCTATAAAACTAGCCCATTCAAAATCCACTCATCCGCGTGGACAAAAGAGGTAGTGGAGGCAAATACGAAGGATGAGATTGAATTGTTTTCTTCCCCAGGGTATCATTAACACCATATTTATTTCTATAGTCAATACACATTATAAGTGAAATCTCAATTGTTCTATGCCAAGTATCGAACATCCTAACATATTCATTACACTATGGGATGGAATATCTCAACTAGAAGAAATAAAAGTAAGAGAAGGGATGAAAGATGAACTAAATCAACTGCATGTTAGTCGCAAGTTAATTAAAGTAAATTCAGTAAATGATAGAACAACATATAATTAAAATAGGTGGAGTTTTGAGGAGAGAAAAATATACACAAAAAAGTCAATCACTTCTAATAACTACCAAATCAATGTTCCAAAAAGCTAGATGCATATATTGTTGTCTCCATATTCCTTCTACATTTTTTAATTAAGACGATGAACAGAAAACAACAACTTTGTATGTATAAGCTTGGCATAAAGGCACAGGATTGCAGTGTGTTGATTATAAGGTTGGAAGTAATGTTCATATAGTTAAACTACGACAAATCCTGTAACGACTACCAATGATTCACATAGTTGACACCAACTAGTTTCAGAATTGGAATTGAGGCATTATTGATTGATTCATGAACCAAAAGAGCCAAAATAAGAACATATAAAACAACAACTCAGCACAGGACATATACAGTTTGCTCAGATGATAGATACAGCACCAAAACTTCACCATCAACAAAGATACATTAAGTTTTCATCTAAGAAACACAAAATCTGCAATTTTTCATCTGGGTAATAAAGCAATATCCTTAAAAATTAAAACATTGTACAAATAACATCCATACATAAGCACCATACTAATCCAAATCTAACAAAGCACCCAAAAAAATGAAACTTTTATTTGTATAGAGGAGATGAACATAACTATATTTTGTAGAAATCATCACCAAACAAAACTCCATCTCTAATAATAATTTCAATTAAAATGAAAATTATTTGATTTTCCCCTGCAAATATCATTTCCACTCCTTTCAAGGTTTTTCAAGAGTTATGCATCCCGACAACCTTGAATTCCGACAACAAAATCACTGCACAACCATGCCTTGCATAGAGGAGATGAGCATAGATGAACAAAAATAAATTACCTTTCACCCGAGGCAGTAAAAGTGTGGAAACATTTATAAAATGAGGATGAAGAAGACGAGAGCTGAGATGGGAGTTCACCTGAGCAAGAAAACCCTATTTTTAGGGAAAATATTTTATTCTTCCCTTTTTGTTTTGAGCTAAGGTAAGAAAGTTCCAACTAAGTGAAAAAATATTTGCAACAAACTTAGTAACGGATTATGACATCCGTTGCTATAGATTTTAGCGACAAAAAAATTTGTTACTGTATAATTAAAAATTCATAAAAATATATTTATTAATTTAGCAACGATTCTTTGTCACAAATTCCGTCGCAAAAATTCAATAAATTTACACACCCAATTTGTTGCAAAATTCGTAGCGAAAATTAGTGCGTCAAAGTTTTGCGCTATTTTATAGCGACCAATAAAATGTTCCGTCGACAGTCCATCGCTATATTGTAACTCAAAAAATTATTAGTAATTTTTATAACAAAATGGCTATTTTGTTGCTGATCCATCTCTATTTATTGACGGAATATACGTCGTCGCTAATATCCGTCGCTAAACACTATTTTTTAGTAGTGGTGTGTGTACATTGGTCAATGTGATCATATAATAGCAACACCTATTGTTATTGAGGAAACCACTCTTCAAGGATCACACAACCTATACAATATCCCTCAAGTCATGAACAACTCACATATAGAGCATTAGGGACTATAATCTACACACCCACATTGCATCACAGAAGACACAACACAATTCAACATTGAATAGACAGCTCCTAACATGCAAAGATCACACATTCATATAGGATTACATAGGCAGAGGTCATTCTACAATAGTACTTGTCACAATCTAGCATGTAGACCATACCTTACCCTAATATCACCATTCACATAATATTTCATATAATCAATACACCTAGATCATTATATTAGCATTAAGGACTATACACATAAGATTTATATTCATGATAATCATAATATCAATTCACTTTACATATATTTCCCTCAAAGCCATGATCGCAATATATATAGATATACAAGAACGTAAACACCGCCACCATAAGTGAACCAACCATACAACATCAATTCACATATTATAGACTAGAAATTAGGTCAACTTACCAATTCTCCAAGACATGATCATAATATATAAATCCTCAATAATTCATAATCACTTGATATAGATAACAATAGCATTGAACAATACATCACAATCTAATCACAATGCAATTAACATCTAATTAAGATCACAAGCCCATTTTATTAGCTAAATTGATAGATTGGGGAGATCATGGGTTATTCAAGGAATTACATTGAAAATAATCTTAAAAACATTATTTAAACATCCATTAATCATTATAATGACATTGAAAACCATTTGAAAATTAACCTATATTTAGATTGGAAATTGGAAATTTGATCCTAGAATCACATTGGAAAATCTTTGATAGAACTCCTTATAGGAAAAGTTATCAAAGGATCAAGGGTTACCATATCTTAATACAATAAAATCCCACGAAATTTGGAGAATAAATCATTTGTAATGCATCCCATAGCTTTGTCCTGAGCTTGGTTTCCAATGGAGTTCTAAAGAGAGTTTTATTTGAGAGGGAAAGGTTTAATTTGAAGAATTTATTCTAATTTGGGGTTTCATGTTTTTACCAAACTTAAAATACCCCAAAATATGTAAAATAACAGTCCAACCTCTAATTGGAACGTGGGGTGAATTTCCCAATTCACCCCTCACTTGGTCGTGTCTTAAAGGTGAGTGGTAGGTGCCATTAATTGGACCCATCCACGGACCGTGGATCAATTGACAGAGACTTGATTTTGATCGTAATTTGTGACTGAGGATCCTCATTTGGGGTCTAAGCTTCCACGACTTAGTGTGTATCCACGCCCCCATTTGACGGGGTGTCATTTGGTCTAAGGGGCATCAATCACAGTTATCAAATGACCCTATTTTTGCAGCCGCTTGGCAAACTTTGTGTCCTCCTTAAGGAACCTTAGGGTCTTCCTTGGGGAGTCATCCCCAAAATTTTAGGCCCTAAACATTACCATCTATATAATAGGGTCCCCTATTATAATTTTAGACTCCAAAAAAAACTTCAAAACAAGGCAAATATACAAAGGTACACTAGGACACAAACGACTAATTTCCGTACATCTTAGTCGTTCTTTAACTTTGACCTCGAACCTCTTCAAACCAACCATTACAAGTTGTGACACACCTTATAAACTATTTATTAACTCATACTACACATGTGAGGCTCTAGATTATCCTAGTTCATTTAGAGGGTCCTAACAGCTCTGCCATAACAAATTTGAGAAAAATACCCTATCCTAATAAAGAAGAAGGCGATAAATGACATATCAACATAGTTAACTGGCAGTAGTGTCCTAGGAGTAATAATCCTATCACGAACCACGAAATATACCAAGAATGAAAAGAGAAAACCATGCATTCTAAAATAGATCCAACTCATAAACCCCCAAATTACAATAACTCCATTTTAAAGATGAAGCTTCTTCATAAGTTTCCATTTCCTAATCACGCTAAGACCTTAAATCACTAATAAACACACCATTCATTGGTAAGATGCCTTGACACTTAAAATAATTGTGCTAAGATGATTTTAAATGAATGATATATATTTTAATGCATGGTCGGGATTCAACCGCAAAATCCATGAAAACAAGCAAACAATGCAATGCATGCCATCACAAATATTGAAAGAAGGCACTCCAAATCAAATAATTATACAACCACTGAAACCCCGCTACCAAAGCATAGAATAATAACCTTGGACCAAACAGTTCTCGCACACGACCTCCGACCCAACAATATAATCATAAGCTCATTAGGGATACAATATGTTCACCACTACTCAACAACCAAAGGAATCAATAAGAGATTTCAAAGTAATAAAGAGGGAGAAAATTCAAGGGATGACGCCATACCCCAATCACACTATTCTAGTCAAAGACTAAGCACAACTAGGATTATCCCACGACTAGGTCAAGGCCCTCCATCGTCACAAGCATCAATGCATTAAGACAATTGAAAACAAGCCATACATAGAACAAGTCATATATATGAAGCGATAAAACACAACCTAAAGCATTTAATATCCATCCTAATCTAAGGCCACCATGAATCAATCCTAACAAGGACAAGCAAGATCATCTACTCAACAAGTGAAGCGATAGTCTAAACAAAGTATCTGAAAACCCATAATAAGACCAAGGCTCTTAGGTAATCAAGAAATAATGAAAAAGAAAAAAGAGGAAAATTAAATACTGAAAAAACAACATCTAAAATTACATGAAATATATATTAGGCATTATCTAAGAAGCTCTATCATTACTGCAGACTAAAGCCTACCACAAAGTCGAACACGAGTGCACTGAATCTATCACACGAGCTATCCACATTTGAAATTAATCATAATGTCATTATATTCATTGTGACACTAGAATCAAAACAATTATAATAGAACCAAAGTTTCATCAAAATGAGAATATTGGACTCACATCGGGAAACCCAAAATTGAATCCGTCAAAAGGTCCCTAACTATGTCTCAAACATGTGTTCCAAAATTGAACACAATATGGGGCCCGAAAACAACCACAACAAAAACAATAAAATTAACAAGAAAAAAAGAAAATGCAGTAGCTTTGAGTTCAAATTCACCTCAACCAAAGGTTGTTAAACAACTTCGAATCACCAACCCAAGTAGCCACGCTTCGAATGATCACAAAGGACTTCAAATCATTCAAATTAGAATTCAAATGAGGGAGAAATCACCTTTTGAAAATGACGGTTGAAAGCTAAATTTTTTGGATATAAAAGTTGAAACTGGTCGCTAAAAGTCAGATATCTAATTGCTAAAAGCCTGAACTAGATATCAGTATTTTAGCTGGTTTTCTCTACCTTTGAATTCTCTGCAGGGTTATCAAAATATCGTGCATGAAAATGAAATATGCTACCCCATTGAATTTGACATTTCATATTCATTGGAACCATCACAACTCGTATCTGAAGTCATTTCAATGAAAAATAGGTCCCACGCCTATGTTTTGCTTAAGCTAAAAAGCCACACCTATGTTTTGCTTAAGATAAAAAGCAAAAAAAGACTTACAATTAGAAAGAAAGCCTAGGAAGCCCCACGAAAGGTCATTGTAGAAAAACCTTAACATTTCTAAGGTAACTACACTAACATAATTCTCGTACGAGCATGTTTATCAACTTTGATTACTAAAGTCAACCCTTTGCTTAAGCTTCAAAGTTAAAACGCCTAATGACACTAGCTCACGCCATATGTCTTGGGGCCAGAAACAACTATGCCCCTATCCTAAAATGTCTCTATTGGTGATGATGAAATCGTTAGAATTGCATTTCGATTCTATCTTCTTAAAAATTTTGATTGAAGTCATCGGTTCAAGTTTAAAGGCTTCAAACAAAGGATACTTGGACAAAATCCAAGAAAATGACATGAAGTGGAAATTGTAAATCCTAGCAAGCCATAAATGATTTATGGTTGCTACAGAAAAGCTCTAAATGCTGAAAAGATCAAATAATCAAGGAAATGATATGGAGGGTCACTATATGCAAATCATAGTTTGAGTTATTGCCATTGATTTGGAGTCATACAAAGTATCTTAGAGTTTCAGTGATTAGGGTGAGCTCTTAGTGTCAATAGTCAGTTTTGTTTGTTTTTGCTAGGCTTAGTCTTTATATTATATTTAGAGACAACTTATGATTATCTAGTATTTATAACATATTTGTACTCTTATCTTGATTATATGCTTGATTACAAGTTGATGTAAGATCTTGGGATGGTTCCCTGTGTGGTATTTCTATTGATTACCCTCCTTTTGATTCGTTGTAAGCTTTAAGCTCTTATTGTTAAGTTCGACTTGGTAGTCCATTACTTGTGGCTCCATGCTAAGGGTTAGGCTTACTTACTAGTAGGCATAGTATACTCCACCATGACCTGATAATTTGGTCACGATAGTTTGAAATTAGCGGTCTAGGTTGACCGATATCATTGGTACGAGGGAAAATTTCAAGTAGAGTCATATTGATAATTTCATAAACCTACATATAACGAATCTTAAGTAATTCTATTTCAGATTTTGATCGTGTTATCTCACATTGATTAACCTTTTAAAACATCTTATTTTGAGTTTCTCCTAGATGGATATTATGAAATATATGATGGACGTGGATGGAGCATTGACACATTCCATGAGAGTTTCAGCATGCGATCAAGCTACAATGCCTTACTCAGGCATGGACCTTGAGGTTGGAGACATTCATATACATTTAGAGGGACTACAAAATAGCCCAGGCTTTCACAGGGTATTTGTCTACTTTGGTTCCTCAGTGTTAGGTAGTTAGAGCTCATCCTAGAGCAAACCTCAAGTGGGTGGGGTTCTTTATGTAGTGGATATTCCTCATAGCAGAGTTAGGTTTACTATTCCCAGCAAAGTTCATTATCAAATATTTACTATGTTTGGGGATTTCTAGAGCGGTCTAAACATAATCGCACATTACTTCATTCAAATTAGGAATTAAACCAGGGTTCATTGGAGATCTAGATTTATTACTCCAGTTAGCATTGGATTATACCATATAAACACGACCTATATTTCCTAAGTTGTGAGTCATGTCAGGGTTGTGGAGTAGGTTTTCCTAATACTTATAGAGATAGTGGTTAGTGGTCTGGCCATCATTATAGTGGTGACATTATTCCACTTTTAAGTAAGTATGAGTTCATTGAGGGACATTTTACTTCTCGACTTATGACTCTTATAGAGGTAGCATCTCAGGTCCTAGGGAGTTTTGAGGTAGGTAATGGTGCCTAGGACATGTAGAGTTCAGGCTAGACTTCTTAGTGTGATCATTATATACCTTCAAATGTTGGGCCTTAGGTTTTTGAAGTTGGGTCTTCACAACTAGATTTTCTCGGTGATAGTTTCCATGAGTGTGGTGAGATAGGCGACTATGTAAGATATTATCGCATGGCCCTAGTATAGTCTAATAAGATTGATTTTGAGTTTTGTGGAGCTATATAAGGTAGATTAATGTGCAATCCATGCTGGGATTCACACTTTAGAGGTTGATATGGTTGCGGATGACATTACAACCCGTCTAGATAGTTCCTCGGTTGGCAGTTGCTTTTCTAGGCATTGTAGACATATAATATTCCCCAGGCTAGGGTCATCAAAATTTCTTGTACCTGGAGGATCCTGGTTATCATCCTAAATATTTTCCCCGTCATAGGACCATTATGAGAAATTTTTAGTTAGATTAGTTTCGTGGGTTATCGGCTATTATGGTTACAGGTGATGCTTTTGGTTTTGCTAGTGCTACATTTGGGGTTCTGGTTTGGTTTAGGCATTGTAAATTCAATGGTTAGCAGGCAATCTAGAGGCCAGGGCTCTAGGTATCCTTTCTTTGTAGTCAGATTTGTTTTTATCCCTTTAGTTCCTATTCGTGTAATTTAGGATTTCATGTACATTCGAGTTTATTCATCTTAGTACCTATCACTAGCTTGTTATGGAAGTGTGACTTGAGGTTTCTGATTGAGTTTTTCCTCATTATGTTCTGTCGCTTCCATTAGGAGTAATGGTTGGGTAACTCCCCGTACCTTTACCATGATAATCATGTTATGGTTGTGGGCTTGGGATTGTTGGTTTCCATTTTTGTGACCCTTATTGTGTGATTTTTCTATGGTGTTGATCCTTGTTTGATGGGTGGCTAGACTAGTTTTTTCCAATTTGAATTTTTTTTGTTCTAAGGAATAATTGGCTTAGGAGGTTGTCTTAGTTGTATCCCGACCCTTTTAAGTAGTAGCACGAAAATTGTTAGTTTTTAGAGTTGTAATTTGTTTTTTCCCTCCTTAATTATGGTGATCTTGTTTGGCTACTTTCTTTATTTTCATTAATCTTTTTCACGATTATGAAGTTGTGTATTTCCTCGTTCAGTCCATTTAGGATTCATGCTCTTCTTGTTATCTTGAAGTTTTGTTATGGCTAGCTGGAAGTTGGAAGCTTGATCTCTTGTTGTGCCTATATTACTTATTATGTTCGTTTGGAAGCTTGATCTCTTGTTGTGACAGTATCACTTATTATGTTTGTTTATTAGTCTTTTTTTTGCTAGATCTCGAGGCCAATTTATGATTTAGTGTTGGAATGATGGTGCTAACTTGTCATTTTAGTTATGGGTTGTGTTGGGAAATGGAATTTTTTAGAGAAGGTTCATTTTTAGAATGAGGTCAAGGTAATAAGTTGAATCTATGAGTATGTTATATTTCAACATTCGTTGTTTTTTTTCATGATTAGTGACTTGTGTTGTTCCTGATATGAGTTGGTACCCTTGGGCCCCTACCGGCCAGCTAGGTATGTTTATAAGCTGCATGTGAGTTGCATTTCCCTTAGACTGGATGGTTCGTTCATATTACCGTTGTTAGAGTAGCTTGTGGACCTATAACGTCGAATTTTCTTTTTTTTTAATGAGAAGTTCCTTTTCTTGGAATATGCTTTGGTGTTGGGCTAAGTGTAGACTTGTTGTTCGTGAGATGGTAATCATTTGGATCACAGTGGCTATCTTTGAAGGTTGTGTTTCAATTTTTATTTTTTTGTATTTGAAAGACAAATGTGAAATTTTTGCATTACCTTTAAGCTATGTTCCTTATTTTGGCAATGGTTATTCCTTGACGTTCAAGTGGAACTTGTTTCCTTTCGATAGTTGTGTTATGTCTTGTTAGATAATATTAAGGTGGTGTAGTTGATGGTCAAGATGGCTTATTGTAACACCTCATATTCGAGAAAGGCTAGAAAGGGGTAGTGAGATAACTCATATGCCAAAACTAGACCATGGAACCCTCCACGAAGCCCCAGACGAGCTGTGAAGGAGACCACGATCCCTGAAGGGCATCGTGGTAAGTCCCCTAGACCACCTTCCACTTCATTTTATAAAATCTTAGTGATATGACTTGTGTCTAAAATCTCTTGATTTTCTATAACTTTATTACTATGATAAGTTTCTTGTGTAGGGCCTCTTGGGGCCCTTTATACCATGTTACTCGTAAGGTGTACCTTGGATCGTGACAAATTTGGTGTTCAGGGGAAAAGGTTTAGAAAGGTTCTATGATATCTCAGAAGCCACATCGAGTAGATTCTGATTCATAAGTGTGAAGCGTTCCACATTTATGAATAGAAAGTTATAAGATGATTAGAAAACTCCATTTCTTTCATTACACTTAGTCGTGCGATAGAGTGTTACTTTTTAAGTCCTTTCTCCTATTTGTGTCTGATGCTTTTTAGGAAATGGCCCCTCAAAAAGCTTAAGTTAGAAGAAATATGGACTAGAATGTGGAATAGAGGAACCTCTTCAACGTCCTTAGGCTCTAGTTGATCCTTCGGCCGAGTAAGTGACTAGTGAAGAATTTAGAGCCTTTTTAAAGTTTTGCATCAAGAGATAACGACTCAAGACAATAGAGAGGTTGTAGTATGTATGAATCAAAACATGGGTATGGTGTTATCTAGCGTGACGCACTTCATCGGATGAATCCTATTAAATTTCATGGTTCTAAGATTGAGGAAGATCCTTGAGAGTTTATTTATAAGGTTTATAATGTGTTGATGATTATAGTAGTAACACCGGTGGAAAAGGCGGAATTCGTCTCTTACAAACCTAAGTGTATTGCTCAAGTTTCGTTCAACCAATGGAAGGAAAAGAGGACGGTTGTTATGGGTCCTCTCGATTGGGAAAAAATTAACGCTACTTTGCTTAATAGATTCTTCCCCCTTGAGATGAGAGAGGCAACGATGCTTGAATTTATCAACCTTTGTCAAGGAAACATGAGTGTGAAATATAAACTTTGAAGTTCACACAATTTTCTAGGTGTGCTCCTACTATGATTGAAGATACTAGGGCAAGGATGAATAAATTTGTTTTGGGCGTGTCTAAAGTGGTGGTTAAGGAGTTTCATATAACCTTTATTATCAATGATATGAATATCTCTCGTCTAATGGTACATGCTCAATAAATAGAAGAAGAGAATCTTAATGAAAAGTCTAGGGAGGTGAAGAAGGCAAGGACCGAAAATGGTGACTTTCGAATTCGAGGCCCGATGAACATGGTCGTTCTAAGTTCTGACAAAGGTTTTCCGGTCAAGACTCCTTCAATGCTCAACCTATGTTCAAAATGATAGGTTTCCTAACCCTAAGCCTCAAGGACGAAATGGTAGTGGGTACTCATTGCATACTTGTGATAAGTGTGGATGAAAGAATAGGGTTCAATGTCTAGCCTATTTTAATGTTTGCTTTGGGTTTGGTAAGATGAACCACAAGATAAGTGTTTGTTTATAGTTTCTAAGAATGAGGGAAATAATCATTGAGGATCCCAACTAATCCTTCATCCAGATATAGTGGGAGTCAGAAGAAAAACACGTTCTGTGCACTTCATTCTCGTCATGAGAAAAAGGTTTCTCCGAATGTCGTTACCAATATGTCGAAAGTCTTTCATCTTGATATTTATTTTTTTGCTTGATTCTGGTTCTAACGTGTATTTTGTGACGTCA
Source organism: Solanum habrochaites (assembly GCA_027704765.1). NCBI lineage: Eukaryota > Viridiplantae > Streptophyta > Magnoliopsida > Solanales > Solanaceae > Solanum > Solanum habrochaites. The sequence continues at coordinate 22,163,735 of JAKWJA010002494.1, forward strand.
TATGTTTCTATGAAGGTTGATATTCTTCCAGATGAGTTAGATCAGTTTTCTGCCTTTACTCATATCGGTGAATCGATTGTGGCTGAGAGTGTCTATAGAAATTATCATGTTTCCTTATCCCATAGAGTCACTCGTGTTGATCTTATAGTGCTTGATATGCTAGATTTTGATGTAACTCTTGCAATGGGTTGGTTGCATTATGTATATTGTTCTATTAATTGTAGAACCTAAGTGCTTAAGTTTCAGATTTCAAATAGGCAAATCCTAGAGTGGAAAGGGGAAAATTCAATGCCCTAAGTTTGATTTGTTTCTTGTAGTGAATCTAGAAAGATGATATTTAAGGGTGGTATATACTATCTAGTTAGGGTGAGGGATAGATATTTTTGAACCCCTATTCTTGAGTTGGTCCTAGTTGTAACTGAGTTTTCGGAAGTGTTTCCATATGATCTACCTAGTAATACTCCCAAATAGGGAATAAACTTTGATATTGACCTTCTCATACATATTCAACCTATCTCTATTCCTCCTTACCAAATGGTGTAAGTGCAACTTAAGGAATTGAAAGGAGTATTTGAAGGATTCTTTGGATAAGGATTTCATCCGACCAAGTATCTCTCCATGAGGTCAAACATGTAGGTTAAGGTCGTGACAATATACCACATGTGTATTATAGAAAACTAAAGATTATTTTTTAAGAAATGAACACGCACTTTATGATATTCTATCAGTATATGATATACACCTGTGAATATCGCAGAGCACTAGTTTAATATTTTTAAGGAATGTACATATCTTATATGTTATCATATTAATAGAGGGAAAAGACATACATTTCCCCTCGAACTTTTTCCGAAAAGTCAGTTACACGCTTAAACTATCATAGTGACCTATGTGCACCTACTATTCAGAAGTAAATTTTCTTACCCCTAAAACTGACATGGAAAAAAACCTAAGGGAAAAGGATTAAAATACCCCTCAACTTTGTTTTATTGGTTGATTATGCCCCTATCGTTAAACCAAAGTTAGTTTTACCCCTTCCATCTACAAACCTACCATATGTGACCTCCAAATTAACAGTTTACCCCAAGTCAATCTCAAATTCCCAATTTTGACCCAAATACCCAATTAGAACTCATTTAAAATGAAATTATTTTTTAATCTGACCCATATAAAAACCCACCACAATTTTAAACAAAATCGAAGTTAATTTTCATTTTCTCAATCTTGTTGAGTCCACCAAAACAAAGTAGAATGAATTTCTCCCTTGTCATTGAATATGTTGTAGTTGTTTCTCATTAAATATCTTCAAAGCCATTGTTAAAGATTTCTAAAGGTATTATTTGTTGAATTGGAGCCTAAAACATGAAGAATCAACCATGAAAACTTCATAGCTACTAATGGAGTTTGGAGCTTGAATTTGAACTTTAAATTTTTACAAGCGAGTTCCAACTTCAAAAAATCAATAATGTCAACTTCTTCCCCAAAATATCCAAATCGAAATCAACTCACCATTTCTTCACAACTAAAATCACAATTCTGAATTTGTGTAATTAGATGATTTCCCACCCAAAATTACAGCGGCATGAACTTTTTAGGCTCTTTCTTGTTGTTGTTTTTTTCTGGAGGAATTTGACCGCTCGTACCTCCATTTTTGCCGTTATGTGCAACGAATTTGGAGAACCAGTTATCTATACCAGTAACTTTGGGGGAAGAATGTCATTGCATTATTTCAATATCAATATAGTTCTTGTTTTTGTGCATGAACATCAGGATGACATGGCTTCTTCCTCTGCTTTTGCTTCCTACATTGCTTCTGAAAAAATCATTAATGTATGGAAATTATGTGGTTCAGTTGGAATTGAAATGAGTTTTGTTGAATTAATTACTTTATTTTTGTACATTTTGGGATGTAAGACAAGATTAAATGGGATATTGGTCAGATTTAACTGTTCATTTGTTTTAAATGATCAATTCGGGTCAAAATTGAGAATGTGAGATTGATTTGGGGAAACCAATAGTTTGCAGGTACAAAAAATAAGTTTATAGACGGCAGGTACAAGACTAACTTCATTTTAACGGTAGGGGTACAATCAACCAATAAAATAAAGTTGAGAGGTATTTTTGAACCTTTTCTCAAATATAAAACAAAAATATAAAATAGGCACGCCAGTTTGAAATTAAAGTAAAAAAAAATTGAATCTTCTTTTCCACCCCACCGCCACCCCGACCTCTACACATCTTCTTCTTCAAACCCCATCCATTGTCCTCTTCTTCCTCATTCTTTATTTTCATCTCACTTCTTTGTATTTTTATCACAATCTTAAAACACATTTTTTTTATTCGCAATCAGGTTAATTCTCATAGATTTGTTAGTGAATAATTGTATTTTATCTAGAAAGTTTTGATTGATTGTTTCTATGTTTTTCATTTTTTTGGACTTTATTAAAGAAATTTTGTTTGATAATCAATTTTTTGGTTCGGTGGTAATAGTAGCTTTATGTGTTTGGTGGTGCTAGGTGCTAGGTGAGAAACAATAAAAGAGGTCATTGAAAGTGGTGAAGAACACACAATCGATATTGATAATGATGGTGGTGATATTTGGTGTTGAGTGATAAAAAAGAAGAAGAACTAAAGGTGATATAGTGGTGGTAAAGAACAAAATCAATAGTAAAGGAGAGGCCGGATATGATTTTCGATGAAATGAGAATTAAAATGGATGGGATTAGTGATGAAGAAGGTATAATTATTAGGGAATAAATAATTAATTATAGATTAGTTACAGTAATTTTTTTTTAATAAAAGATATTTAATTAATAAATAAATGAAAACAAAAAAATTTAATTTATGACATGATGCTGACATAGCGCTATGTGGCAGCGAGTGTAATACACCACATAATGTGAGAGTGGTGTTACACGTCTAAGGGTGGTAATAAATTCACTTTTGAATATTTAAGGTATGTACTAGGTCACCATGATAGTTTAAGTGTGTAACTAACTTTTTGAAACAAGTTCAAGGGGAATCTATGCCTTTTCCCTATTAATATATGATATATACTAGATTGATATCATAAGTGACTGATTTTTTTATTGAAGAAATGACACAATCCTCTATAAAGTATTAGAGTTTACTGCAACAATATATTTGTGATACTGATATATGACTCTTCATATATAATATGCTCGAGTAAGTTGTTTTCTCATAATTAGCATAAATTTTAATGTTCCCCAGTGAATTCTGTATTGTTTTGGTTCAAAATCCTAAAAGAAGGTAGTTCATTAAACTATATAACTTATGAGGAGAAGCCTATATACCGTAGAATGTTTGCTTGATGATAGGTCATAATTGTCAGGAGAAGAAGCGCAAGAAATCCAAGATAGACAAGCCTTATACTCCCTCCATCCCATTTTATGTTAGATAGTTTGACTTGACACGGAATTTAAGAAATAAAGGAAGACATTTAAAAGTGCCTCACATATATCCCTTCCATTACAAAAGTGGATCTCGTATAAAGTGAAAATTATTAATTTTAAAACAATTTTTTTTGATCTTTTTAAAAAAAATTATGTAGGGGTATGTATGATTCTTCTAATAAAGTATAGGAGTATATTTGATCCTTTGTTCACAAAATTAATTTTTGTTTTTGAGTTGGTTTATTCTACGACTAGTTTGAGTTTTAAGTATATATTTACTTTTTAGATCTATATTCTTATTATTATTTAAGTTTTAAATATTTATCTTATATATCACTGTACTTGTGTAACATCTTGTAACTCGAAATAGAAAAGAATAAGCTAAGAAACTAAAAATAATCACTTTTGGAAAGAGAAGAAAAAATATGGGAAATTTCCTAAGTTAAGGAAGTGAGTTTTGGTCGTTTTCAAATGGCCCTAACTCCTAATCAGGATGAGTTAGTGGTAGTTTTTTAATATGGCTGGAAAGCCCATTCTAGAGATCTTTTTAACGCTGCTGAGTTTGCACATTTTCGGTATCATATGAGGTAGACATGCCTATCGGAACTTGGGTTGTTGATTGAGGAAGGTCCCAATCCGAATTTAAGAAAGGGCAAACTAGAGTTTTCACCAATTTATTTCCTATTCTATTTTTAGAAATTTAATTGGGGTAAAAAGCAGTTTTAGTCAGATTAGAAAATTTAACTTCATGCTTAGGGCTTGAAGAAGTGAGAAGAAAAAAAGGAAAGGGAGAAAAATCAAGGATTCACCAATAATGCCAAGGAATTGCGAGTGAAATTCGTCGGGGGTGATCCCTATCAAGGTATGTGAGATCTTTCGTGTTGGGTTAATTCACCCACCAACCTCTTTTGTGTTGGATTAATTCACTCACCAACCAAACTTGTTTTAATTAAGTGGTTTTAGAATTGTTTACATGCTAAGAAGTGAATTCTTGATGAATCTTGTCGAATTCCTATTGGTTGAGTTGTTTGAATGCCCATTGATGTTGATTCTTAATTTTGGAGTTGTTTTTCGGTTTATATTTATTTGGTATTGGAGGTATTAATGATCCTAAGGGTTTGGGAAAAGAACTTTGGAGGTTTAGAGGATTTAACATCAGAAAATGAGTTACACAACTCGTCAAACGCACCTGGAATGGGCTAGGCGATTCGCAACCCGATAGTACCAAAAGGTTGGGGGAGCGCGCCTGCAGTGCACCCAAAATGAGCCCCAATCGTTTGGGTCTAGCGCAGCGCGCCCCAGATGTGCCCGAAATCAACGTTTTTTGCCAGTTTTCATAGTTTAGCCTATTTAAGTTCTTCCAAGGTAAACTAACATTCTCCAGTGATTCGAATTACTTCAAATGATTTCTAAACTCCTAGGAATCAGAAAAAACATGAATCATAACCTTGAATCATAATTTCATTCAAGGAAAGCTAAGATCAAGGTTAAAGAAGTTAAGAGTTAAAACTAGAAGTTAAGGAGTAAGTCAGAGCAAAGTTTCTTAAGATTTCAAGAGTCTTTATTAAATGTTTTAAGTTCGTTTTAAGGCTCAAATTTCAACTTAAGTAAAGAATAAAGATTTGAAGTCTTTCCTTCAAAGAAATATAAGGGAATTAAGTATTCCCTAAGAATTGATTTAAGACTCAAGTTTCAAGTTAAGCAAAGAGTAAAGAGTGGAGTTCATTTCTCAATATTTATAAGGGAACTAAGTATTCCTTAAAAGTTTATAATTATTTTCACATTTAAGATAAGAGGAAAGTATGATTTCTAAAAGATTTTTGAGCAAGAAAAGGGAACATCGATACCAAGAGAGATTTTAAAGCTAAGTGTTGATCAATTGTGTCAACCTAAAGAAAGAAGTTGTTTTAAAAACACATAAGCTAAGTATATTTTTGGGAGTAGAATAGATGATCACATAATTTAAGCTAGTGGACCCACTAATTTAATTATTTCTATGCGACAGCAAAGTATTAGACAGCTCTAGCAGCGTGGGAAAGATATTATATCACCAGTTAGGCTTATAGTGGTGGTTGTCGGTTAGAGAATATCCCACAAAAACTATTTTACTTCATATAATTATGAGTTTGTTATTGCATTTTCTTTAACGAACTAAGTGTTTACATTCTTTTACAAGATTTTATATGTTGCAAATGTTTTGTTGATTTATATTAAGTCAAGTTATCATGAGTTGAGCAAAGCCAAGGTAAGTGTTCCTTCTTAATCCTAATCAAGCTTAAGTTGTTGTTAGCATTCCAACTAGCATACTCATACATTCAATGTACTGATGTCAGTTGCCCTTCATCATATCATGATGTTAATGTTGGTAACCAATATCAGCATCATCTAGCGTAAGCACTCGGTGTCAATGCTGAGCCTCCTTACATTCTGGAGGACACATATTTATTGCTTTCAGTCTTTCTTTTATAGGATGTCGTGGGGTTGTCCTAACATCCATCTTATTATTATAGAAGCTTCATAGACAGTTGGACAGTCAAACAGTTTAGTTTTTAGTCTCTTCTTTGTACTACAAATGTTTTTCTATGAGACTTTACTGCTATTTTGGCCTAGTTAATTAATTCATGTTGTTTTATGAGAATGTTTATTGTTTTGAGTTAAGTCTTCCGTTGAGTTAAGTAAGTGAGGCCAAGGCTCTGTTCAAGGCAAGCATGGTCATTGTGTTTTGGCCATGTCCAGGGTGTAGGCTCGGGCGTGAAAAACGTGGTATCAGATCCTGGAGTCTATGAAGTCGTGTCTATAGAGTCCTAGCTATCTATGTGAAGCGCACCACATCTATAATTAGGAGGCTGCAACATTTTCTTACATATTCCTTTAGCGCACCACATCTATAATTAGGAGGCTGCAACATTTTCTTACATATTCCTTTTTATGTTTTAGAGTTTATCTCCAAAACTTTCTCTCTAATTCATACTTGCGGGAGTTTCAGATTACCATGCCTCCACGAAGAGCAGTTAAGGGTCGTCTAGATAAGATTAATGTTGAGGAGCCAGAGGTACCTAATGCACCAAACGTGCAACCTCAAGGACAAGTCACAAATGTAAAATTCTATGAAGTTATCTGGATGTTGAGCTAAGTTGTTACTAATAAAGTGGTAAAATAGAGACAAGATCGACAACAAGAGTTGACTCCTTGAGGATTCGTTAGTTCTTAAGGATGAACCCTCAAAGTTTTACCATTTCAAACACTACCGAGGATCGAGAGAATTTTTTTGAGGAGCTGAAGAAGATTTTTGATGTAATACATGTCATTGATGCTGTAACAGTTGAGCTAGTTGCATACCAATTGAAAAATATGGCTACGAATTGGTTTGATCAGTGGAAAGAGGGCAGACATGAGGATGCACCACATCTGATTTGGGCTTGCTTTGAAGAAGCTTTCTTGGGGAGTTTCTTTTCCTGAGAATTGAAAGAGGCTAAGGTATGAGAGTTTCTTACACTGAAACATGACTCTTTAAGTGTGCATGAGTACGGGTTGAAGTTCACCTAGCTGTCCCTCTATGCTCCTGAAATGGTTAAGGATATGAGGAGCAGAATGAGTTTAGTTGTCATTGTCTTGGGACATGCATCAAGCAAAGAGGGTAGGACCGCGATAGTGATACGCGATATGTACATATCAAGGTTGATGGTTTACATGCAGCAGGTCGAAGAGGAGAAGATGAGGAATAGAGAAGAGTGTAGAAGCAAGAAATCTAAGACTGGGAATGAGTCTAGGAAGAAAAAAGGTTGTCTGAGTCGGCAAAAATTTCATAAAGAATAGGGGCCTGCACCATCATCTTCTAGTTATCCTACACCCCAAAAAAAGGTGAGTATCATAGAAAGAATTCACAGAACTTCAGAGCTAGAACAGCACAGTCTCAAGGAAGTGTGGCACACAAAGGTAGTTAGGCTCCCACATGTGCTAAGTTTGGTCAAGAGTGTAACTTCATGAGGAAGTGCCCTAAGAACGGGCAGGGTAGTGGAAATTTGGGAACCAGAACCCAATCTTCATCAGTTGTTCCACCAAAAAGGGTTTCACCAAAAAGAGCCACTTTTGGTACTGGCGGAGGGTAAAACCGCCTCTATGCAATCACCGACCGCCAAGAAAAAGAGAACTCTCTAGATGTTGTCACGGGTATGATCAAAGTATTTTGATGTTTATGCTTTTCTAGACCAGGAGCAACTTTATCATTTGTAACTCCTTATGTTGCAAATAAGTTTGAAATTCTTCCTGTGGAACTTTGTGAATCTTTCTATGTTTCTACATATGTTGGGGAGTCTATTCTAGCGGAAAGAGTCTATCATTATTGTCCTGTTTCCATCAATCACAAGAACACCATGGCGGACCTAGTGGAGTTAGACGTGATAAATTTTGATGTCATTCTAAGTATGGATTGGCTTTATGCCTGTTATGCATCAATAGATTGTATATTTCGAGTTGTTAAGTTTGTGATTCCTAATGAGCCAGTCATAGAGAGGATTAGTAATTCAGTAGTGCCTAAGGGTTATTTCATTTTGTACCTTAAGGTGAGAAAGTTAGTTTCTAAGGGATATATCTATCACTTATTCTGAGTTAATGACTTTAGTGCTAAGATACCTTACCTTTAGTCAGTTTCTGTAGTAAAGGAATTTCCCGAAGTCTTTCTTGATGATTTAGATGGAGTCCCCCTGAGAGAGAAATAGACTTTGGCATAAACATCCTTCCAAATACTCGCTCTATATCTATTCCGCCATATAGGATGGCACCAATAGAGTTAAAAGTGTTGAGAGAACAGTTGAAAGATCTATCAGATAAAGGTTTAATTTTATCAAGTGTCTCACCTTAGGGCAATCCGGTCTTGTTCGTGAGAAAAAAAATGGTTACCTTAGGATGTGTATAGACTACCGTTAATTGAATAAGGTCACTATAAAAAATAGGTATCCTATACAAAAATAGAGTATCTTTTCGATCAACTTCAGGGTGCCACCTATTTCTCAGAAATTGATTTCAGATCGGGCTACCCTAAGTTAAAGGTTACGGAATGTGACATTCAAAAGATAACTTTTAGAACCATATAGGCATTATGAGTTTTTGGTCATGTCTTTTGGGTTGAACAATGCACCAGTAGTATTCATGGATCTTATGAATAGAGTCTTCAAAGCTTAACTAGATATGTTCGTCATCCTCTCCACTGATGACATACTTATCTATTCAAGGAGTGAAGAAGATCATGCTAGTCACCTGAAGATAGTACTTAAAACTTTAAAAGATAAGGACTTTTATATCAAGTTCTCCAAGTGTGAGTTTTGGCTTAAGTTAGTGGCATTATTGGGCCATATAGTTTCAGGTGATTGGAGTATAGTTGATACCCAAAAGATAGAAGCGGTTCAGAATTGGCCTAGAACTATGTATCAAACTTATATAAGGAGTTTCTTGGGTTTGGCTGGATACTATAGAAGGTTTGTTGGGGGGTTTTCATCTATCTCATATCCCTTGACTTCAGAAGACCGTTAAATTTCAATGGTCTGAAGCTTGTGAGAATAGCTTTCAGGAATTCAAAAAGAGGTTGACAACTGCCCCGATTTTGATCTTATGAGAGGGTACTCAAGGTTTTGTGGTGTATTGTGATGCATCTAGAGTTGGGTTGGGTTGTGTGTTAATGAAGAATGGCAAGGTTATGGTTGATCACTCCAGAAAGTTGAAAGTTCATGAGAATAATTATCCAACCCATGACTTAAAGTTGTAGGCAATAGGTTTTTCCTGAAAATGTGACATCACTATACGTATGGTGTTCATGTAGATATATTCACTAATCACAAGATCCTACAATATGTTTTCACCTAGAAGGAGATAAATCTCATATAGAGGATGTGGTTAGAATTATTCAAGGATTATGACATGAGTATTATTTACTACCCAGGTGAGACTAATATGGTTGTTAATTCTCTTAGTAGGATATCTATGAGGGATACCTCCCATGTTGAGGAAGAAAAGGATTTAGCCAAAGATGTGCACAGACTTTCACGCCTAGGAGTCAGACCTATCGATTCCACAGAAGGAGGAATAGTGGTGACCAATGGGGTTGATTCATCATTAGAGTAAAAAGTGAAAGATAAGCAAGACAAAGACCCCATTTTGCTAGATTTGAAGGCGAATATTCATAAACAAAGAGTGTTAGCTTTCAAACAAAGGGGAGATAGTGTCCTAAAATATCAAGGTAGGTTGTGTGTACTGAGGGTGGATGGAATCCAAGAGAGAATCATGGAGAAAGCTCATAGCTCTATATATTCCATTAATTCGGGTTCCACAAAAGTTGTACCGCGATTTGAGAGAGATATATAGGTGGGAAGGTATGAAAAAGGGCATTGCTGAGTTTATTGCCAAGTGCCCGAATTGCCAACAAGTGAAAGTAGAACACCTAAGGGCTAGAGGGTTAGCTCAAAATATAGAACTTTCAAAATGAAAGTGGGAGATGATCAATATGGACTTTATCACAGGCTTTCTATGGTTTCGCAGGTAACATGATTTAATTTGGATGATTGTGGCTAAAATGACCAAATTAACCCACTTTTTGCCGGTAAATACCACTTATTCAGCAAAGGATTATGAAAAGTTATACTTTTAGGAGGTGGTGAGACTTCATGGAGTCCCAGTTTTGATCCTTTCAGATTGAGGTGCACAATTTACTGCTCAGTTCTAGAAGTGTTTCCAGAAAGGTTTGGGTTCAAAGGTGAACTAAAGCACTGTTTTTCATCCTCAGACGGATAGGCAAGCAGAGCATACTATCAAGACCTTAGAAGATATTTTGAGGTCTTGTGTGATTGATTTCAAGGGGAATTGGAGTGATCACCTATATCTCATTGAGTTCGCTTACAACAACAACTACCATTCGAGCATCCAAATGGCTCTATATGAAGCTCTTTATGGGAGAAGATGCAGATCTCATATTGGACAGTTCAAAGTGGTTGAAGAAAGGTTTATATGACCAGATCTAGTTCACCAAGCCATGGAGAAGGTGAAGGTGATTCAAAAGAGATTTAAAGCGGCATAGAGTCGTCAAAAGTCCTACACAGATGTTAGTAAAAGTTTGTTGCAGTTTGAAGTGGATGATCGGGTATACCTAAAAATTTCACCCATGAAGGGTGTTAGGAGGTTTGGTAAGAAGGGGAAATTTAGTCCTCGTATTGTTCCTTATATAATATCCAAGAGAATTGGCAATGTATCTTATGAGTTGGAGCTACAATAAGAGTTAGCAGTGGTTCATCCGGTATTTCATATTTCCATGTTGAAGAAGTGCATGGGTGATCCTTCATTGATTGCACCAACTGAAAAATGTTGGATCAAGGATAACTTATCCTATAAAGAGATCCCAGTTAAGATTTTAGATTGTCAAGTTCGCAGGTTGAGAACAAAGGAGGTTATGTTAGTCAAGATTCTTTGAAGCAAACAATTTGTTGAAGAAGCGACTTGGGAAGCTGAAGACGATATGAGTAAGAGAGATCCACATCTCAATTAATCCAAAGGAGAATACATATGAAGGTATTAATTCTCTTCTTAGTACTTCATAAACTATGAATTAAGCATGTTGTCACTTGCTTTTGACTGTTGAGTGTTAAACTTGAGGTTACTATTCTTAGCTTAGTGAAAGAAATGTCATGCAAGGACGAATTTTTCTAAAGGTGAGATATTGTAACATCTTATAACTCGAAATATCTAAGAATAAGCTAAGAAACTAAAAATAATCACTTTTGAAAAAAAAAGGAAAATCTAGAAAATTTCCTAAGTTAAGGAAGTGAGTTTTGTTCATTTTCAAATAGTCATAACTCCTTGATTAGGATGAGTTAGAGGTAGTTCTTGATATAATTAAAAAATGTTCGAGATATCTTTCCAACTCCACCGAGTTCATACTTTTTGGATATCCTATGAGGGAGATATGCCTATCGGAAATTGGATTGTAAGATTTTTCTTTTCATAATCATTGAGGAAGTTCCTAGATAGATTTAAGGAAGGGCAAACTAGTCTTTTCACCAATTAATTTCCTATTTCATTTAGGAATTTATTTGGGGTAAAACCACTTTTAGTCATATTAGAAAATTTAAATTTACACTTAGGGCTTGAAGAGGAGAGATGACAAGAAGGAAAGGGAGAAAAATGAAGAATTCGCAAGAAAGCCAATAAATTGCGAGTGGAATTCATCAGAGGTGATACCTATCAAGGTATGTGAGATATTTCGTGTTGGGTCAATTAACCCACACACCAAACTTGTTTCAATTCAGTGGTTTTAGAATTTTTTTTACTTGTTAAGAAGTAAATTCTTGATGAATCTTGTCAAATTCCAATTGGTTGAGTTGTTTGAATGCCCATTAATGTTTAGTCATATTTTCCAAGTTGTTTTTTGCGTTATATCTATTGGGTATCGAAGGTATTAATGATCCTAAGGGTTTGAAAAAAGAACTATGGAGGTTTAGAGGATTTAAGATCAGAAAACGAGTTGCAAAATTCGTCAGACAGGCCTGGGCATGGCCTGGTGTGTCGGCCCCCATAACCTAGGAAGGCTAGGGTAGCGTGCTTGTAGTGCGCCCAAAATGAGAACAATCGTTTGGGGCTAGCGCGGCGCACCCCGGATATGCACGAAATTTGTGTTTTTCTCTTAGTTTTCGTAGTTTATCGTATTTAAGTCCTTCCAAGATGTAATAACACTCTCCATTGACTCTAATTGCTTCAAATTATTTCTAAACACCTAGGAATCACCAAAAACGTGAATCATAACCTTGAATTCACAATTTCATTCAAGGAAAGCTAAGATCAAGGCCAAAGAAGTTAAAAATTAACTCTAGAAGTTAAGGAGTAAGCCAAAGCAAAGTTTCTTGAAGTTTCAAGAGTCATTATGAAACGTTTGAACTTTGTTTTAAGGCTCAAGTTTCAAGTTAAGTAAAGAGTTAGTCTTTCCTTTAAAGAAATACAAGGGAACTAAGTACCCTATGAATTTATTTAATACTCACATTTCAAGTTAAGCAAAGAGTAAAGATTGGAGTTCATTTCTCAAAATTTATAAGGGAAAATATCCCTAACACTTTGTTTGAATCATTGTTACCCATTCTTTCATATTGTATTGCATTGTATTGTACTATATTGTAGTGTACTGTATGGTAGATATAGTGTTTGGCTAGACTGTATTGTTTGTTGTTGTACAATAATATTTTAGTTGTTTGGTTTGATTGTATCATACTATATTTTAATTTATAAATTTACTAAAATATCCTTAATTATTCTAGGGTAGGAGGTTTGAATAGATTTAAATAATTAAGGAAAAGGATAAAATAGTATTTTTTTAATATAATGTAAAGATATAATTGAAAAAAGAAATTAAGTAACAATGGGAACACACCAAATTGGTTGTTCCATAAAGTAAGGATTTTCATTGTTACGTAACAACTAATTTAACAATACAATACAATACATTTTAAGTAGTAATCAAAACAAACATTGTAGGTATAGTAATGATACAGTACAATACAATGGATAACAATGACACAAACACAGTGTAAAAGTTTATAAATGTTTTTACATTTAAGATAAGAGAAAACTAAGATTTCCAAAAGAGTTTTGAAAAAAAAAAGCGATCATCGATTCCAAGAAAGCTTTTAAAGCTAAGTTTTGAGAAATTATCTCAATGTAAAGAAAGAAGTTGTTTTAAAAACACATGAGCTAAGTATATTTTTGTGAGTAGTATTGAGCACCGATATTGGGATGCGAGTTCATAATAACTCAAGTATCCATTAGCCACGTCTCCATCATGGGTATTAATGGGTCATACTTTTTATATGATTACATAAGTTAAGCTATTGGATCCACTAAGTTAAGTAGTTCTATGCGACGGCAAAGTATAGTACAATTCTGGTAGCATAGGCAAGATGTTGTATCACCACTTAGGCTTATAGTGGTGGTTGTCTATTAAAAATCTCCCACAGAAACTATATTACTTCATTCATAAGTTGAGTTTGTTATTGCATCTTCTTTAATGAACTAAGTGTTTACATTGCTTTACAAGCTTTTACATATTGCATGTGTCTTGTTTCTTTATATTAAGTCAAGTTATTCATGGGTTGAGCAGAGCCAAGGTAAGTTTTCCTTTAATACTTTTCAAGCATAGTTTTCTGTTAGGATTCCAACTCACATACTCGTACATTCAATGTACTTATGCCAGTTGTCTTGCATCGTATCATGATGCAGACCCAGGTAAATAGGATCAGCGTCATTCAACACCTCGTTTATCTAGATAAGCACTCGGAGTCAGTGGTGATCCTCCTTACATTTGAGGACACATATCTATCTATTGCTTTCAGTCTTTTTTATAGGATGTTGAGGGGTCTGTCCCAACATTCATCTTAGTATCATAGAGGTTTCATTTAGAAAGTTAGACAGTTTAATTTTAAGTCTCTTCTTCCTATTACAGATGTTTTGCTATGAGAATTTAGTGCCATTTTGTCCAAGTTAATTAATTCAAGTTCTTTTATGAGAATGTTTCTTGTATTGAGTTAAATATTCCACTGAGTTAAGTAAGTCAAGGGTTCACTCAAGGCCAACAATGGTTATTGAGTACCGGCCACGTGTAGGGTATAGCTCCAGCATGGCAACTTTCTTATTATTATTTGAGTATTAAATATTTACCTTGTAGATATATTATGACAATATAATATGCCACTAACATATTATGACAAATTGTAAGATGAGGCTCCTCACAATCATTCATTCTCTCTTCCCATGTTCCTACTCCGATGGAAGTCATGTCTCATAAGTAAAAATTAAAGGTTCAGATTTAATTATCTAATCAAGGTCATAATCATGCAAAAGTCCTATCTTTGTATGGGTTGAAGCAGGGCAACAGACAATGGTATGATAAATTGGCACACAATCTATGTTCAAAAGGATACCAACGATCAGATAGTAATTGTTCGTTGTTTTATAAAAGGAAGGGAGTCCTTGGTTTATACAATATATTTGGATGTCAATATAAAAGATACGATATTTGATGCATAACTCTATATAAAAGGCTCCAGTTATGATCAGTTCAGATTCAATGATTGGGGGCGAACTACTTTACTTTTTCGGAGTGAACCTTACAAAAGTGGATCACGTATAAAGTGAAAATTTAGCACGCACATACTCTTTCATTTTTTGTTTTATCCTATACTTCATGAGTTATTTTCTCTATGATACTTTATGATTTTCACTCTAAATTTTAATAGATTATTAATCCAACATCTGAAGGATCTCGTTCAGGTCCTTCTCAAAAAGTGTGTAAGCATGTATTCTCATCTTTATCTATCTCAATAGCTTTCAATATGGTAACATTTTTTTTCTCTCAAACTGTATGCAACATTCTCTTAGCTCTGTGACTGTCTTCTTGCATATAAAAGAGCAAAAGAGGAAAGAAGGGATAGTTTACCCAGATTAACTTTAAAACTCTATCTATATTACTTTGTTAAATCAATACAATAATGTCTAACTTTTCCATAGATATAATCTATAACACAATGACCTCAGTATTTATATTTTTTAATTGTAACATTAAACATTTTTGTTCATAAACTACTCATTAGTCAATGATATTAGAAGAGTATATAATATCATTGCACTGAAAATTTATTCTTTACTGTCATACAAATTTATGTATGCCTAATATAACATTGATAATTATCAATTATATTTTTGTTTTGTTTGGTGTTCTATGAAAATATAAATGTGTAATTAATTATTTCATTAAGGCCAAGAGTCTATAGCGGCCACTCAAACCTGGTCGCATATCATTTAGAACACCTCATACTAGACGTACTATCTATTGAAAACACTTTACCATTCATGAATTTGAACCATGTTGAAATATTTTTTTCGAGAATACAACAAAAATTAGAGGAGTGTGAAATTAACAATCTCCGCTGGACATGTCAATTTGACGAATTATAAATAATGACATGTGTTATTTGTTTAATAAAAAAAATATTTAAACATTATAGTTATAAAGTAAAAAAAATAAAAAAAAATTTAAAGTAAAAAAAATGAAAAAAATAAAAAGAAGTGAAACTTAAACACCCCAAATGCCTTCAACTGAACAAACATACATTCCTCGAACTCCATAATGGAGATTTTTCCCTCCCTGTACAGTTCCATCTTAAACCCGACAATTTTTTTTCATCAGGCTTTTTTATTAATTAGAAACTTCGTTATACTTCTATCTCGTTTTTTAGGTTAGAGAAGATGGGGAAAACATCTCTCAAAAAATATAAAGGAAACAAATGCTAAGAATTTTGAAACCCATAAAAAGGTTGAGGGGAAGAAGTTAATCACTGATAATAAGATTGAAATCATTAGAATGGTGGGGGAAGAAGATAACAGTGGTGATGGGTATGGGGGTGGGTGTGGATGGGGGGGATTGATAGGAATAGAAAAGAAGAAGGACAACGGTTCTTTTCTTTTTTGTTAATTTTTGTAAAAAAAAATTAACTTAGGGGTATAAATTAGAAAAAAATAAAAATAGTTAGTGTTAATAAAGTAACGCGCTCAAGGAAAAGTGAATTACACGTTTTTGCAGTCAGCATGTGGATCTAATAGGAATGACTTTTGAAACAAATAAAGTGTTCAATTGGAACAAGGATTAGTTGAGGTGTCATAAATGAATTATGCAGACAAATCTTGAGTGCTGGAGAGAATTAGGCCTCATTTAATTTGTGTTATTTGCAAAATAAACAATCGTTGAAACATATAAAACTCAATAAGGGATAATTATAACATATACTATGTGATGTAGTGATGAACTCTTTCTCTAAATTTAATAAATGGATGCAAACATATCTGAAAAAATTAATAAATACATAAAGAACAAATATATATTTACCATGTTAATATAACATCCCGCCTTAGAAAGAGCTATCGCTGCCCCCACCCTTTTCCTGTCGGTTTCTTTGTCTAAGTCATTCTTTAAAGGTACCCCTTATCCATTCTAAAACAAAAATATCAAGCTAATTTAAGTATCTAATATCCTTCATAAAACATGAAAATAAGCCTTGAAATTTTTTTTTCTAATTAAAATTCAAGTAGAGTTAAAAAGGAAAGTCTTAATGAGTTTTTCGAGTCATTTTTAGAAGTCTTTACAATCATTTAGAAACTGTTTTAAGGACCTGAGACTTGAGTATGAGGATAGGAATGGTTGAGTTTCATTTTTCAAAATGAATATATACGGACTAAGTATCCCCAAGAGTAAATGTTTTCATATTTAAAAAGAGAGGAAACATTAATTTCCAAATGAGTTCATGTGGATTTTTTTAGTATAATCTCTTTTAAGAGAACTTTTTGAGTAATACTCTCACTGCTTGAAGATGAGGAATGTTTTTAAACACATGAGATAAGTTATATTTTTGGGAGTAGTATTAAGCACGCTGATATTGGGACGAGTTCATTGAACTCAAAGTTCTCATAAACCATATAGCCAACGTGGTAAAAAGGTTCATACTTTTTAAATGATTCATTATTACTTTTTAAGCATAGCTTATTTGATCAATTTAGTTGAGGATGTATTATACTCCGACAAGGTATTAGAGAAATCGGGCTTCGTGGGTGAGACGTTGTATCATCACATAGCTCATAGTGATGGTTGTCGGTCAGAGAATCTCCCAAATTGAGTTATTTTTTATATTTACATACAGATTGAGTTATTATTGTATTTTAACTAAATTGAGTAGCTATCCACCGTTTTAATGCTTTATATAAACTACATCTGCATTGTTATTTTTGTATTGTGTTTAGTTGAGTATACATGAGTTTAGGTTGAGTTGAATAGTGTTAACGTGATTATATTTCTTATTTACAGGTTCATGTTTTTATGTTATGTTCAGTATTCCCCTTCATGCTCAAAGATTCAATGTACTCATGCAATTTGGTCTGCATCATTTCATGATGTTGATACATCAGTTCAGGTTCATCAAAAGGCGCTTCATTGATACAACTTGCAGTTTCAGAATGTGTTTGTCAATTGTCTTAACTTTACACACGGGGATCCCCTGTTATTATTATTTTTTCCGAATGATCGTTAGTATTGTCCAAAATTCGTCATAGTATTAGAGGCTTCATAAATAGACTAGAGAATTTGAGAATTCTTTTCATTTCCTTGTTGAATGTCTTAAAGACTTGAATTTCCTATTTCTAGCTAGTTGAATATTTTATTATATTCTACATTACTCATTTTAGACATTTGGGTTAAAGCCTTATAGTTTAGTTTATCTTATGTTGAGTAAGTCTTCCGCTAAGAGTTTAGTCAGGCCAAGGGTTTGCTTGGGGCTAACAATGTTTCTCTAGTGATTGACATGTCCAGGGTGTAGGCTCGGTGGTGTGACAAACTAGTATTAGAGCAAAGAGTTCAAGAGTCCTAGGGTGTCTATATATATGGAGTACTATATATGGAGTTCGCGGAGAAGTACGTGAAGCCTAAAACTTTTTGCATATATTTTTTGCATTTAGGAACCATTTTATAGGAATTAGACAATTTTCTCATTTTTTTCATGTTCCTTGGCCCATTATATTTATGCAATAAGACATCCAATCATTTTATTTTTTTGCAAAACATTTATAGAACCCTTTGTAGGGAGTTGGGTAACAATACATGAAGTCTCACAATTTTTTACATATATTTTGGATATTTAGGAGTCATTTTACAAGAGTTAGTGATTTCTTAGTTTTTTGTTTGTGTTAGACCATGAATATATTTATAATATGGCTTCTCGTCAATTTTTTTGCAAATCATGTACGGAATCTCTATAGAAAGTTGGGGAAGAAGAACATGAAGCCTTATCATTTTTTCACATATTTCGAGTTAGGAAAAATTTGATATGAATTAGGCAATTTTTTTTCCGTGTGTGTTAACCAATAAATAATTCAGCAATATTATTTCTAGTCAATTTCTTTTTATAAAACCTTTATGGAACCCTCTTAGAGATTTAAGGGAGCTATACGTGAAGCATCACAATTTTACACAACATTTTGAATATTTAGGAGCCATTTTACTGAAATTAGGTGATTATCTCAGGTTTTCGTGTGTTACCCTATGAAAATTTTAGTGATATAGCTTCCAGTTGATATTTTTGCAAAACCTTTACGGACCACTTCAGAGGGGAGTTGGGGAGCATTAAGTAGTCATTTTTTACAGAATTAGGTCATTTCTCAATTTTTCCTGTGTATTAGCCCATACATATTTTAGTTATATGACTTCCAATCAATTTTTTTTGTAGAACCATTACAGAACCCTCCATGGAAATTGCGTGAAGGAGTTACATGAAGCCCTCACCATTTTTTTCACAATTTGCCCATAAGAGCAGTAGTTTTCTAGGGAAGGGGGGCAGATTTTTACTCAATTTTTGTGCGGGTGTAGACATGAATATTTTGGTGATAGGGATTTCAATAGATTTTTTTACAATCTTTTGTAGAACACCTCGGTTAGCGGAGTTTTGAGGGAAGAAGTGTGTGAAGTCTCACCCTTTTTGCACATATTTTGCGAATTTAGAGATATTTGAGAAAAATTATACAAGTTTCTCAATTTTTATGTGTGTTAGCCCATAAATATTTTGGTAATATGATTTCCTATGTTTTGTTTTTTCTTTTGCAAAACCTAATGAAACACTCCATATTGTTGTTGGTGAAAAGCACGTGAAGCCTCAAAAATAATTTCACATAATTTGGACATTTTTGTGTCATATTCTCTATTTTGCATGTGTTAGCCAATGAATTTTTTTTATGGGTTACTAGATTATGTTGCAAAATCATTAAAGAACCTCCCACAGAGAGTTGGGGGGGAAATATGTAAATCCTTACCATTTTTTGCACGTATATTGGCATTTAGGAGCCATTTTATGGGAATTATTTAATTTTTTCAGTTTGTCCGTTTGCGTTATCTCGTGAATATTATGGTGATATGGCCACCGGTTGATTTTTTTCAAAACCTGTAGGGAATCCTTTGTAGGATGTTGGAGATTAGTAAGGTAAGTCTCACAATTTATTGCACATATTTTGGGCATTTAGGAGACATTTTACTAGTATTAGGGAACATAACTATTTTGGCGATACTTCCTATAGATTCTTATGCAAAACCTTTACGAAAGCACTCGTAGGGAATTAGGGAGACTTACTTGAAGTGTCTCTCAATTAAAACAATTTGGGAATATAATAATTGAGACATCTGTTTCTTAAATTTTGTTGGTGCTTATCCTAACACTATTTGCTGATTGGTGGTCTCATTTTTAACAAAAAATTAACGTGACCTTGGAGGATGTGGGGGGAGAAGTACGCAAAGCCTCACTATTTTCTTATCTTTTGGAAATTTAGGAGTCAATTATGAAGGAATTATGTGATGTTCTAATACTTTCTCATATGTTAGGCCATTAATATTTTAGTGATAAAGCTTATGTCGATATTTTTTCAATACCTTTAAGGAACCCTTCGTAGGGAGTTGGGGGGAAATGTACGTGAAGGCTCACCATTTTTTGCATATATTTTGGGCATTTAGGAACAATATTAAAGGAATTGGGTGACTCTCTATTTTTGGGGTGTGTAATCCCATGAATATTTTATAGTATGACTTTTGGACAATATTTTTGTAAAACCTTAGTGCAACCACATAGGGAGTCGGGGGATCAATTTCTGAAGCCTAACACTATGTTGCACGTATATAGTGACATTTACAAGCCATTTCATAGAAATTAAGAGATTTTCTCAGTTTTACCATGTGATGGTTAGTATATATTTTGGTGAAATCGATTTTCTTTTCTCCAAAATCTATACAGAATTGTCCGTAGAGAGTGAGGAAAGAAGTGTGTGAAGCCTCACCGTTTTTCATACATAGTATGGGCATTTGGGAGTCATTTTATAGGAAGTTTGCAATTTTCTCAGTTTTTTGTGTATGTGTTAGCTAATAAATATTTTAGCGATATGGATTTTGGTTGATTTTTTGAAAATTCTTTACAGATCCCTTGATAAGTACTTGACGGACTAGTTATATAACACCCCGAAAATTTCTAAGCAAAGACCTAAATCATTTTATAACACCTCAGAACTCCACCCTTAAAAATCTGAATCATTCATCGTAAGTATATGAGCTTGAACCAGGTGTGTCCTACTTTCTAATGTGTTATAAATTCCTTTACCAAGTGTATCAATAGTATCTAAATTAATCTAATGTAATAAGGTACCTAAGACATGCAGCCAAGTTCAAAGCATTCCTATCAGCTAAGTTCTCGCATGAGTTCATATAAGGGTCAACTTTATATGATCATACCTTTCAACACAAAAAGAGTTAGGAGGCCTATGAGCTATCATATGAAAGGCCTATGAGTCTTCTTTCTAAAAGCAATTAGAGTTGCCTTATCTGAGAGGAGTAAAAAGTTTATGAATGTTACTGATATAGAGCTAGGAAATTAGGCGAACTCACTAACCTAATTGGCAATGCGCCGACATGGTTGGCAAACCACTGAATTCTCCCAAAAACTTAAGTTTCTGTCTATTTTGGCAAACTGAAGTCCTAAAGGGAGTCTGCAGAGTATTTTTTGCGATGAGACCTCCAGATCATTGACTTGGCAGATGGGATTCATTAGAAGGTCATATATTATACTATTTTTGTACAACAAAATATTCAATTTACTTAGTATTGTATTCATTGTATCTCTCATGTATTACGAAAGACTTTTTTCACGATAATGTAACAAGAATCAATATCATTTTCAACAACAAGAACATTGAAAGTATTTTCACTTTTAAAAACTCATCAATACTTCAGTTTATATTTTCCAACTCTAACATAACATTTAATTTTTTAAAAAAAAATATCACAACCATGTATATGCAACATTTATTAACATACAATTAAAAACATAGATTATTTTTTTTATACTTTATTTTCTTTAGGATCATGTAGTACAACACTAGCAACATACCCTTCACTTTCAAATACTTCATAATATAGAGATTAAATCCTTAAAGAAAACCATATCATTCCTCTTAATTTATACACTCACAAAACGGATAAAACTAAACTTATATAGGGGCAAAGAAAAGGTCATCTTACCTTTTTAAATATTTTAATATTAACACATAATAAAAATCATAATTAATGATTTGGGCATAGCAGAACACTTCTCCAAATTTAAATTCAGAAATTAATATTGAAATGTCAATTCATTAGAAACAAAAAATGATTTTCATCACATAAAAGTCATTAAATCACCTTAAATTCAAATAATAATATGACCATTAAGACTAATTACATATTGAAGATCTATGGATTTAGTCAAGAAATCCACAACCATCAAACCATACACAAGCATACGCAACACAATGGTTATAGAAAGATAGGCTAACAAGAAAATATACTCATGTACATGACCACAGTAAAAAAGCAATTTAAGTAGCAAAGATGCTTTTCCATTTTTTTCCTCTAAGTTTCACACCAAAACTTCTCTAGTTTAAAGATGATTTGTTGGTCATGGTTACAATACATCAAAAAATACTATTAGCATATAATAAAATTAACATAAGACTTCCGCTAAACTTTTCCTTAAAACTATTTCATACCAATTTAGCACAAATATTAAAATCATATATCATCTCAGATAATGCCAATATATAGATGTGAATATTTAAGAAGAATTTTTCATTATAAGAACTTCAATTAGTTGTAGAATCACCAATGTATATAATTTCTTATGTAGGACACAACAATTTTAATCCACACAAACGTGTTCAACTATGTTAGAGTCTAACACCCTAACTTTCACATATTAGCCACAAGATTCACTTGAGAAATGACCACATAATTTATGTCATCCACTTTGTCAAATTTACATTTACTTAGCGGGATTATTATTTTCCAAACTTCTTTTCATGGAGGGACATGCTAATTTAATTTACCACATACAAATCCATTAAAATTGTTAACAAGTGTCGTACGTACCTTATCGTAAATACAAAAATTCAATTGGACTTCTATTTGTTTTATCAAATTTTATAATTGATTTTTCTTAAAAGAAAAGTTAAATATACTTAGGATTGTTGTAAGACTTACGGAAAATACCTTCTTGACGAACACTTGTACCGAATTCACCAAAGCTTGTACTTAACCAATAACTCCTATACGAAATTCTCATAGCTTGAGACTTGTCGAAAGACACTATCCTTAAGGATATTTCACCCAGTGAGATGTATCCCCAGGATTCAACAAGCTCTTCTAGTATAAAATTAGGAGTCAGAAGCTAACAAAGATTCAACGAATAAAACCCAGCACAACAATAGAATATTAGGTAGAAGAAGAATCACTCTATCTATTTCTCCTAATTTTCTCTACAAGAATTCATGAGTATATTGCCAAGAGTAAGAAAACGGCTAATGTTTCAATAACAACCATTACTAGTATGAGAATGAATGTCATTAATACATTGAAGACAATTAATTTTGTCGAAAGGAAACATTGTAACTGCCATATATTTGACTAACTTTAGTTAAAATAGTTACATAATTTTCAATAATAAAGAGTTATTTACGGAGAGAAAATATTTATAACATAATATTATCTTTCAAATATAATAGGATATAAAATAATTCTTTTTGAGATATATATAATAATATTTTTCCAACAGTTTTTTAGATAGATAGTTGTTTTGTGATGATAGGGAAGAGGATTGCTATATCTTATTGTGATAGTGATGGTCTATTTCTTCCATCTAAGGTTATAAATCTGGAGGAAGAAGGGGATGAATTCATTTAATTTTGCAATTTTCTATTTTTGTCTTAATATTATCTTTTAATATTGCTTTTTTTGGTCTACATTTTCAAATATTGATTTTCACCAATTGTGTTCGTGTTGAGCTTATATGTTTATTTTATTTATTTATTTTTACCATGCATGATAAATGTTCAAATGTATACTACCATTTTCAAGCTACATGTAATAACTTAAAGAAAAGGTGAATAGGATTATATATTAGATACTAGTATAAATTTTGTGCATACAATTTAAAAGTAATTTTGGGTCGTTAATGGCTTAAAATTTAAAATTTTAAGAGAAAATACGTAAAAAAGAACTCTGAATTTGGTCAGAAAACTTACTTTAGCACTTAAGCTACATGGGCGTTTAAATACTCCTTAATATCTTTGAAGTGAATTAAATACAACCTTAGGGGATGACATAACAAAGAGAGTGAGTTCATTTTCCTAACGGCATGTGAAGGAGTTAAAATAATATATGAACATTTTTATTGGCCCTTAAAAATTTTAGTTTTTTTTCCCTTTATTTTGTTGTCGTCCTCAATATAGATTCTTCTCCATTGAAGCATCATCTTTTCCTCCATCCTCACCTTTCACTCTATTAACTACTTCAATTTCAGAATCTCTTTAGTAATCCACAAAATCCAACACCACCATCTTATTACTAACGTCAATTTTACACATAAATTTTATCAATTTTCACTGGAACTAAAAAATCTTGCTGTTTTTTCAGAATTTGCGGAGACATAATTATTATGTTCTTTGCTTTTTGAATTTTTTGAAGATGAAGGTGACAATCGGAGGCAGTGTTGACAGATCTTTTATCTAAGGTTTTGGAGGTTTACCATATAAGACGCGAATGGAAGAGAAATGGGTAGTAGCGTCTGATTGTTGTTGTTTTGTTGTCCGTCTAAGAGCTTCGAAGCTCATTATTAATTGTGCTTTAAGGAAGAAAGTGATGGCGAAGTGGTGATTCGATTGTTCGTTGGGGTTTTGGAGAATCTACTGATGGAGCTTCGGCGGTGATTTGTGAGTTACAATGAAAGGACTTTGGATGGTGGAGGTACTTGGAAAATATGGAGAGGGAAAAAATGAACATGAAGAGCTAGAAATGGTGAAGAAGAAGAAGGAAGAAGAAAAAAGTAAGGGGGTGGGTGGGGGCTGGGTATGGGGGAAAATATAATTGGGTCAACATTTTTAGTTTTAATTTTAGAAGATGCACTTTGAATTAATTAATTAGTGTAAATTAATTTTAAGAAATGTTAAAGAAAAATAGTGAAAACAATTAATGACGTGGTCCTGATATGAGTATCAAAAAATTAAAGAAGGAGACGGCGAATTACTTTCAAATTGCAACAGTATTTGGAGGAGACAAATAGCGAGAAGTTGTGGAGGCCAAAAGCTTTGGCTTCCTCTTCTTCGATGGAAAGGGATGTGATGAAGTTGCCTGGAAGCACGCATGAATGCCAAGTGCAGTGAAACACTGGCTACATAACCACGTAGAGTAAGATAAAGGTTGGGCTACAAACTGAAATGATCACCCCATGCCCAATCCCCCTCTTTGCCTCCGGCCCCCCTCCCCCCCCCCTAACCCCCTTGTACCCCCCCCCCGTCCCTCGTAGACGACCCTCACCACAGCGCGACTTCCCGTTTCCCTCCAAAACACCGTCTCTCCGCAGCTACGCGCAGTTTTCGCACCCGGTCCAGCGCGGCAACCCAGCCCTGACCCCAACAGCATTAACCCCTCCTCCCCCGGTACTCACTTCATCCCCCCCGGCTCCTTCACCCAGTAATCCCGACACATGTGGGCACTGGGCGGAAGCCTCCCCCACACATTCTCCTTACCAGTTTTCTAAAATTCTCCTGCCCCCCCGCCCGACACCCCATGCCCCCCAAACATGCCCTCTTGCTTCCCATTGTTTGCCTCTTGGTACCATGTCTTTGTTGGACACTTACCTACCCCAAGTGACTACTCCCTCCCCCATAGTCCGCCCACAAAACCCCCGCGAGCGCGTTTAACTCCCCCCTGTTTTCCTCTTGTCACTGTCTGTTCGACTTCACACTCCCCACGTTAATCCCCATAGCGCCCACGACCACAACGGCGGCGCGTTTCCACTTGCAGTTAATTTGCCTCTGCCATCCTGCCCACCCACTCCTTCCGCGTGTGCTGCTTCCTTCTCCACAACACCTACTTCCTCCACCCTGATGTCGTCCCACTTATGATCCCTTGTCAAACACGCCCTCCTTGTCACTATATACATCATAAGTGCCTCACTCCCCCCTCCACCCCCTCTGGTTCACCCCCTGCCCTCCGGCCCTGTCCCATCACCGTTCCCCTCCCATTCTCTTAAATTCCTGATTCTCACCCTCTCCTTTTATGGTTGCTTCCCTGGATGTCTTTGTTTAAATTCCTCTTCCTGCCGTCGTCTCAGCCTTTTGTCAGAAAGGCCGAGTCGATCAACTCTTACGGAGACCATCATCCCCACCGGCCGGCCCACATAGGTCGTGTACCTCCGCCCCCTCCAGCCGCAGCATTCACCCCAACGTACACGGCGGGGGAGGGCGGGCCTCGACCGGTGCCTCTAGACACGAATCACCCCACTTCCCACCAGCATATGACCCCCCTTGATCCTTCCTCTCCCACCACACCTGCGAGAGAAGAGAGAGAAGGCCTATAGCCACCTTTTTTTTTGCTTCCAGCCGGCAGGAGTTTACCTATTCCCCTAGCCACAAGTAAAATCGCATCCGTTCCCACTTTTTTGGTGACCTCAACCGAATATACACTTGACAGTTCTAGTATGTAAACTTTAAAGGCGGCTTAGTTTTTAGACCCGTACTAACCCCTCAATTATCTCGCTTTCCGTTACCTCCCCATGTCTGACCCCACTATAGTGCATTTTGTTGGGGGCCAACGGCGGATCAACCCAATCCTCGATCGGTAAACCTATGCCCATCCCATGGGAAAATAATAACATGACGACAATTCTGTGGAAACCTTCTCAAGACGGGACCAACACACGGCATACAATTACTCCCAAGTGCTTCTTTGTTAAACCACACTCACCAATGGGAACAACAAGTCTGTTGATTTCCCCTTACAAAACTAGCGCTCACACTTATTTTTGGTCACAGATGCGTTTGTCGGGGAGAGGCGAGGGAATGAGCCGAACGGGGCGAGCAAAAGGGGGGGGGAGCGCAAGGGGGGGGGGGCTCGACAAAGGAGCAAGAAAGGCGAGAGGGAGAGAATGGAGAAACAAGGGAAGGAGGCTAGAAGGGAAAGAGGGAAAGAGAGAAATGGAAAAAAAGGGGGCAAAGCGGACCAAGGGGACAACCACCAAAGCGGGAGGGGCACGCCAAGGAAGAGGCGGGGGGGTTTATCCACCAACGACAAGCCCACCCCCACCACTCTACAAAAAAATTGCTTTACCTATTGATTAGCTAAAGTAACCAAAAAATGGAGGCTTCAACAAACTCCCCCTCCCATTCCATTTATGGAATGAAGGTACTCTTCATATTCTTGAAGAGAGCTATACCACAAGTTCTTTGTATAACTTGAACTTATTTTCGGTATCGTCTTGGTCAACATATCTGCTAGATTTCACTTGTGTGAATCTTTTGCGCGAAATGATTCATCTCCAACCTCCTTCACGAATTCAATGATATTTTGAGTCGATGTGTTTTTGGTCTTGCCTGGTACATGGAGTCTTGCTAAGTTATTGCACTTGGCTGTCAAAATAGACAATATTCTCCATGATTCAAACCAAAATCTTGGAGAAATCGCTGTGGCCATATCATCCTTCGGCAATCAGTAGCCGCAAATACTCCAGCTTCCCGTTGTAGATAGTGCAAACACACTTCTTCAATTTGACTGATGATCTAGCTTCCCTCGAAAAAGAAACAAATATCTTAGTAGTAGATTTTCTTTTATCAAGGTCACCTTCCATATAAGAATTTGTATAGCCTTTCAAGATTGAATTTGATACTCCAAAACACAAACATTAATCTGAGCTTCATCTAAGATACATGAGTATCCACTTCACAGCTTCTCAATATTAGGTCTAGTGCACACCATTGCATACATAAGACTTACAGCGACGGAGGAATATGGATCTTTGGCCATGCTCTCTTTTTCCTCCCTAGCTGTAGGACACATTTTCTTGCTCAACTTCATATGACCAACATGAGGTGTAGTAAAAGGCTTATCATTCTTCATATTGAAGTGCTCTGGTACATGTTCAATGTACTTCTTTTGGGACAAATAAATCTTCATGTCATCCCTGACATGACTAATTCTCATGCCCACAATTTGTTTGGTATGACCCAAGTCTTTCATGGAAAAAGACTTAAATAAATTCTCTTTCAGCTGGTCAATCTTGGAAGAATTGTTGCCCACAATCAACACATCATCCACATATAGAAAGAGGATGAAAAAATCATTTCCCAGAAAAAACTTTGTACAATAACGCCTGAGCTGAAGAAGTCTTCCTATAGCTTTTCCCTCAAAAAAGCATTAAAACTTATTGCACCATATCTGGGAGCTTGTTATAGGCCCATAAAGATTTTTTTTTAAGGTTTGCACCAAAAAATTCTTCTATTACCTTCTACTGTGAAGCCCTCAGATTGTTCCATATAATCTCTTCAATAGGTCAACGTGAAGGAATCGTCGTCACCATTCCATCTGCTTTCAATCTCTAAATTAAGATAGAAGTCAAACCTACAACTGCGCAAATCGAGGAACATTTTCCACAACAGGAGAACAATATTTCGTCAAAGTCAATACCCTTTCTTGAACCCAAATCCTTAACAACCAACCTAGCTTGTACCTGGGCTTCAAGTTGTGTTCTTCAACTTTACTTTGAACAACCACTTGTCTTCAAAGCTCTCATGCCCTTGGAAATTTTATCAAACTCATAAGTGTTGTATCATGCAGAGATTCATCTCATCTTGATGGCTTAATCATTGATCCTTGTGCTCATCTCCATGCCTCCTCATAACCATTCAGGTTCTTTCCCCCGTCAGTGAGTAACCATACTCATGGATGCTAACGGAGGAAGGAAAACCGCTGTATTATGGACCTCCGAGGCTAGAAATATTGAATTCGTTAAACAACTTTCATGAGGCATAAGATCATAATAAACTAAGATCCTTGTTATATCAACCTCAAATGTTGATTCGATACCATGATTCTGGGCGCCACCATGGATTATCAAGACCAACAACTTCATGCACACTTGTGTGAGGAACTTCATCATGAATAAACTATACATCAAAACTTGAGATTCTAGCTTCTCGTTTTGTAATGCTTAGATGGTTTGATTCTACCATGAAAATAAGATCACGGTTTCTCCACAGTTTCTTTTCAATGTATCATCTCTTTGTAACCAAAATTCATCTAAGCCATATCCAATGAAGCATTGCACTGCCTTGGTCTTGGGCATCTAACTTGACCTCTTTATCTGGCAAACACATGTACAAAACTTTGCAACCAAATACTCTCAATGTTCACACAAAACATCTTTCCGTTACCAAACACTATTTGGTACCATCACTGCAAGTCAACAATAGGAGATAGATTAATAACAGATGCAGCGGTCAATAAAGGACCTCACCCCCCCCCCCCCCCCAAAAATTGTTCGGCAACGTACTTCAGAAAACCAACATCCTAACTCTCTTCCATCAAGGTCTTTTTCATCCTCTCAGCCCCAACAGTTAAGCTGCGGAGTCTTGAGAAAAGTATTCATTTATCTAATACTGATGCTTTGCAATATTTGGTCAAAGGTCCACAATATTAACACCATTATCAGTACGAATACACTTCAGTTTCTTTCCAGTTTTCTCTTTCAACTGAGCCTGAAACTTCTTAAAGGAAACCTAAACATTTTGTAGTCTTTAGTATCAAGACATAGGACCACAAAGGTTTTCCGAGCCAATCATCATGAAAGTGACAAAGTAGAGTGCACCCACCCCATGTCTTCGTCGTCATGGACAACTAAATATCAGAGTCCACCAAATCAAGCAACTCTGCCTTTCTCGAAGGAGGGGTAGGAACTTAAAGGCCACTCTATTTTGTTACAGCCAAGAAGTTGCTTACTTTTCTTAATTTAGCACTTTTGAAAATTTGACAAAATCTTCCTGGCTAGAACATTAAGGTCATTTTCTCGTGATATGGATAAAGTAGCTGGTGCCATATGGAAAGCTATAATCTTAACGCATCCCATATCAACACAAGCAAGGTTGTCCTTGTATAGAACCACGACGTTTGGTCCACGAGTCACACCCACGGAACCCTTTTTTGTAAATGGATCATTTCATTTTTCCCTCATCGTTGGTACTAACATATCCTATCATCTAAAACCACTCAACAAGAAATTAGGTGCAGGACGAACCATCAGGAGCATGTTTTTCAATTGTTCAAAAAATAGTTAGTTCCAACACTAGTTTTCAAAGAATTGTCCCAGTACCAAACCAACCCTAGACAACAACACTCTTATTACCAACACTCAAGGTTCCCAAAATTCACATGGAGTATAGAAGTAGAAAAAAATCTTGCCTTTATGTGTTTCACATGAGAGCGCACTAGTCCCCAACCCAGCTTGAGTCATTTACAAGCAATTTTATCAGTCTTAATCAGAGAATGGTAACAAAGATGTCGGTAGGTGACGGTCCTAGGCCAATTTTCATTGCCATCTTCTTTAGTTCTCTTTGTTTTTGTTCTCCCGTCTTCAAGTTCCTGCAGACCTTCTTCGTGGGCCTTCATGACACAATTGATAGACTCAAATCCTTAAAGTCTGGACTCTGGACTTTGCTCCATTTTTTTCTCTAGACGGTACCACTATTTTGTTTTTCCCCCGTGGGGCCAATTATCAGGATATCTGACGAAGAAGAACCTAGAGATTTTTTTCTCATCTCTTGTTCAAGACACTACTTTTGGTGGGAATCCATAGTGATCACATATCAGAGCAGATTTGACATGAAGTTTAAAAATGTTTCCAAGAGTCTGGTGGGAAACCAAGTAGCAGCAAACCCTGGAATTTCTTCATCAAAATGTGCTGGCCCATTAGCAGATAAACTGATTTATGATCCCTGAAATTATTCATATGGTTCTTTCACGGAGAACCACCATGATCCTTTAAAATCAACATCTCTTTATAGTTTGTTTTGCCAGTCTTACGACATATAAACTTTCAAGATAACCCCCTAGGGTTCGCGCATGTGTTTTCAAAATTATGGTTCAACAATTATCGTCAACCATTGCCTAAATGAATCGACCAAACTGTGTGTAACAGATTCACACTTTTAATCTGGTGTATTATCAGGCTTTACCATTGTAAATACTGGTGTAAAAACTCTTAACATAAAAGCAGATCTTCTATTTTTCCCTTCCAAATGACAAATTAACAATATTTAAATGTAATCCATTCTAACTTGTGTGGGAGGCCATCATTTTCCCCCAAATAATATGGTTATCAAAAATCACAAGTAACTTTTGATGTGGAAATTAAGCTGTGCTGCAAGAAACAAAGCATACTCAGATAAAACCTGGACATTGGGATACTTGTTGGAAAAATTACGGATAACAACAACAATAAGATATGGTAAAATTAATGGAAAATAAAAGGTGAAAATAACGACACAGGAAATTACGTGGAAACCCTTTCTCAATAAAGGAAAAAAGCCAAGGGCTAAGAGGAACAATGAGATCACTAGAAAGGAATTTTGCAACAGTTAGTCACGAATTACAATACTCAAAAGGACTATTACGCACTCAAAAGGAACAACACTCTTTGCTTTCCACCTTACTAAAATATCGCACACTCTTATTTTTTCACAAAACTATTTTTCTTGTATAGTCTATGGCATACCTACTTTGCTTTTCAAAGTGGTTTTCTTCAGTTTGGTGTGTTCTATAAAAATGGGCAAGAATGTCTAGTTATAGCAGATAAAACCATGCTATGTCACTAATGACATAGGTAAATATAGCGAAGTCAAAAATGGTTGTAAATCTTACCAATTTGTCAACCACCAAATTCTTTATTTTTCAACTCCAATTACTATTTCTTTTATAACAATTGCTTGTAGCAATTGAATAGCTAAAGTTGACCAAAAAATAGGATGTATTCAACAAATTTATGGTACAATTCTTTGATCTTTTTTAATATTGGCTGAATTTATGATTCCATTTTTTTGATGTAGTGGCCTGACTTATTTGAACTACACCGACATGATAAAGTTGTGCAAAAAATATTCTTATATCATAAATAGATGTTTCATTTTACTTGTCCATTATATGGAAAGCGAGAAGATTAGTCTATGCTAGGAGTGACCCTTAACTTAAACCTAACCTGGAGAATAGTTGCTTGGGAACCCTGCTCCCACATAAATGACAGTGAATGAATAAACAATTAAGCATGTTAACTCTTTCCTACTTGCTGTCAAGCTCGTCTTTCCTACTTAATCATAGTATTATGTTGCTTAACTTATATCTATGTAGATAAGTTATATTTATTATCTTTGTTTATGTCACTGTGCATCCAAGTTCATCGACCCATAAAACTAAACCTAAAATTAAAAAAATTCTATCATAAATCTATTTAACTAGAATTTACAGCCAAATCTAACATCAAAAGAAAGATGAGCCAAATCGACATCCAAAAGAAAATAGAGGGTAAACGAAAATCTAAAAAATTAGGGAAAATGCACAAGTACCCCCTCAACCTATGCCCGAAATCTCAGAGACACACTGATAACATAATAAGTCCTATTACCCCCTGGAACTTATGTTATAAGTAAATTTCTACCCCTTTTAGCCTCGTGGCACTGTTTAAAAAAAGTCAATCATCGTTGGGCCCCAAGATAGTGCCACGTGAGGTTAAAAAAGGGTAAAAATTATTAATAAAATTAAGTTCAGGGGGTAATAAGACCTTAGTATAGTATAAGTGTGTCTCTGAAATTTCGGGCATATGTTGAAGGGGTATTTGGGCATTATCCCAAAAAATTAAATCAAATTCGAACATTGAAAGAAAATAGAGGGGAAAAGAAAACCTATTAAATCAAATATAAAATTTGAAGAATAAGACAAAGAAATAACAAATAATAACCGTGAGATTGCCTCAACAGTTGGAGAAGATCGAATGAAAGTTACGAAAGAAAAATAGTTCTTCTCGTGCTTCAAAGTGGATACACGCATGGATGTCAGGCATAGTGAAGCATCTGCTACGTGGAAGATGATAAGCTAGGGCAATAAATTGAAGTGACAAAAATACCTTCAACAAATTGAAAAATACTCTAAGCAGACAGGTTGATACCCTAATTTTTATTCACTCTTCTCCTATGGTAGAAATATGTTTTAATTTTTTGGGCTAGTGTTGGAACATTCATATGAAAGAAATAATCATTAAGAGTAGTTTTATGAATAGATAAGGAGAGGAAACTTTGAATTGCTGCAACTACTTGTTAGATCTTTTTTTTCCTAAATGTATAGATCATAAAATGGCTTTCTTTAATCAATAATTACATTAAATCAGTATTCATTAAATCAATGACCAATTAATATTTATAAACAGTGAGTTTTCTACTTGATGTTGATTCAACATATATGAATAATGATATAGTCTCTTCATTTGCTTGGACTTGTTGATTATTGAAATTTCATTCAAGTGTATTTAAGTAGTTCTAGATTCTAATTGATCTACATAGTATTATAAGGAGAGGTAATGAAAAGACTTATTGTGTTTATTCTATGAAATTTATTTCTTGTGAATTGATTTTATGTTTTTGTTTTCATTTTAATAATATAAAAAAAGAAGATTAATTTGTTTCACATAGATTTCTATTTATAGTTTTATTGTAACTACACTTGACTTTTACAAAAAATAAATAAAAAAGTTACAAAATAAAAAATGTAAACGGACAATTAAATGGCATCACAGAGAAAAATATTGTACCTCCTCGCAATAATTACTAACAAATGAAGTAATTCAAAGAAAAAAAAAAAAATAAAACAAAAAAAAAAAAAAAAAAAAAAAAAAAAAAAAAAAAAAAAACAAAACCCAAACAAAAAAAAAATAATATGTTAGGCTATTAATATTTGATAATAACTGCTGGTAGACGAAGAACTTACAGTAATGACTTTGTAGTCGATTTATTAAATAATTTAAATTTTACTTTTTGGTATCTAATATAATGATTTGTTAGTTCATTCATGCCGCGGATTATGACTATATCCATCAATATATATATGTACTCCTTTCTTCTCATATAGTAGTTATGTCTTTCCCCAAAAATGAACCACCTGATCCTTCTCACTACCCCTTCCACGCTGACCCCTAAGCACACCATTCCTTCTTTGCCTCATTGCCTCCCTCAGCCCATTCTCCCTTGTATCAACCACACACAGCTCCCCCGATTCCCCGCACCCGGATCCCCCCTTCCGACTCTTCCTATCTCTACTCCCCCCTCATTCCTCCCCTCATTACTTTTACTTCGTCATCCAACCTAACTTTTCCTCTGCATACCCTTCTCTGCGTCCCACTTTATAGTCTACTTTCCCTCCTTGTAGAAAAAATGTCAGACTATTTCCCTGTAGGTTTTTGTTAGAAATTCTTTATAGACTATTGTTAGACCCATAGTCTAACTAAGCAAAATGACGTGCAGGCATGTCAAGAATTTGGGCGTTGGTCTTAACACGTATGTAGAAAAAGTAGTGAAACAAAGGGTTCAAGGTTCTTGGGTGTTGGCAAGGCAGCTTGAACGTATAAGGCTTACTTGTGGGCGAAGTCATCGTCAAGACAAGACAATAAGGGTGTAATGGCTCAGACCGTCGTTATTGGCACCTACACTACAACTCGGTGGGAGAACCACTACAAGCAACCAATCAAAGCAATAAATCTAAAAACTAATACACTTGAGTTACGGAAGTAAGTTAAATAACTAAGCTAAGCTCCATTACTAATTAAAAATCTAATAACTAATTAACAATGCGGAAGATAAACCTAGAATCTCAAAGTCAATGTACCAAAACTAGAAACGAGAACTGAATCTAACAAGAATTTCTAATGAACTATCTAACTACCTAAAACAAGGTCTAGGTCAAAAAATGGTGGACATAGACTAAAGAGAATTTCATAACAACCCGAATGATGTGGCTCACCCTTGAACTAAAGCGATCATCGATCTCCTAAACGAGGTTTGTCAATCGCGTGAAAATGACCTGTACTCAACAAAAATAAGAGCAAGTACAGAATCAGAACACAACCACTGTATACTTGAATGATAACGTGGTTATCCCACTAATGTAACATACGCAAGCAATTACAACATTATGAAACATGCATAAATATCAACATATTCAATAGTATCATAAGAATCAACATCACAATTAATATGCTTCATCAAATAGTTGGTCCTCTCATAGAATTCAAAGTCAAACTGTTAGCATGCTTGAACGTGGAAACCTGATCCAATATTTATGTCAGAACGTGGCAACCATCCCAGTTAGCATGCCAGAACATCACAATCCGATTCGAGTTAGTGTATTGGAACATGGTAGCCGATCATATTCATACATCACAATATTACATCAAGGTCACCCATTCAAGTCATGATTTCATGGTATCGATATTCATATATCTCCTTTCAACATCTATGATCAATATTGCAACATACATACATATACAAGTATCACAACGAAGAAAAACAATTATATATCACACAATCATAGAATCATAACCATCACCTACCTAGAAATAAGCCTGAAACCCTTGACAACTTGATCCTTCCCTTTTCAGATTTGTTCCGCTTTTTCGTGGTCTACAAACAACAATTTATGTATGTGTATCAATGAAGAAAAACTAACCTATCAAAATACTAACAAATTATAGTCGTAGTTCAAACTCGTAAGCCCAACCAGTCAATTTAGGGTTAATTTAATCATAGGATTCTTCAATTAATCCTTCCCCAACAATATACACCCATTCTAAGACATTATATCGATCAAAAAACTAATTATGGGAGTGAAAAGCCTACCTCTATCTTCAAGAATGTTGAAAAATGAGTTAGGATAGCCCAGGGTCGTGTCTTAACCCAAAAAGTTGAAAAATACAAAATAAGGTCGTCTAAGGGTTTTATTTACTATTTTAAAACTCACCATCCCGGTACAACTGCACCAATCCCTCTGCAGCGGCACTTTTTGAACTAGTGAGCTCCAACCTGAAAAATCCCAAAAGTCTTATAATTAAATATTTGCCTCGTCTGCTACAACAGTACCCATCCCACTGTAGAGGTGTCACTGCAGTGGCAAGAATCCCGCTGCAACGGCACGAAGAGAGGTAGTGAGCTCCTAAGGGATTTTCAAGTTCTTCCTTCATACTCCTAACCCACTACACCCAGAAAGTACCCTTAAAGCTGTGGTCGATTCCCGGAGGTCTATTTATCCAAATTCAATTATGTAAAGTCGTACAAATCTCTTAATGAGTTATCTAACCGATTATGTAATCAAATTCCTATTTAATCCACCCGATTGCTACCAGATTTCCCTACACCTTTATGACTTCAATTTCCTCCATATCTAGACAAGGTTGGGAAAATCATATACTTGTTTTGTCTCTAGAATTCCATGTCTCTCACTTTCTGATCCACATACTTCTTTTGTCTTCTCTGCGCTGCTAGAAATTTGGCTTGAATGCTCCTCACTTTATCTTGAGCGTCCTTTACTAAGTCAACCCCCAAAGGTTTTACATCTCCGAATTCAAACCAACTTATGAGAGATCTACATCCTCTCCCATATAATACCTCAAATGGTTCCACATAAATTCTCGAGTGATAACTATTACTATAAGATAACTCACATAGGGGTAGGAACTTATCCCAATGCCCTCCAAAGTCAATTACACAAGTTCTCAACATGTCTTCCAACACTTGTATAGTCCTTTCTGATTGTCCATCCGTCCGGGTATGGAAGGTTGCACTAAAAGTGAGGTGCATGCCCAATTATACATGCAACTTCCTCCTAAACTTGGAAATGAAAAGGGTACCACGATCTGAGATAATGGAAAGGGTCAGCCCATGCAGCCTCACTATCTCCTTTACATAAATTCTAGACAATTGTTCGGAGTTATAATCCACCCTTACCGGAATAAAATTGGATGACTTAGTCAACCTATAAACTAAAAAAAAAAGTAGAATCAAATTTCCCCAATGTCTTGGAAAACTAACCACAAAATCCAAGGCTATCCATTCCGGAATTGACATCTTTCGAAGTAACCCCACGAACCTTTGATGTTCATACTTCACTTGTTGAAAATTTTGACAATTCTCCACAAACTTCTCGATGTCTTGTCTAATATCCAACCACCAATAACCTCTTTTCAGATCTCTATACATCTTGGTCACACCTGGATAAATAGAATAGTGCGAGTCATGAGCCTTTGCCGACATCCTTAGTATCAAATCATTAACTCTTCGAAGTCACATTCGACCCCTATAGTTGAGCACACCATTCACATCTAAAGTGGTTCCTTGAGACTTACCTATTGCAATCTTTGTTTTAAGCTCATCTAAATTCCATATTTTTCCATCTTTTTTTTTGGATTGTTTTACCTGTATTTCGCATGAACACAAATATCTTAAGAAAAACCACTCTTCAGAAATTGCTCAAGCACAACTTATCAATCAAGGTCTGAATTTTATGGGTCCCAAAAGTCGCTTTGTTCCACCCGATGAGCTAAACTACCCATACTTATTGTTTTTTGACTCAGAGCGTCTGCCACAATATTTACTTACCCGGGTGGGATTGAATAGTCACATCATAATCCTTGAGTAATTCCGTTCATCTTCGCTGTCTCAAATTCAAATCCTTTGGGTGAATACATGCTTCAAAGTACGATGATTAGTAAATTCCTTACACTTAACCCCATATAAATAATGTTGCCACATTTTAAGGGAAAATATCACAACTGCCAACTCCAAATCATGAGTGAGATACTTTCTCTCGTACAACTTCAACTGACGTTGACATTCTTATCCTGCATCAACATAGCACCCGATCCAGAATTTGAAGCAACACAATAAACAATAAAGTCCTTACCCTGAACCGGTAATATTAGAATTGGCGTGGTGGTCAAATGAGTCTTAAGATTTTGGAAGCTCTCCTCACATTTTTAGTCTATTAAAACGGTACCTTCTTTTTGGTCTGATTGGTCAAGTGAGTAGTAATTGAAGTAAATTTCTTAACAAAATGACGATAGCAACTATAAAGTCCCATAAAACTCCTAACTTTCGTCACCAAACTAGGTCATACCCAATCCTTAACTGCTTCAACCTTTTGGGGATCTACCCGTATCCCTTATTTTTACACCACATGCCCCAAAAATGTGACAAACTTCACCCAAAATTCGCACTTGGAAAATTTTGTATTTAACTTTTGCTTCCCAAGGATACCCGAAATAGTATGAAGATGGTTAGCATGCTCTTCTCACTTTTTAAATACACCAAAATGTCATTAATAAAGACTATCACAAAAATTCAATAAAGGGCTTGAATACACCATTCATGAAGCTCATGAAAGTTGCAATGCATTAGTCAACCCAAACGACATAACGAAAAATTCATAGTGCCCATAGTGATTCCTAAACGCCATCTTGGGTATATTTTAAGGCTTAATCTTCAATTGATGATACCCAGATCTTAAATCAATCTTAGAGAAGATCATTACACCTTGCAAATGGTCAAAAAGATCATCTATCCTAGGCAAGGGGTATCTATTCAGAATAGTGACCTTATTCAATTGCCGGTAATATGTGTACATCCTCATGCTACGTTCATTCTTCTTAACAAATAAAACTGGAGCACCCCATGGAGAAGAACTAGGACAAATAAAACCCTTATCAAGAAGATCTTGGATTTTATCCTTAATCTCTCTCAACTTTATTGGAGCCATGCAATATGGAGGGATAGAAATGTGGCGCGGACCAGGCTCTAAGTCAATACAAAAATCTATTTCTCTACCCCGAGGCATGCAGGCAAATCATTTGGAAAAAAATTTATTAAATTCGAACACTGCCGAAATAGACCCAATGGATGGAGCTTCAATCTCAACATCCCTAACATAATCCAAATAAGCTAAACAACATTACTCTACTAATTTACTAGCCCAGATAGAGGATATAATCTTAGCTTGCTTAGGCTTGTATACCCCTTCTCACTTTAAGTTTTCCCTTCCCGGAATTTCTAAAGTCACAAACTTAGTATTACAATTAAGAACATCATAATGGAGAAACAACCAAGGCATGCCTATGGTTATGTCAAAGTCCTCCATATCCAAAATTAACAAATCATCCTAAGTCTGAAATCCTATAAACAAAATAGGGCAAGCATAATATACATGAATGACTATGACTGACTCCCTAACCGGGGTAGAAACACGTATCGGCTTATCAATTATATCACATAACATCTCAAAATCAGAGGCAAATCTCACAGACACATAGGAATAGGTGGAACCCCGATCAAATAATACATTAGCCATTCGGACACAGACAAGAATAGTACCTACGATCACTTCGTCAGACGATTCTGCCTCGTTCTTTCTCTGAAAGGCATAACATTGAGCTCTATCATCAACATGAGCCACCTCCCTTCCTAGTTGTGTGTTACTTCTACCTCCGTTACCATCTCCATTACCTTCAACACTCCGAAATTCCATGACCTAGTCTAGAGACTCACATGATGATCTAAGACTTTAAAAACTTTTTATAAGCCTAAAATAATGTATTTAGACTAATTAAGAAGTGTTAGAGTCTAAATGTTAAGAAACGACCATAACGTCCGGTGAATCGTGAAATGTGCACTAGTGTACCTTAACATGTTTCATGGGGTTTCAAGAGACGGAATTTAATGAAAATTGGTAAAAAAAAAAGGTTTTAAATATATAGAAGTGTGTGTTTAGGGTCAAAACATCTAAGTACGATTCCCCAAGGACCATCTTAAGGGTCCTTGAGGAGGACCCTTCCATTAGACCCAAAAGTTGTCAATTGACAGTGTGCAACCACGAGCCAAGCGATGAGCCGTCGTTCGATTGATGATCCGCGATGGCTTCGTAGGTTGAAAATTATTCAACCAGGATAGTTCAAAAGACCAGTCTCTATCCCAAACGACGACCTCCAATACTGGGTCATCGATGGGACTACGGAGCGTAGGTTGGGGGTTCGTGGTTTGGGGGTCTGTTTCACTGCTAAGTTTTAGTTTAGGTGAATTAATTGTTTAGGTGATTAATTAAGGGTAAGGGGTGGTTAATTCATTTAGTTGATCCACTATATGAAGACTAAACCTAATTAAACTAACCTAAGACTCCATATTTTCCCAAACCCAATTCTCTCCAACTTTTCTCTACTTTCTCTCTCTATTCAAAGAACTCCATTGAAGATTAAGCTTCAAGGAGGTATCCAAGACTCAAGATTTTTTCCATCAATATTTAAGGACTATTAAGGTATGGAAGATATTTACTCTTGGGATCTCTTTCCCCAAAGGCTCTTCAAAATTGATATCCAACAATGTCTAAAAGTTGGGTTTTCTTTCAATTACGAAATCGATCTTTCAAATTGATTTGATATTGTTTTATTTTGAATATTATTTTATATTATTATTATATATTTGTCAAATGTTGTAATTCTTAGCGTTTGACCTAGTTCCATGGAAGAATTCATGGTTTGAACCTTTTCCCCTAATCCCAGGTTAAGAATTGAGGTTGAATTGATTAGTGATGGTACAATTGACTTTGTTCTTGTATAGATTACTGTTATATAATGTTATTGAGTGGATTGATGGATTAATATGGTTGTATTGATGGTAATATCTTGAAGGAGGCTTATGGAGGTGAATTGGTAAGACTTTGTGATCTTGAGTTCTTTACTTCATTGATGGTGGCTTATAATTGATAATGGTATTCAATTGAAGTATCATATGTAATTAGATTAAGAAGATGATTATATAATTATTATTATGAAATGTCTTGCCTACATGAATTATGATATCATGTTAAGAGTATGTTGATATAAGGTTGAATGTGAACCACTTGTGTGCCTTACTATGATATGATTATGATGTGTTGACCTGACAAATGAAGGGTTGTTATGAAAGAACATTCTCATGCAATACCTAATGAGCTAATGATATTATATACAAGGGGTTAGTATCCTATGGCCTATATTAAGCTACGATGATTAAGAGGGACTTAGTTGTGTTGTCTGGGTGATGAACCAATATTTGTAAAACAGAGTCGTGGGTGGAAAATTTTGTTGTGAATTTTTGAGAAGGGATTAGAAATGCTATTGGGTTTACAAGAAATGATGAAATTCTGATAGTGAAAGAACCTAGAGATATTGTATCGTATGATTCTGATGTTGGGAAAACGCGGACAAACACAAAAATATATATGGTAAAAGTAATGGAAATAAAATGGGAAAATAATGACCACTCAAGAATTTTATACGTGGAACCCTTCTGGATAAGGGGAAAAACCACTGAACGAAGAGGAGCAATTGATATTACTATAGTAGGAATTTTACACTTGTAGTCACAATACCATACTCAAAGTGCCTACTACACACTCAAAAGGAACCACACTCTTTTGGTTTCCGTCTTACCTAAATATGCGCTCACACTCTAGTTTTCTTCACAACTATTTTCTTGTATAGTCTATGGTAATACCTCAATTTGCTCTCAAAATGGTTTTTTCTCTCTAACTTGGTGTGTTTCTACAAATGAGCATCGAATGCTCTATTTATCGAAGGATAAAACCATACCTATTGTCACTAATGACATATGTAACATAGCAAAGTCAAAAATTGTTGCAAATCTCTTACCAATTTGCAACTACCAATCTTTTCTTTTTCACCCTCCCAATTCTATTCCTTTTTAACAATTGCTTGTACCAATTGAGTAGCTAAAGTTTGACTAAAAAAATTGGATGGATTTCAACAAATCTCCCCCTCCAGTCCCATTTACTGGAAGAAGGTATCTTCAACTTCTTTAGATAGAGCTCATACCCACAATTTCTTTGCAAACTCGAACTTGTCCCTTTTGGTAAATCTTGGTCAGCATATCTGCAATTTTGCACTTTTGTGAATATTTTTTGACTGAAATGATTCATTTTCCACTTTCCAACGAATCCAAATGATATCTGACGGTCAATGTGTTTATGTTCTTCATTGCATGTACATGGATTCGTGCTCAAGTCTAGGCACCTCTGACGTCACAATAGACAATATACTCCATCTGATTCAAACCAGCTCTGAAGAAATCCTTTCGCCATATCCATCTCCTTGCCGGCTTCAGTAGCCGCAATCTACTCAGCTTCAGTTGTAGATAGTGCCACACATTTCTGCAACTTTGACTGCCATGATATAGCTCCCCCTGTAAAAAGTAAACAAATATCAGTAGTGGATTTTCTGTTATCAAGTGTCACCTGCCATATCAGAATCGGTAAGAGCCTTTCAAGATTGGATTTTGATGCTCCAAAATCCCAATCATTTCAAGCTATCTTTCCTCTAAGATACCTGAGATTCCATTTCACAGCTTCCCAAGATGCTCTTTTCCCGGATTTTCGAGAAATCTAACTGCCAACACCAACTGCGTGACAATATCAGGTCTATCACTCCATTTATACATTAGACTTCCGATCAACGGAGAATATGGAACTTTGGCCATGTTTCTCTTTTCCTTTCCTCCCGACTGTAGGAACACATCTTCTTGCTCACCCTTCATAATGACCAGCAAGATGGTATACTAACAGGCTTAGAATTCTTCTATTGAAGCGCTCCAGTACTGCGTTCAATGTACTTCCTTCTGGGACAAATAAATCTTCCTTTTATCTCTAATACGAGTACATTCTCATGCCCAAATTTGCTTGGCATGACCCAAGTCTTTTCATAGAAAAAGACTTACACAACCTTTCTTTTAGCTCGTCAATCTTGGAAGTATTTTTCCGCACACATCAACATATCATCCACATAGCAACACAGGATGATAAAATCAATGTCATAAGAAAATTTTTGGTACAAATACCAATGATCTGAAGAAGTCTTCTTAGTAGCCCTTCTCCCCCATAACAGATTCAACTTTTGTCCACTTTGTCTGGG
Organism: Solanum habrochaites; assembly: GCA_027704765.1. Classification (NCBI taxonomy): domain Eukaryota; kingdom Viridiplantae; phylum Streptophyta; class Magnoliopsida; order Solanales; family Solanaceae; genus Solanum; species Solanum habrochaites. The sequence goes on from JAKWJA010002494.1 coordinate 22,206,096, forward strand.
ATCTTGTTTTAGGCCCATAGAGACTCTTTTTAGTTTGCATACAAAATTTTTCTTTAACCATCTACTTGACACCCTCAGGTTGTTCCTATAAATCTCTTCTTCTAGTCAACCGTGAAGGAAATCTCTTTCACACGTCCATCTGCTCAATCTCCATTAAGACATCATCCAAACCTAGAAGCGGTGCGATCGGACATTTTTCACAACAGGAGAAAATATTTCGTCAACAGTCAATACCTTTTCCCTTTGACCTCGAATCCCTTAACAACGCAATCTGATCTTTGTACCTGGCTTCAATTTGTGTTCTTCAACTTTAAACTTTGAACACCCACTTGTTCTTCAAAGCTCTCACTGCCCTTGGGCAATTTACCAACTCATAATTGTGGTTTCTCACTCATTCAAAGATTCATCTCTGCTTGCATGCTTTCACATCCATTGTTCTTGTGCTCACTTCCATGGCCTCCTCATAACATTCAGTTCTCCCCGCGTCAGTGAGTAACACATACTCATTGGTGTGAATACAGTAGGAAGGAAACCGCTTTCTTGTGAACTCCGAAGCGGAATATTTGAATTCGTCACACTTCATGAAGCAACAGGATCATCAATAACAATATCATCGTTATTATCAACATCAACATGTTGATTTGATACATGATTCCCCCTGGGGCGTCACCATGATTAAACCCAATAACATCATGCACACTTGTGTGAGGAACTTCATCATGATGGACATACCATCAAATTTGAAGATTCTACCTTTCTCCGCTTTGTCACTATCTCAATTGTTTGATCGTCCATGAAAATAATAATCACGGCTTCTCACAAGTTTCTTTTCAATTGGATCATATAGCCTGTAACCAAATTCAGCTCGGCCATATCCAATGAAGATGCATTGCCTTTTCTTGGCATCTAATTTTGACCTCTCATATTTCCGGCACATGGTACAAAAGCTTTGCAACCAAATACTCTCAAATGGGCATAGGAAACATCCTTTCCATACCAAACACTATTTGGTACATCACTTTGCTAAAGCAACAATCAGGAGATTAGATTCAATAACATGTGCACGGTCCAATAAAGCCTCACCCAAATGAGTTTGGCAACTTTGCTTCAGAAAGCAAACAGCTAACTCTTTCATCAAGGTCCTGTTATCCTCTCCAGCCAACCATTAAGCTGAGGAGTCTTGGGAGGTTCCTTCTGGTGTCTAATCCTTGATTCTTGCAGTATTCGTCAAATGGTCCACAATATTCACCACCATATCTTACTAATACATTTCAATTTCTTTCCAGTTCTCTTTCACTGAACCTGTAAACTGCTTAAAGACCCTACACTTGGTCTTTATCTTCAAGAACTAGACCCAATTTGCTCGAGCAATCAAACATCCATGAAGTGACAAAGTAAAGTGCACCACCCATGTCTTTGTCTCATTGGACCACATAAATCAAGTGACTAACTCAAGCAAACTCTGTCTTTCTCGAAGGAGGGACGGACTTAAAGAAACTCTATTTTGTTTACCCAGCCAAGTACTTGCTGCACATTTTTCTAATTTAGCACTTTGGAAAATTTACAATAATTTCTTCTTGGGCTAGAACATTAAGTCCTTTCTCGCTAATTGGCTAACTCTGTGCCATAATTTGAAGAGCTATCCGCTCCACCGCAATTCCATATCAACACAAAGCAGAGGCCGTAGTCCAGTATCGACCACGACGTTTGTTACCACGAGCCACAACCAAAGGAACCCTTAATGATGCTTTTCCATTTTCCTCACCGTTGTATAAATTCCTTCATCATCTAAACACCAACAAGAAATATTAGGTGCAACGACATCAGGAGCATGTTTCAATCACATTGTTCAAAACTAGTTTAGTTTCCAACACTAGTTTTTCCAAACAAATTGTACCAATACCAACTCACCCTAAAACAGTCTCATACCCATCTCAGTTTCCAAATCACCCGGATGTAGGAAGAGCAAAAATTCTTCCTTGATTGTCACATGAGAGATTGCAGCAACCCATTGTCCACAACCCAGCTTGACTCATCACCGCATATGTATCAATGTTGCTCAATAACGTAACAAGATCTTTCGGGGTGACGGTTCTAGGCAATGTTTGCATTGCCATCTTCTTTAATTTCCTCTTGGTTTTTTTGGTTCCCCCATCTTCAACTTCCTGGCAGAACTTCTTTGGTGTGCCCTTTCCATGCCACAATGATGCACTCAATATCCTTAAGTCTTCATTGGAATTTGCTCCTATTTTGTTCTCTATGCTAGAACAACGAGTTTTATTTCTCCCCCTGGGGCCAGTTATCGAGACATCCGACGAAGAGAGAACCTTGAGTTTTTCTGGTCTTCTCATCTCTTCGTTCAAGACACTACTCTTGGCGGAATCCATAGGATCATCACCATCCACAACCATCCGGAGCAGAATTGACAATTTACGTTCAAATTTTGCCCCATGATCGGGTAGGGAACCCAGAAGAACAAGCTTGAATTTCTTTCTTCATCAAATTTGAATGCCCATACAGATAATTGGTTCATAATCCCCTGACAATTATTCAGATGGTCTGTCATCGGAGAACCATCATGATACTTCAAACTCAACATCTGCTTATTTACAGAACATTTGGTGTTGCCAGTCTTTCGAGCATTACAAAACTTTCAAGATCGCCCCAAAGGGTTCGGGCATGTGTTTCTCCAGAGATGTGGTTCAACACATTATCGTCGACCCATTGCCTAATGAATCCCAAACCTGTCTATGCAACAGATTCCACTCTTCTGCTGTCATATTATCAGGCTTTACGTGGGTAAATAACTGGTTTATAAAAATTCTTGACATAAAGTAGATCTTCCATTTTCCTTCAAATGGCATAATTACACCATTCAAAGTAACCATTCTACTTGTGGTTGAACTTCCATTGGTTTTTTCCCCAAAAAAATATAGTTATACGCAAATCAAAGTAAATCTTTCATGATGTGAATTTCAGCTAGGCTGCAACCCACAGAGCATATCATATAAAACCCTTGGCTCTGATACCAGTTTGTTGGGAAAACGCGGGACAAACACATAAAATATATGGTAAAAGTAATGGAAAAAATGGAAAATAATGACACAAGACTTTTACGTGAAATCCTCTGGATAAGGGAAAAAAAAACCGCGACTAAGAGAGCCCATTGGATATTACTGAGTAAGGAATTTTATTACACTGTGTAGTCACGATCCAATACTCAAAGTGACTACTATACCCACTCAAAAGGAACAACCACTCTTTTTGGTTTCCGTCTTACTAAAATATCGCTCACACTCTATTGTTTCTTCAACAACAGACTATTTTTCTTTATAGTCCTATGGCAAGACCTCACTTTGCCTCAAAATGGTTTTTTTCTCTAACTTGGTGTGTTTTTCTACAAATGAGCAAGATGTCTTCCTATTTATAGAAGGATAAAACCATACCGATGTCACTAATGACTATGTAACTAGTCAAAGTCAAAAAGGGTGCCACATCTTAACCGATTTGTTACCAAATGCTTTTCTTTTCACTCCAATTTACTATTCCTTTTTAACAATTGCTTGTACCAATTGAGTAGTTAAAGTTGACTAAAAAATGGGATGGATTCAACATCTGAAAGCAAGGATAGTGGTAATTCAGCCTTCTTGATCAAATACAATGAGATTTTAGCGTTGCTTAATTGATACAGTGGGGCGAGCTTTGATCCTTTTACTGAATCTAAATCGGAAGAGGAAAACAGAGAGGAAAGGGAAGAAAACCCAGGATTTAGTGTTCTATTTTTGAAAGCTTATTGTGTAACATAGCTTATGAGAATATAATCATTTCATTAAGATTTTAGTAGCATTGTATAATGATGACCATGTCATTCTATACATGTTGACATATCTAGTAGTGATCGTCTATCAGTTTCCGTATGCACTTCATTTGCAATTCTAAAATTGTTTAGATTTTGCATGCTCAGATATTTTTACTTTTAGTTTAGAGTAATGAGTTTCTTTTACCATCTAACGATTTCTTTACTGATAAATATTTATAATCGAAGGATCTTGACATCCATGGTAGCGCTAATTCATTCTTTTGTATATATTGATTGTGATTTGTATCCTTTTAAATAGTTTAAATGTTTATCAAGGATTTCATTACTAATAGAATTGTAACAAATTAGAGAAAAATTAATTTATTTAGTCACAGTATAAGACAAAAACTGACTTTATGGTTGCTATTAAAAGGGAGTAAAACAAACAACATTTACTATTTTGTAGTAATCAAAGTTTGCAACTGAATTTTTATTTTTTATTTTTATTATTACGTAATGTAATTTTGTTATATTTATTAATCAGTTTTTAGTGTTTGTGTATAAGTGGGAATGTAATGAGAATCTTTGAAATTATATATTTGAATTCTAATTGTAAATAAAAAAAAATTAGTTCTTGCAAGAAAAAAAAAAGGTAACTATATTTAGAATTATTCATTTTGAAAAAAGATCATTAAATTTTTAAATTATAAATTTAATCTTTAATATTTAAAATTTTAAATTCATATTATTATTGTTGTTGTTGTTGTATTTTTTGTTAAGGAATTATTCAAAACTAACATGATATAATCATTTATAAAAAAATTACATAAAGATAAAGATTAAATATTAAGTATTTGAAAGATTAATTTAAAATTAAAAACTAAAAAAAATAATACATTCTTTATTTAAATAAAATGGGAATTTATATAAATATTTTCAAAATCTGCCCAGGTCTCATTACATTCCCACACAAAGACAAGCACAAAAAATTGATTAAGAACATAACAAATTAACTAAATTAGATTACCTACAAATAAAAGAAGCTAATTTTAAGAGATATGAAACTTCAACAAAAAAAAAAGAATTTGTCCCATGTTGGCATCTTTACAAAAATAATCATAATCAATAAATATAAGTTTTACAAAATATCTGTCTAATAATTAAATAAAATGAAAGAATTATTTTAGAATCGAAACTAAAATTTTAAAATAATAATTTTATCGAAGAAATACTTAAAACTATCGTGACTAGTCCATCATTTTAACCCTAAAATGATAATAATCATTAATAACTAATAATAATATAGAAAATTTAATATTTTGATATTCTAATTTTAAATCAATTACACAACTATTATCGTTTTAAGTAAATCATTTTCATTATCACCAACCAATTAAATAAGTTATACATTTTAAATCTTGCTTAAGTTATATCACATTTAATTTAAAAATTATGACATTTAATTCCGCTCAACACACAAATATGAATACTAGTTAAAATAGTTTCAAGAGAATAAATAGGTTATACTAATTAATGACTTTGTAATAAATGCCTGATGACCAAGAACTTACAGCAATGACTTTCTAGTTGATTCATTAAATAATTTAAATTTGACTTTTTGGTATTTAATATGATGATTTGTCTGCTCATTTGTTCTGCTGATTATGACTATATATATATATATATATATACCCAATTGTTTTCATAAAGTAGCTCTGTCTTCCTCCCAACAATCAAAGAGAAAAAATGTCAGACTATTTATCTGATTGGTTGTTGCCTGAAATCCTTTAAAGGCTACCAATTGAAAGCCTTTCACGATTTAGATGTGTATCAAAGCAATGACTTTCACTCATTTAGTCTCTACTTACGAATCAATCACTTCTATTGTTACTCCCCTTCTCCTCATCTCTCACTTCTCCCGAAACATCAAAATTGTTCTATCTTCTTTGACCTAGTTCAAAAATCCAAAATCTCACCCTCTTTAAAGAATTCAAGTTTCAATTAATGACTAGTTCTAGATAAAAATTCAGAGTTGTGGGTTTTTCTAATGTCTTATTTTGCCTTGTTGATGATGTTTGATTATGGATATATGATTTCATTCTTTGGAACCCCTCTATTCTCAAAACTATCAGCCCCCCTAATATTCGTGTTAGCGATGCTTCAAATCACGAATTTCTCATTGGATTTGGGTTTGATAAAAAAAAACTCATAATTTTAAAGTGGGGAGAATAACCCATCTACGAGATAACTATTTTTATATCAAACTCGCGGAAGTTGAAGTTTATAAATTGAGTGCAGGTCGATGAGAACCAATTTATTACTCAAAGGGCTTCTTCCATTTTAAATTTTATATCAATAATTTGAGTATTTACTAAAATAGGACTTTTCATTGGCTTTCCTATAGTAAGAATGATGTTGGGGAAATCACTAACAACGTGTTGGTTTTTGACCTACGTGAATAGACGTTCTGTGAAACTAATTTTACACAACAGCTAGCTCATGTTTCTTCTTTTGATTTTTCTGTTACTTTATGTGGTGAAAAGATTTCAGTAATTTCGTGCGAAAGGGGTAGCAATAATCCATTATTTCATAATCCATTATTTCATAGTTGTGCGGTCTGGGTGATAAATGAGTATGGTAAATTAGAGTCGTGGCCGGAGAATTCGTTGTGGATTTGATTGTTGGGATTAGAAGTGTTATTGGGTTCACAAGAAATGAAAAACTTATTGCAGCGCAAGAACCTGGAGATCTTATGTCGTATGATCTAGAAAGAATGGGTAATGGTAATTCTTTCTTCTTGTGTAAATACAATGAGAGTTTAGTTTTGCTTAATGGATAAAGTGGGGCTACATCTTATCCTTCCATTGAATCAGAAGCGGAAGAGGAACCCATGATTTTGTGTTGTGTTTGTGGAAGCTTATTATGTATTGTGTTTTATGAAAATTTAAACATTTTATTGAACTTTTAATAGCATTGTATAAAGATGACAATATTATTCTACCCATGTTGACATATGCTAATAGTGGTCGTCTAATCAATTTCCGTAAGCACTTCATTTGCAATTCTTCATGTGTTCAACTTCTATATTCTCAAATATTATTGCTTTTTGTTTGGAGCAATGATTTCCTTTATTATCCAATAATTTCTTTCCTAATATAATGTTAGAATTGAAGGATCTTTATATAATGTAAGAAAAGAATTTATTTCCCGATGCACTTTACAAACTTATTTTTAAATGGTATTAGGGTTACTCATATAGAAGGACAAAAAATGTCCCTTAGCTTTGCCTTATGACTCAAAATAATCCTTATCATTTCGTATGGAGTACTACTAGTCCTCCTTCTTCATAAAAATGGTGCAATTTTAGTCTTCCTTACATTTTCCGTTATAACATTTAGCTCCTTTTGTCCTTCATTAAGAAACATTGAAGATTTATTATTAAGGTCACCAAGTGAATTAATTTTGAGTGGCAGGATCCATTGTTTTCACAAGCTCCATTTATCCATTTATAGATTGATAAAAATCATATTTTCTCAAATGATTGCAGGATATTCATATTGGAGCCAAATTGTGTTAGGATTGTGCTGTGTAGGGCTTCATTTGGTTCGTATAGCCAGAGCTCGAATCTGAAATATTTGGTTAAGATAAAAACGATCCTATTCACTACACTATACCCTTTGGTTGTATAGATATACTAAATCCTTTCTCTAGAATTCCAGAAATACGCTTCAAGTTTGAAACAAGAGCTTGTTGGTATCAATTAAGCATAAATTTCCAATTTAATAATTATTATTGGTTTTGGTTACTAGTCAAGAAAATTCATACATCATTATTGAACTTATAACACCAGGGAGATAATGATATTAAAGATTTTTTTTCATTGTACATGAATGAAATTGAAGGTTGCATCTGCTAATTGAAGTACTTACAACAAAGAGAACAAATTCTTTCAACGAGTCATGATTTGTTGCTATGTGAGTGTTGATCTTTGATTCCATTTAGGGCTTAGATCTACCCTCTACAATGATACAGGAAGGAAATACAAAAAACAATTAGTCTTTTAGGAAAAAAAATAGTTAATTAATTTAATGCATGACACACATATAAATAACTTCTGTAAGTGATAGACGAAAAAATATTTGAGAAAGACTAAAATTGTACCATTTTTACGAAGAATGACTATTAGTGCTCCATATAAAAAGATGGGGATTATTTTAAGTATTAAGGCAAAGATTAGTGAAATTTTGGTCCTTTTCTCGAATTACTCATCTAAATGAAAAGTATCTTTGATAATCAATTTGTACTAAAGAATAAATTTATCAACAATCTTCTCATGAAATAATTTAACACAACTTATTTTTCCTAATTTATCACTATAATGATCATTATACATAAGGATATGAAAAAGAAGAAATAATGAAATAAGAATATTGTGAAAGAAGATTCCTATATTTGGTTTGGAATTAAACAATTCTATGAAAGTTGACGGAAAAAGCAGTAATGACGTTCCGAGTGTTCATTATGGCTTCCTAATGTCACTTAGCTAGCGTTTCAACATTGATTTTTCAAATATTGCATTTATTATTTGGGTCAAAATTTGGGTGACGTATTTGATCATTGTATTTGGGAAACATATTTCACTTTTTTGGAAAAATATTATAAATACCCATACGTTTTAAAAGTTGTGACAACTAACCATAAGTTTTTATTACAAGTCAATTGGATTTTTAATGCAACAAATAACAAGTACGTCCATGACATTGGAGCAATGTGGTAGTTTGGAGGGAGTGCAACAAGCATCATCCCATAAATTGTAATGTAGACAAAGCACATGACTTTGTTACCCTGAGTCAATTATTCATCATTTTCATCAACAACTGTATCATCACTTTCTTATTCGCTGAATAATTCATCACTACTTTCGTGTTCACATAAAAAAATTATGTAATACAGTGCAACAACTACTGTAGAGGGTCTTTTGTAAAAGAAATTTTTTTTTTTAGTAAAAATAGATTTTTTAAAAGATCTCAAATACTAGTTTTTTCTAGTATTTGAGAATTTGGATTATTTGCCAAATAATAAAAAATTGTATTGACAAACACTATTTGTCAATTTTTTCCACAATTTTTACTTGAAAAATCTATGGCTAAACACGTCCTTAATCCACCCCTACCCCCTCGGTATACTACTTACACAATTTGTCTAATGTGTTGGTTAGTGCAAAACTTGTAGTTTAGAGTGATTAGTTTTGTTTTCGTTCCCAGGGAACTATTGACTATTGACACTGCAATAACTCTTCATTATCGTTTAAAATAAGAACATATATCCATCTTCCATAAAATTAGCTATCCTATCATTGCAACCATAGGTGTGACATGGAGTTCAATGAAGTAAACCACAAACCGAGATCTTAAGTAGTGATGAAAATAATGTCAAGTGATTTTTTCTTATAAGTTTTTGTGAAGTATGTTACTCGGTACCCATATTAGTAGGAGGTAGCAGGTACCCTAAGTCCACACAATCTTACCCAAACACCACGGTAGTAAAAGAAATTACTGTCCTATCATAATTGCATTTTGTACCCCGTTTCTACTCTTTATTGTCTATCTACTTTAGTATATCCTGTTTAGCTACTTGCAATATGCTCTCCTTATTTCTTGTCGTTTATGCTTGTGTTTTCTTTAAGCTTAGTCGGCAGATGCCTATTGAGTACCATTTTTATACGTATACTACACTTCTTCCCCTACAATTTAAAGATTCGATTTCTCAAGCCATGATGACACCAATTACACATCACTTGTTGGTAAGCCGAACCCATAGCCCGGATTAAAATCTACTAATTTTAAAATTTCTCTTTCACTTATATTTATTCAACCACTTGAACATGGGCTGAAAATTTTGTTGGATAGATGCCTAGAAAAGTAAAACAAAATATGTGGGACGAGATTAAATTAATGTACAAGATCGATTTTTCTTCTCGAAGAGTCGGACCCAACTATTAACATTGATCAATTGGAAGTTTCATGGATTGTTGCTCTGAATCTCATTTATTCAGAAACATTAACACCATAGAACATAAATGTTTGTGAAAGGTATTTTTGTAGACAAGCCATCTATGACTATAAGACGCCCAAGTATAAAGATGTATTTGTTAAGTAATATGTCTTTTATGATATTTTTTTATGGTACAATTTCCTAACTTATTAGCACTGATATCATCAAAAGTTAAAGTCAATATTGTTACAATTATCTCTATTCACTCTTTTTCTTTTGTGAAAAAAAAAACACAATGGACTACCAAGAGGAATCAACAACATCAAATAAGATGTTAATCAAAACAGAGATAGGTAATCAACAAAATCATACTGTAATCCTAAGTGCAACACTTCAAAAATTAAAGATGTGTATTTAAGTATAACATAAGTGTAATGAGGTTCAAACATTGTTTCAAGGCCTATTTTAATGAATATAGGTCATTTAGAAAGTCTAGGAACTAAAATGTCCAAGAACGTTCATGACATACGAAAACTAGTTCTAGTGAGGTGCTAGCATGCATAAGACTATTTTACGAGCTTTTAGGAGTTGAAAATCCATGAAAATTGGTGGAAGGGTAGTTAATAGGTGTTTAAGTTGATTCATAATCAAAACGTCCGGGTATTACTCCCCAAGGACCAACCAAATGTCCCTTGAGGAGGACCCTTGCACATTGGTGTCAACACTACCTGTGCAGTATGCACCCACAAAGGGTCAATCAACAGGGCATGTGTTGATCGACGGGGCATCGATGCCAACCGTCAACCAACACTTAGCTATTTCGTTGAAGAGGCTCAATTGCATAGTCTTTGAAACCATCAACGAATATGCAGCACAGAAGGGCACAGTGACCGTCGACTCACAGACGTACCGTCGATCGGGGTCTCGTCTCTAAGGGTTCATTTTCCTACACATTTTTAATTTAGTTTCATTTAATTAGTTAAGGGTTAGTTGGTTAATTTAGGGGTGTAAAGGAGTCTAATTAAGTTAATTAACCCCACATATAAATACCACAACCCTCATTAGACTAAACATAACTCACAAAACAAATCCTCTTCTTTCTCTCTCTATTGGAAGACACCATTGAAGACTAGATAGGGGAGGGATTTGAGGGCTGTAAAGGTACGAATTCGCCATCAAATCATGGTCAAACATTAAGGTATGGGATCTAGTTCACCTTTGAGACTTCTTTCATCAAAGGTCTCCTTCAAAGTGTTTTCACAAAATTGAGTTTTCATGTGGGTTCTTCTCAATCTCAAAAATTATGTTACAAATTGGTTTGTTTATGTTTTATATTGGATAATATGAATTGATTAACATGTATATTAATCTAATTATGATAAATGTTGAAGGTTTGGTCTAGTTTGTTTATGACCTTTGACCCTTAACCCTAGGTTTGATTTTGATATAAAATAGGCTATATTTGGTTCAATTAACTTGATTATGAATTAAAATTCTTTTAGATGATGTTGTTATATCAATCATTAACAAATCAAAGAGAATTGTAGTCTTTCACGCTAGTTCATGAGAAGATGATCTAGGTTAGGAAGTGAATTGACCTAAGCATCTTGTATTGAATTACGATGTAGTGATTCTCCTAGCCATGATATCATATTGATTAATGAATTATAATGATGTATATATAAGAGTTGGGTTTAATTAGGGTTTATGGTAAGATCTTGTTGATGAATTATGAATAAGACTTGGTAAGTCTCATGATCTCTATCTTTTACTTCAAATTGTGGTTAATTACGATTAAGTCGTGATGTGATATTGGAGTATGCCTTGTATTAGGATTGATAGAGTGGTATGATGTTGAATTGAAATGTCTTTACAATGTTGTGAGGTTGATTAAGGTGTATATGTTATAAGGGTGATGATAACTACTAATGTGCCTTACTATGATATGAAATGCTAATTTGCTAACCTCCCTTATATGAATTGTAATGAAAGGACTTATACTCATGAAATTCCTATTGAGATATGTTGTTGATGATGATGATGTTATACAAGGGTTAGACCCTATGACCTAAATTAAGCTATAATTTATAATTAAAGGCTTAAAGACATTTCAAAAAAAAGGACTCTAGCTTAGCACCGAGTGAACTAGAGTGAGTAGTGTCCCTTCCCACATAGAGAAGGTAGGAGCACTAAAGAACTTTTGAGATTAGACACTACAATGCATGGATCATAAAAGAGGGACCCAACTATATCTCCTAGTTCTTCAACTATGTTTCCCCCATAGGAATACTAGCTAATGGATCCACGTAGTTGATATGTTTTATGCTTTGGTACTACTTTGGCAAGTAGTCCGTCTTTCTTCGGTGTAGGGTTTTATGACATCGGATTCCACACTAGATCATGTGGTCTATGTCGGTAAGAGCAAGATATTACCAAAAGGTAAAATGAAATAAAGGATTTAACTCTAACTAGGATAACCTAAGGGGTCTAGCTTAGTCTAGGTAGGGGTATAGAACTCTACCTAAGCATTGCACTAGTTATCCTTGAGGGGAGTCTTCGGAGGACATTTTTTATACGTATGATTATGCTTATAATGATATATGATATGTAAATGATGAACTTGCACATTGTTGATACTATATGTTGAATAGTTTACTTATGAATATGTGTTGGCTTATATTGTTAAAGTAAGATGAAATGTATATCTAAATTCCATGTTATGTGAGGTAGGGTGTTAGTCATGGTTCTTGTTGAGTTACTTGATTGAGTAAGGTTATGGGCTTTGCTTGGCCATTGCACTTGTTTGACTTGATAGGGGTCTATGGGTAATTGTCTTGCTTTGTTTATAATGAAATGTACTCTTATTCATGCTTATTGTTGAATATGACATGATGATAGAGTTACATTGAGTATGTATTTACTTATACAATATGTATGGTTGATTTGACTAGACTTGATGTTGTAGTTCTTGTAATTTACATGGCTATGACTTAATGAATATGAATATTAATTTATATGGTCTTGTTGAATGTGCATAAGAGATTTTAAATAAAAATGCATACTTTATGAGATGTCCTTTTTCTTAGCATGTTTTCAAAGTATGTATGCATATGGTCTCATACTTAGTACAAGTGGCATACTAACCTCATTTCTTTCTCTTCCTTTTCTCAAAAACCCTTTGAGGTTCCGATCGTGAACGGTGTTTTGAAGGCGATTTTACGAGATCTGAAATCTTGAATCATCCAGTAGGGGGTATGTCCCTCATTGTCCGAGGGTGATGCCAATAGCAGCTATGTTTGTTTGGGTTTTATTTTCTAAGACTCTTATATTCTATCTCTTTTCATTTGAGTACGGATTGTATAAAGCCTATATGTGGATTTCTTTACTTTGATGTAGGGTTATGCCCAAACTGCTAATCTTGTTAAATGGTTATGAGAGGAGACAATCTTTAAGACTATGTTCTATCTTTTTTTATATATATACACACACACTTATGTGCAATTAAAGTAGAAGGCTATGTAACCTTCCTATACGAAATGTCTGTATATACTAAATATATATATGTTATGTGTATGTAGAGGTCTATGTAAACATCCAATACACCGCCGATAGCGTCTAGGGGGTAAAACCGGATGTGACACTAAGACCTGACATTAGTTAGTACTTGAGCATCTAAACCTAAATAGGAGTATAGGTGTTCCACTACAATTACAAGAAAAGTACAGGCTATCTCTGAATACAATATGAGCACTAAACCTAGCAGACCAGTTAGAAACCGGTATCTCCAAACGCCAGGAGCTCACCCTATCTCCCAAATCTCAAGTTGCTTCGCACGACTCCAAATCAACTGCAATCTGCAGTGGGGAAGTGTAGTATGAGTATCAAAATGGTATTGAACAGGCAACAAGTGACTAAGCTCAAAATATAGCACAATCTTAAACAAACAAGTACTAAAAAGGAGATACTAAAAAAGAAATGAAGTGTAAATAATAGAAATAGGAAACAAGGCAAAAAAGACAGATCAAGAACACACCTGGATAGCAAGAAAAAAACCTAATCGCAAGCAACTAAGACCCACAACTACAATTCTAAAGTAAAAACCTACAAAATAATGATAAAACAATAGCAGAAAATAGAGTATGGTCAAAATATAATGTAATCGGAACCTCATAAGCCTAGAAGGTACAAACATCATAACCCAACCGACCCTATTAACCGTACGGTACAAAAAAACAAACAACGATACTTGTGATAGGTAAAACATTGAATGCAGGGTGTGCAACAAAAGCATCCAAAACCATAAAAGACTCTAGTTAACTCCCACCCCAACAAGGAAGAGTGACAAATCAATCCAGGCTTCCCAACTACATAGTCCACTCCTAGAGCGTAAGTAAAACCAAAAGCATGCAAGATAGGACGTTGATGTGTCGAGTATTCAATTCAAAATTGAGCATAACCCAGATGACTCTAATATTTCAAGTAGAAAAAGGATCATGCACCTAACGTCTCATTATGTAAAAAATCAATTAGTCAAGTGATCCAGGTAGTATGACTCACATTAAAGACTAGTTTAGAATAAAAATTGAGTAAAATAGTATTTCATCAAGAATAATAAATAAGTCAATGCAACGATGGGATCGTACCATAAAATCTAAAAAAATGATCAAACAATGTAATCCATGCCACCAACATCATTCAATCAGGACACTCCAAATCAAATAATTATACATACACTTAAACCATGCTACCAAAGAAGAGAGCACTAACTTGGGATCCAATTGGTCCTCGCACATGGCCTTAGGCCTAGGAATATAACCATTAGCTTAATAAGAATACGATACGCACTCCACTAATCAATAACCAAAGGGAGCAAGAATTAAACTCAAGGGACGATTCCCTACCCCATTCATACTGGTCCAGTACCAAGCTGAGCAGTTAGGACTAACCCACAACTACAAAGAGCCATAAAGTTCACAAGAACGCAAGAAAAACCATAAGAAAAAAACTTACACGGAGCAAATCGTAACTACAAGGCGATACAGCACAACCTAAAACATCTAATGTACTGCCTACTCTAAGTCCACTACAAATCAATCATTAAAAAAATAAACAAGATCATTTACTCCACAAGAGAAGCTAGAATATTAACTAAGTATCTCAACACGCACAATAAGCCAAAGGCTCATACGAAATCAAGAAATGATAGGATAACAAGAGAAAAATTAAATAACTAGCAAATTCAATCCACAATTACATGAAATATATACTAGGAATTATCTAAGAATCTCAATAAAGAAAGTAGATTGAAGCCTACCTTTAAAGCTAAACACGAGAACTCCAAATCCATCACGTATGACCTATCCACATCTTAAACTATCAAGGACAACACAAAACTATCAAATTATCAATCAAAACGTCATTACTAACATTTTGACACTAAAGTCACAATCAACAACCAAAGGAATCAAGAAGAGAATTTAAAATTAATAAAAAGGAGAAAATTCAAGGGATGACGCCCTACCATAATCACACTATTCTGGTCCCAAACTGAACACAACTCGGATGAGCCCACGATTATGTCAAGGCCCACCATGGTTACAAGAATCATGCAATAAGACAAGTGAAAACGAGCCATACATCGAACAAATCATACATATGAGGCGATAAAACACAAACTAAAGCATCTAATGTCCTTCCTAATTTATGGCCACCATAAATCAATCATACTAAGGATAAGGAAGATCATCTACTCCACAAGTGAAGCCACAATCTTAACTAAGGATCCAAAAACCCACAATAATACCAAGGTTCTTAAGGAATCATGAAACAATGAAATATAAAAAAAGGATAAATACTCGAAAAACAACATCTAAAATTACATGGAATATATTAGGAATATCTAAGAAGCTCAATCAAGAATGCAGACCAAAGCCTACCACAAAGCCGAACACGAGCGCTCTGAATCTATTACACACGAGTTATCCGCATTTGAAATTATTCTGGACACTACCAAACTATGAAATTATCAATCATAATATCATTATCGTAGTTGTGACATTAGAATCACAACAATTAGAATAGAACCAAATTTTAGTCAAAATGAGAATGTAGGACTCACTTCGGGAAACCCAAAATTGACTCCATCAAAAGGTCCTAAACTATGCCTCAAACTTTTGTTAAAAAATTTAACACAATCTGGGGCCCGAAAACAGCCACAACAAAAACAAAAATTTAACAAGAAAACAAAGCAAATGTAGTAGCTTCGAGCTCAAATTCACCTCAACCGAAATGTTTTTAAGCAACTTTGAATCACCAACCCAAGTAGCCAAGCTCCGAATGATCACAAAGGACTTCAATTATTCAAAATAGAACTCAAATGAGGGAGAAGTCACCTTTTGAATATGAGGGTTGAAAGCTAAAATTTATGGATATAAAACCTGAAACTAGTATCTAAATGTCAAATATCTCAATGCTAAAAGTCTGCACCAGATATATGTATTTTAGCTAGTTTTCTCCAACTTTGAATTCTCTGACAGGGATCCCATGCATGCAAATGAAATATGCTACCCCATTGAATTTGAGAAAGAAAAACTAGGAAGCCCCAAGATATGTTATTCTAGAAAAACCTCAACATTTCGAAGGTAACCGCACTAACATAATTTTCATACGAGCAGGTTTATCAAGATTGGTTACTAATATCAACCCTTTGCTTAGGCTTCAAAGTTAAAACGCCTAATGACACTAACTCAAACCAGATGTCTTGGGGCCAGAACTAACTATGCTCCTATCCTAAAATGGCTCTGTTGGTGCTGATGAATCAGTAGAATTACATTATGAGGCCATCTTCTTCACACAATTTTCAACGCAAACATGATATAAAAAGAATCCTACCCATGCTAAAAAGAAAATTTCATTGAAAAATCAAAATTTCTACTGAAAACAATTCTATGAATTTGTGAATAAAATATTTGTATAATATATATTTATTAAAATATGGATAGATGCATATTAATGAAGTGAACCCCTCTATTTATGGGGGAGAATATACTTGGTCCCAAAGTTAGGGTTCCAAATTTTTTTCTAAAAGATAGACATTCACTATATTTATAATAATAATAATAAAATATCACTATTTTAACTAATATAAATATAAGAAAAGTTAAATAGATAATCTAAAAATATAATTAAAAAACACTAGCTTAATTATAAAATTAAATATATTTTTTGTAAATTTATTCTTCTTTGTTAATAAAAACGTGACTCGATTTGTTGTCGTTTTCAAATAATTTTATAAAAAACTTACTAAAATAAGATTAAAAAAAAACCCAAAATATTTAATCCAAATATAAAATGAAATATTTAAGCACTTAATTTTTAATTATAAGGATTCTATTATTTTTATCAATTTATCTATCAAGAAGAAAATTGATTTTTTTTTAAAAATATTTTGTTAACAAAAAAACTGCCTCTCCAACATTGATGTTGTATTACATTGATATTCTACACAAACTTGAAAAATGAAACACAAGTAGATATTGCTATTTCTTTTGATAGAACATTATTTGATGAATGAGGAAACTCCAAAATGCAATCATCGTTATTTAATGGACCCTAATAGTCACTTCTAAGACTACTTCACGATCGTTTCTTGATCCAATATCCAACCAACCAAGATACGAACGTAGAGATTTCTTCAATGCAACATGAAGTTTCTTAAAATGTACAAAAGACAAAACAATTAGTTTTCTTCAATCTATATGTAGATTTTTCTTGTGCTAGTGTTAGAACATTCATATGAATACTCTCACGAAATAATCATTGTAGTTTTATGAATAGACAAGGAGAGAACACTTTGAATTGTTGCAACTTCTTTTTAGCTTTTTTATTACCTAAATGTATAGAGCGTAAAATGACTTTTGTTTTTATCATTAATTACATTAAATTAGTATTCTTCAAATTAATTACAACATATATGAATAATGATATAGTATCTTCATTTGCTCGGAATTGTAGATTATTGAAATTTCATTCAAGTGGACTTAAGCACTTTTAGATTCTAATTGATCTAAACATAGTATTAGAGAGGTCCAAAAGACTTATGGTTATACAAATCAAGCTCATAAGAATAAATCATACAGTAAGAAGACAAGAGAAGTAGATAGAAGAATATTATTTTCTTCTATTCATGTATCATAACCATGATGAATGATATCTCCTATTTAGTGTTGCCCTATCTGTCAAAGGTCATCACCTTGGAATTATACATAGTTATCTCAATGTCAGATCACCTTGGAATCGTATCACATTGGCAACACTAATACATGAATTCAATTATTGTTGGATAACTCTAATGGATCATCCACATAACACAATATATTTATAAAACTCATAGTATTTATTTATATATGATTTTTATTTCTTGTGAATTGATTTTAGATATATTTTTTTTTTACAATTGTTGATTAAAAAAAGAGTAATAAGTTTAACATAAATTTCTATTACAATTTTTTTACTATACTTAAATTTTATAGGAAATAAATACAAAAAAGGTACAGAAAATGCAAATAAACAATTAAATGGCATCAAATATAAAGGAGTTTCACTGCCTTGCAATAATTAGCAAATCTATCTATATATAATATGAGAGAAAAAAATGACACGTGTCAACACTACAATCATTTTTAAATTTTATTATCTTTAATTAATTTAAATAATAAATTCAATTTAAATAAATTCCAATTGAAAAAACAAAATAACAATTCAAAACTGTTTTTTTTTAAATAAAATAAAATATTACCTCATATTTTATTGTATTGGAGAAATTATAAGAACCGACGAAAATATGCCTACTTTATTGTGATTCACTAAATTTTCAAATCCTTTTAATGATAATTATTTTAAGTAATAGTTTGTGTTTTAAATAAATAGGAATGATAATTATTATGCATGCCTTTTGTAAATGCAAATTAATAGAAATATTTGTCATATTGTTTTTCCTACATAAGAATTACTTTTTATATCATCACGTAAGGGAATCCCTAAAATATTTAATTCATAAAAGCATTTTTTATTAATTAATATTTAAATTTGAATTTGCGAATTGTCCAATACATACCCATTTTCATACAATCTCTAAATTTATTCAATTATTTATTTTTTTTAAAAAAAAATTGGTTTTTTTCTAAAATTTTTTAACTTCAACTACAAATAATTATCCCTAAAATTTCTCAACCACTTGCTTAGCTTTCTATTCCCAAAAAACTCAACCGTATAATCAGTATATTTAACAATATAACTAAATATTTTCATTAGTATTTTTCAATGAAAAATGAAATCTCAATAAAAGAGAGTCAAAACAATAATAATCCTTACCGGTCATGAGAAGGCAAGTTTTGGCATTCTTCTGTTTTTTTTTTTTTACTGTTTTGATACATGTAATTTGTTTTGAAAGATATAGAACTTGAAGATGATCCGTTGGTTTTCTCAATAAAATTATAAAAGATGATTGATTGTTGAAGTTGGGATCAACATTTGGTGAACTATATATTGAAGAGAAGAACGCAATTTTTTTTTTTTTTTTTTTCAAAACTATAATCCGATAACTTGTCAAGCTCTACTATAGTTTTTCATTTAGTTCATCTTATGTTTTGTTTCACAATCAAAACCGCTTTGGATGTATATACATATAATATGTTCTTTCTAATCTATGTTAGAAAAATTAGAATTATTCATTCTAATAAATTTTACAGAAACACGAACTTACCAAAATTTATTGAATCTGTGAGAAAGAAAAACAGAAATTTAATTTACAAAAATTAATGTCTGTAAAACACGTACTAGAATCTGAAAAAATTTTAACAGAAAAAGTCAGTCTACTAAAAATCAGCAGTTCCCCTTAAAATGCAATTATTTCCCCTTTAGTATCTGAGGTTTGATTTGGAATATGACCTCTCAGGTTAAAATGATCTCAATAACAAGAATATAAATACCAAAAATTGTGGTATCAGTGAACTACTCAACATTAGTAAAATATACTAAGTAATTGTTGTGCAGAAGAATAAGAAGAAGAGACCAAAAAAATTTGTAACGAAAAATTCTGAAATGTGAATGGTATTTATAGGCAAGAGGAACAGGTTTTGAAAGGTTGCAACCCTTTCAGAATCCACACGACCATTTAGTGAAAGTTTGTAACCTTCCAAATGGTATTGATTGTTCCTGAAAGTTGCAACCTTTTAGAATAGTCATTTCCAAAACGACGGGAAATTTAAATAAAACGGGAATTTTTTTTAAAATAAAATGTGTCGCGCGGATCTGAGTCGGGTCAGGTTAATCAACTAAAAAGTTGAAATATTTTAGTTAATTTCAATTAAATAACTGAAAATATTTCTGTTATCATCTAATTAATTGATAACATTTAATTTAATTAATTAAATAATTAAATAATTTAAATAATTAAATAAATAATTAAAATTAACTTTGTCCAAAAAATAATCTCCTGATCGATCATTTTCCGAAGTCGAAGCCTAGACGAGCAAGTGACGACGACGATGGCGCGAGGGGGAAACTTCTTTCCAATCCTTTTAACAATTAATAGGAGTGTTTCTATATTTAAAATCTCCTATTTTCCCTTCCACCATCGATGAGAGACAATGCTTTTTCATTAAAGCATAGTAGAACTTTTCAAGTTCCTCTCTTTCCTCCTATTTTCCATCAATTCTTGCTATATAACCGTCAATCTCCCACATTGATGGGGAATGGTTACAACATAGAAATGCGCAGACAAGTGTGTACTTTAAAAGTAAGGATTAATTGCATCTGGATAAGTAGGTTTCCCCTTGGACTTTCCGTAGAAAACATATGTCGGATATACTCGGTCACTCGGTAGAAGCGATATCATTAACCGTCAAACTTTAGTGTATACCTAGACAACCATATGTCACATAATTAACCCATTACTGTTTATGGTTCTTACGGTTGTGTTTGTTTCAACAGGCCATGACCACCCTGGTTCATGGGGTGGCAATAATAGGCTTTGACTAGAAATTCTCTATTGAGAGGCTTCGCATTTTCACACTCACATAGGTTATTTTCTAAAACCGTACATTTCGTCTTATATCGCTATTTTGGTCAAATTCTGCCAAATATAGCAAATCATTAAAAACATTGTCTTTAATCACCTCAATTAACAAGCCTTAAGTCTTAAACTTGTTCCTGAACATTGTCTTCATCATGAGCATTATTGAGTTAATTAATAACATGTGCGATTCGCCAGTCACAACTTTATTTTTCCTCCTTGAATCTAGGCTCTTGGGATCCTCGCAATCTCTGCTAGATGAGTTACGTCATGCTGACTTGTCCTAATACATTAAAAACATCCGCATTCGCCTTAGATGATCTTTCAACTGCCTCTCTCACTAGGCCTTTAGTTAGTGGATCTGACACATTATCGCTTGACTTTATATATACAATTATGATAATTCCACTAGAGAGTAGTTGTCTTACGGTGTTATGACTCCGTCGTATATTACGAGGCTTTCTGTTGTGCATGACGCTCTTTGCCCTACCTATTGCTTCTTGACTATCGCAATGTATGCAAATAGGTCCAACAGGTTTGGGCTAGAATGGAACATCCTCTAAGAAATTCCAAAGCCATTCAGCTTCTTCACCAACCTTATCCAAAGCAATGAATTCAAACTCCATTGTGGAGCGAACAATACATGTCTTTTTGAACGATTTTCAAGAGATTGCTCCTCTACCAAGTATGAACACATAACCACTTGTGGATTTTACTTTATTTGACCCGGCGATCCAATTTGCATCACTATATCCTTCAATCACAGCATGATATTTTATAATGAAAAGCATAGTGTTGTGTGTATTTCAAATATCCCAACATACTTTTTATTTCCATCCAATGAGTTTGATTCGAATTACTAGTGAACCGACTCAGTTTGCTAATAGCGTATGCTATGTCTGGTCACGTACAATTCATAGTATACATCAAACTTTCCAATATTCTGGCATATTCCGATTGAGAGTCACTTTGACCTTCATTCTTTTGAAATGTACAACTTAAATCAATTGGAGTTTTGAAAATATTGAAATTCAATTACTTGAACTTATCCAATACTCTTTCAATATAATGAGGTTGAGATAATGCTAGTCCGTGAGGAGTATTGATAATCTTGACCGCTAAGATCAAATCAGCAACTGCTAAGTCAATCATATCAAACTTGTTGGACAACATGCACTTAGTAGCATTTATATCATTAATGTGTTTACTCATTATAAACATGTCATCAACATACAAATAAACAATGACTTCATGATTCATAACGTTTTTAATGTGAACACATTTATCACATTCGCAATCTTGAATCTATTGTCAATATTAGTTGGTCAAATTAGCAGCACATTGGTTGGGTGGCTTTCTTGAGTCCATATAAAGTGGACTTCACAAGTTTGACACTTCTTTTCTTTAGAGGAACTATAAACCCTCAGGTTTTCCATGTAAATTCTTCACAGCTCTCCATTTAAGATGCCGTTGTCTTTAATCCATTGGTGGATTTTAAGATCATGCACTACTGCCAAGTGCATTGACATGCCATTGATGTTTCCTGTTATGGAGGGAGAGTTATGATGTCAAAGTAGTCTAGACCTCCTTTGTCTGTACCCTGACTAACAGTGTAGCCTTTTATATATGTCAATAGTCCATCAGGTTCATTTCCTTTTAAAGATCCACTTGGTCCTAAAGATTTATTTCTGAACGAAGATTAGTCAATTCAAGTATGATTACTTAAAATGATCGATCTTCCATTGGACTTGCTTCATGTCCAATAAGTTGACTTAGACGAAGACATATCTGCTTTAAATGTTTGAGGCTCATTTTCAAGTAATAGTGACAGAAAATCTGGTCCGAAAGAAGAAGGCTTCCATTGGCGAGTGCTACGCCTAAGATCCTCACTAGTTAGTGTATTTTTTGTTGATTTTTCTCGTCGTATTTTAGGTCTTTCAATTGTCGACTCACATTCAGTTTTATAGAGATAAATGTTTTTAAAAAATTCTGAGTTATTTGACTCAATTATCGTATTAACATGAATCTTAGGATTATCAGATTTGTGAATGAAAAACCGGCAGGCCTTAAATAAATACACAGTCTACTCTTTTGGATCCAATTTTAACCGTCTTCGGTAAAGGAAACTCTACCTTGGCTAAACACCCCTACACTTTTAAATATTTCAAGTTAGATTTCCTACCTCTCCACAACTCATATGGAATTGACTGTGTTTTTCAATTAGGTACCTTATTGAGTCTCTTATTAGTCGAAAGGATGGCTTCCCCCCAAAGGTTTCATGATGAACTGATGTATCGTGGTTTCATGGTATTTTCAATGCTTTCTCCTTAATTTCAGTGTGTGTCTAAGGCCTTTTTGTAGTAGGTTTAATGTATTTTTATACGTGTTTGTAGGAAAATTATCCAGAATAGAAATACTGAAGACTGTACTGAAATAAATTCAAAAGTGATGACCTACAAAGCCACTGACGGTCCGTCGACACAATGACGGTCTGTAGGTGATGATCATCGATTGGGGTTTCAAGCTGCTGAAATCAAATCGGGGATTTCTGAAGAAGTGTGGGATACAGAAAGATCGACGGTCCGTTGATTGATCGACGGTGTGCTGGCAAATCCTTGGTAAAATAATGTAGTCCCAGTACCCAACTTGACGAAACCACTAAGTATGGAGAAATGGAGGCCATCGACGGACCGTGTTGCTTGTCCGTCGATGGTAACAGAAAGTGTTGAAAAGTGGAGGCTGAAAAATATTTGAACTATGGACCGACGAAAGCTGTCGACGGTCCGTCATTCCATCGGAAGATCGTCAGTTGGGTCGTCAACTGATGACGTGTTTTGGACAGATTTTCCTTTCGGAAAAGGCTAAAATACCGTGAAGATTGAAAATGTACAAAAATACCCTTCATCACCCTATGGCTCCAAAAATTCCATTTCATCCACCTATTGGCTCCAAAATCCCTTGTCATCCACTTTGGATCAAAAGTGACCACTTGTAAATTTTTAAAAATTGAACTTCTTTAATATTTTTTAAATACTTGAAGTTTAACTATTGGTTATGATTTAATTATTAATATACTTATAATAACCCACTACACACGAATTTACGAACTAATCTCACCCAATGCTAATGCAATTATAATATCAAAAATCATCATAAACACTACTAAAAACACGATGATGAAATTATAGATTCACTGGAAAAACATTCAAAATATTCGAGTACGAATCGAAGCTCCATTAAATTTAGGTTGAGCCGCTTACATTAGGAGGACATTTCTGTCAAGATGATGAAAAATTTATGATAAAGGTAAAAAAGTAATTACATCCCGAATTAATTCATGCATTTTTCAAAATATTAATTTTAAAATATTTGTTATGTGTTTTAAAACCTTTTAAAATATTATTTTTAAAAAGAGTTACCTATGAAAGTAAAATCACATAATTAAGATGTAGAAGAATTAAGATAAACATAGTCAGTTTTTAAGTTTATCGGAAATTGTATTTTAGCACTGAATGTATGATAATTACTTCTATAGGATATTTCGCCCTCAAACTTTAAAAAAACTCAATTGGTAGTAGCTAATGTTATTGCATAATAATTGTAACGGTTTATTTTAATTAGAGATTTTAATTAGTAAGGGTAGAAGTAGCTAGTGGATGGTTTATAAATTATATTAATAAGCGTAAAATTGATGACAAAGTTAGCGTCACGTATTTAAAAACTATTTAAATAGTTTTAAATATAAATCGTTAACTAGGTGGTAAATTTGAACCAAAAGGTGGAGATACAAGGGTATTTTGGACCCAATAGGTGGTACGGTTTGGGAAGGGTATTTTGGAGGACAATAGGTTGATGGAGGTAATTTGTACCCATTTCCAATACTTTAAGGGATATTAAGACCCTTTCCGTTTCTTTTTTAGAATCCTTTTATTTTAGGATTTTTTATTATTATAAATAGGACTAAAAAAACTCATTTTTGAGAGTATTTATAGAATCTTTACTACTTTGAAATTTGTGTTATTTCAAGTTATTAAACTTGGCTTTTGAGAAACACTTAATTGGAATCGTTTGTTCAATATTTTAGTGAATCAGTGATTCTGGGTTTTCTTCAAATTTAAAGTAAGCACATGATTCTTGTTTAAAAATTATTAATGTGTAATTCTTAGCATGGGTTAAACTAAATCCACAACTAGAGTTGTGGAACCATGAGGAATTAATAAGGGTAAAAGAGTAAATAACAATTAAGAGATACGTTCTTGCATAATAGTGATAATTCTTTCGTTTTTTAGAAGTCTTTTTAACGAGTGCACAATTAGAACTTCCTATTTCTACTTGTCGGACCAAGGAGGGTAGTTGATTAGAAAAACATAATTATTAACATTTAGATTTTAGTCTACACTATCTAATATGCTAGTTTCAACTGGTGTTTGTAAGTTAAGTAACTTAGCACATACATTGATCTGATGCTTAAATGAGGAAATGTAAGATTAGTAAGTACACCCATGTAGCGCGGACCATGGTACAAAGTGAAATTCTCTAGTTGCCGGACCAAAGAATTAGGAATACATAACTTACCACTTTACAAGCAAGATACTAGTAAATGATTGTTATAACTAGGATTACCGCGTTATGAACCTATGGGGAACACTTACACCCTAGTTTCTATCATCACGTGATAAACACCAAAGTTATAAACTTGCTGTAAGTCTTAGTTAGAAATAATTTAATATTTTTGTTACACAAAACCCCTCTTTTTGTCAATTGTTTTTTGGAAAGGACTTGACTGAATAACGTAATCGCAGATTGAAGTTAAGTCTAAACTATTTTCCTCATGAGATCGACCATTACCTAACAATTGGGTTCTTTACTTGATACACCAACTTATGCTTCTTTAGGGAAGTATAATTTGAGCGTATCAAATTTTGGCGCCGCCGCCGGGGAAAGTGGATTTTAGATTTACTTTAAGCACCTTACTGAATTTTAGTCAACAATTTCCTAATTTTACTTTTTCTTCTTGTTTTTATCTCTCGCCGGTCTAACATTAGTGTATGCCAAGTACACGGAGTCGAGGAGAACCCATACTTCCACTTGATCAAGAACTAAATCCTACACTTCGCAGAATGAACATTCAAAATAATCCTGCTTATATTGATGATTAGATCAACCCTCAATTTCCCCTGCCGGTTGATGCTCATAATCAAGTGATTGTTGATAACCCTAGTGAAGGTAATCCAGGAGGTCACTTCCTGGACCACGCCCTCAATAGTACTATATGGAAATGTTAACATCACTGACTGTGATGGGACACTTGTCCTACCTCCTCTACCACATGGTCATACTTTTGTCATAACTAGTAGCTTGATGCAGATGCTCACTGCTAGAGGTCTGTTTTCGAGGCTACGATATGAGGATCCACATGCTTACATCACCAAACTGAGGTCAGTGTGTAATAGTTGTGTAGGGAGGCCTTACTTGGACATGGAATTCATTGGGTTAAGAGTGTTCTCTCTCTCACTGACGGGAGAGGCTGCTATATGGTTTACTGATCTTCCCTATAATTAGATCTATACATGGAACCAATTGAGGGATGCGTTCTTAGAACGTTGATATCCAATTTCAATGAAGCTCAACCACAAAGATAGGGTAAACAACTTTGTGGCATTACTAGGGGAGTCAGTAAGCAGTTCTTGGGATAGGTTCACCTCATTCTTGAGAAGTGTCCCAAACCACCGCATTGATGATAAGTCACTGAAAGAGTAATTCTATCGGGGGTGAGATGATAATAATAAAGTGGTGCTTGATACAATTGCAGGTGGTTCTTATGGGGAGTGTACTTACGGAGAGATCGCTGAGATGTTAATCTTCCCAAATAATAAATCTTAGAAAACTAGGAAGTCGGATACAGAGAGAACACTTTGGTGAAGAGATGACTCAAATGAGAACTGAGCTTGGGTTGGTATTAAAACATGTCATTGGGGGTGCGGAAAAAGTAAATGCGGTGAACTATTTGGATAAACCACCACTGCCAATTGATGACTACAACTATGAAGAAGATTCTTATGTAGTAAATGAGCAAACGGAGGGGGGGGGGGAGGGTTCCAACCAAACACACAAGGCTCCAATAAGGAGAATTGGCTCCAAGGTCAAGGAAATCAAGGTCGGAACTATGGTAATTACATCCGAGAGAACACTATGTTCAAGATAGAAACTACGACCGCGACAACAACTTCAATCAGGGTAAATATAGTAACGAAAACGATCGAAGTGGGCCCAATGTTCCAAATCAAAATCGAGAAGTTGCTCCTAGAGATGGTTGAGGTAGTATGGCGCGAGTTGAGTATATGTTGCAGAAGATGATGAGAAGGTTTGATACTAGTGATGAGCACGCCAAAGAGTTGAGAGGTGACTTAGCGAATATTGAGCAAAAGGTGGATGCACATGCAATCTCAATCAAGCACCTTGAGTTGCAAATGGCTCAACTGTCTTCTACAGTGAACCACGTCAATCGAGTACTCGTCCTAGCAACACTGTTCAAAATCTAAAAAATGATGGACATTGTATGACAGTCACTACTCAAGGTGGTAAGCAAACCATAGATCCACCTATGCCGTCTGGCGTAGAAGATAAGATGAGAAGAGAAGATGAGGTAGTAGAAACTAGTGGGGAGTTAGTAGATGAAGCAGTAAAAGAAGCCGAGAGACCCCAAAAAGTGACTCCCGTTCCTAGACCACCACTTCCATTTCCACAAAGATTGGTGAAAAATATCGAAGATGGCAAATATCAGCGTTTTATTACTATGTTGAAACAGATTTTCATCAATGTCCCTTTGATAGAAGCTCCTGAATAAATGCCCGGTTACACCAAATTGATGAAAGATATGGTCACTAAGAAGAGATCGGTAAGCTTTGAGGATGATGATTGGATGCAACATTGTCGTGCTATTGCTACAAGATCTCTTGTGCAAAAGTTAGAATATCCGAGCGCTTTCATTGTTTCATGTACAATCGGGTTGTTACACTTTGCGAAAGCATTATGCAATCTTGGGGCTAGAATCAATCTCATGCCACTCTCTATTTACAAAAAGTTGGGTTTGGGTGACCCAAAGCCCACTGTGATGCGATTACTGATGGCCGATCGAACGGTAAAGAGGCCTATTGGGATACTCCACGATGTGTTAGTGAAGGTGGAGTCACTCATATTTCCAGCCAATTTTGTGATTCTTGATTATGAGGTGCCTATTATTCTTGGGATGCAGTTCCTTGCTACAGGTCGAGCCTTGGTTGACATGGAGAAAGGGCAAATGAAGTTTCGATTGAACAATAAAGAAGTGACTTTCAACATATGTTTGTCCATGAGGCATAATGGTGAGCTTCAATCGGTATCTGTGATATCTTACAGGGTTGAGAGTTCGTCTAAGGTACAAATAAAAGAGCGCCTTGGTGTTGAGGCACTAGCGGCAGTAATTATGAATTTTGAGAGTGATGGTATTGAAGAATATGGGTCATTGGTTGCGGCACTTGATCGAGGTGATGTTCGGTTCAAACCAAAAAAGTTGGAGTTAGATATGAACCATCGCGAGTCTCCACCCGCGAAACCATCCATAGAGGTGGCTCCAAAATTTGAGCTTAAGGCTCTACCACCCCATCTGAAGTATGTGTTTTTGGGAAAAGGTGACACTTTGCTGGTAATCATTGCATCGAATTTGAATATGGAGCAAGTGGAGTGTTTAGTAGACGTGTTGAAGAGGTTTAAACGAGCCATTGGTTGGACTATTATGGATATTATTTCCACCCGGTGTTTGTTCACACAAAATCCAACTCATTCCCGATCATAAGCCATATATTGAGCACCAGAGACGTTTAAATCCACATATGCAATAGGTAGTGAAGAAGGAAATTATTAAGTGGTTGGATGTCAGAATCATATATCTAATCACTGATAGTAGTTTGGTATGCCCTATTAAGTGTGTGCCCAATAAAGGGGGAATGATTGTGGTCACTGATGAGAAAAATGAATTTGTTCCAATGAGGCCAGTAAACAGATGGAGAGTGTGTATGGATTACCGGTAATTGAATGCACGGACTGAGAAG
This sequence comes from Solanum habrochaites, assembly GCA_027704765.1. Classification (NCBI taxonomy): domain Eukaryota; kingdom Viridiplantae; phylum Streptophyta; class Magnoliopsida; order Solanales; family Solanaceae; genus Solanum; species Solanum habrochaites. Next base: position 22,235,053 of record JAKWJA010002494.1, read on the forward strand.
GACCATTTTCCTATGACCTTCATGGATCAGATGTTGGATAGACTTGCACGAAATGGGTGGTATTGTTTTCTTGATGGTTATTCGGGGTACAAACAAATCTCAATTGCACCGGAAGATCAAGAGAAAACCACTTTTACTTGTCCTTATGGAACTTTCGTGTTCAAGAGGATGCCCTTCGGGTTGTGTAGTTCACCGGCTATTTTTTAGAAATTTATGTTGTCCATATTCTTCGATATGGTGGAGGACACCATGAGGTATTTTTGAGTTGTTTTTTTTTGTGCATGTGTTCCTTAGGAAAAAACAAGGTGAAAAGTTTTCTTTTTTTTTTCTTTTGTTTTTCTTTTCCTCCCTTTTGCTGATTTTTTTTCTTTTTCCGTTTGTACCAACTTTTCTTCTTCTTCCCCCTTCTCCTCTCTTTATTAAAGTTTATATATTTATGTATATGTGTGTACATTTATATGGAAGAGTTGGATTAGTGGAGTGGGGTGTGGGGTGAGTGGAGAGAAATGGTGAAGTGGGGTTGGGATAATGTGTAGGTTAATTTCTTTAAATAATTATTTTTTTTATTATAAATTAACATATATAATTAAGAAAAAATTAAATAGCAGATTAAATAAATATAAAAATTAAAATCACTAATTTATTTAAACTTTGAAGATAAAAAAAAATATACATTAAGTGTTGATTCTATTGTGTGGGTTTCAATCTTTTAAAAATAAACTTAATAAAATAGATTTAAAAACTCAAAAAAATATTTATAAAAAATATTTAAGCTCTAAAAAAGGTATAAAACTTAGATTCGGTCAAAAATCACGTGTTTACGGTGACTTTTATAGATGCATAGTAATTGAAATATTTGTCATATTGTTTTTCCTACATAAGAGTTACTTTATAAGTCATCACGTAAGGGAATTCCTAAAATATTTAATTCATAAAACATATTTTATTAATTAATATTTAAATTTGAATTTGCGAATTTAAAATTGTCCAATTCATACCCATTTTTGTGAAATCTCTAAATCTATTCAATTATTTGTTTTTTTAATAATATTTTGGTTTTTTTCTAAAAATAAAAATAAATTTTAACTACAAATAATTATCCTTAAAATTTCTCAACCACTTGCTTAACTTTCTATACCCAAAAAACTCAACCGTATTACTAGTATATCTAACAGCTTAACTAAATATGTTCATTAGTTTTTTTTTCAATGAAATTTTAATGAAAAAAATGAATCTCAATCAAAGATAGTCAAAACAATAATAATCCTTACCCGTCATGAGAAGGCAAATTTTTGCATTTTCCTCTTCTTTTTTCTATTGTTTTATGTGGCTTATATTATCAATACGTACTTTGTTTTGAAAGCTATAGAACTTGAATATGATATGTTGGTTTTCTCAACAAAATTATAAAAGATGATCGATTGATGAAGTTGGGATAAATAATTTTTTGTGATGAATATATATATATTTGAAGAAGAAGATCCACTTTCTAAGACTAAATCCTATAACAATGTCAAGCATATAATATATATGTATGTACATATAATAATATATGGTTCTTTATTTACCGCGTACTTCACATATTTTATTTCATAATTTTAAGTTTTTTGGTATATTAATCATATAAAGAGTGATGATTATAGTGAACATTAATATTTTTTACGGAAAAGGGTATAAAATATACTTAAAGTATTAGAAATAGTATAAAATTGTTCTCCATTCATTTATAATATAACTTGTTAATACTATTTATAAACAAATTCACTACCCACCCATTATTAATTAAACTCCAATTAATAAACCCCCCCTATTACTAATGCAACAACAAGAAAGTTACTGCCAATGAGTGTTTCTAAAAATTTGAGGCGACAATGTCTATAGAAGTAAAGTATCATATATACATTCATCAAATCCTCATTCAAAACATATCTAAATAAAAATTACCGGTAAACTTAAAAGTCTAACTATGTTTATCTTAATTATTCCTTCGTCTCAATTATGTGATGTTACTAAGAGATACTGTTTGTAAAAAAGAAGAATTAAAATGTTAAGATTTTAAAACAAATGCAGAAATATGTCTAAAATTATATTTTAAAACAGGCCTGATTATTCGGGATGTCACTACTTCTTACATAGTTCATAAATTTCGATCAAACTTAAAAGAGAATCCTAGCGAAAGTGACCTCCTAAATAAGAGGTTCAACCTTAATTTAATTGGGGCTTCTATTCGGACTCCAATAATTTTGGAAGTCATTTTCATGAATCTGTAATTTTGTCGTTGTAATCATTTAAAATTTATTAAATGTAAATTTATAAAATGACTCGGATTATATTGAATTCATAAATATATTAATCCAAATAAATATTGTGGGATTGATATAATTGAGTTAGTAAATATTTAAGTCCAATAAATATGCGATTTAAATAAAGTCTAAATTAATTGATTTGCGGCTTGCATTGGATGGACCCAATTGGTTAAACCCAAATCTCATCTAATTCTAGAGCCATTTGGCGCCACGTGTGTAGATGATGTGGGGCATGCCAAGTTAATAAGAAAATCAATAGAATCATGACATGTGTCAAAGTGACAGGCCCGTTCCATAAAGCCCAAAGCCATGTCACTCAATCTGATTGGCTGAACGGAATCCTATTACAATCGCAAACTCCTCCATTGTAAAACATAAATAAGGGTATCCTACATTCAGAAAAGAGATAAAAAATTCTAAACAAGAAGCTCGAAGAAATGCGTGGTACAAACGTCATTAATTCTTACAAAAGCTACAAGTTTAAGAATTCAGCAGTCCAAGGTCTAAGACGATCAATCAAGGCCACGAATCAAGACAATTCGCAGCCCTTGAGTTCCAATAAAAGTATAAAGATCAAGAAAAGTCCAAGTCAAGTTCATCATAGATTCAAGAATAGGTTTAAACCCTTGAATTTATATTGAAAAGGCTGAATTCAGAGGATTATAGAGATTTGCAAACACCGCATTAAAATAATAAAATCGATTTGGTGCTATTAATTTCCGTTCTTGTATATTTCTCAACGGAGAAATTTTATGTCTACAAATATGGCAACGCCCAGTGGGCAATCTCTACCTCTCATGTCAACTTTTCGAACGTCAAAGAATATCAAGATGCATTCCATGAACGACAGGAACAAAAATTTTGATTCAACCGCCTCTAAGGTCACTCGCTCCAAGTTCACTACTGAGTGAAGACATCATTGGTGGTACCTTTGGAAGTTTGGAGCCTGTTACGGAAGCTAAGGCTGTGCTACACTAGGACAAACAAACGCTTCAAGTGTTGACGCGGCTTCCTCTACGAGGAACAACTAGCAAATCTGACGAAGTTGGTTGGAAGGATGATGAAGCATGTACGGGACACCAAGAACTCGAATGACAGTGGAGGAAAGGATAGAAGGACTTTTAGAGGAGGATGCGGCCATGCACCAGAAAGGGCATTGGAGTTCAAGAAATCGAAGATCCTGTTTTAAGAACGTCCCGTTTGTTAAGAGATGCCGTAATGTCCACTCGATTAGCTTGTGAAGGAGTTTATGGACGGCACTATCAAAGATAAGTATGAAGTCTTCACAAGTCTTCCCATATGTTACTAAGCCATACACTGCTGTAGGATTGAATTGGAGACTATTGTGTCAAACAGTTTGTCCGCTCTCTAAAAGGAAATGCATATTTATTGAGTACCAGGATCTCGAAAACCTAAACACTATGATAGTTGGGAGCAACTAGACATGAGTTTATCATCGCTTATATCGACAAGGCGACGGTAGCATGGTAGAACTCTACGACTAAAATGTTTTTTATTGGCCAAAGGAAGGAGGAACGGTCATAGATTTCATAAAGCGTGGAGGAACGCTGGAAGCCTGAGCCAAATTGCAAAGGACAGGATTAGTGAAAGCTTCTCGCAATCGAAATGTGTATTCAAGGAATGCACTGGGACTCTTACATCTTGCAAGGAATAAAACCAAAAATTTTGAGGGATTTAGAGGAATTTAGATACTCGCGCTCATGATATGGAGTTGAGATATGTTATTATGCCGGAAAAAGATATGGACTATGTCCATAATCCTCGCCCAAAGGAAGGACAAATAGGAAACCACGAGATGGAGCCGTTTCTGCCCAGAAATGAATCAAAGCAATCCATGAGTGTAAATGTGTCACCGCAAAGTCACCCGAATGAGGGCTAAAACAAAATGTTCTGAGAAACGACTTTCCAAGCACGTTCAAATCAAAAGCGACGATAAGGGAGATGCAAGGAAAAAAAAAGTACTTCTCGTGGATTCTGACGTTCTTACAAATTTTTATGATGGCTTGAGTTAAACCTCATTGACTTGCCAGAGATGAAGGACCCCGACGAAGATTTGGAAGAAATGATGACCCAAAATTATTGCAAGTATCACAGACCCTTATAAGTAATCCTCTTTGAAAATATGTTATCTTTAAAAGATAGGTGATGCGATTGGTTAACGCAAATAAAATTATCCTTGATGATGAGAAAGGCTAGTCTAACCAGATCTCATCACGTTGGGTATTGGATCCGATCCAAACTATATCTCTAAAAAGGATAGAAGGAAGAACTGGACGTTGACATAGATAGGATGAGGGTGGATTCTGTGTAACTAGGCGAAGCGCAAACAAGTCAGCTTACGAAAAAAAATTTCCAAGAAAACCGGTTTAGACTAAAATGGTGAAGAAATCAGAGAAGCCAGAAATCAATCAGCGCCCCAAAATGGCAAAAAGTTGAAGTATACATCACTACAAAAAACCTCGAAGTTTGTGACTCTAGAGGAAATTCCTTGCAAGCTCGTTCGACACAAGTCTACTCAAGGCAATGTCGAGCATTCATTGTTTCAATTGTGGATAAAGAACAAACAATGAAGGGCCTCCTACTGTGAAAGAAGGAACAACGAGGTGTGAAATCCTCACCAAAGTGTCTCATGGGGAAGCGAAAAATAAAAGAAACAAGGGAAATATCAGAAATGATGTCTCTTTCTCTTCTGGAAAAATTATGAACTTTTCTTCCAAAGAAGCACATGTCTGTGTACAAAATCACTTTACGGATACGCATCTTCTATTGGTGAAAACAATGACACAATATCCTTTGTATATGGTGGGGTAATGTGCTAGAGAAGAAGATATATAAAATCATTAATAGATGAACGTGATGAAGAAACTTACCCCAGAACACGAACCAGGTTCGTGTAAGTTGCTTTTTAAGTTAAAGGCAGAGTAAAAGGACACAAAACTTATTGAATAAAAACCTTCCGCACTCAAGGAAGGAAAAACTCGTTTTATTAAGTTCAACTATAAGATTTTGTGATTACAATCAATAATCAAAAAGTCTTACTCTCTATACCCCTCGATTGACTCCAATCGATCTCTCCAAAAGGCCAAACCACTTTTGTTACACTCTTACTAACCACTCAACCCTACAAAGAAGCAAACCCACCTGGTACAATAAAACGTAAATTACAATTAAGAACAAAAACAAGACACATAGTTCTACACTGGATATACAAACTTCTTACTCAAGAATGTTTTAAAGAGTAATTCAATCAAACCTTGAAGACTTCAATTTGATGAGAATTCTCCCTTGTTCTCTGGTGAAGTCGTGGAATTCTTCTCTGAATCGGTGCTCTTCTTATATAGTTTCTTTTTGCCTTGTACACTCCTTATCAGCTAAGGTAAGGAAAGTAATTATGGTTGAAAAAGATTCCCTTTAAAGGACCAATCTTTATTTATTACAACTCCTTACTTAATAATATATAAGGTTTTCCTATTGTATCAACTATACCTTTAATATATTATTTTTTGGCTTTGACAAATAACTCTAGTTTCTTTGATTACTTGGCTGCCCCATTTTACTGATCTTGGACTCGAGTTGGCTTCCTTTTGCTACGTTACATTTGATAATGAAATTGAGCTTCTTGTCTGTCATAAGCATGAATTTTCGATTTTCATATGAGGGGGGGGGGGTTTTTTTTTTTGTGAGGGGGGGGGGGCACCTGGGGGGGGCGGATGGGGGGTCTTTTTGGTGTGGGTGGGGGGGGGGGGGTGGGTGGAGGGGGGGGGAAGGGGGGGGGGGGGGGGGGGGGGTTTTTTTTTTTTTTATATCATATTCCCCTTTTTTGATGAAGACAAACAAATCTTTATGTTGTGAGCATGCGCAAAAGACTCTTCCCCTTTGACAAATCAAAAAGGAGGTCAACACGGCTAAAAAACCCAATGAACATCCAGAGAAACCAATATAAGCCCAGCCAGTTGAGACAAAAGTTTAAACCACAAGGAAACAAGGTTCAACAAGATGCTTATCAATGGAAGGTGACCCATGCTTAGTTGAAGCAGAGCCAGGCAATCCAGAACTCTCTCAATCTTGCAGTGTAGGCCAAGCGCTGAACTGCTGCACCAACTGATCCTTCAACCTGTGTATTTCAGCATTTGAAGTGTCAAGCTCAACACGGAACTTCGGTTTTCTGACTCAAGAGTGGCACTTTTCTTCAGCTACTTTAAGTTCCCTGAGTAACTGAGCAACATGACCAGATTGTACGTGGAAGACGCAGTTTGCAACCTGCTCCGACTCCATGGGAATGCCACAATCAACAAGAATGGTTGAGTGGAACATATCGGACGAGTTAAAAATCCATTGCCTTCTCCCATATGTTTTACTTCAAATGCATCAAACATATAGTTAAACCGTTTTCCAAAAAACTCATTCTTTGTCACCTCAAAAACTGAAAACTTCATGTTTTTGCCTCCCCAAGAATTTCCCCTTTTTGATTGATTGACAACTATGCATATGTTCTATCCAAAAGTATATTTATTGTCCCTTTGGGCTCATTGAAAAGTCAAAACCAAAGAACTCGATAACATTCAATGAGTGCAATATCATTTTTAAATCATAGCCACTTGCGGAGGAAACACTTTCAAGTACATTCTTCTAAGAAAATGGTTAGTTAATCTGAGGATAGTAGTCATCTGTTACACTCATACACAATTAAGATCTTCAATGAGAACGAAAATAACAAATATGTACCAGTTTCTGCTAATCAAAAAAACAATAATATAATGAGTATGAGACAGACATAAGCCATCAAAGAGTCAAAAGAGTATAAAATTGAGGATAAGGTTGTGACAAAAGATTACTAAAGTGAGGAAGGAAAGCAAAAGGCTGTTTACTGCCATTGATAAAGTTTTTCAGATGCCCATGGCACCAGCTCTTTTTCTGCATCATTTTTCTTAGAATGTGAAATCTATTCAGAGAAAACATGAAGATTACCTCATCATTTTTTTTACTCTACTCCGTTATTTATCGTCCATGATGTTCTTACTCGATTTTTTGATAGCCTTTTTCTGATGACAACTTTGAAGGAGTACCAACTACCAGTAAGAGATTCATCACATTTGGTCCACAAAGGGATGGTTTATCACATTAATGAAAGCAAGTAACAATTTATTTCTGTGAGAATTGTTCCCAGGAGAGATAGAAAAGTTATACCCGGGAATGGATGGAAATATCAATTTGGAGTTTGTGAACTGTTCAGGATGTGGGTGATGTGATAAAGCAGGGTTCCCCTAAATTAAAGCAGATGTGACTTCAATACTGAGATTTTCATTCATTAGAGCAGTTTGAGATTTTAACGATGCGTATTTTACAAAGAGGGGGGGTTCTTGTGATCTTTAAGAAAGTTGACTATTTTTGATGACGAACATGTTCATAGTGCTTGTTTGACCCACACTCAGGACTATTTAATGCAGTGAAAAAAGGATGGTACATACGTGGGAGTATACCGAGAAGAAACCAGGTGGTTCCCTTTTTTTTGTGTGTGTTCTCATTGACTACTCAACGGCGTTAAGCAAATTAAAAGCTAACATCCGCAAACTTTCTAAGCAGTTTGAGATGTGACTTGAGGTGTTAACGTTATAGTAAGAGGGTTGATGTTAGCAGATTTTATGGTATAATTACTCAAGCGTAGATTATTTTTTTACTACCACTATTAAAGGAAATCTGATAATGCATCAACTGTTCGATAACACCATGCTTTGATGATTTTTCTCAAGTTCTTTCATATTCAAAGGCCTTCACAAGAATGTCGCATCATCATATTCCCAGATCAAATGAATCTCAAGAGATTCACAGAGAGAAAGAACCAACCCTTGTCAATTTTTAATACCTTCCAATGAACAACAAGGACCATGTTGCACAACAAAGTTCCCCAAAGGTGTGGCCATACTCTGATGTCTTGTTGCCTCTAATATTTCCCCAATCGCCAGAACCATAGAGAAGTAGTCATTATGTTGCAGGTGCATCAATGATTGGTAGCTGTGAACCAGGTTTCTAGCCATGTTCCCTAAATGGCATCATTAAAGATGTTTGATATACATGTCATTTCCTCAAACCCTTTTTTTTCTTTTTCTCACCTGTTCAAGGAAAGTTAAACTACCTCCTTGAAAATCAAAGAGCGATGAGGGGAATTTTCTACCATTTTTAGCACCTGTTTGGAGCATGTACTATTCATATACAAGTTGGCCTTTTCCCCTTCACCTCACCTGAAACATAGTCAAAGAATTAGTCTTGGGAACCCAGATTAGCTGGGCCACCCTTTATTGAAGTAAGTAAAAAGGATGAATAAGATTTCTTGAGTCCATAAAGGCAAATAAAGAAAACATTTTTATTTGGAGCATTTTATTTCGAACCAGGTCTTAGCCGTTATCAGTCTTTTCCTTTTTGGTGGTGAACTTAACTTTTTCGGAAAAGCCTCAAATAAAGCTTTACATTGATTCTTAAATGACCTGAGTTTCCACAATGAGTGCAACAACTTTTAGACACTTGGGAATAGGTTGGACACAAGATTATTTATTTTTTAAAAAACCTATTCCCACTGTCGACTCCATAGTGGTTGTCTTTTTCTTGAATCGGGGTTAAAATTTCAGAGGGGACCTGGTTCCATCTACGATTTCCTTTCTAGATCCCAGTTTGGTATGATCAAGATTTTTTTGAGCAACCTATTCCTTTTTTTAAAGATGATTTTTTATGGTTAACAATTTTTTTGTTTCTTTAGAGCTATGAAGTCACGAGCAGAGTTTTGCCCTTGTGAGTAATCTTAGATTTTATCTGTTTTTTAATTTATTTTGAGAAAATCGGACGGTGTTTCTCAAGGATTGTTTTTTCATTACTTCTCTTAAAGATGATAGTTTCCATCACTTGTTCTCTTTTAGAAGTGACCGAAGGATATGCATTATGAAGAGTACTCAATAAGGACTTCTAGTTCCTTTTTAGAATATGATTCAATATTTACTGAGGTGAGGAAAACTTACCTTGATTGTTTGTAATATTCTTCATCATCTTCAGGAATCTGTTTCAGCAATGAGTGCAAGAAAATCAATTTATTTGATTGTTCTATTGCAAGTAGTGACTAATTTTCGAACCCTCCATCTCCAAATTCTTTTCAGATAAGTCCCCATAGCAGCAAAGTGTCTTCTCGTTGAAAAGATCCGCTTATTGATTGGTCATTCTTCTGTTTGGGGAATGTACTATCATTCTTGATGTCTTTCCCTTCTCACCAAGTTTGCCTTTTTCTTCTCTAAAGCCCAAAGGGACAAAATTTGATGAAGTGATCTGGGCTCCCACACTTATGACAAACCTGGTAGGCTTTTAGTGTTTCAGCTGGTTGGGTTTTTAGAAGTTTTCTTTTGAAAGGCTGCCCTCTTTTAGCATTCTAGTGAAACCTTTTGTTATGGGGCAATTATTTTCATCTTCTCAAAAATCATCTGATGTAGTAGCTTTAGAACCAGGTCCTGGCCTCCTTTTTCCTCCAATTTTCCTTTTCTTGTTTTTCTTGAGTTCGTATGTGATGAGATTACCAATCACACTCTCCATGCCAGTGAAGTCTAAGTCGCGGGCTTGTTTAGTGCGATAGCCTTCGAATTGCTTTCCCAAGTTTGAGGAAGGACACTAAAAGTTTCCTTATGCCTTTCCGTTAGGCACTATCTCTCCAAGAAGAATACATCTCACTATGATGGAGGTGAAAACCTGGTGGCATGTCTGAATAGTCTCCCCATTCTGCCCATCTGAACAAACTCATATTGCCTGTTGAAGTTATCAATTTGAGACTTCTTTGACTTGCGTTTGTTCCCCAGGAGCCGTGTTAGCAGTTGTTGTTCATATGGCTGGCATCTGACATGACGAGATTCGATTGTATTCGTCTGGTTCCCTATGCCACATATCAGAATTTTTGGCTTGGACATTTTTTGAATTGCAAGCTTGTCTTCAGCATTCCCTTTCTTTTCTTTACTTTTGGGATTTTGGTGATTCCAATCAGTTGCGATTTTCTAGGTTGGTTGGGCATCTAGAATTACTCCCCATAGATCAGGGTTTTCGCCAATAAGATGGTCTATCATAGATTTTCCACCATTCCATAATATTTGCCATATTGAAATGGTGGTCGTGTTGTGAAGCCCCTTTTGTGGGGAGATGGTGCTGCAATTGAGTCTTTTCAAGGTGGAAGCTATTACGAAAAGGACATCTCTGATACCAATTGAATAAACTTTACCCCCCCAGAACAGAACCAGGTTCGTGTAAGTTGCTTTTAAGTAAAGAAAGAGTAAAGACACAACACTTATTGAATTAAAAAAAACCTCCTCACTCAGGAAGGGAAAAACCTCATTTTATTAATTCAACTATAAGAGGTTGTTGATTACAACGCAATAATCAAAAGTTCTTAGTCTCTACTACTCATTCGATGACTCCAATCGATCTCTCCAAAAGGCCAAAACCCAGCTTTGTTTACACACTCTAGCACTAAACACTCAACCATTACGAAGAGCCAAACCCACCCTTTGTACAATAACCGGTAAATTACAATTAAGAACAAAAACAAGACAAATAGTTCTACACGATGAAAACCTTCTTACTCAAGAATGTTTTAAAAGTAGTAATGTTAGTATCCTATCAACTTGAAGACTTCAATTTGATTGAATTAATTCTCCCGTGTTCTCGGTGAAGTAGGTGATGGATGGAAAATCTTTATAGGCATCGTGTTTTCTTATATAGTTTACTTTTGCCTTTTAAACTCCTTATCAAGGAGGTAAGGAAGGTATGTTGAACAAGGATTCCCTTAAAGTACAATCCTTATTATATTACAACTCCTTGCCGTAATAATATATTTAAGGTTTCCTTATTTGTATAACTTATACCTTGAATAATTATTTTTGGCTTTGACAAATAACTCTATTTTTCTTGATTACTTGCTGACCCATTTACTTATCTTGGACTCGAGCTTGCTCTTTTGCTGCGTACATGATACTGATTATTTGCGCTTCATTCTATCCATCAAAAAACATGAATTATCGGATTCTATCATTTCTATCAGAAGGATATGGAGTAACACTTTCCTAATCCACACATTGAAGGGAATTGGATCACGAATGGGGAACTTAGTGAAAGTTGCGTTTTGATTTACAAGGATGGATTTAAATCAGGCGGGCACGGGGGCAGGGTCCATAGGCTCTAAGAATTTAAAGATCAACATGGGAGATTGCGATTCAAGAGATGGATGCATGTGATTGACGACAAAGGACATTTCATACGAGTATATATTACTTGGTTAGGCCTTGGGTACATGATAATAGAATTGTTCATCTTCTTACTATCAATGTTTGAAGTATCTTGAGAGGCGGATTTGAAAGAAAGATAGTTGCAGATGATAATCCTTTCACCGAATGGAGACACACTTGCGGAGATGCAAAATTATATATGAGAAGTTATGTTGCTTAAAGGGGTCAAAAAATGACGTCAAACAATCAAGGGATTGATAATATCATAAGGCCAAAAGAATTGATGCACTAAGAAAAGGTGGGGAACATTGAAATGACACTAAAGACTCGTTGTCCCATTTATTAATGAAGGGAAGATTCTGCTTCAAAGAAAAAGCAGACTTCTTAGGCTTTGCTATGTTCCAAAGTGACAAGAAGAACAAGATCAACCATCTAACTTGAGAAAAATGATAAAGAGGGATAGCTCTTCATATCAACGGATTTGATTGCAATAAACTTGTCTTCAAAGTGCCAGAGAGAAGTCAGTCGCTCAAGATCAAGTGTTAGATATGGCTCTCCATACAAAGCGCACAAGATGAAGTTTTGATCCCAATTGCCTACAAGTTATTGTGGAAGGCAGCGAAAACCCTAGCGAAGCCATCAGCGTAGGGAGGGAAATCCATCAGAGATTTACAACTAGGAAAGCGCAATAAAGGCCTAGGTCATAGCCAACCGCCGCCAATTTCACATTTCATAAAAAGGACAGTAATAATCAATAACTTTGAAGAAGGACGTCACTGCTCCAATAAAAGCTTCTGGTCTTGATCGACTTGGTGATGAAGCGACAACAAGATTTTCTGTGTTTGAGAGGTTGTGAGGTTAGGTCCTTTGAAGAAGAATAACAAGAACCTGAGAATTTTATTTAAAGTTACAACGCCTGACTTCACATTTGTTCTAAGATTTCAGGAGTTTGATTCACTTTCTAGGATTTGAGGCGACGGGGAACTTGTCGTTTCCTGTAAAGAGGAAATGAAGGCAAAAGGTTCATACTGTGGTTTACCACTAAGAGCGCGAGGAAGATGAAGAAAAGTGTGTTTCTCAAATCTGTTACAATTAAAAAAAATGAGTACGATCTTGCCCTCAAAAAAGGGAGGAAGGGGTAGAGATATTGTCTCGTGTCGGTCAATATAGGTCAATGACAATGATCATGTGGAAGAGGAAGATGCTAAAGATTGCTCCCCCCAGCCAGAACTGAAGTACAGGAGTACATAAAGATCACAATAAATCCTTGAAGGAAGTTAACCTGCACTGCATGAAGAATCCGAAGCACTTACTTGAGTGCGTTTTAGAAATTGATTTGAATGAAGACAGTCACTTCATGAATATACTCACAGAATATAGAGATGTATTCGCTTGTGTAATTTATAAAGAAAATGCCTGGATTGAATCCTAGCGTAGCGGGTCCATAATTGGCCATCAAAATGGTCTCGTCCAGTTTTAAACAAGCTCAAAGATGTTTAGACCAGAACTTGATTTCCATGATATATAAAATGCAGTTGAACAAAAAACTCATGAGGCAAGCTTTATTCGTTTTGAGTTCGAAGTTTCTCCTACATGGATTTCAAAGTATTGTCCTATTAAGAGAAGAAAAAATGGTTCCAAAATCGAGTTTGTCGTTGACTTAGATATCTCACTAAGCAGTCGCCCAAGATGAGTTTCCTCTTCCCATTCCAGGAGTGATGATTGATGCCACATGGTTATGAGGAATGTCATTCATGATGGTTCTTCTGGATATAACAAATCCGCCATGTCACCAAAAGTTGAAGAACTCACCGCATTTCGCACGCCCAAAAGGTTATTGATTGCCTACAAGTGATGACATTTGATGGTTTTAAAGAATGCATGGCGCCAATATCAAAGGGCTATGCAAAATTCTTTGAGGACTTTGCTCCATAATAATGTTGAAATGTTAGTTATGATTTGCGTAGTAAAATCGAGGGTAGGAAGAGGGGTTATCATTTGAAAGACAGGATGGGGTTTGAGTTACTCCGAAGATATCAACTAGATGAATCAATTGGAAATGTGCCTTCGGAGTTACTTCCGGGAAGTTCCTGCTTTGTTGTGAGGAATCGAGAATTGAAATTGATCAAGCCAAAGTCGATGAAATAATTCAAGGATGCCTGAACCTCGGATATTCATGATTTAAAAAGGTCTCAAGGAAAGTTAGCCTACTGAGAAGGTTCATCTTAAAATCTGCGGGGCGGGGAGGATATATGTCAACCATTCAGTCATCTCATTGAAGAAAGGGCTCATTTTTAATTGGCACCAAAACAGGTAGCAAAAAACATTTCAAAGTATCAAATCGTATTATCTAGGAAACCTCCGGTTTTCGGCAGACCCTTATACCTTGAAAACCATTGATACTCTACATTGCAGCACAAGAAAGGTCTGGTGGAGCCCTGTTAGGTCAACGAGAATAGTCGAAGCAAGAAAATGCTCTTTATATAAGGAGAACGATGACGCCAAATGAGCTAATTATTCGCCAATGAAAAGTTATGCTTGTCACTGGTCTTTCCATTTCAAAAGATGAAGCATATTATTCAGCTCAGTTTGTCTTGCCTTATTTCTAGAGCAAAATCCCATCAAGTTTGTTATGTCAAAAACCTGTCCTTAGGACCCGAACTAGCAAGATGGTACCTCCAATTCAACAATTTGAGATTGTGTTACACGTTCAAAAAATCGGTGAAGGGACAAGCAGCCACTAGCGGATTTTAGCGACCAATCTTATACCAAATGATTGGGAGTTAGTTAAATGATGAGTTCCTGCTGATGAAGATGCGATGTAATGACGTTCAACCTCCTTGAAAAAGGTACTTTGACGGTGGCCCTGCACATCGCGGCGGGAGTGTGCTTGGGTGGTGTAATCACTTCCAAAAAGAAGAGATTCTACCATTCTCTTTTTTACTCTAAAACAATGTTTCTCCAATAATGTGCTGAATATCAAGCATGTGATACTTGGACTTGAAATGTCCCATTGACATGAAACAATTACATTTACAGGTCTTTGGCGTACTCTCAAATGGTGATTAATCAAACCTCTTAGGAAGTTATGAGTAAAAAATCCTTAAGTTGCGACCTTACATGAGTATGCTCGAAAGTTGATAGATGCGCTATGGGGATGTAAACCTTTCAACATGTGAATCGAACAGAGAATAAGAAGCTAAAGGCATTGCTACTCTAGTTCAACGTAACCCTTTACTGATAAAAACGCAGTAACGTCTGTCAAAAAATGGCTAGTTACCACCATAAAAATGAGGGAAAAGAAAGAAATATATGAAAATAAGCCTTGATATATCACGCCCTTGTTGAAGCTGCGAAGGAAGATTGGAGACAACCCATCATTGACTACCTATTTTGGTGAGATATTCCAGAAAATCCAAAGAAGAAGAACTGAAACGTCGCTAGTGCACAATCGTTCCTTAACTACAAGGATACATTATATAGAAGATCATTCGAGGGTTTTATTACGATTGTTTGGAAGAGAGGAAGAAGTGATTCAGAGCTCTGCAGAAGCACAATCAGCGGTATGTGGATCACATCAATCTGGACCAAAACTTCATTTTTCACATAAAGAGGGATGGGGTATTACAGCCAACCATGGTGAAAGATGCTTATAGTTATGCTAGAAAATGCGATGCTTGTCAATTTTCCTGGAATTTCTTCATCAGCCACCCGAGTATTGCACCAACCATCGCATCTTTGCCATTGAGCTGGGGACTGGGATATTGTAGGACTTACCAAAGTATTCTGGGGACAGACTGGACATTGGCTGCAACTGATTACTTTTCAAAATGGGTGAAGCTGTCGCTATTTTAAGAGGTGAACATTAAGGAAAGAAAGCGAATGTTGAAAATTTTATCCGAATAAATATTAACATCGCTTGTCATCACTCTCATATAATAATAGACAATGGCAAAACCATTTGATAACAAGTTAATGAACAAAGATTGTGAGCTTTTGCTTTTAGCAACGGTAAATCTTATACGTACCATGCTGCCGCTAAAGGTTTGTGAAGCATTAAAACAAGCACTCTATGCAACTGCTCAGAAGGTTGTCCCAACTCAAACGGGATATTGGCATGAAGGAATGGAAGAAGCTTGGTGGGGGATATAGGAACACATATGCACCACCAACTCAAGCAAAACCCCATATTCACTTGCTTTTGGGAGGTTGAAGGAGGTCTGCCACTCGAGCGTTTCTCAAATACCCTCTTTAATACTTTTTTTTGAAATTCAAGAAGGGCTTCACTGAGGAAGAAAAATGCTCGATGCGTCTTGCTGAGTTAGAAACCACTTGATGAAAGGAGGTTAGAAGCCCAAAAAACCTGGAAGTTATCAATATCGTTTATCTCGGCTTTTAATAAGAGGTCGCTTAAGGTTCTTTCAAGTTGGAGATCAGTTTCTGCGGGTGGGGGGGTAAGGAGGTGGTAGGTGGTGTAAGAAAGACCACATTACTTCGCACAAGTCTGGGGCAAATTACCTCAAAGTGGAGGACCATTATATGTCGTACAAGAAGTATATTGCCAAAGTCGGTTTGCTTACAAGCTTGTTGATGTGATGGCTAGGATCGTCCCTATAATTGCACAAATTTCTAAAGAGATAGAGAGATTACTATCCTTGAAGGAAGGAAAAGATGTTCCTTAAGGTATGAGCCTAAAACTGCATGTTTACTTCCTTGGACCGCAAGAGTATAAACTGTGTTAAGGCACAAAAACCCCCACAAAAAAAAAAAGAATAATCACTTCAAAGCCCCAGACTACGGTGACTTGATCCTCTTTATTGACGTAAGTAGGCCGATAGAACCAATTCTAAGTTTCGTGTATGGTGTCAAAAAATGTTACCACGTGATCTTATTGCAATGAAAGTCCCAAAAGATACATATTTATTTTTATATTTTGTTCATCAAACTTAGACTTGCACGAAGTATTTGATGGGTTTATGGAAGGGGGCAAAAACCCTGATAAAATTATCTTATTAGTAAGGTGGAAGTCTTTTAAATTATATTCAAGTATGCAAATGTAGTCTTTTATTTATTCGAGTAGTTTATATTTGAAGTATTCCCAATCTCTAAGTATACAGGTTGAAGTATTCAAATACTCTAAGTATGAAGGTAATACTTCAAGGTTATATAAGTAGAAGTCTCCAAATGCGTTTGTCAATTGAATTCCATGCCTAAAGGTGCAAGACGGTTTGTCCCTTTGCACCTTAAGCTTAGCTTTGTTTGTGGATTTAGCCCTTCAATTAGGATCTTTGACTTTAATGTGTTTAAGGTGAAACACTTTCATTTGCCACCTTAAGCTAGGCCTTTTCATGGATGTATACTAAAAGAATCTTTTAAATTTTCATGTTTAAGGTGGACAATATTGGTCCTTTGACCTTAAGTTGACCTTTTTCACTGGTGTAACTTAAAAGGATCTTTAAAATTTTTCCTGCATAAAGTGGACAATATTTGTCCCTTTGAACCTTAATTAGCTTTGTTGAGAATTATCTAAAACGGAATCTTTAAATTTTAGTGCCTGTAGGTGGACAAACTTTGTCCCTTTGACCTTAGCTAGAGTCCGAAGGAGATTTATCGTTTAAAAGGATCTTTAAATTTTCCATGCCTTAGGTTGGGGCAATATATTTGTCCCTTTGCACCTTACGCCTAGAGTTCCGACGGACGGATTCTAGCTTTAAAAGGATCTTTGAATTTCATGTCTTAAGGGGACAATATTTGTCCCTTTGCACCTAAACTGGTTCTTTTCACGGGTTTATCCGTTGTCAGAAGTTGGTTAAGCAATTCAAGGACTTGTAACACCTTGAGGTATCTTCAAGGAGGGGGAGCGTTACATGGTTTATCCTATTAAAGCTTCAAATTGGTCAAACATTCAGGACCTTGTAACACCTTGAGGTTATCTTCAAGGCGGGCGGGGGGGGAGCGTAGCGTTACATGGTATCCTATTAAAGCCTTCAAGTTGGTCAAGCATTCGGGACCCTTGTACCCCTTGAGTTTATTTTCAAGGAGGGTGGGAGAGTGTAACAAGGGATTTAGTAAAGCTTCCAGGGGTCAAAAAATTCGGGACCTTGTAACACGTTGAGGTTACTTCAAGGCGGGAGCGTTACATGGTATCCTTGTTGAAAGCTTACAATTGATGGAGCATTCGGACCTTGTGTAACACCTTGGAATTTATTTTCAAGGCGGGGGGAGCGTTACACGGGTTTAGTTTAGTAAGCTTCATGGTTAAGCATTCTTAGGGACCTTGTAAACACCTTGAGGTTATCTTCAAGGCGGGGAGCTTACATGGTTATCCTATTAAATCTTCAAGTTGGTCAAGCATGGGGCCTTGTACACCTGAGTTTATTTTCAAGGCGGGAGGGGGGAGAGTAGGTTACACGGATTTAGTAGTAAAGCTCATGGTCAAACATTCAGGACCTTGTAACACCTTGAGGTTATCTTCAAGGCGGGAGCGTTACATGGTATCCTATTAAAGCTTCAAATTGCTCAAGCATTCGGGGCCATGGAACACCTTGAGAGTAGTATTTTTTTTAAGGCATG
Source organism: Solanum habrochaites (assembly GCA_027704765.1). Classification (NCBI taxonomy): domain Eukaryota; kingdom Viridiplantae; phylum Streptophyta; class Magnoliopsida; order Solanales; family Solanaceae; genus Solanum; species Solanum habrochaites. The sequence goes on from JAKWJA010002494.1 coordinate 22,253,198, forward strand.
GACGTTAAACACATTTTATGTGATAAATCATTCCATTATGTAGCCTCACAAAAAAATAAAATTCCCTTTTGCTGATCTAAAAAAAAAGTGAAGGAGAGATTGTTACCCGTCAAGAAGTTTGAGACGCGAAAGGTATTAAATCTTGAATCTTGGATGTGTTTTAGACCTTTATTTCTAGATTAGGAATCACCAAGTGGATATTGTGATTTGCTGTCCTCCGAAAGACACGAAATTTTAGTAAGCCACAAATCTGAAAATTTTAGATGGCAGAATTTAGAAGCTGGACTTCAAAAAAAACATCGAAAGATTAAGATGGTGTTAAATTTTGAAATTTGGATATGTAGAGATCAAAAAGTTAGTTTCTGAAAAAATCAACCGGTTCATGATTTTGATTTTCCTAAACTGAGATATGAATTCTATGAAAACATGTCAGGCTGTAAAAAGTGACGAATTTTCGCATGACAGAATCTATAGATAACTTCATAAAAAATTATAGAAATATATGAAGGTATTGATTTGAATTTTGCGGTATGTTAGGAGACGAAAAATCTAGTTTATTGAAAATATCAACGGTTCATGGATTTAATTTTCTACAATGAGATATGGTATTTCGTACGACAGACATGTCACTGTAAAAAAAGTGATGAACATAAAAAAAAAAGAAGGAAAGGAAATTACCTTGAGTATGCCCTTTTCATCAGTAGGCTCACACAATCCGTAATGAAGATAAAATTATGAAGGACAATGTCATCTATTTATAGATGTCATGTGGTGGATAAAAACATTCTCCCAGTTCATTACAATTTCTTTTTGGCTTGGGCAATAAAAACAAAAAAAACCATATTATGAATATGAACATTGAGTAGGAGTACCAATCTAGTTCAATTTACAATTTCTTTTGTGGCTTGGGCACTAGAAACATAATAGAATTGACATGAGCAGGATTCAATTCCTAGTTCAATTTACAATTTCTTTTTGAACTTGAGCAATAAACATAAATGAATATATTAAATTGAGTAGGATTACAATTCCTAATTGACTTATGATTCCTTTTGCTTTGGCTAATAAACCAATTGCCCATTATAGGAATAGAAATTTGAGTAGGATTACAATTGTAAATGCAATATAAATTCAGTTTTTTTAACTAAGCGTGCATTTAGTAAAACGGGAGTTAAGGTGATGCACAAGCCAAAGCATTCCTCTAAAAGAACAATATCTCGCCAGAATTAACAGGGGCATCTGTAATAGTTTAAAATTTATTAAATATAAATTATTAAATGATTCGGATTATATGAATTAATAAATATATTAATCCACAAAATATTGTGGATTGATATAATTGAGTTAAATATTTAAGTCCATTTAAATATGGATTTAATTAAAGTCTAAATTAATTGATTTGGCTGCTTGGATGAACCCAATTGGTTAAACCCAATCTCTTCTCATTCTAGGAGCCATCTTGGCGGCACGTCTTGCAGGATGATGTGGCATGCCAAGCAAATAAGAAAACTTAATAGAATCATTGACATGTCGTCAAAGATGACAAGCTCGGCTTAAAGCACAAAGGTCATGCATGTCAATCTTGATTGGCTGAACGGAAATCCTATTCCAATCGCCAAACTCCTCTATTCTAAAGTATAAAATAGGGGGGTCCTCTAATTCAGAAAGGAGATAGAAATTCAAAAAGAAGCTTAGAGAAAATACGTGGTACAAGGCATTGACATTCTCTACCCAAAGCTACAGTTTAAGATTCAAGACATTCAAAGTTCAAGAACGATTTTTTTTTTTCAAAATCAAGGACCACCGAAGGTCAAGAACAAGATTCGAAGCCCTTGAGTTCAAAATAAAAGTCAAGATCAGATAAAGTTCAAGTTCAAGTGCATCATAGATCAGGAATAAGCTTTAAAGCCCTTGAATTTATATTTGAAAAGACAGGAATTCAGAGGAATTATAGAGATTGTAACACTAGCCATTTGAAATATAAAATTGATTGTTGCTTATCAATTTTTCGTCTTGATTATTATTATTATTTTCTCGACGAGAATTTATTGTTACAGTCGTGTTTTAGTAGTGTTTAGGGAGATTTTATATCGGAAGGGTTAATAATTGGAGTGGGGTGGTAAGTAGTGGGTTTGTTTATAAATAATATAATAAATAAATGATAATCAATAGTTGAGCGCCAAGTATGTTAAAAAATATTTAAATAGTTTAAATTTAAAATTGTTAAATAAGTGGTCAATTTTTGGCATCATCAAAAAATGGACGTGATGACACTCGTCTTATCCCACCAAGACATGTCAGCCTAAAACTCAAAACCATTACGCTAAAATATGGATATTTTATAATAAGCTCAAATATATCCCCCAAAATCTGATTTTCACGTGTATAAGCCTCTAAAGTATTACAATTGATTCAAAAGAAAACACTAGTCTCAAATGAACTTGTTTCTAGAATAGAACAAAATCATAATAAGGAGAAAGAAAGTCCGCTGAGACGACAAACATTTACTCTACGAATCTCCAAGAAAGCCTCGGAAAGAGAGAATGACAGTAACCACAAAAATCAGGCTCGTACATCACAAAAAAAATTGGTAGAAGCAAGGGATGAGTACAAAAACACACGGGTACTCAGCAAGTAAATCCTAAAAAACAAAGCTAAGGGAACTGAATACGGGTACTTCTACCACCCCAAAGAAACTCCACAAATACAACCTGCCGCAAACATCCATCACCCTAACCAACTCACAGTTTACATAGCACATGTTCAAAACAACAATTGCTTAGACAAATTACATATCTAAACAATACTTTGAAAAACATTAAATATACTCAACACAACACTTAACAAAATTTACCTATCTCAAAAACAAAACTTTAACAAAATTACATATCCTCAACAACAAAACTTAACAAAATTAATAGCCTCCACACCATGCTCAGTATTCACCAATATCACCAGTTCCACAAAAAGCATTCACAGATCAGTTAAAAACACAACATCAAGTTCACTAATGATAAGTATGTGCAATGTCAAATATAATGATGCATGTCTGACCTAGTGATACACACTTGTTGTATCTAGCGGGCCCATGGCAAGACATTATATGTGCCATGCATCATCGGCGGTATGCGATACGACCCTCGATAATAATAACCATTGCGGCACGAGACACGTCCCTCGAAATATAGTATCAATTACGGCGCGCGATATAACCCTCAAAATGGTACATCCTCTTTAAATTCTTATTCTTTCTCATGTCACATAACACTTGTCACAACTATGTTTTAGAACAATGCAAAATGACATGTTCACACAAATAATGAGGAGATAGCCATTTTCATAACATTGCACAATTCACAACAATACAATTATGATATCACACCAACAATAATTTAACAAGCCTTCAAACATTTCTCAATCCATCACACATAAACAATTAAGCACATTGCTAATTATACCCCTTTTTCATCATTAGAACTATTCAACGTTGACAAGTCAACCCTCACCAAGTCTCATTACTCCCAAACATATACCATAAGGAAATACACACATTCCGTATACTTAACAAGAGTTTAGAAATCCACTTGCCTCAATTAGTGAACAATTCACTCCAGAACATGAGCCTTCCATTTTCTTTGAGCTTCCAAACCAATGCAATCTATCCAAATACATCGTAACAATAAAATTTCAAAACTATCAACACCCATATTACTGTAGTTATAGCCTAGACCCAAATACATTTAATTTAAATTTACAATCAAGTTTCTAAGTTTCAAATCTAGAATTAAACTTCAATTTCTCCAATGTCACAATTCTAATAGTATTCATAAAATACAATATATTTAATATTTGATTTTTATATACCAAATTACCAAGTTAGGCTAATTATATAACATCATCGTTATAAGATATTTGTTGCAAAACTATAAACTACACCCATGCACCAATCATTGGCATTAATTAGCCAATGATTAAACTGTAGGTTTGCCCCCCAAAAAGGATGCAACACCACCATAAATTCCAACCTTCCTTTCAAATCCAATAAACATAATACCATAACATTTATTCCATATCTAACAATAAGATATTAAAGATTAGTAATTTATCTGAATGTAAACCTTTCTGCTTCACGATGATCGCCTCTCACAGCTAATTTTTTATTCTTCTTTTATTTATTTTTTCTAATTTAATTATATATTAAAAGTGACAAATCCTACTATTTATTCTAATAAATGAATTAAATATAGGGTATTAAATAAATTATCACTTAAGTTCATTAAATTTTAGTTAAGTCAATTATCCACAAATATTCATCAATTAATTAACTCAAGTTAAACAAATAGTTCAAAATTCTCAAAAGTAATCATGAATGACTTGGGGCAACTATTGGAAGGTGTGAAATGGTAATTTCACGAAAATTTCTAAAAATGACATTCTGGGTTATTACAATTTTGAATTCAAAGGTGGATAAAAAGGATATTTTGGAGCCAATAGATAGATGAGAAGGTCATTTTGAAATAAACAGGTGGATGAATGATATTTTTGTACCATTTTCAATACTTCAAAAATATTTTAGTGTATCTAAGCTTGAATTCAAATTCTTCATTCTAATTTTATTTATTTAATTTTTTATTGACAATAAACACACTAAATTATTATTGAAATTTAATATATTTTGTTATATATAAAGAATATTACCGATAGTTATGTCAAATGATTGTGCTGATGGCATGAACTTCAATTGAAAGTAAAATAAATCTATATGTTCACTGCATATTTCATATTTTTTTATTTATTAATTTTATTTTTAATAATAATAGTTTCAAATACATATATAATTATAATAAATATTTTAAGTTTCTATTTTATTTTCAAAATTGTAATGAATTATTTAATATAAGGGAAAAGGCTTAAAAATGCTATTAGAAATGGTTCAAAAATGCCCTTCTTCCACCTATTAATTTAGAAATGCCTTTAACGTTTTATTTAGATTCAAAAATATCCTTAAGTTAATAGAAATATGGCATGTAATTTAGCAAACAGATGGTCAATTTTAATTGGTCCACATCATTATTTTTTCAAATAAAAAGACCACCCCATTAGGGAATTCAAAATCAGTGTTTTGATTAGTCTTAGGAGGGTTGGTGACAAGCGGTCGGTCGAGTTCGGTTAAATATAATCGGTTCGGTTTTCGGTTTCGGTTTTTTAAAATATGCTAACCCAAAACAAATCAAGAATTTTGATCGGTTTATTGAGTTTATCGGTTTTGATGTTATCGGTTCGGTTTCGGTTAACCAATAAGAAAATGTCAGATCAAATAATATAATAGTCCATATGTAAATTACATGTTACCACTTACGCCAAAACATAATACAAAAACTTTGAATGTGATCAAATTACTAAACATCACAAACTTGCAAAAAGTTATCGCCTACACTACGAACTTAGAATTAAAACTAAAATAAAATATTTTCAATGAGACCCATCTTGAAAAGTTGCTTAATCCACCAGATAATCACAAAGTTCTCAAAAATTCCTAACAAACAAAAATCACATCGCCTGAAAAGCTTACTATTGAATCTAATTATGTAGTAAAATTATGTATATTTAATATGAGAAGGGTAACGTAGTAAATAACTGCTAGTCTTATTTGTTATCGGTTACCCAATAGCCCAATAGGAAAAAAATCGAAACGACCAATAATCCCATATTATTTTTTACCTAAACCCATTAAAACCCAAGTAAGCCAATAATCCAATAACATTTTATCGGTTTGATTTATTGGTCGGTTCGGTTTTTGCACCCCTAAGTCTTAGCATCTTTACTCGTTCCTCTGCGGGATTTCTTTTTATTTTAAATTGGGAATTGAATTTTGCCCTTGGTCGTAACAGAGAGCAAGACTGGAGTGCGGCGAAATTAGTGAGGAGAAAGCAAAAAAGGATTTCCCCCCGGTTGCTTTGGAAAGAGAGTGGAAGACTGATTTAACCGGCTTATTAGAGGATTTCAGTTGAACTATTCTCAGTTTTTCGCCAGTAAAGTAATTTTACGTTAGATGCTTAGTAAATCTGTTAATTGTCTGTGATATAGCTACAACATCAGTTTTCTTGTATGAATTTGCTAAATTTTGACTTCTCTTGAATAGATCTTTCATGGGCAGAATTGTACATTGCCTGTTATTTTCGCTAAAGAAAATCTATTAAACAATGTTTTGACTCTTTTTCTTCAAAAAATAGTAGTAATGAATGGCTTCAAGCACTTCCACGAGCATAGTTGTGGATTTTGTGAAAACTGATAATATAGAGTTTCAGCAAAAAGGAATGTTGCAAGATTTCTAGCTTTAATATTTTTCGCCAATGACACGGGTTTTGGTTTGGGTTTAAATTTGGGTAGGGCTTTTTATTTGACGTGGACAAATAAAAATTGACCATTTGTTTTGTGAAATTTCATGTCATATTTTTGTTAACTAGAGGACATTTTTGAACCTAAACATTACTTTAAAGGTATTTTTAAATCAAAGGATAGAAGGAGGACATATTTGAACAATTTCTAATACATTAATGACATTTATGAGCCTTTTCCCTTAATATAATTACGGATTACATAATTAATTTAGAATGTAAAGTAAAATTAAAAAAAGTATGTTACATTGCAAATGTTAATAAAGTGTTTAAATCAATAGATTATTTAAAATACTTTGTATACATTTATTGTGATTTGTATCCTTTTAAATAGTTTAAAATTTTAACGAGGATTTTATTACTAATAGAATTGTAATAAATTAGAAATTTTTTTAATTAATTTAATCAAAGACAAAAACTGACTTTATAGTTGCTACTAAAAGGGAGAGTAAACAAAACCAAAAAATATTACTATTTAGTAGAATCAAGTTTGCAAACTTAATTTTTAATCAAGTATGTAAGTAATTTGTTTAGATTTATAATCACTTTTAATTGTTATTTTTACTATATAGAAGAGCCATGTGGTGGACGATCAGTGTCACTTTCCAAATTGACTTATAAATGTTAAAATGGTTATTTTTTTTCACAAGTTTTTTTCTGTATCTGATGAGATTATATGCAAGTAGATTTAGAAGAATACTTGTAATACGACGCCCATACATTTTCCTTGCGTTATACATATTCAGTAGTTTCTAGAATCCATCTCCCGCTTTCACGTAAGTTTATTTTTTCTCTCACGGATGCATTCCAATATTTAATATTAATGTAATGGTCCATAGCCACATGTTAGAGCTGTAAGTTTTTTACAAAGGCCCGGCGGGTGGTGTACTGTTGCGGAGGAGGAAAGTTTACTTCAAGTCACTCACTTGTGCTCCCAAAATGGCATTTCAAAGGTATGAATTAATGGCTAATTTTTGTCTATTATTTTTCCATAAAGAATCTCTAATTTATTTTCTTGTAATTGGAGTAGTAGGAATTGTGAATGTTGAGTTCTTACAATTTTATCGTCAAATTTCCAATTTCATGGATGATGTTATTGTTGTAGTGATTGATTGTTATTCGACCGAGTATTTTTCCTTCCGTTTTATTTAGATGGAAAAAAATAGTTTTCTCCTTAATTTATTTTCAGTACGATTAAAGAAGAGAAGGCCCAAAAGTGGGTTACAAATTCAAGGTGATACACACTATTCTTGGTTTGGGTAATTCTTTCTCTCGATGCAGGTGAAGGAAGGATAAAGAGTAAGAGCAATTCGTTTTGAAATTTTCAGAGTTAAGTTTGACAACACACTTTTCATTATAATTTTCAACCCATTAATTATACTTTTGATTGAAACCTTTTCAAATTGCAAATGATTAATTAAAATTAGAGTGAGTCGAAGTTCATCCAATTACAGTTTTTCTTTTCATTAAATGCTACTTTTCCCGTAGTAATGATTAGTGAGTGTATTATTCGATTTCAATAAATAGTAGTACAACCAGGAAGCATCAAAGGGAAATCGTTTGGATCTTATAAAAAACTTTCTTGATTGTTTTTTTTTGCTCAGTTTCTCGTGCACCTTATAGTAGTTTTTGTCATTGTACATAAGAAATATTTCGTTTGTAAAGGTATATTTGGCCAACCAGTCAAAGTATCATCATCGCTTTGGACGTAGAAGAAACCTCTAGCATTACTATCTTGGGCTTATGGAAAATTCTATTCTGACGACATTTCTGTTATCTTGATAAAGGAAAATAAATTAGGGCATCTTTTGTTATCAAAAAATTTAGAGGAAATCTTTTGGATCACAAGCGATAAATTTTACTATTTTGATATCTATCCTATAATTAATAGTATCTTTTATAAACAAAACCTATGCAATTATTCTAGCCGAAATGCTATCATTTTTTTGGACAGAAGTTAGTTCAATGTTTGGACTGATGGTTGTAACGTGTTTGTTTGTTGAATGGTGGTTAGTAGAGAGGTACCAAAAATGGTTTTAATTCTAGAAATCAATCAGAGCTGCATCAAGTTGAAAAATTTCACCAAGATATGTCTCTAACAGTAGCTGTTGCTACTCCTGAAATAGTGTATAGAGTTGTGGATTGATAAATAATTTTTAGCGACCAAAATAGGACTAATGTTTATCAGAAAAAAATGGATTAACCTCGACTTTTTTTTTAGTAAAGTTGCAATATTGTTCTTTCCAAAATACCTATACATGGGATAGATTAGTGGACTAATATCATTTGATTTGCAATATGATTCTTTTTCCAGTACACGTACATATTTATATTATTGTTTCAATTGCCTCAAAAAATTATACTATACTGTTGATGTCACTATTTGTATCTAAAAATTCACGCCTTGTTTTGTCAAAAATAGGTGTAAGCTAATTTTCAAGCTAAACACGATTCAAATAATTTCTATTATTTTGCTTTCTTGTGTAAGACCGCTAATATTTTTTAAGCACACATTAGATACTCTGATTAGAGTGTAAAGAAACAACTTGAATTTCTTTGTGTAAGATTAGGTAGTTCAAAGTATTAGTAAAATTCAAGATTCTCTTTGTACAAGAACCTAGAGGCAATGATGTACATATTGGATGAAACTAATGTCACTGCCAGAAAACACCAATTGTGTATGGTATAAATTTTAATTTCCTCCACCCTATGCTTATATTCTGTTCTTTTTATGATTTGAAAAATACTTGCATATTCTAAGGGTTGTGAAATGTGATGCATAGTTCATATGGAGTTGAATACTTTTGACGCTGCAAAAATATAATTTTATAAGGTGAATAATTTTGTTTTATCAAGCTAAAACTTTATCCACTCTTGTGACAATTATTTCTATACTTTCTGTCCCATTACTTTCTTAATAATGGCTATTATGTTGTAATTTTGAAGTCAAAGAGGCGACTAGAAGATTGAATGGAAGCTTTTAAAAAATCATTCTACATTTCAGAGCTTTAAGATTTATAAGGAGAATTTTTTGTCTTTTAAAAATTAGCAACAACATGATTGTTGATAAAGGAAAGGAAAGGTAAGACAAAAAAATGAAAATGGAAAAGGCACCTTGACTTTGAAAACTCAAAGGTCAAGTAAGGAAAGCACAAGATAACTAATGGCAAAAGGCGTAGATATATAGAGAGTAATAAAGGCCAAAGTGAAGCTCTCTAGATTCGGAGATGCAGGAGTCCAAGGAAACCGTCAGGCCAATTGAGTGCATTTGACAAGATGGAATAAATATTGATTGTTGCAGGTAAGTTACTAATTCATTTGACAAATTACATAAAAAAGCTAATTTCTTCTAAACTTTGTGTAGAAGCTATAATGTAGATAATTCATGTCACCAAGACGGATTGTCGAAGTAAAATCTGCATGAGCTCATAAAAAGATTTTTTCCTTAGTTTGTAGTTACTACTTGAATATGTATATTACTGTGTCAGTTGCGTAAGTTAGTTTGTAGGTTCGGTGTTTTATGTTGTGTGAGAACTATTTAAGTTTCAGCTATATGCAATCCTTATTTGTTTTTTGTATTGAGTACATTTGGTGCAATGAGTTGCCACTGTTTACTATGTCGATCCTAGCAAAATTAGCATATTCATTCCAATATTCTTTGTCTTGGTGTATCTCTCTAATTTCAGTTTGTATGAAGCTTTAGGATATAAAAAGAGAGTAATGGTCCTATGCCTAAACTTATAAGATGAAATTTTAAGAGTATTTTTTCCTATATTACAGCCTGCAATTTTCAATACTAAAAAGTTTTGTTAATAGGTAGAATTAAGTACAGAAAAGCGAACATATATTATTATAATTTGTACTTGTAACATGGCACAATGTATCCAATAATCCAAATATTTTGCAATCCCAAAATCACTTAAATGGTCAACCATTTAATTTTCATATAGAAAATTGTTGGTAGACTTCAAATTATAATGCACCACTGGCTGTAAATAGACATTACGGAGGCTAAATTGGGTATATTGTTGTATGTTAGTGGTAGTACTTAAGTAGAACGAGTTACATTAGACCTCAGACATACTTAAGTATATAATAGTTTTAGTTTCATACCTCATTTGTTGTGCTAAGAATTAGTATCCACGAAATCAACTGCTTCGTCACTTTAAGATGTGAACTATTGCGAAGCACCTTTGAGAAGCGAGTGCTTTGGCAAAGGCGATGTTAAGCGTAAATTAGTATGGAAACATCTTTCCTTTATATTTTTAGCATTTAAAAAGGTTTATTTCTAAACAAAAGAAGGAGACTTCAACATTTTTACATTTAACCATTTCTATGAGATGGAAGTTAAGGTAAACATCTTTTTTATCTTCTTCTTTTTTCTTCATCTCATTTCTTTATTCTCCAAAAAACGCTTCTATGTCTGTAGATTGTTTTTTCTTTTCTTTCATCTTCTACTTTCTTCATCTTAATTTCAAATGTAACATGTGATTTTGATCAAAGATAATTCAGAAGAAATTGATCACAACATACAAGATGCTCTGTTAGCGTTTGATTTATAAATAGTATATATATATGTGTGTGTAATTAGTACTTTCACATATGTAAATATTCAACTACGTAAATATTCCACTATAACATCCAACAGTATGACGTTTGTAAAATATATAGACATTTTGCAGTTACTATGTTTAAAATAGTAAAATTTTAATTTACTTAATGTAATGGTGTTTATATGTTATTTGATCATTTATATTAATCAATCTTAGACTATAAATAAGCCTACACGTTGGGCCCGTGGTAGCAGGGGCCACACTTATCTAGTCTACATAGAAGAGTAAAAGGTGTGACGACCAATGGCAAATTAGCAGATATATTATTATGCAAGGGTAAAATGGTAATTATGAATGATTGATATTTTGGCAAATTAAGCTTTCTATTGCTTTCCGTTCCAGACCCTTCTAGATCTCTTTCCTCTACTTGCATATATAATGTACAATTGCTAAGGCCTAAGAGACAAATTGCTCATTCATCATCTTCAAATCTCTTCTTCTCGTGATTATGGTGCAAAGCTTCTAGGTTACGAGCTAAATCAACTGCACTATTCAAGCTTCATTTGGTAATTGTACAAGTCTTTTTATACTTATGTGAGGTGATATAAGGTTTTTTTTATGTTCTTATCTATTGCTATTTATTTTTAAGTCAATAAAATTAATAAAGAAGATTGTTTCAAAAAGTATAATTTTGATGCCCTGTTATTTTGTGTGCTAAATTGAGAAATAAGTTATCGTTCCTGAGAAGAATACATAACCTATATTAATTCTTGGCTAATAATATAGAGATTCTCAAGAAGAAACTGTCGATCTGGTGGAGATTGTTATGTTCTTAAAAGTTTCATTTGAGCTTCATCTATCTTGGTAGTTGCCTAATAAGTATAATGAATTGGAGAGGTGTGGCAAATAATGTAGGTAGTAACTCGCTTGGCCATTATTTTTCTAAATAAAAGCTCCAATTCAAAAAACTACTTTGCGCTCAAACTGGGTATATTCTCAATTTTACTACCAATTTGTATATTAATGTGAGTCACATAATAAATGAATCAAAGGGCAATAAATTTTTCCTCATTCATTGAATTTATTTTAATCTTACGCACTCACGTAACCTTAAAATATTTCTTCTTCAAAGAAGAGATATCGGATCTTGCTAAAACAGAATAACCCTTCAATTTGTAGCTTAGTAGCTATGTTGGTTTTTGTTGACTATCTGAGCGTGGTGAATGGGACGAGAAGAAAAATCAATTCATACGGCGTTGGGGGATAGTAAAAAACGAGGAGTTGGTTCAGTAGGGATGTATGTCAAAAGAAACATTTTGTATGATGATTTATTCAATTTAGTCGTGGAAAATTGTGGATACAATTGTAAACTGCAAGATCTTGTTATGAGTTACATTCCACATTTTTTTCATAATGAGAAGGTTTTACCTTTTAGAATAACTGATCAATCTAGTTTGCTTGTTTATTTGGGAGGAGCAGAGAAACCGCCCATGTTAAGAGTATATGTGGAAGAAAATCCTATCGAGGAGGATCATAATAATGTAGAGGTATGCCTACATGATATGTTTAATGATGAATTTCATCCTGGGGACATGAATAATCTTGATGATGAAACTGTAATAGGTGAAGGTGAAGGTGAAGGTTAAGTTGAAGGTGTAGGTGAAGCTCAAGCTGAACGGCCAGACCTTGAGAGAAACTTTTCTCCCACACCTATAGTTGGCAGCAACAATCCATGTTATTCTCAAACTTCACGTGTGAATAATGTTAGAAATGATGAAGCATGATTTTATAAGTGAATGACATATAAGAAGAAGCAAGAACTGGCAAATTCATTGAAAATTGCTTGCTTGAAAAAAAGATTTTAGACTGAAAAAGGTGATCAATTCTCGTAATGTGTTTTCCTTTAAATGTTCATATCTGGATTGCAATTGGTGGCTGAGGGCTCTGACATTTACAAGTAGTGACTTGTTTGCCATTAGAATCTATGAGAAGTACCATACATGTGGTTCAGAGCATCTTACAAGCCATAATCCCCACGCCACGACAAAAGTCATAGGTAAGTACTTTGAAAGTAGGTTTCCCAATGGTAAAGGCCCATCCACAAGAGACATGTCAAATCAACTCAGCACATAATTGGATTCTAAGGTAAGTTATTGGAAGATTTATAAGGGCATGGATCATGCTAAGTGTAATGTTAGGGGAACACATGAGCAGAGGTACGCAATGCTTAATGCGTACCGGTATATGCTTGAAGTTGCGAATCCAGGAAGTAAGATGACATTTTCGCTCGATGAAAATGGGATATTCCAGTACTTCTTTTTATCATATGGTGCTTGGATAATTGGTTTTCAAGAAATGAGAAAAGTAATAGCTGTTGATGTCACATTTCTAAGGAGCAAGTATGGAGGAGTTATTTTATCACCGGTGGCACAAGATGTCAAGAATCATATATTTCCAGTGGATTTTTGTGTTGTGTACAAGGAATGCGATGCCTAATATAAATATTTTTTTCAAAATATGAGAAGTTTTGTAGATGATACTGATGAGTTGTGCAATTATCTCTGATACGCATCTGATGAGTTGTGCAATTATCTCTGATACGCATCCAAGTATTCGAAATATGGTTTCGAGAATCTACCCTGCATCTCATTATGGTTGTTGTATGAGACACCTTGGGGGTAAATATTCGAAATAACCTTTACAATTCAAAGGTAATGTCGTATTTTTATAAAGCAGCAAAGGCATACGATATATGTGAGTTCAATGACCATTTCAATCAAATAAGAGATATGGTACCAAAGGCTGCTGAAGCTCTTGAATGTATTAGATTTCAAACATGGAGCAGGACATTTTGCCCGAAAAATATATACCATCTCAATTGATTTTATTTTTACTTTATGTGTTCTGTTTGATTTTTATCTGTTGTTGTGTAGATATAACATTATGACGTCAAACATCGCGGAATCGGTGAATGCTATGTTTGATGTTGAAAGAGAATTTCCCATTGTCGCTCTATTTGATGAAATAAATAGGAGATTTGCATTATTATTTCACCAGAGGCGTACGGAACTGATGAACTCTGCAAATAGATTTGTTCCTTCAATTGTATAAGACATATCAAAGTATGTCAAAGCAGGCAACAAGTTGTTGGCCCATCAAATCGCTAACTACAAGTTCTGTGTCATTAGTCATGGAGATGTTGCTATTGTGGATCTACAAAGAAGAAGTTGTACTTGTAGAGTTTTTTGATTTGGACAAAATACCTTGTTCACATGCCATGGCAGCGATTCGATCCCAGCATGGTGCTGATTTTGGAAATCAGATTCACCTGTACTTCTCTCCATATTATTCCGTGGAAAAATAAATAATGGCTTATTGTAAGAAAATTCAACCGGTGCTAACTGAAGATTCTTGGATTGTCCCTTTGGATATCATAAAGAGAGAAATTGTCACGATCGGAGTCTAGTTCTGAGACGAGACCGGCATCGTTGACCTCTCAGAGGTCGCAGACAAGCCTACTTACGTCATTCTTAGATCGTCTAGGTTAATTTTAGCGGAAAATTTGAAACTTTTTGTTTCTTACCATACATACTAATCATTATATTAGATTCATTATTGTTCACCCTCAACCATATAACATTAAGATCGTCAAATGAAAGAAATAGTTTAATATAGCATTATATGTATACTTTCCAAAATGACACCAATACAATGTCTGAACAAAAGCAGAAAGAAACGCTAGTGGAACATACTCCACTAGCTCAATCCTATAACTAAGCTAGAATATAATGGGCAAGCACCGTTGAAAGTATAAGGACCTACTATGTCCGGATAAATGCTCCACGTCGGATAGTTTAAGCGTCAACCTGTAGCTCTAGCATCCACCTATTCCTGCACCTAAAATTTTAGAGTTGTATAGGATTAGCATACACTTTTACTAAGTATGGGTATATGCAAGCACACACCAAGAACATGCATGAGTAAGAATAGCTCTTTTCCTAAAAACATGATTATGGAAAGTCAAGTCAGTGGACTTGCCAAATTGGGATAAGGGAAGTTAATGAGCTTTCCAGATTTGGATTAGGAAAGTGAGCGAGCTTTCCAAATTTAGATTATGGAAGTGATGCCATGAGAGTAACATTCATCATCATACTTATCATATTGCACAAAGTACATAACATCTTACACACATCACATAACATATTACATATAGCACATGAAATTTTTCTTATCATTCATTCATATGCCATGAGACCTTGGAATCATGGACTTGACATCAAGACTTCCCAAAATGAGGGCTCAACATATGGGACCTCAACTAGGGAGACTTCTTTAGCAAACACAGATTCTGCTTCATTTATTCATACGTACTTCATTTCATTTCATTCATAGGCTAGTGTAAACGTCAACTATTCCTAGGATGTAGTTTATGACTTCCATCGGGTTCGTTGTGCAATGATAAAAAATAACCTTGTGTCATTCCTTAACTCTAGCTCGCCTCTTGATTATCCTATCCAAACTCCTTTGGTATTATTCATTTCATTTTTGCATCATTTGAGGCTGGCCTTATTCATTCATGGGGAACTTTAACTTTAACCGACATAGGTCATGTGAGCATCATGAAATACAGTTTCTCCCCCACACCGAAAAGAGTTGGAATCACCGGCTAAAGTTACCCAAAACATGCTAGAGTACATGGGAATTGAACGCCTCCAGATTCTTATATTGGCAGTATAGGTTCAAAGATTAGGAGATATAAGGAGACCCATACCCGACATGCTGGACAATCTCAACTGATGATAGTTACGTGAACCTCCGTCCTTCCTGAAAGAAGGCATCACCGCTCATATCTAGCCTATCGGTGCTCAGTATAAAGTTCCATTATATTGACTTCATGCATCATGGAACTGGATTCTACTATGAGGATATCATGGCTCAATAGATGATTTCTCATCTCATCATAAGTATTAAGTCTGTTAATCTCAATGCTTTCATTAGGGTGTTCATAGAGACTGGTCTCTTCATTAACTTTACACTTTGATAGGTGAGTATGTTTTTGTGACATTTACTTAGGCTCATTTGAGATTGCTTTCATCTTTTACATTAGTCCTCATATTATGTTGTCACCACATTCATTAACATTAACACATTTTATCTTCATAATTACTCACCCCATTTTACGTGAATGTTCATTTCATCATATGCCTATGCACTTGGCCATTTAGTGTGTTTCACACTCTTACTTAACCCTTCTAGGGTTTAATTATCTCATTGTTGATTTCATCATTAATTTGTTCATTTCATCATTTCATGGTTCATTTCACCATATGCCAATGCACTTGGCCATTTAGTGTGTTTCACACTCTTACTTAACCCTTCTAGGGTTTCGTCATTTCATTGCGTACATCTTAGGTTCACTTATTTTTAGACGTATGCTTGACTTATGGGTCTATACATACAAGCCATGAGGCTTCGTTCATAGTTTGTTTAAGTGATTCATATCTTCCTAAGATTATGTGGTACAAGACTTATACAACTTGTATATATGCAAGGATCTCGATTTTGATCTAAGTAGGCAGCATTATTCTTGAATATTTAATTCACGTCTTACTTATGTATCAATACGGAATTTCTGCCTAGGAGGTCGCGGGTATGATTCCCACGCCACACATCTCTTTTCTTTAATTTCTTCACTCTCCTTCACTGCCTAAAGGTCGTGGGTTCGATTCCCACGCTCACATTTCTTTTCTTTCATTTTCTTTACTCTCCTTTACTGCCTAGAGGTCCTAAGTTCTATTCCCACACCTCACATTTCTTTTTCTTTGATTCATAGATTTCTTATAGTGAGGTCTTGGGTTCAATCTCAACTGAACTCACATATTTTAAACATTATTTTCAAATTCCCCTAAACTTCAACATTAGCCGAAATTAAACCATCAACAAGCTGGAAATTTTAATCACATTTGCATCCAACTTTTCAACATTTATGCGTAATTTTATAGGGTTATTCGTAGATCATTTAATACGTTCTTACGTGCTTTTTTCATGGATTCATTTAACCAAGAGTTATCACTCAAATCAGCCACATTTCAACTCAAATTAACATTACGAATTACATAATCATTTGTACATGAAATACAACCACAACATCACATTTTAAAATTCTTAACCCGAGGCACATAGATAGGGTTCACATTGCACACACACGTACACATAATTTCAGAAAAAATATCAACATAATTCACATAATTCCGAACATACATATAAACACATAATCATCAGGAAAGCACGTTTCATCCCTAGTTTTCTACTAGAAAACATAACAAACCTATGATTCAATGGGAGTAGTGATAGGGACATGCAACGGGGAATAACCCTAGTTTTTGGAATAGATTCGTCTGAACCTTAGGAGTCTCTTGGGAAAGGGACCAACAGAGAAGAGATACCATACCTTTTTTATGTTAAAACCTCGACTTTCTTCCCAAAAACTTCACCCAAGATCACGTCCAAATCTCCTCAAATTCAATACCACGCGACGGACAAACTTCTCTTTGCCTACGTGATTGATTTCGTTTATTTCTTAGTTGTCATTGTGAGTTCTTCAGTTTGAAGAACTTTTGTTTTGACCTACTGTTTTTTGAATCTTTGGCAAGAGAATCATGAAGTGAGAGTGATAGCGACCTGAGAGAGATTGATGAGCGTGGAGAGAAATTTTTCTTAGGACTAGTCGTCCGAGTTTTGGACTTCTCATTAACAGTTGTTACTTAATTATTAAAAATCTGATTTCCTGTTATGAAACTTATCTAATAAATGAATAAATATATATTAATTACATTAATTTACCAACTTAAATTAAAAATATTTTAATTCATTTTTTCCACCTAGGTTCGAACCTGGGTGAAGCAAGACTTCACTTCAAGAGAAAATTTTTGGACCTCTCTCCCCAAAATGCCCCTCCACCTTATTAATTAAATAATTTATTATATATTATGCTTCACCTCAAGAGCAAATTTTTGGACTCTCTCATCCCCAAAATGCCCTCCACCCTCATTATTAAAATATATTATTAGATATTATGCTTCACCTCAAGAGGCATTTTTGGCCCTCCGCCAAAACCGCCCTCCACCTTAGTAATTAAATAATTTTATTATATATTTAGGATAATACATACTAAACGTAGCCTGAGAAAAAGGCATTTTACCCTTAGATAAACCCTCCCGCCCAAACCAAGATTTTCCCATTTAGAGTGTGATACAAACGCCTCCGAACGTAAATCTTCGTATTCGAGAGCCCTACAGGTTGGACCCAACCTTTTCTGCGCCACTAACTCCCCAAGTTGTTGGTTGGATTTAGCAAGGTTCAGATATCGGGTTCTATGCATATCAATCCGTGGTGAAACCTGGTCTACTCCGTAGGCAGTCTAGACACTTAAGTAATTACTAGCATGATTCATTGTTAAGGTTGTTAAAAAATACCTCCTCCATATGTTGATCCAAGTAACCTAACGAAGGACATATAAGAGACTATTCGTGGAGTAGTGATCATTCCAACAAAAAATAGTGTTCATTAGGTATTGCCTTTTTGCCACAAAAAAAAGAGCTAAATTGAAGTGCCCCATAAAAAAGTGTTAAGCGTTGTTTGTTGAATTTTAAATGAATGTTCTTTCTTATTTGTAGGGAAAAAATGATATTATGATATAATCTTATTTAGAAATTCCCAATGCGGATTGAGTGCTCTTCATTGTTTTTGTCTTAACACATTTCAAATGTTGCTACAACCAACAGGATATACTAATTTGAGCAAAATATGCAACAAATGTTCTACAACACAGGCAAATTATCTGTACAACATATGCCACTTGTTGTGATTCGCAATCTGTAGCAACATTTGTTGATATAGTTCCACTAGAATATAATCTAAAACCACTCCAACTAATCATTATTAAAAGTATATGTTCGAAAATGAGTAATTAGCAACTATACTCAATGGTACGATCTAGAAAATTATATGTAACAACATGCGAATCAAATGTTGTGAGAGACGAATGTTTGCGTATCATAAGCACAGCTTAGCAACAGTTGATTTTGGACCAACATGTGATGCATATGATCATACTGTAGCAACTATACTTTTAAATAATGAGTACATGGAGTGTGCTGTTGAATATATTAATGTGGCTAACAGATGCTAAATGTTGGTATAGACAAATAAAATATAGCAACATATGCCACAGTTTGTGACAGACGAATTTTGCTCATATAATCATCTGTAGCAACCATGACTCAATGTTGCTACATATAATCATCATAGCACAAAAACTTACATAACCCACTACTGTTGCTACATATAATCAGGTTTTAGCACATATCCCTTTTATATAATGATTACGTGGAGAGTGCTTTTAACATATCCTAAGATTGGCAACATATGCAACAAGTGTTGCTACAGACGAATCCTGTAGCAACATGAATGCCACATGTTTTGAGGACGGCGTTGGTTTCTATAATCATATGTACAACATAGTACTCCAAATGTTGCTACATATAAATCAATCTGTAAAATATATCACTTTTACATATGATTAATGTGGGAGATTTCTTTAGATGTATTAGATAATGTCAATAATACAGCCAAATGAAGCTAACAACTCAAGATAAGTTGAAGCAACATACTACCTCAAATGTTGCTACTATAATCATCTGTCCCATAAACTTTTCACTTATGGTTACGTGGGGTGTGGCTATTAGATAATACCTTTTTTTTAATAATCACAAGCTCTTCACTTCACTCTGTTGTAAACGTCAGTTTATTTTCACATTTCAAAATTTGGCCTTTATATACTATACACAACAAGGAAGAGATGAAAATAGCTGCTCGTCTTCGATCTTTCTATTCGCTTCATTCTCAAACTGGTTTCACTAGTTTTAAAAACCTCTTCGAATCACTCCCAGCTACTAGTAATTCTTGATCGTTGAAAAGGGTTACTTTCCTATTCTCTAGCAACTTTGTTAGTGTCAAATTAATGTTCTAGTTCCTCAGATATTTGGAATGAAACTTCTGTTACAAAGGTTACAACTGGCAAGCTATTCTCACTGAACCTACAGACAGGAATCACAAACGTTCTTTCTTGAATATTTGCATACCTCAGAGAACTAGAAGCCTTATACAGAAAAGGTGTGATAATTATTCACTGTTTTTAGTACTTTTCACCTAGCATCATGCAATTTATTTGTAATCTTAAAGGGTGTTGTTTCTTTTATGGGCTTGATTTTTTCAATCTAAATATCCATACCAACTCACTAAGATGGCTAAAGCATAAGTAAAGTGGCCACCGTGTGCAGATATGTGCTTAGCCCGTCATTCAATCTTTAAAGGCGTAGTTCCAGAGAACAAGGCTTGATGTGCATTGCCAACATGAAAAACATGTTGACACTATTTATGGTGCATTTTCAATCAAATATAGAGGTCAAGACTCTATATTTGGGTGTAAGACCCATTTGTTGCAATGTGCATAAATCCCCAACAAAATACCCCACAATTGGTTGGGTCCCAAGGACTGACGATGAAGAAATATGTGTTGCGAATTTGTATTCTGAATTAGAACTAGATTATCTAGTTAAATTTCTTCCCTATACTAACGGGTGTGGGAATACTTTTAATTTGTGTTGAACGGCGATGTTTATTTTTATTATTTTTTGTATTTGGTATGTTAATTATATATTTTCAACAGATTATATTCCGTAGAAAATTGTTTGCCGTTCACTTGTGTTTTGTACTTACTGTTTTTGGGATGATAATATAACAAATTAGGTCGGCCCACAACACTAACTCTCCAATTGTTATACCTTAGTTTATTGGGATTGTTTTGTTCTAATCACTAAAATAGGTTCAACATTTCCATTTTCCTTTCCTAAATCGATCAAATCGTTCGATTATTCCCCCTTGATTTTGCATCTGTAGCCACATACGTTGTGTTCTGTTCTCAACGCAGCAACATATAATGACTGTTGCAATAATTAATTAGAAATAATCATGCTCTTGGTCTTAAATCATTAAATTGTCCCGTAATTCATCTAACACCAATATATACCGTCCCATATAAGACATGTCCTAAGTACCAAATTATGATCTTAACAACCTCTCCTTTGATATATAGCAAAATTAAAATATTTTTATAAAGACAATCTATCACGAGTTCATCATAATTTTTCCAGTAAATCCATAGATATTTTATAACACCTTCTAAATCGTTGTTCGCACTGTTTATGTTATTATTATTGATATTATGTTCTAAAATCACTAAAATTTTGTTTTCAAATTTTATTTTTAATTTTCTCTTTTCTAAAATCGACAAATTGTCTATTAGTTCTCCGGTGATTTTCATCGTATAAAACATTGTTTTTCTGTTGTTAAGTCGCAATATTGAGAAACCGTTGCAATATAGACATTATAAAAGAAAACATTGGTATTTTGGGTCGTAATATCAAAATTAAATTGCAGGTCTTTGATATGTAACACCAATATAAGACTCCTCACAAACATTTCAACAATAATTATTTCATAGACAACACTCTCTCATTGATATAACAATTATATTTTATAAGAAAATCATCTCCCTAGCTTCATCATGCATTGTCCTAATCCTCAAAGATTGTGATATACCCACCCTTCTAAATGATTGTTCCAAAACTTATACTTAATTATTCTTCATTATTTATATTCTAAATCATTAAATTTGGTTCAAATGTCCATTTCTTCCTTTCCTAAATCGATCAAATCATCTATTAGTGTCTTCTTGATTTTTCATTTGTAGCAACATACACTGTTTTTGTTGTCAAAGTTGCAACATATAATGTAATTGTTGCAACATCTAATTATAGCAAATCGGTCTTTTGGGGCTTAGATTTCAATTAATTCTCACGTAATTCATAAGTAAAACACAGTATATAGTCCCCTACAACATTTTCTAAGTCAACAAATTATTGTCATAGACAACACTCTCCATTGGATTATAGCAATTATAATTTTAAAATACAATCGTCTCACTAGTTGATATCATGAAGTGTCCAGTAATCAATATGAATAGTTATATTACCAACCCATCTAAATCGTTGTTCCAAATGTTTTAACTAATGTTTGCTACAATCACTAAATTGGTGCAATTTCCATTTTTCCTTTCTTAATCGATCACATCGTCGTTAGTGTCTCCTTGATGTTCACTGTACAACAAGTTGATGTTTCCTCGTTGTGAGGTTGCAACATATAAAACTTAGCAACAAATCGTTCTTTTTGGGGCTTATTTGTATTCAATTATCACGTACTCGATATGTAACAACCAATATATAGTCTTCTCCACCATGTCTAAGTAACCAATTATGATCGTAGACAACACTCTCCATTGATATAACATTTATTTATAAGGACCATCACTTCACTAATTCGCATTGTTGTCCAAGCAAATCCATCTGATAGTTTTATATAATCTCTTCTAAATCTTGTTCCAAATGTTATACTTTATTATTATTGATTATTTATGTTTTACATCACAAAAGTTGATTCAAATTTTTATTTTTACTTTCCTAAATCGATCAAATTGGGTCTCTTAGTGTCTCCATATTTTTCCATTTCTAGCAACATCTCTCTTTTCTTGTTTAAAGTCACAACATATAAAATGAAGTGTTTGCAATCGATATTATAACAATAGATCGTTTGTGAAAAATGCCCCATTATAAGGCAAAGCCCATCTAGTTTAACAACAGTAATATAAGGCCAACCTTATTCTTAAATACGTTTCTTATTTTCATTCAAATAGTATTTTCAAAATTTCATCGTTTCCGCTTTTGCGTCCTTCTTTTTACTCTCTCTGTCTCTCTTTATTCATGGGATGTCCTATGTCAAATTGACTTGTCTCTTTCATATTAAATGTGAAAATATGTGATTTATGTCGTCATTCCCCAGGCACACGTTTTTATCGATGGCCCTTTGGTTCCACCAAATTTCGGTACTACTCCCATGGTACATGATGTCAAATACCTATACAATTCGAATTGGTGATGATTAAATGATACGATTTTTGAATGGTTAAAATGGATTTCAAACATTAATCTCATTAAAGGCAAACTTCATTGTCAAAAAAATGCATGTCGCGGATTTGGTCTGTCCACGATATCGTGTATTTATGCTTATTATATCTAAAATATTTGGAGATTTCAACTCTCTTATTTCTTAAGTAAAATTTATTTCTTGTGGTTTGTATGTGGAGAAATCAATGCAACTTCTTTATACAGAGGATCGTGAAGAATTTTGATACAGATCCCTGTTCGGTATTTCTTCTGGATTGGCGATCAAATTTACGGAGTTTGACACTGTTGGAATGACAGTCATATCAAAGAGTACCGAATGGGGATGAATGAGAAGAAAATACCAATGTTATAGCATCTAGAAGCTAATATTTGTATTCTTTGGTTTGTTTTTTCTTGTATTTTTAAGCATACCAAGAAGAATTTTTTAGGTGATAGAAAATTATTCTATGGTGTGTACAACCAATACAATTTCATAGTTGTGGACTGAATAGACGTAATTTTGCACTCCCTGATACAAAAATAATTATTATATAGTCGTGACGACGAATTTGTTTGCGAGATACGCCTCATCTATAGCAACATAAACATTGCTCAAACTGTTTCTTAGCCTATAATCATGCTGTGCAACATAGACTCACAGGTTGCTATAATATAATCATCAGTGGCAACATTGCCACAAATGGTTCTACAGGCGATCAAATGTAGCTACATATGCACATGTTGTGACGCTCAATGTTTTGCTACTCACATCATCTGTAAAACATATGACCCAAACGTTGCTACATAAAATCATTTGTAGCACAGATACTCAAATATTTCTATATATGAATCATATGTCTCAACAATTCAACAAATGTTTGGTACAGCATCAATTTGAGCAACATCTGCACAGTCGTGAAGGACGAATGTTGCGATATACGCATCAGCTATAGCAACATATGATTCAAATGTTGCTACATAAAATCATATTTAGCAACATATGACTCAAATGTTGCTACGTAAAATCATATGTAACAACATATAAATTAAATGTTGCTATATATAATCATCCGTAGCAACAAATACAACAAATATTGCTACATGCGAATCATCTGTAGCAACATATGCCACATGTCGTGACCGACGAATGTTGCGATACACGCATCAATTGTAGCAACATATGACTTAAATGTTGCTACATATAATTATCTGTAGCAACATATGGCTCAAATGTTGCTACATATTATCATCTGTAGCAACATGTTGTGAAAGAGAAATTGATAAAATAAACATTGTGTTTAATTACTTTCTCGTTAAGATAAAATAAAAAAAACATAATTGATAAATTAAATATTGTCTTTTATTACAAACATAATGTAAAGGATGTAAACTCTGAGATATTATCCCATAAGCCCAAACATATTGCATCAGTTTAATTAGATTGTCACATAACAGTGAACTGGGTGGACGCAATTCTGTCCGACTAAATCAAATGCTCGATGAATATTGCAATGGAATATGACCCGAATGCCGATCCACCTACATTTTGTACCATCGGTTCTATTAGACCGTTAGTTTCTCATGGTTGAGTGAGAAACTTCTCTGGCAAATTATTCATTATTCCACTCCGCTTCAACAATTTAGGCAGCAACTCGATAATAGGTTGTATGAGTGTGAAAAACTTATCATATTCCGTAACCATCAGGTTGCAGTCATAAACATTGATCAATCCCTCATGTAAGAGAATCTGAAGAGTCACGAAATGGGTGCCCACGTGTTCATGACTGTCAAAATCCTTTTTGCATCAATCCAATCCATGCCTCTAGGAGTTAGTCTAATACCTGTGACATCGTCAATCATATCATCATCCCATACAAAGTCATCTATGACTAATGATTTTACCACCAACAATTGTTTCCTTATCGCTCATTTGATTATATATATGTAGGAAGTTCATATAGAAGTTGAGATCCAGGAATATATCTCTAGGATCATAGTATTTCGGGTATTTCGAATGCCTCTAACGCATGAGGTTAAGGATTTCGTCAATATACTGAAATAAAATAAATATTAAATACTTAGGAAGAGTAGTCACTGAAAAAAGATACAAGAAATAGTTAATAATATAAAAAGTAGGATTAGCCCACAAAACTGTTAAACTTGTCATATTCCTGAAATCTTGACCGGTAAAAACATGCATGCCTTATTCCATTCAGATATCCTTTGCACTCGTCACCTTCAACAGTTCGGATTTTTCAGCTACAGAGGGACGCCTATGAATATTCAACTTTTTATACTCCGTCTTCCTCCATTACGTCCCTTGGAATTTCTCCAACTATCTTCCTCTTCAAATTTTGCATTGCCTTGGCAAATTATTCTTTTCTCCGCTTGGACTGTAGAGTATATGCATGCCGCACATTCAGCAGCAGCACCAACACCAACACAACACCAGCACCATAATCATCAGCAGTACCATCAAAAATAACTAATTTATTAACGACTTCATTAGAAACTCTTTCTCTTTTGATGGTTGTTGCTCCAGCCAACACCACTTTAACTCTATCCAAAACAGGATAAAAAATTGTTTCAACCAACCCCAAAGTTATTAGATATGGCATTTGTAATTCCTCTTCTGTTGGGGTAATGCATGGATGCACAACCTAAAATTGTAAAAATGAGTCATCAATAAGAATTACCATGTTGCTACATATGAATTATTTGTTGCGACACGTGTCACAAATGTTGCTACAGATGAATCATTTGTAGCAACATATGTCACATGATTCTAAAATCAAATGGCGACTCTAATAATTCAAACAGAATATATTTTTCTTTAAATAAAACATCTATCACATCTCATAATCATAAGTAAAGCACATGCATCAAGAACCACATTTGAATATAGGAATATGCTCACTATAACCATTTTTCATTCAATCATACATGTTCTCTATCATTTCATAACTACAAGAAACCTCTCACAACGCCCTTCTAAGCCTACTCGTGCAATGTACAGGTGAAATCCCATACCCCAACTTCTACTTAGTAAGCCTAATAGGATATCATGGACTAGTTCATACTTCATCATTTACTTAATTATTTAGGGAAGATCAACCATAACCGACATAGACCATGAGAGCTTACACGAAATCCGGTGTCAGAAAGACCTATATCAAAAAAGGGTGTTATAGTTGTCAGGGTAGAACCTACATACTAGCTATTATGTGGATCCTCTAGTTAAGTCCTACAGGGGCACATAGTTAAGGGAAAAGGAGATTGCTCCTAGAGACTATACCTATTGCATTAACGGAGAATTCTCCATCTCATGAATATATTTAATATGACGCAAACTCTTGCATTAATGGGAGGGTCTTTTTCTCATTGGTCATATCCTCTTGGCGCTTGGTATACTTTCCCAACTTACTACCATTAGTCTTTTTAATTGTATCTACATGTGTGAAGAAGTATTCCCTCTTAATTTAATACAATTCAACATACAACTGTTAGATTCATTAGGTGAGAATACACTTTAATCCTAGAACCAATATAAAAAACTGAGTAACACTTTCATAATATCATTCATAGTGTTTTCATGAGAAATAATCTTTCAATCTACACAAGAGATTAGCCTTTATAAATAATTCATTCCACACAATGGGTAGAACTCAAGAGAGTGGAAACCATCCCACACTACCTTACTTGTGTTGTTTTGATAAGCCATGTACCTTGCAAACAATTCAAAGTTCGTATATAACATTCTCCAACATATATGTAAACCCTGGAATTTACCCCCTTTTTTCAAGGTCAAGAATGAAGTATCACAATTACCCCCCATATACATCACAATAGGCATGAAAGCAAGACTCTATGACTAGATAATCATCAATTACAATACATCATGTTTACATCTACTCAATTCATCCATCAACATTTATGATATTAGTTCATACGATGCACATGGGTTCGCGGAAGATTTTCACAATAGAAATCATTAATGAATCCTAATATATTCTTAATATAAGGCATATAACATAAAGAAAATTCTTTTGGAGTGAACCGGTGGCTAGATCACAAGCCCTAAATTTTTTTGTCACAATATCAATTTCAAAAAATGGAAGTTTCGAAGGGCTTCATGGAGAAAGTAATCCATGAATCAACACACCCATAACTTGGTTTATGTTATTTGATGAGTTTTAAGTTAAAGAGTGTGAATATTGAGTGCCCTAACTTGAGTTCTTCCTTTTTCTTCAATGATAAGTTAGAGAGAGAATTTGTGAGAGAGGAAAAGTGGGTTTTGATTTTTTATTGTGAGTTATGTGGTGGAACACTTATTTTAATGTGTTAATATATTTTAATATACATACCTAAATAATGGAATTCATAATTAAGGGTTAACTAAATGACAAACAAATTACCTAACTAACCCTCTCCTTAGCCGGGTGAAGGTAGTGAAGACAATCCTACCGATGAGTTCCCATTGACGGGGCGTCGATGCATCAACGAACCATATTTGGGACAGGGGCTTCATTTTGGGGTGCAAGTTGGTGGAGACCAATTATGGAATCATGACTCCCATTGATGGGGAGTGAGTACGTCACCGGTCCGTCAATGGTCTCGTCAACCCAAGTTGTTTTTGACAGCTTTTTGGACTCTTCCTTGGGTCCTCTCATTGGTCGTTGGGAGGTTCCTAGGGTTGTCGTGCCTTAACATTTTAGTACTAGAACCTTAGTTTAGAGTTAGGAAGATTATTTTTGGACCTTCACCTTAAATTTAGACCTCCTTAGGGCATTAGGCTACGACTTAGGCTTTAGTATAGGTCATGGGACATTAATGTTGTTACATTTATCAATGAAAAATTTGATACCTATAGGAATACATAGTCCCCTTAATACTGTTACTCAATTCATACATGAAAATCTTTTTTTTCAAAAATATATCAAAATCATATTTTGATATGATCATTGATGAATCGGGAAGTCATACTACATAAACATTGATGGTATATCTTGATACCATACTGCTCATACATTCCTGGCATACTCGATTATCATACTAATCATGTTTCAGAAATTATTTTCTGAAAACTAGGTTTAAGAACTCAAGTGTTGGCTATAAAAAGCTTCTCATGATCTATAACTCAAAATAGGGTTCATGCTGAAATATAGACATGAACAAATCAACTCAAGGATCTCAATAAAAATATATAAACTCAATAATTATGAATATAATTTTTAAAAAACCATGAACTCGAGAACTCAAAATTAACTTATCTCAAGAATACTAAAATCTAAGAAAAGAATCATAGATTACTCTTTAACTGATCTGAAAAAAAGATTAAGGGTGTGAGGATGAACTAGTCCAACACTATAATATCCTTACACGCCTGGAAGAAGAAGGTTCTTGAAGAATCTTGAATAAGAACTTCATTAAAAGTTTTGAAACCTTAGTTTGAAAGTAAACAACCAAGAAAACCTTTCTTGAGATTCTTGCATTAGTTTCTTGAAATCTCTAGGGCCCGTAATTATAATTTTCATTAGTGATTCATGATTGTATGGATGAATTTGAGTTGTAAAAAGTAAAATTCTTTGATAAAGATCTACCTTGAAGAAGAATCTTGAAAATTGAAAGACTTTTTTTATGAAGTCTTCCACTTTTTATTTTTTGTTTGTGTTTTGTTTTGGGGTTTGAGCGAGATAACAGTGGATTAAGAGATAAAAATCTGATTGTTTTAGGTATTTA
Source organism: Solanum habrochaites (assembly GCA_027704765.1). Taxonomy (NCBI): domain Eukaryota; kingdom Viridiplantae; phylum Streptophyta; class Magnoliopsida; order Solanales; family Solanaceae; genus Solanum; species Solanum habrochaites. The sequence continues at coordinate 22,281,950 of JAKWJA010002494.1, forward strand.
TTTAGTAAAGAAATTTGTTTAGCATTTACTTAGATGTAAAAAGTAAAAAATGAGCCTTTTTAATGTTTTCCCATTGGATAATTTGTAACAACACCGTATAAGTTACTAAAGTTGTCATAATTTTTTACTCAAACACTTGATTATTGCAAAATTGGCGGCGTTAGAAAGATGATTCAAAAAAAATTAATTTGATACAGTATGAGCCACATAACTCTTTATATTCTAAGAGATATGATCATTTGAAGTTTACCTAAGTAGAATCTTACATCATAACTTAATTGATAAGGAAACTTTCAATTCAACTTTGTGTTAGGAGATTCTAGTTACCTTAAATAATATCCAAAATCGTAATCACTCAAAAAAAAATAACTTTACGGATATGGAAGTTAAATAATCACCCTATATGACCTTATAAGTAAAAGAAATAGTCCGCGTCTTAACCTAGAAATTTTGGGATGTTACATATAGTCTTCACTTTCTCCATATCTTGATGAACCTAGTCTTGTCCTATCAACCAACCTTAAACCACCCAATAGGAGATCTACATCTCCTCCCAGAGCCTCATATGGATCCATCTGGATTCTAGAGTGATAATTGCTATTGTTAGAAAAATCAATGAGAGATAAGTGATCATCCCAATTACTCTTGAAATCGATCATACACGCCCTCAACAAATCTTCTAAAGTTTCAATTGTATGCTCTTGTTGACCATCAGTCTGAGGATAAAATCATTACTTAGTTTCACCTTTGAACCCAAACCCTTCTGGAAAGACTTTGAAATTTTTTCAATGAATTGCGAACCTCCATCTGAAATGATGGACACCGTAACTCCATAAAGTATGACTATCTCTTGAATATATAACTTAACATAGACTTATGATAAAAAGGTAGTATTTACCGACTAGAGATAGGATGATTTAGTCATTCAATCTACAATCACCCAAATCGAACTATGCTACCTGCGAGACCGCGGTAAACTAGTAATAAAATCTATATTGATCATCTCACACTTCTATTTTGGAAGATCTATATTCTGAGCCATACCACCGGCCTTCTGGTGCACTAGTTGACTTGTTAGAAATTCGGGCACTAAGCAACAAACTCCGCAATACACCTCTTCATACTACTTCCCAATAGACTCTGAAGTCACGATACATCTTTGTGGAAACTGGATGAATAGATTATCTCGAACTATGAGTTTCCTCTATGATTCTCTCTTGAATTTTATCCACCTTGGGTACACACAGTCTACCCTGATACCTCAATACACCATCTTCCCCTTGTTCAAAAGCCATAACTTTCTATATCCGAACATTTTCCTTCAGTTCAAGAAAAATAGGGTCTTGATCTTATTTATCTTTCACTTCAAGAACTAATGATGATTTAGCCCCATTTATCACCACCACTCCTCCTTCATTGGAATCCATTAATCAAATACATTTATTCATCCCCATTGAATTGAAGGTTATGATTCATGTTATGAATTACTTCTATATGTTTAGAAGTAGTTAAGAGTAGTTAGAATCAATAGGGAGTAAAGAAACTCTTTGAAAGAACTCGGACAGAATAAAATACTATAAACATGTAAGGAGAGTAAACCTTGGCCATTGAGTTGCACAGGTCACCAACCCATAAACAATAGAGAAAAGTTTCTCATGTACTACTGGGGTGGCGATCCAGCCCCGACGAATTTTCTTTCTCAATTTCTGACACAAATTCACCTAGAATCGTATGGTTTCACCACTTACTTAGATTTGAATAAACAACATAAATATATGATAATCTACTCAAAGAAACCTCTGGATCACTAAATTTTATCTCAATAGCTCAAAAATAACCCAACAATCAAGAATATGAATGAAATTTTGAAAACACTCATCAAGAACGCAAATCCTTCATGTTTGATAATGAAATTTCATTAAAATAGCATGATTAGTGTGTGGGTGAACGAACCCAATAGTATAAGAACTCACATTCCTTTTAGGGATCAAACCATGGTGACATAATCCTTGATTCACAAGAAAACATGATGAAAGTCTTGAACCTTCCCTCTTATATCCTCTTTTCTTGAACTCTCTATGAAAACCCTAAGCTAATTAAGATTTTTAAAACTGACAAAAATCATACTTGACACCAAAATATTACTAAAAATAATTTTAATCCAATTGTCTTAGGAAAAGACGAAAATACCCCCTCATATTTTTGGAAAATTTTCCTTAACTAGACAGGATAACTTCAAATAGGTATATTTTCCGCATACAAGCTTGAAATCGAGAAAACTCGGTGGAATTTGAAAGAGAATTGTTATACGCACAAGTTACACCTCCCGAAAGAAGTATAAGTTTTTATTTCCAAATAAAGAACCTAACATTAGGGTAAGGTCAATCTCATGAGGAATATGTTTTAGACTTAAGCTAACTCATAATTAACTACGTTTAGCTAAACTATTTCCAAAGTAAGTAACAAAAGGGGGATTTGTAAATAAAATAATAGATGATTGATTGTATCACTACGTAATAAATAAACAAGATTTGCATTTGAGATATCAATATGAGATGCAAACTAGGTGTAAGTGTTCATCAAAAACTCTTAATGTCGTATTCCTAATAACAGTAACTTTATCCTAGTGTTTGACATACAAGTTTGGTTAATTGGGTATTCCTAAGTGATTGGTCTTCCAAGTATGGAAATTGATCACACAACTTGGGTCCTTCTACAGGTGTGTACTTTACTAACCTTACCTTTAACCCCAGATTAGCCCTCGTGTCAATTGAGTGGCTATTAACCCTTAGATCAAGAAATTAAGGTCACGCTATTAGATAACACCAAATCCTTATCTAAATCTTTGTTGTTTAATAATTTTCTCATTAATTACCTCCTTGGTCCGGAAAGTAAAATGAGGTGAGTTCAAACGTTAGCATTTGTTATAAATAACTCTATTCCAATAGGATTAAAAGTACTTGCATGAACACTATTCACAAGTTACTGAATTACTAATCACACATTGTTAATTTCTAATGGTTCCCACAAGCTTAGCTAGTTGAAATTCACAATTCATAATGTTGTTAACGAAAAGAATCATGAACTTACTATCAAAGTAGACAAATACCGAAATCTTGAATTGAAAATCAAAATCAAATTGCATAAACAAGCATCGAGAATTATATTGCTCAAAAGTTTGCAAAATAATTCCAAAACAAAAATGATGGTCTCCAATAATGTCTAACCCTTAAAAATGGAAATAAAGTTTGTTTTTATAGTAGAAAAGTCCTAAACAAAGTAGGAAGATGAGAAAAGGAAAATTTGGCTCACACGCGGTTTTGATGGACGACACGAACGATGGGTCGTGGATCAACCTACGGTTTGTGGTTCACTTATGTTGGTCAGCACTTGGTTAATATTTTAGGCTCTTCAAAATATGGTTGCCACCTATGGTTTGTCGATTGGACTACGGTCCGTCCTTTTTGTCTTTGGGTCAAGAACGAGAACTAAACTGTCTAATCAAAATGACAGTTGTGCCAGTTAGTCTGTCATTCATTCTATGGGGTATCGTTTGCCTCTATGGTTCCAAAATTTGTTATACTTCCTTGAAATCACATCCATGCCTCGCCACCTATGGCCCGTAACTTGAACAATAGGCTTTGGTTGGGCTCCATAGACTGATACTGTTGACACTTTAGTTCTTTCTCTCTTAAGCACTTCCGAACCTATTTCCTGCAAACATTACATAAAAACCAACATATCTAATAACAAAAATCCCAAAAATTACTCAAACTTCAAGTGAAACACATGTATAGTATCATAAAATCGCTGTATATCAACACCCTAAACTTAAAATTATTGTTTGTCCTCAAGCGACACACAATCTCTAGATGACACTCATGTAGAAGTAAACATACAAACTCAAGAAATCACATGGGTTTTTAAATCATTTTCTTCCCTTAGTGAAAATCCTCTTTTAGACTCAACAAGCTAACTCATGTGGATGAAAACATGACATAGACAACACAACACATATCACCATATACACTTTCAACAATCACCAAGATAACACTCTTATTCAATTTAACATGATTCTTCACCACAAAAAATCCTTTGCATTAAAAATAGCGCTCAAAAGTGAATTAAATTAGAGCAGTGCTCAATAACATAGGCTTGCCCTTATTTTCACTGGATAGACGCCCAGGACTTGTCACTAGGATCACTATAAGGCTTTGTTAAGTGTCAAGTAGAATAAATTTGGGTATTCTAAGAGTCTTTTCTGTCCTCTTTGACATTACATTGGCTATTTACCTCTATTTTCAACAAATTATTACTTTTTTTTTTGTTTTCTGCTCTTTTCCTTAACTTATTTCAACATAAGCGTGACTTTGAATTTTTTGTTCTTTTTTTTATATTTTCTTTTTATTTATTTGTTCTTCGGCATTATTTTCATAATTTTTTTCATTTGAAATTATCACACCTTCTACTATCTTTTTCTTACGATCCACAAAACAATTTTCATACCCTATTATTCTTGTCTCCTTTTTCAAAGTCACCCACAACTTATGTATTTTGCATGAGTTGAGGTGCACAATGTCCTAGGTCGGACCAGGTACAAGATTCAGGTTAATTGTGACTTATACACCATCAACATAGGGTTTTATCCAAAGTTAAGGTGCAAGATGTCCAAGGAGGTACCAGGGCCAAGAATATTTTTTAGGAAAGATAGGTTATGTGTATTAAATGAAATGGTCTTAATTAGGCTCAAATATTTGGGTTGAAGGGAGAATTTATTTGTTTTGGTTGGATCATTTTTGTCTAGTGGACTGATTTGAACAAGGGCTTATGATTATTTCCTAATTCCAATCATAGATTATCCTAATAGGACCAACCATGCAAGTTTTGAATTGACACTCACTACATCAATATACAAAATTACCTCGCACACACTTGGCACATTGTTTCATTATTGAAGCATATAGTTCATGCTCTAGATTAAGCACTACTACCATTCTGGTTCCTATCATGTCACATACAAAGACAACACAATCAACTCATTGACCCTACAAATGTAACAACTTTCATGTTCTTATGTTATCATGCTTTCTATCTTTCAATCTAATTCTACACTTTAACACTTCTAATATGCCGGTTCAACAAAAATATAAAATAGTCCCTTGAAAAAAGAACAGAGGCAAGAAAAACCCAAGGGAGGGTTATGAGTACGAGATTTAGACTCATTTTGGGATTTCTTTATATATATTTAGCTTCATCAAATGCTTAATTTGTGCCATAAACTGATGTTAAATCCTTGATTTTAGGCATATGGATTGAAGAACAAAGAAAGGATACTAATAGGCAAAAACTAACAAAACAAATTGAAGAAAGAAAAAAGGAAAGCCTGGTGATCGTCAAGGGAACTTGGAAAACCGTTGAGGAGCTAATTTTACCCCCTAAAGTTATAGTGTTCCGACCCTAAGGATAGAAACCAATTTATAGATTAAAAGTGGTAGTCAGCAAATCAGCGAAGTTCTGTAATGCAAAGAGAGATCCCCCAAAGTTACTGCACTTGAGGATGTTAAATGCAAAGGCAAAAAGGAGATAAAATAGTGCATTGGATAGTTCGTTGCGTGGTTCGGTGAACCCGACTTAATTTGCCTAATGGACTTTCATAGCCTATTTTTGGTGACTTTAAATTATATGAAGAGCTAATTTCATATGTTGAGTTTATGTTTATTTATGTTTATTTAGGTTGATTTATGTTGAATTAGTCCAGAATACTTTCATCTTGAGTTTTTCATAGTCTTCAAGAATTTTAGAGATTAAATTTGGAGATTTTTTAAAGTGTGCTTTGAATTGTCTACAAATTGAAGCATTGTTAAGACTAAATTACTCTTACCTAGTTGATGGCTAATCGAGTAGGTAAATGATTTTACTCTTTTTCATGTTTGGCTAAAACACCAATTCTTGGGGTGTAATCATATGATTATGGGTTGACTTAGTGTATGAGTATTTTTAATTCCTATTTTAAATGCTAATTTAAAGTGAGTTTAGTCATTAATTTTGGTTTAATTTATAAATTTATGTTGCAAATGCAGTTATATTTTTATTTTCTTGGGTTACTCAAGAGAGAGGTTTTGAACTAAGATTATTCTTTTATTATTTGTAGGTATTGATTTGATCTTGGTTCAGCTTGAAAGAGTGAATCCTAAACCCAATCCTACCCATCTATAGAGAGAGAGTAAATGAATTAAGTTGTGGGTTGTTTTTCATAATTATGTTTGTTGATGTTTGAAAGAAATCACTTGATTTGGGGTAGTTGTCCGAGAGCAGGCTATATCCCTTATAATCTAGCCTACTCACTAGTTTTTAATTGTTTACTTGTAGTTTCAATTACCTATATATCTTAATTTTCCTACACTCGGTCACATCCCAAGAATTATTTTACTCATTGTTATTTCATATTGTTTGTGACTATGTTGTATACTTGCAAAACAAAAAACCCCAATATGACATTCGTGTCACCCCTTTTAATTTTTTTCATGTCTTTTTCTATAATTTATATTCCTATAGCTGATTTGACCACATATGTACTTCCTGATTGAATTTAAACATCTACCGCTCTTCCTGAGATTCGATCCAAAACTCTTTTTGTTGGGGTTTTTACTTAACTAAACGATCATGGCACTCTAATACAATGGGGTGTTTGTGTATTAAACATTAATAAAAATCGTGCCAATGTCGAGAGTTTTATTGTTTAAAATTATTTTAATGAAGTTGAGTTGTGATGTTTCTAGTTATAGTAGAATCTACTTATTTTATTTTTATTTTTATGTTGATTGTGTTAAATAGAGGAGCATATGAGCATTAATGGAAGTAATCGTAGCCAAGTGGGACACAAGGATGATGTTGGAAACTTATCTTAACATCAATGGACCAGTCTAAATGGGTGGTGTTGGGGAAATACCTCTACCTCCGGTTGAAGGAAATGATGTTTTCCACATCACAAGAACCATGCTTCATGAAAATCCCCATCTGCATATCAGGAATTTTTTGGATGTCTGTAGACCGTTATCATTCAAGAATCAATCGGTCTTAGGTTGTTCCCATTTTCTCTAATGGGCGAGTGTAGTAAGTGGTTGGGTGAGTTTCCAAGAAACTCAATCACTTCCTGGATGGATCAGATCATAGTGTTCTAAGCGATATTTTTCCCCATCAAAGATGATGATACTTATGGATTGTATCCAAGGTTTCAAATGCTTGGAAGGTGACTGTAACGACCCTAAAATGAAATAGGAATAACTACAGCCTCATATAGGATTTGAAGTTGGTAACTTGATTATATCATGAGAAATTGATTTTAAAGTTTAGTTTAATGATTTTTAAAGTCAAACATCAGGAACAACCATGACGTCCATAAACTACTCATTTGAACTAGTGTTTTATAGTGACTTGTAGTGGAGTTTTGGAGTGCCATTTGAAGGTCGAAATCAAGATAAATTGTTCTCTTACTTATAACAACATGTTTAGGAGTTAAACATTAGGGTACGACTCCCTATGGACCCCAACATTTTCCAAAATGTTGTCAAGACAACATAATCTACGACCAAAATCCACGGCAATAAGATCAATATACAGCTCCTGGGTCTTAGGCATAGATTAGGCATGCAAAGGCCTGCAATTGTTGAGTTTCTGACCAAAAATACGGACCCAATCCAAGTTCAGTTGACCAATGTACGATCTATGGATTGGAATCGTAAGTGAGGTCTGCAAAAGTTGCTTTCATTTATCCAAGTGAAGGTTGGTTTGGTAGAATCACTCTTTGCTTGTTTAAGACACTAGACGTTTGCTTTAAGTATTTTTAGGTATTTAATAACATTTAAGTCCTCATTGATACTTCATCTTTCAAAATCTAAACCCTTTCTATCAAAAGTTCTCTCTAGAACTCTCTTGGAGTCCAAGGTCAAGTTCAAGCTAGGGCTTGGAATTTCAAGGAACTTCTTCTTCATTTTTTGTGGGATTATTTAAGAGTAAGGTATGATTACTCTTTATCTAAGTTTATATTTATTTCTATAGTTCATTTCAAAATATCTTTTCAAGATTTCAAGTTCATGTAAACTAGGGTTCTACTCAACATCATGGGTTAGTTTTCTAAATTGTTTTTAAAAGGTTTCTAATGACATTGTATGGTTTTATTGAAATTGAAAACACTCCATGAACCCATAATTTCTCTCTATTCTCAATTTATACCTTTAAAGTGGGTTGTTTGATAATGAGCATATGAATTGAAAGTGTTTAAATGGCTTTCGAATGTTGAAGTATGCTATTATATATGCTTATTTATAATGAAATTGGGTGTATTAGTACTTGATATTTATGTCCTTGAAGGAAAGTTTTGAGAAATTACTTGTTTATATATAATTGATTGCTTGATGTTGATCCACTTGAAAAGTGGAGGTGTTTACTTAATGCATCTATTGTTGACTATATATGTGTGATATATATATATTATTGTGTCATTATTATGTCTAGTATGAAATGGATTTAATATTTAGGTCTTGTCTTAATTGACATTGATGAATGAAGCATGAATGAAGTTCCTAAGAATATGTTAATGAATGTAGAGTCTACTAAAAGGTTATTCTTGATTGAAATCTAATGAATGAATGAAAGGTGGAGTTGAGATGGACGCTCATACATGAGTTGAACTGGAGTATCTAGAAGCAATCTAAATATCACCATTGAGCTATTAATAATTAATTTAGGAAGGGGATGGGTACTCATCCATGAGTTGAGTTGGGGTATCCAATAGAAGTCTTTTGAGGTGGATGTCCATCCATGATTTGAGGAGGGGTATCATGTAGAAACTTCCTTATCCAATAATTATGTGCCCACATAGGTCTACAACTAGTGGATCCACTTAAGCAAGAAAAATAACCCTACCTTAGGCAAGTAGGGATCCTTTATCCGGTGAGGGTGACAGCGGGATTCCATGATTTAGCTCTCATGATCTATGTCGGTGAAACACTTATTCCCATAATGTGAGATGTCATTATAGTTTCTTGATAGGTTCTACAATGTGTAGGTAGTAGTATTGGATGCTATGTAAGCATCACACGAGTAGGCTTAGAGAGGTTCATAGTGAGTATCTCTCAATCCTTATGACTAATGGAAGAATGTTTCCTTAAGGAATGAATGAGTTTCTATGCAAGGTAATGGATAATATTGACTTAGAGACTAATTGAGATTATGCATACTTTACTTGGATTGTACTTATGTCTTACTTTCCTTGTCATGATTTAATGAATTCAATGTGCGCAGTCTTGGTGTCTCCAAGGGAATACTTAGTGTGAGTAGTATAATGGGATGCTACTTGCACATTGCAGAAGTATGAACTAGAGTTGTATTAGACAATAATCCTAATGTGATAATATGATTCATAGAATGTTTGTCTCTTAAATGCTTTATTGTGTAAAGGGGGAAAGGATTGTAAGGTGAATTCACTTTAGGTTATCTTAGTGTGTCACGACCGGAGTCTAGACCCTAGCCGAAACTGGCATCATTGACCTCTCAAAGGTCGCAGACAATCCTAAATACGTCATGCTTACATCATCTAGGTTAACTTTAGCGAAAAATTTGAAACTTTTAGTTACTTGAAGTATACATAGACTTCATAGTAGGATACGTTATACTCATATAAGATTTATCTATATCAGTTCATAATCTTTCACAACAACCATATAATACCAAGATACTCAACTGTATGTAATAGTCATATCTGCATAATATATAAAGTTGCTAGAATGACACCAATACAATGTTGTGGAAGTAATTGAGAAGAAACTCTAGGGAACATATTCCACTTAGCTCAATACTACATCTAAACATCGAATATATAACAGGCAAGCGGCCCGAAAGCCTGAGGGGCCTACCAAGTCCGAAATGAATGCTCACGTCCGGATAGCTTTTCAACATCGTTCGTAAACTCTAGCGTCTCTTACACGTGCATGCACCAAAACGTAAAGAGTTGTTATGGGATTAGTACACATGGTACTAAGTAGGCTATATGCAAAGCACACACAAGGACATGCTGATTAATAAGAGCTCTCTCCTAACGATATAAGTTATTGAAAGTCAAGTAAGTGGACTTGCTAAATAGGATTATGAACGTCATGCTGTGAGAGTAACATGCATCATCATACATATTATTTTTAACATAACACATAACATATTGCACATAGCATATAACATATTTCATATCATGCGTTCATATTCCATGAGATCTTGGAATCATGGAATTCACATTAAGACTTCCTAAAATGAGGGCTCAACATATGGGACCTCAACTAGGGATTCTACTTTATCAAACATAGAGTCTGCTTCATTCATTCTTATGTACTTCAATTTTGTTCATTCATAGGCTAGTATAAACACCAGCTATACCTAGGATGTAGTTTAAAACTTTCATCGGGTTTACTGTGCAATGACCAAGAATAACCTAGTGTTATTACTTGAGACTAGTTCACCTCTTTATTATCATATCCAAACACCTTTGGTATCATTAATTTCATAATCTTTAATACTTTGAGAAACTTCAATTTTAACCGACATAGAACATGTGAGCATCATAAAATCTGGCTTTCTCCCCACACCGAAAAAAGGTGGAGTCACTGGTCAAGGTGAAACAAAGAACATACCTAGCTCGCTTAGGTGGAAACCACTAGCTAGTTCCTATGTTGGAAGCATAGTTAAAAGACTAGGAGATGGACGGACAGTCTCATCTCATGAGAAATACACGAACCTCTACTTTCTCGAAAGAAGGAATTGCAACTCATAGCTAGCCTATCGATGCTCAGTACAAAGTTCCATTAAATTTATCTCATACATCATAGAAGCTGACTTCTAGCATGAGGACATCATAGCTCATTAGATGATTTATCATCTCAGCATTTTGTATTAAGTGTGAATTGTCCTTACACTTACATGTAGAGTGTGATTTTGAGACTTGTCTCTTAATATTTAATACTCTCTTAGGTGAGTACTTTTGGTGACCTTATATAGGCGTAGGTACAACTTTTCTCACTTGCACTAGCCTCATATTATGGTGTCACCCTATTCTTTCTTAATTTTTTTCGTTTCATCTTTACTCACCTTTCATTATTTGTTCATCGTCATCGTATAACATACCATAGGCTTTCTTGGAAGTTTTAACATTGTGGGACAATGACTTAAGCGTAGAGATACTAAAACTTGTTCTCATTGTACTAACCCTATATCCTCATGTGCCAACTCTTTCATCTTGCTTATTCCTCATTTAGTATAAGTTAATCCTTTTAGAAATTTCATTAAGTGACATTGATTTTTAGGCGTAGATGTGGTTGCCTCACAAGCACTATCCTATAGTCATGCAATCACTCTTTTCTTTACATATTAACTATGAATTCATTCTTAACACTTTCGTTTGGAGTATTCTTGAGATTTGACTATACATCATTCTACACTCCCATCACGTGAATGTTCATTTCATCATATGCGAATGCACTTGGCCTTTTAGTATATTTCACACTTTTACTTAACCCTCCTAGGTTCACATCATTTAATCACATACATCTCAGGTTTATTTCTTTTAAACGTACGCTGGACTTATGGATCCATATATACAAGTCATAATGCTTCATTCATAATTCGTTTAAGTGACTCATACTTACCAAAGATTATGTGATACAAGACTTATGCATCTTGTAAGTATGACAAGGTCTCGAGTTCGATTCCTATTTGAAGCATTCATTAATTATTTATTCACGTAAGACTTATGCATCAATACGAAATTGAGCAAGGGAACCCGATTTTGAATCCCTTGAGTAACACTTAATCTTCTATTAAACTTTGATAATTGTGTTTTTCAGATTTGGGGGACCCTAGGTCGATCCCATCACTCCCATGTATTTTTCTTTCTTTTCCATCCTCTCTTGTTCGTTTAAGGCCAAGGGGATGTGGGATCGATTCAACCCCCCCCCCCCCCCCCCAAACTCATTTTATTTCTCTTAAATTTCCTGTTAACTCTCTCACCTATCCAAGAGGTTTTGGGTTCAATCCCCACTCACCTCACTTCTTTTATTTTTTTTTATTTTGCAGCTTTCATAGATTCTCGGGTTCAATCCCCAACGACCTCACATGTTTTAATTAATTTTTAAAATTTCCATATTTCCCAATATTTTGCCGAAACCAAATTTCCATCATCCTGGAAATTTAAGAACATTTTTGCAGCCTATTTTCTCACCCTTTTTCACATTAAACTTAAAAGACATTTCGAGTAGTTTAGGGAGATCTGTAGGTGCATTTTCAAGGTTACCTTAAATCAAGACTTATCACCCAGTTCAGCATAATTATACTTATAAGAACATCACGCTTTCAACATTTTCAGTACATTCATCTCATACATCATAAAAGCTTTCTTCTAGGATGAGGGAATCATAGCTCATTTATTGATTTCTCATCTCATCATTTTGTATTAAGTGTGAATTGTCCTTACACTTACATGTAGAGTGTGATTGAGACTTGTCTCTTAAATTCAACACTCTTCAATGAGTACTTTGGTGAAATCTATAGGCTTAGGTAAGGTTGTGATTCCTTGCACTAGCCTTATATTATGGTTCCACCCTAAATTTTTTCTTAACATTTACTTCATATTTAATCAACATTTCATATTTGTTCATCGTATCAACAACATATGCGTTATTGGATTTCACATTGAGGACCCCATTGATCTATGCATAGAATACAAACATTTCCTCACTGGTACTGCCTAATCTCATGTAGCCACTCTGTTCTTGCTTACTTTATCGTTTAGTCTACATTATACTCTCTTAGAATTTAGTTTAATTACATTGATTTTTAGGCGGTAATTTAGCTTGTCTCACTTGGCACTAGGACTATAGTCATTTAGTCACTCTATTCTTTGCATATTAATACGAATTCATTCTTAACACTTTCTTTTGAGTATTCTTGAGATTTGACTATACTTATTCTACACCCCATTACAGTGAATGTCATTTCATCAATATTGTGAATGCACTTTGCCTTTTTACGATGTTTCACACTCTTTACTAAACCCAATAGGTTCACATCATTTCATCACATACATCTCAGGTTTACTTACTTTTATTACGTACTCTTGACTTATGGATCCATACGTACAAAGCATGGAGGCCTTTCATTCATAATTAATCTAACTGACTCAGACTTACCCAAGATTATGTGTACAAGACTTTCTTTGAATTTGTAAAGTATGCCAAGGTATCGAGTTTGATTCCTATGGGCAACATCATTAATTATTTATTCACGTTAAGATTGTGCATCAATACGGAAGTGGCAAGGGAACCGATTTCGAATCCTTCCGTAACACTTAACTTATATTAACGTTTGATAATTGTATTTTCCGATGGGGGGACCCTAGGTTTCGATTTCCGATTACCCCATATATTTTTATTTCTTTTCCCTCCTCTCTTTTTCGTTTAAGGCCAAGAGATGTGGGATACGATCCCTCACAACTCATTTTATTTATCTTAAATTTCCTCTTAACTCTCGAAACCTATCCAAGAGGTTTTTGGGTTTGAATCCCCACTCACCTCAGTTTCTTTATTTATTATTTTATTTGCAAGATTTTCATATTGTGAGATCTCGGGTCAAATCCCCCCAACCGACCTCACATGTTCTAGTTCATTTTTTATTTAAATTTCCCAGGAATTCCCAATTTTGGAACAAACCAATATCAAGGGAGAGTGGTAAATTAATAACATTTTTGCAGCCTATTTTATCACCCTTTTTTCACGTTTGAAAACTTAAGACATCTCCTGAGTAGTTTAGGTAGATTTGTAGGTAGGTGGCTTTTCAAGGTTACTTTAAATCAAGATTATTCACCCAGTTCAGCAACATTATACTCATAGAACATCACGCTTTTAAACATATTCATAACACGGAAATAACATCATTTTTTAACATGTAATTAAGGACTTCAAAACCGTGGCGAAACTAACGGCACACCACATGCACCAAACAAAGGTTAATGTAGTTCACATTTCAGAACACACTGTGTCATTGTCTCATTAATTTTTGAATTAAATATTCAAACAACGTAATCACAACCAGACCAAAATCATTACAAGAGTCAATACCAACGCATACTTTAAATTTAAATAAAATATCTAATGATAGGGGCACGCAACGGGTCAATCTTAGTTTCTGGACGGAAGATTAAGTTGACTTAGAGGTCTCTGGGGAAACGTTACAAAGACGAGAAGAAAACTCATACTTAAGATTGTCACGCACTTGTTTCATTCAATGCTTCCAACTTCCACACGAAACCAAGACTCCTCACCCGAAACATCAAGCACAAACCCGTCGAGGAAACCCTTTTGTTTTCGTTTTTAGAAGTCTTTGCTTTTGAGTTTAGGTTCTTCAAGTTCTTGATGAACTTTGTTTTTTTTTCCTTTTTGGGGGGGGTTCTTGTTCTTTTATTGAAGATCAGTGGCAAGACGAGGGTGAGAGTTTGAGAGTAGATGAGGAGACTGAGAATGAGGTGGGATTAGATTAGGAGAGTTAGGTGGATGGAGGGCCTTAGTCAAACCTATGACTCCTCATTATTTATTAATTTTATTAAAAATATGATTTTTCTTCACTTAAATCAGAAAATTAAATATTAATTAATTCAACTAATTCACTAAATATTAATTAATTCATTTAACTTGTTGCTTCCACCCAGGTTCGAACCGGGTAAAGTTTAAATTTGCATAAGGGTAAATAAATATTTAGGGTAATTACAATACTAAACTTAGCCAGGAAAAGACCATTTTACACCTAGACCCTCCAAATTTAAGATTACCCCTTTCAAGTTCGGCTAAGACACATCCGGGTGAATCTTAATATTCTTGTGCCCTACATGGCTGGACCCAAACTTGCCAAACTCAAATAACTCACCAAGTTGGTTGGCTTGTCTGTAGCATAGGTTCAGAGGTCTGGTTCTATGTGCATCAATCTGTGTGAACCCGGTATAATCTTAGGCATTCTAGATACATTAGGCATTACTTAGCATAGTCATTTTAGGGTTGTTACATAGTGTGTATGGTGGTATGGGAAACTATCCATACATTGCACAACGTATAGCCGAAGGGTTTCTTGAGGTGAAGGTTAAAAGGTAAAGGCAATAGTATCCTTCTATTATTGTCTAAATGTGAAGTCATGACTTATATGATGTTTATACTTCTTCATGGTGTCTTTTATGCTATTGTTCATGATATTTTAAAAGTGGCATAATGCAATGATTTCCGATCAAATTGTCCGTTTTAAGCATGTTTTTGCATTGTCATCATACTTGGTACATTTTTTGTACTGACCCATATTCTTCATGTTTTTGCTACAAGTGTAGGTTAAGGCACGTGATATTCCTTCTACCTAGTTTGAAGTGTTGGGTCACTTTCTTCCAAGACACGGTATGTCCTCGTGATTCGAGGACAAAACTTAATTTTTCCTTAAATTTATGTAATAGACATTTTAGTAGTTATTTTAAATTGTATAGGGTTGTGTCCTTAGTATGCCGTGTTGCGACATGGGGGGTGCTCTTGGGTCGTGTCAGTGAGATAATCCTTGAAAGATGGATGATACTTAAGAAGTTGGTGCTTCAAAACCAAACTCATGGAATTCCCAATATTATGTTGATGCAATACTTCTATAGAAGCCTCAACTTGGTGAAGAAAGGAATTGCTGATCAACTTGTTCCCAGAGATATAATGGAACAATCATATGAAAAACCGTCTCAACTCCTTGATTGCATGACCATGATAAATAGGGCATGGTACACTAGTGAGGATTAAGTCTCCCTCTCAATTTTAGAATAACAAAAGAGTAGATCAAAAAGGATCAAGAGAGACACCAAAACATGGCAAGGATGATGACCCAACTGGATATCTTGGCTAAGAATTTTATGGGTGTTGGCACAAAGAGTGTTAATTATATGGGTGTTTGTAAAGTAAAACCTGATAAGGCACAATTTGAAGAGCTGTAAAATGAGAAAGTGAACTTGATTATTTCCTTTTTTATTTCTTGTGGTCAACAACACTATCCTACAGTCTAAGTGTCTACGCATCAAAGCTAGTTTAGTAACCTAACCAAGGGTTTGGGTCGTACCCCAAGAGAGTGGTAGTGAAAGTAGTAGCTACTTAGAATTTCTATCTAAATAGTGATAGTTTAAGACATTTTTGAATGTTAAAACAAATTAAATTCAGTTTGTGACACCAAAGTGTCAAATATCAAGATTTCTTTGTCATAAGTGGTAGAATGCAATAAAATAAATGAGAAAAATGTATGGGACAGAGTTCTTTGGGTATGATCGCTATATGCGAAGGGTAAAGTGGTTGGTACATAGCTTTTGGTAGCTAATTTCGAAAGATAGTGATGACTATGCTAAGTTTTAGGTGAAATCAAGTTCCCTCTCAAGCTACTTAACCCATATAAAATAGATTACTCTCAGACACTGCCTACTCTAAACTATCCATCCTACGCCTTATCCACACTCGCTCTTTTGACAGGAGTGCTTTGATATGGGACTAGGGCTCACCCTTTCGTGCTGAACCTCATGTCGACCCACTCCTTAGGAGATCATTCTACTGGTCTTAGTTTCACAACCTCCCTCTTGATCAAGTCAAAAACACATGGGTGATTTTGTATTTACAACTACAAACCCATTAGATAAAACTACAACCACTAGGTGAAATCACCATTAAAATGAAATCTAAGATGCAAACAAGCAACACCCAACAAATTAATCAACCCATAATTGCTATATCACACCCCAAGAACGGGGGTTTTAGCCACACATCAAGTTATAATTAAATATACTTAAAATGGTAAATGAATCAAGTGGGTATAAGAGATTAAACCTTAAAAGTAGCAAAGGAAGGTAAATGGAGAAGACCCACTTCCAATATAAGAACAAAGTTTCCAAAATAAAAATATCAATTGTTATTGTTTCACTATCTAATTTTCTATATAAATAATGAAAGAGTTCAGTATTTATAGACTTCAGAATTATGCTGGCGAATCTTTTCAGCATGGTTAGTCATGATTGCTGAGTAATTTGGTGAATCGCACCTCGTTAAATTCATCACCGCTTGCATGTTGCGTTTCTTGTCTATGTGTTCTAGATCGATGGGAGGAAATCTTTCATTTTTGCAGAACTAATCGGTGAAATGCTGATTGTTTATTTTTGTTGCCTTTCGATCCACTTCTTTCAGGGATGACTTACTGTAACAGAGGGCGTAACTTCGCTATACTGTGGATCGCCAAGTGTGTTTGGCGATGAAAATTTTTTCATCTTTAGCTCTTATTCTTCGTTTTACTTTCATTTTGCGCCTAAGTTTCCATGATCCTACCAAATCTTCAAATACCTGAAACTTAGGAGTTTTGATCAAATATCGAGATAAAATAAACAATCGAGGACACTATTTCCATTAAAATAGTCCCTGGACGAGTCACTTTGAGGACTCATCAACACCCACAATTTAAACTTTTTCTTATCCTCAAGTAAAACTCAAGTTCAACCGTTCAAGCAGGATGTCAAAATAGTGCTACACAAGACTCAATCATGAATATGCACAACAAGACTCAAATCACTCATGCATATCTCAATTGTATACTGAAAGATTAAAGTTGTGAAACACCATTACCAAAGATTCTCGAGCTCACAATACTCTCTACTAATGCAAGTTCAAGCTCAACAAAAGCATATGCATGACCTAACACAAAGAATGATTACATTTACACACACGTAGATTTATCAGTTCAATAAAAGGAATCTAATGCAACGCTTGCAATTACAAAGAGGAACAAAATGATTGTTTTCACCCATAGGTTTGCCCTTATATTCCAATTGACTTTTTGTTCGGTTCACTCGAGATCAAAAAGGTCTTTCTAAGGCTTGTAATCGCGCTAACTGCAAAGGTATGGTCATTTAGGCCCTGTGGATTTTTTCAAAGAGATGTGAATTTCTCAAAACATCTACATTTTTCTTTACCAACCTTTGTCAAGTGCCATGAAGACAACATTCTATTTTCTTTCATGTACTTCTTGGAAACCCAATATCTTTTCATTTTGTGCTTTTATTCGACGACTTTCTTTTTGTTTTCTTTTTTTTTATCATTTTTACAGAGGGCTTCCATTTTGCTGCAACACCATATGTTAAGAAAACTTCTCTTGCACTTCTTGACTTATCTTTTCCCTTTTTACCACACCCCCAACTTATACTTTTGGAATAATTCAATTATGTACATCTCAAGAGGATTATAGGTGAAGGATCATGTAGGGTATAGGTTTCATCAAGTTTTTTCCAAGGAAAATGTTAGAAATCTTGTTCAATAGAGTTTCACAGGATCACGAGTATGCCACAAAAAAAGTATGTCAAAGTTGGATTACACTCTTTAAATGTTGCCTAAGATCATCTCAAAAGGATACCTTTCTAAATCTATCAGACTAATGGGGAAAATTCTACGTTTATTCGTACAAGGTTCAATGTAAGCTCATCACATAAGGAATTAACACTTAAGTCAAACAAGACAACGCACTTTCTCTAGTGTGAAATAGTCATTGTAAAAGAATCAATTCGATAATTGGCTAATCTCTGTGAGATGCAAAGAGTTCACATATTATAAATGTCACTTCATTTGTTCTAGTTGTATCCATACATTTATGTTTGTTCAATTGAGAGCACTTTTTCAGTCATCGGTATTGATTGAAACCGATACTTAAATTTGTACAAGAACAACAACTTTCAACACAAGAGAATTTTTTTTAAAGGGTCAAAATTATTTGAAATTAGGACCCCAAAGAAATCCATAATCTCAATAAATCCACAAAAAAGAATATTAAAATACAACTTTTAAAAAAGAGACAACCCAGATAAATCTCAAAACACAATTACAACAAGCATTCAGAATAAAAAAAACTACTCAAAACAAGAAAATCAAGATAGGCCTTACCCTACAACAATTAAGAGCATTTTTCGTCAAATATAAACAATTGTAATTCACTATCTAAAATGACATAAAATTGAAAGGGAGATAGAGAAATGTAATTGCTGTGAAGTCTTCCCATATGAAAAGGTAATGTAAGCGTGTTCTGTCAGGTAACTTCAGCTCTACATTGTCATTTCCCTTCTATTGCATTCGTCTGTCATATGAGTTCAGTCTTTTTTAGGGGGTACCAATCTTCTTTTTGAAGTAGTCATTCCATAGTTGACTAGCTCGTTGCTAATGTGATTCTTTCTCATAGCGCAACTTGATAGCTGCAATACTGAATGGACGCATGCATGTTTATAGCTATATGTGCAGAAATACCAATTTGGGGATGCTATTTTGAGAGATTTCTCAAGATTCTGGGATGTTCAATCGGTGAAAAAAGTAAAGATCACTAGTCTAAGTGGCACTTCGCCAATTGGGTGAACCTGTACACCGAATTAAACAGAATCATCATGTCATGCAGGAATCCTAACGGCGACCTCCATCGCTATCGCCAACACTACTGGCAATTTGCCAATAAATTCTCCAGCTTGCTGAGTTTTACAGGTTCTAACTTGGGGGACATTAAAGATAAATTGGCTACTAGAATTTGGTATGCCAAGTGGCTTGGTGATTCTCCAACTCAACATATTAAGCATCCCCTGCAATACCTTAAGGAAACTTTCCGCACTTTAACCTGTAACATCTTCATCATAATTTATAAAACTAAATCATAAGTTATGACCCTGAGTAGCCTCCTAAGAGGCAATAATGTCCTGGTTCGGTATAGTCCTGTCTCACTCTCTAATATTGGGGTGATACCTAGTGTCACTATGTAACTCTAATACATAGTTAGGGTGGAGCTGAGGCATGGCATACATTGGGAGTGATATGGTGTGATCGATTGATATAGAGTGAGATCATATCCGCGAATTTATCACTTACATATTCTCTCTCATTCCGTCCAACACTCGATATTGATGAGTGATCTTTGGAGAATGATTTGAAGTGTGTCCTCAACATGACTTTTATAATTTTCTCTGGATTTGTTTCTTGTGTAGGGAGGTATATACTTCCCTTCGCGCCTGCACTGGTCTTCCACCTTCAATATTTTTGTGTCCAAGCCATTTTGTTGAGATTCCAGTGAAGCTACTATGAAGTCTCCATTGACTTCTTGATCTGCCTCAATTGGCTTCAAACCTATTCCTTCTGTCATGCTAAAAGGACCTAAATAAATTTACAATAGTCAAAGAAAAACAAAACTAAAGATAAAATTAGTAAAAACTACTTGAAAAATAATTAAAAACTCTAAGAAACTACATTTTCACGTGACACAACTACCAGGTAGTGGCACCATTTTGATTTTTTGCTTTTGTATGTCTTGTGATCAACGACACTAGCCTACATTATGAGTATCTACGAATCTAATCTAGTTTATTAACCCAACCAAGGGTTGTGGGCGTGTCCCAAGGGAGTGGTAATGAAAGTTGTACCTACTTAGAAATCAATTCTAAATAGTGATAGTTTAAGACATGTTCGAATATTAAAACAAAACAAACTTAGTTTGTGATACCAAAGTGTCAAATATTAAGATTTCTTAGTCACAAGTAGTAGAATCCAATGAAATAAATGTGAAACAAGTATGGGAGTGAGTTCTTGGAGTGTGATCTCTATATGTGAAGATAAAAGTGGTCGGTACTTGCTTTCGGTTTCTAATTTCTCTAGATAATGATGAATAGGCTAAGCTTTATGTGAAAGAAAATTCCCTTTCAGGCAACTTACCCCATATCAAATCGGATCCTCTCAGACACCCACTCGTCTAAACTATCTAGCCTATGCCTTATCCACACTCGCTCTTTTGGCAAGAGTGTTTGGATATGGTACTAGGGCTTACCCTCTGGGTTGAATCACATGTCGACCCATTCCTTAGGAGATCATGCTAGTGGTCATAGTTTCATGACCTCTCTCGCTCGTAAACCAAAAATACATGGGTGTTTTTGTACTTTCAACTTCAAACCCATTAGATTAAACAACAACCACTAGGTGAAATCATCATTAAAATTCAATCTATGTTACACACAAGCAAAACCCAGCAAAGTAATCAATCCATAATTGCTTAATCACACCCCAAGAATGGGATTTTTAGCCACACATCAAGTAATAATCAAATATACTTAATATGATAAATGAATCAGGTGGGTATTAGAGATTAAATCTTAAAAGTAGCAAAGGAAGGTAAGTAGAGAAGACCAACTTCCAAAATTGGAAGAACAACTTTTTTCTTCAAGCTTCCACAAAAACCCTTTCCAAACTTAAGAGAAAACTTAAGAACAAAGTTTCTAAAATAAAAATATTAAATGTAATTGTTTCACTTTCTAATTTTCTATATAAATAATAAAAGATTTTAGTGTTTATACAATTTAGAACTGTGTTGGCAAATCTTACAGCACAATTAGTAGTGATTTGGCGAATCGCCCTTCTTTCAATTCATCACCGCTTTCATGTTGACTTCCTTGTCTATATGTTCTAGATCGATGGGTGGAAATCTTCTGCTCTGTGGAACTGATCAATGAAGCGCTGATTGCTTTTTTCCGTCACTTTTGATCCACTTCCTTCAGGGATCACTTGATGTAATAGAAGGTAAAACTTTGCTATACAACGGATCGCCAAGTGTGTTTGGCGATGAGCACCTTTGCATCTTCAGCTCTTTTTCTCAATTTTTCTTCTATTTTGAACCTAAGTTTCCATGCTCTTACAAGATCCTCAAATACCTAAAGCTTAGAAGTTTTCATCAGATATCTAGATAAAATAAACAATCGACTACACTATTTGCATTACAATAAGGCCCTAGATTATTCAAGTTTGAGGACTCATCAGAACGTCCTAGACAATCAAGGAGGAGGTTTGTCATGCAAACTACCATAGACCGTGTGGAAATCAAGATTGGGATAGAGATCATGGCTGGAGAGACTGCGAAAGAGATTGGTGTGATCGCAACGCCACTTGGGAGGAAATAGAAAGGAATAAAAATATGTATGTTCCTCATCATGAGAGTCAAAAGTCCAAGGAATCTTAGGGTGGTCGTACGAAAGGCATGCTATCATACTTTCTCAATAAGGTTTAAGGGTCCGACAAAGTGTTAAAAGAAATAAAATAGGATGTCTCGACTCTCAATAAGACAGTGCTCTCTCACTAGTCATTATTAAGTAGATGGTGACCCAAAAGGGTAAAATTTTGTCACATTTGAATCCAAGACGACCGAGGGGGGGGGGCTTGCTTAGTGATACAATGTCAGACCAAAAAAATGAAGCTTGATTGGGTGCTTTTGTCGTGCCACAACAATAACTAAGGTGCTTCTTGGAATGCAACCCAAATTTTTAATGCTTTATTTTTTATTTTGAATAATGGGTGTTGATTGTGCAGGTTGAAAAGTAAAGTGTGTCGGGAAAAAAGTAGTTTGGCGAGCAAAAAGTCCAGTCGATGACTCTCTCAATAGATCAGAGAGCCGACCTGGGACTAACCCTTGACCTATAAAACTATAATTAACCACAATAACACTTAGGTGCCTATCGCTTGTTTGAATAGTGCCGAACAGGTCCCGCTAGCCCCATTTTTCATCTATTAGAACCACCTAATTGAATCGAGGTATTGTAAAACTCGGCTAGATAAAGTATCACTTGGCGCATCACCGAGTGGTTCGGCGTGGATAATTTATTCCACATAAAGGGACACACACAGAGATGTTTTAAAAGGCCAAACAGTTGAAAATTTCAAAATAATTCATATTATCTCATTTCTAATCATGTGCACTCACTCGAACCTTAGATATTTCTATGTTTAATATTTCAATTACATTTTGTGTGTGATAGCGTGCTTGAAACTGGAATTTTTCCGCCTAGCTTTTCAAATTCTCAATTCCACACATAGGTTGGCTTTGTGAACACCATACTTTAGTTTAGTGGTTAAAATCAAATGCAATCAGTAAATGTGTGTTTGTTTGTATTGGGTAATTGCTTATATTGTGTTGGATGTGTTGGATTTCCCTTATTGTGTTTGAACTTGTGCCTATTTTTTTTAAAAGATGATTTCTCGTGTTTTATGCATTAAAAATGGCCAGTAATTGTTGGGTTAATGTTAATTTGTGTTGGGTATATTTGGGTAAAGTTTGAGTTACCCAAATTTTCCCCAATGATAGAAATTATGATGCCATTCTTAAGGGAAAAATTCATCAAATGGCCAATTTTTTCAAAATCAAAGGAAGTTTTGAGTCCCGAAGCAGGGTCATATGTATATGGTAGCTACTTTCAGAAATACTCCGTTGAGGCAGTGAGTGTCTCGGTGGCAGAGTGGAACGGAAATGGTGAGGTGGGGCGAGGTGTGGGAGGTTGGTACGGAGTAGATGTGGAGTTGATGTGGGGATGTATTGCTGGGATGGAGGTTGTGCGAGTAGAGGATTGGTTTTAGTGAGGGTGGGGGTGATAGTTGTGGGGAATGGGGGGGATGGTAGGGTAGGGTGGGTGGGAGTATGGTTGAAGGTGGGGGGTGTTGGAGGGGGGTTGGTGTGTGTAGGGTTTGTGTCGGGTATGGGTGGTGTATTAAGATGTGGTTGGCGGGGATGGGGGTGTTGCGGGGGGTTGATGGTGGGGGGAGAGGGTGTGGATGGGAGGGAGCGTGGTACGGTGTTTGATGGGGATGGGTCGTGGGGGTTTGATGGAGGATTGGTGTGTTTTTGGGTTTGGGGGTCTACGGGATGCGTAGGTAGTGGAACGCGTTGTTGGCCAGTACGGTGGATGCAGGATTGGTTGGGGGATGGGGGATTGGGGTTGTGAGGCGCGGTGGGTGTGAATTGGAAGTAATATGAAGTTGGGGTGGGTTCGGGATTGTGAAGATGTTAGTGTATGAGTTTTGGAATGTTTACTTTGGAGGTTGCATGTTTGATTTTAAGAAATAGATTAGAAAATTTGGTACGTTGGGTCGTTAGTTAGGTGCATCGAGCTTTTTGAATGGATCGAAAGATTGCCAACATCCCCTTTTAATGTCCTTTAATTTCATATTTTGGCTTAATTGAGTCTGTAAATTTTTGTGGGAAGCCTAAACTCGCTGAGTTCACTTGGCAACTCGATGAAAGGTTCCTTTGATTTCCCATTCTACACCCCTAACCCCTTAAAGTCATAGTAATATTTAGTGGGCCAGTCGAAGCTCGCCTATTTGTGTGGGCGATTCACCAAAGAGCTTGAGCATCACGGACATACCTTAATTCTGGAAAGTTTTCAAGTTGGTCCTTTCGGCGAGCTCGATCTAGTTAGACTAAGAAACTCGAAGACCGGTTCGTCGAATATTTTTGCAACATGAATCCTGCAATTTTCTTGAATTATAACTAACACTTTTCGATGTGTTTTGCAGATATTTCTAGACCCAATTTGAATGATAGTGGTATGCCTGCTTGAAAACAAGAATGAGCATTGTGATAAATGAGGAAGCAATTACTTCCACCGTATATAGCAAAAAGCACCTCCGAAGGGAGGCAAAGACAAGGGCAAGACGCCTGTAGTTGAGAAACCAGAGTACAACTCCGGTAGTTATAGGGATTCCTTTTATTCTAAGACTTCATTCTCCGAGCCTGAGGATAGTCAATTATAATAGACCCGGCGAGCAAAGATCTGCAAAGTCTTGTCAAGATCCATCTAGGATTTTAGAGTTTATCCCTTATAATGCACGCATAGTGCAGACTCTCGCACAAACTATGGTTCTAGCACCACCAGTTCAGGGTCCTCCTCCTAGTTACTTGATCGGTTAAAGGCCGAGGGTTGAGGACCATTGTAGAAGAAAATATTTTGTCCACTAATGGTGTTGTGGACAACTATCCAAATGTGTGGGACACTCTCTGATTCCACAGGTTCGAGATCTTCACAAGGACTCATGGCCCATACATTCCTACACGGGTCCGGTAATTTTATACGGCTTAAAGTGACCTGGTACCTAACGAAGGGAATAAGATCAGTGCCTTCAGACGGGTAGAAACTCTGATGGTCCAGCAGAGGATGGTGAGATATATCAACAATGATATTAATGTTGTGTTTGATAGGGATGTAAACTTTGAGCACGAGTAATAGAGGATGAATACTTCACATACTGTAGATGACCTAAAGGATAGGCTATCTCTCCTTATTTCTAACACCTTCCCTTGTTGGATTAAGGTCGGATCACCTATCAAAATGAAGGATCTGAACAAAACAACTTAGTACTAGTTTGGGTTAATTAGCAACTCTATCATGCCATCAAAAAATGAGTCCATACCCTGCAACCCAAAAGCATCCTCTCTCGAATATCTCATAGTCAAGAAGAGTCAAACTTGGGCTAATAATAGAGAACAAGATGGCTATGAGGTCCAAATGGTGCCAGACATCTCTTCTACTTCTTGTAATCATTACAAATTTATGTCGTTAGACTGGAGTTCATTGTAATGAGAAGAGGTATTTAAGATTATAGCCACATCCTCTATCGAAATCTGATGTATAGAGGTCGAGTACACATGGGACAAGGCGGATAAAAGGAGAGGAGTTCAGGTGGTTTACATCCCTAAAGCTTGATGTAAATTCTTTACCTGCAAATGCAACCTTGTCTACTCCAGCCCTCGGGATTTCAAGTACATCTTCTTCCACTCCTTCCCAGGCTGCAAAGTTCTTCTGTGGCCTCCAAGTCCCCTAGACTACTGCTGGTACCATTACCTCAACGATTTCGATCAGTCAGGCTATGCTCCTTAAAGTGGGGCACCTAGCCCATTCTTCCAATGTGTGGGCTTCCTGACCAAAGGCCTAGTTGCCCTAGATGATTGAGAGATCCATTTAAGCTACATTGACACCTCTATGGATTTATGTTCACACTATGAGAATAAATATTTGTGAGAGATAGGACACTGGAATAGCACTAAGGTTGTGACTTTGAAAGATGAGGTTTTTGAGTTAATGAAGGATGTGGACCATCTGAAGTCCAAAGACTTCACCACATTATTTGTATAAGGTCCCTAAAAATCAACTAAGGTAGAGAGAGCCTCACATGTTTCTAAAAATGTTAAAAACATGTTAATAAAGTGTTTTAGAATTTGTATAATTTATTTGAAAAGGTTTGGAGGTCAAACGTTTAATAACATCCAAGACGTTCGAAAGTTGGTCTATAGACGTGCTAGTGTGTCCTTGTATGTTTGCCTTGTTTTTATGTGTTGTTTAAAGTACAAAAATAGTAGGGGTTACCCTAGAACCTTAATAGACATGTTAAGGGTCAAAACTTTTTGGTACGACTCCCCAAGGACCACACTAAAGGCCCTCAAGGAGGACCCAAACGTTAAATAAGGAAACTTCCCAAAGGCAGCGTGCAACAGTAATATAGGGAACCAGTCACATGTCGCGCGCTTGGAAATGAGTGTGCCTGTGCGTCACGCGCCCTACATAAGGTTCACTGCATCAAAAAAATTATGCGAGACAAAATAAGAGGCTGCCTCCGCGATGTGAAGCCACTTCCCAGATTCGGTTGTGTCATTTTAAAGTCAAGTTTAACATGTCTAAATGTCCCAATAAGTATGGGGTGTTTTGGTAACTTGGGGAGATTATTATAAATTTTTTTTATGACTTATTCAGCCCCTTTCCCAAGCCGAAACCCAAACACTCATTAAGAAATCAAAATCCACAATATCGTTTCTCTTCCACATCCTCTCAAACCTCTATTGGAGGAAAAACTCAAGGTTCAAGCTAGGGGCTGAATTTCATGGTTTCTTATTAAATTGTTGGTGGACTTCTCATGTAGTAAGCTATGGTGATCCTTCATCCTTAGTTATTCATTCATCTAAGGAGTTCCTTCTAAGGTTTTTCAAAGAGAATTCATCATCAAAATTGTTATCTTTCAATCTAGCCATAGATTCATTGTCAAATTTATTTCCAAAGTAATCTTATGATTAATACATGGCTAATTAATTATTTTAAGATGAAATTTAATCCAATTCCATGAATAACCCATAATCCTCCCGAATTCTAAAATTATGAGATAATGTGTGTCTTTTGATCTTAATTAGATGATGATTGAATTATATTTATATTGTAATGAACTACCTAGTCCTATATTACTTTATGTCAATTGATGATGAATTATAGGAAATTGATCAATGGTGATCAAAGCTTGGATAATTGGTGAGTTCATCCTTATTCCTAGCCTATGGTAGTATAATTGGCTCAAATGGCATTGATTGGTATGTCCACTTATGGTGGCGGTGTTTATCTTATTTTCTATATATCTATATGTTATCATCATAGCTTTGATGGAATATTTATGTGGTGAAGTGTGATTATGATGATCATACATGTGAAGTTATATTCCTAGTATTCCTTTGTAATTCATGATATAGGGTGTGTTGATAATGTTATGATAATTAAATGATGTTGTTAGGGTTAGGTGTGGTCTATATGTTTATCATTGATAATGTACTCTTGATGAATGCCCCTTACCTATGTATCCCTCTTTGATTTTGTGGTCGTATATGCATGGTTAGGAGTTCTTCATTCAAATATTGGATATGTTCTTGTCTCATATGATCTAAGGTGAGTGTGTGTAGTCTATAGTCCTTAATACTCTATAAGTGGGCGACTTAAGATTTGGTGGATGTTGTATTCGTGTTGTGGTCTTTAGAGGGTGGCTTCCTCAATGCTATGTTGTTGTCGTTATGTGATCATGTCGTCAAATGTACATACACCTCATGCATACTTATAAGTAGTAAAGGTGCATAGTGTCTAATGAAAGTACAATTGTCATATACACTAATGTCTACTACTATGTATGTAAAGTATATGTCCAAGAAGCATCATGTGTATCTTAAATAGGATGGCTTGATAGTTGTACTCGTACGGTTAAGGGTATGGGACTTTGGTTATACATTTCACATGTCTAACTTGATAGAATAGTTCCTAGGGTAGTATATCTATATACATGTATATGAATTCATCCCTAATCTACGTACATGAAAATATATACATTATGATGTCAAGAGTATGATATGATGAACTATCAGCATGTAGTGTCAAACTGTGTTTATATGAAAGGTCTTTACATGAACGTACACATATAGACATATGAATGTATATAATGAAACATGTATGATGAACTAGTAAAGAGGAAATCTCTTGAGCGGTATTCTTAGTTAAACTTTAAAATAGGTTGTGCTTGGATATGCTATGTCCATGTGAAAGGTTTTCTCACATGAATAAGGTTGATGAAAGGACACTCTCATCTATAAAATATGAGCTAAGCATTTGAAGAGTTAGACCTCCTAAAGCCATTTTTATGAAGGAAATTTAATTAAGACTTTTCAATAAAGGAAAGTTACCTTAGCACCGAGTGAACTTGATGATAAGGGGTTCCATTCCCAATGTTGTAAAGATTGTTCACCATATTCCTGACAAGGTGGATAACTACAATGCCCAAAATACATAAAAATGGTTTGCATATATACCTCCTACTTTCTATAACTATGTTTCCCCATAGGACCTAGCTAGTGGATCCACAAAAAATGCTAGAATGATATTCATGTCTGACCTTGGCTAGTAAGATACCCTCTATTTGTGTGAGGGGATGACACCAAATTCCATGTTTGGCTTACATGGTCTTTCTGTCATGAAATACGGATTTTCCTAAAGTAAAACGGACAATAGAAGTAAAGTAATAAACCCTAACTAGAATAACCTGAGGAAAGCTGCTTAGTATAAGTGAAGGTATGGGACTTTACCTATGCAGTGAACAGGTATCTCTTCGAGGGAGTTCTAGGAAGGTGTTCTATATGTATCTGTATATGTATTTTATGCATGCCATTATGGTATTAACCTATTTTTTATGGTAATATGCATTTTATGAGTCCTATGGTGTCTATTTGTAGTGGTCTCACTCTATGTACATGATGTTGGTCTTAGTGACTATATGAAGAAAGTCTTACTTGGAATGTATGTAGTTGACTATACTTGTCATGTTGCAATATGAAGTAAATGATGCTTTTGGTCTCTTTGTGAGTCTACTTAGTATGTGTGAGGTTATGGGGCTTCACATGTACATCACTAGTAGTCTTAGAGTGGGATTTTGAGTAAGGTCTTATGTCGTCCTTATGAAATGAAGTCCAAGTATGATATTGCTGAATATTCCCTCTTATGATGTCATTGGTAGTGTTGACCTGCATTTAGTTTTAAGATGAGTCTTTTATGTGGTATATGAAGTGTGTTGGGTCATACATGAAGTGTGAGTCTCATGTTATGTTACATTATATGAATATGTATGTTTTAAGCTAAAGAAGGTTATGTGAGTGTACGCTTTGGTGGCCTTAAGGTGATGCTTCTGTGTGGATAGTGGAATGGGACAGTATTCATACCTTGCACAAAATATCACTATAGGGTTACTTATGGGTTAATGTGTTAAGGTAAAAGAAGATAATGTTATGAAAATGGTTGATGTGCTTTAAAAGCAATATATGTAACTTGATGAGTTGATATGGATAGTGTCTATTACTATATGAAGTATGTGAACTATATTGTGTAATTGTGTCAATGTTTATGAATAATCCTTCAAAAGGCATATTGCATGATTTCAAAGTAAAATGTCCTCTTTAAATGCATATTTTTGCATGGTTGCGATAATTAGTGCATTCTTGTACTAACACCATTATTCTTAATCTTTTTACATAAAGTGTAGGTGGTGGTAACTAGAGGATGTCTCTTAAAGTTAAGGGCTTGGATAGCTTCCCCAATTTCAAGGAAAGGTATCCTTATGTCTCAAGGATTTCCTATATTATCTTTCATTCAAAGTATATGTAATAGCTTAGATATTATGCTATTATGATAATGGTCATGTCCCTATTCTATTCTATTGATAATGACTCTAATATGGCAAAACAGACTTAGAGTTTAAATACGTATTATGACTTATATTTTATATATATATATGAAGTGATGTTTCTTGCATATGATGTGTTGTGAAAAGTTTTAAATTTTCTGCTAAATTTACTATGAAAATGCGACGAATGATAACTATGGGCTTGTATAAGACCTTCGAGAGGTCAAGTATGCCATGTTACTTTTAAGGGGTATTCCCTGGTCATGAAAAATATGTTATCAAAGCATGAGGTTTATAAAAAATGGTTTTAGGATCCAAAGTCTCATATTGCCACGTCTAGTAGAGTCTCGTTCATCGGTGGTAATTTGCAACACATCTATGTGCGAGAGAATATAGGACGATAGAGTTTCCCTTTTTCACTATTCTCGTGTCGTGCCATAGAACTCAACTCTATATGATCTCTCCCTTATGTTTTCTTTTCCGGTGGTCTTTTAGATGTGATTGCTTGAATAAGATGGTATCTCTTTGCTTAAGGAGGGAAAGGTGAGTTTCGATGATTAATTCGGTTTATTGCATGATGAGTATGTGTGAAGGTGCATTTGACATGTGTTGATGTGATGCCATTCATGGCTATTTATGTGATTTATGAGAGATAACATGTTATGTGAAAAATTAATGTTATGATATAGTTATAGCTTCTTAAAGAAGTTGTTATAGTATTGAGCTTGCTTCTTGAAATAACATGTTGTTATCTGGTTTGGCATGATGATAGTCTAATGATATGGTCTGCGTTTGAAATGCTTTGGAGAAATGTAGTATATAGGGTGAAGATTCTTGTTGACTTTATATATATATGTGTAACGGTTCACATGTTGCCTTTTTATGTGTATAATTCTTCATAGTTGCCTTGTGTGGATTTTTTGTATAAGCTTGATTCTAGAAGTGAGATTAGAGTGCTTACCTTGTATGGTTATTGAGGAGTATGCTAGTAATGTAAGAACCCTTATGATTAGTTTATTAGTTCCCTTGTGAACCTATTCTAAGAGTGGGGAAAAAAGGAAGAAAAGAGTTTTTGTTCCATAGGTTTGAATTATGTTTTTCCCTAAGGTTGTCTTAGAATGAAGAGTGTGTATTCTAGTTTATGGGGAGAAAAAGTGAATTGAGGTTCACCTACTTTAAAGCGGTTGGTTGCCTCTTCAGATTGACTTTGAGTATGACCATTTGAGGAAGTTCTTAGGTTCCACCAAAGGTCATAATGTGGGTTGAAATGACCTAGAAGTTACCTTTCCTAGTGTTTAAAGAAATGAAAGAGACCTTCATGGCAAAGTATCTCCTATGTTATCCCCTAAGGTGTTACCTATAGAGGATGGTTACATTAAAGTTCTAAGAAAATATAGTTGTGGACCTTAAGAGTCCTTACATGTACCCTATGTTATGATGGAGTGATGGAGTTACCCTTGGTATTCATAGTGTAGTTGAGACCTTATGTAGTTGGGTAGTATGATGTAACTTGATGGTTATGGGTTTCCTTTAGGTGTTTAACTTAGAGGAATGGTGATGCTTGAGGAATTGACCTTGATGATTGAGTTAGTAGACTCCTTGATATGACACTAAAAGTGAAAACCTTGAATGATGTTAAATCTTCTTGAATGAAGAATAAAAAAGGTTGTTCTTGATTTACCTTGACCTTGGTGTTTAAGGGAATGAAGTGACTAGGCTTACCCCAAGTGGGGGATAATGTGCCTAAATAGTAAGATTTTGCGTACCCTTGATGTTCTTATGTTGAGTTCCTTGAACTTCCCTATGTTGAGAATCACTTTGAGGTGATGTTGGTGAATGATTTGCTTAAGATTAGATCCCAGAGTTGGATGATGTGCCTAGTTATTAGGGGTGGTAACCCTAGGTGAGAGATGATGATGTGAGTTGTAAGGTTGAACATCTCCCTAAATTGTCTTTCTATTCTTACTCAACCTTTAAATTAAAGTGTTCCTAATATCTTTTTCATGATGAGAGTCTTTCATTAAAGTATAAGTTGCATGTTCTCCATACGTTAAGTATGTCTTAATTGACACTATGTTAAGCATGTTTTTAAGGTTCTAAATTGCATGGAAAAGGATTTCTGATCAAACCTCATGTTTTCTTATGTTAATTGTGCATCTTGATATGTTCGTTGTGCATTTAACTTCATGAGATGAGGTAAGGAACATGTTTTATGTCACTTATAATGTGTGGTGTTTTAAGACATTAATGGAAATATGAGTCTCCTTTAAATGAAATATGATGAGTTTCATAAAAATGTGTGACTTTTATGACTTGGGAAGTATTAATGTAGGCTCACACTTAAGAGGTGTTGATATGTTTAGCTAGTGCTCTTGATATGTGCCTATTAATTGCAACAATTTTCCCTAATTGATGCATGATTATGAAGAATATGGTCATGCTAGAAATTGAAAATTTTGTGAAGTGACTTCCTATTGGTGTGATATGTGTGGTGTGATTTACCATTTTGACTTCATTAGGAAGGAAGTATGAGGATGCTTTGGTTAAAGTTAAGAATTTCTCATATTAAAAAGAATTGACCTTTGTGCATTGCTTGTGTATGAACTCATGATAACATGTGTATACTGTAATGAGAAGGACATTTCGCCAAAAACATAACAAAACATGGTAATGTTACATATGACCTAAATGGTATTAAGTCTAAATTATAAGGATCTTCTTGATCAACATTGCTCATAATCTATGTGCATCTAGTATGAGTTGCTTGTCTGCTTCTGAAGTGATGTGAATCTACCTAAGTGTGCCTTAAAGGTTGTTGCATAATGATCTCTTATTGAAATTTGATGTAAATACCATGTTATGATTAGGATAAGGATGATGAACATGAGAAGTGTAGTTGATGCATCAAACAGTGAGTGAAGAAAGGTTTTTCTAGCTTGTGTTGCATTGAGTGCAAAGTGGGTGAAGTTGGTGTTCCTTTTAATTTTGGTGCATTGACTTTTATGTGCTGATGTGTTGAATGTTGTGAACTGATCTATGATTCATTAAGTCCATGAAAGTGTTTTAAATTGTTCGAAGTGTCATTCGAGGACTAATGTTCCCAAATGGGGATATTATAAGGTCCCTCAAAATGAGCTAAGGTAGCTAGAGCCTCACATGTGTCTAAAAAGGTTAAAAACATGTTAATAAAGTATTATAGAACTTGTATTAGTTATTTAAAGAGGTTTGGAGGTCAAACGTCCAATAACGTTTGAGAGGTTTGAAAGTTGGTCTTTAGACGTGCTAGTGTGTTCTTGTATGTTTGCGTTGATTTTATGTGTTGTTTGAAGTCCAAAATTATAAGGAATTACCCTAGAACCTTAATTACATATTAAGGGTCAAAACTTTTGGGTACAACTCCCCTAGGACCCCCCTAAGGGCCCCCAAGGAGGACCCAAATGTTGGACAACGAAGTTTCCCAAGGCAGCGTGCAGCAGCAAGATTCAGAACCAGTCACGCGTCGCGCACCTGGCGCTGAGTGCGCTTGTGCGTCGCGCACCATACACGAGGTTCACTGCCTCAAAAAAATTATGCAAGGCAAAATCAGAGGCTGCCTCCACGATGCTCAACCACTTACCAGATTCGGTTACGTCGTCTTAAAGTCAAGTTTGACATGTCTAAAAGTCTCAATAAGTGTAAGGTTGTTTTGGTAACTTGGGGAGACAATTATAAAAAACATTATGACTTATTTAACCACTTTCCCAAACCAAAACCCCAACACCCATTAAGAAATCAAAATCCCAAATCTATCCTCTTCAAAATCCTCTCAAACCTCAATTGGAGGGAAAACTCAAGGTTCAAGCTAGGGGCTGATTTTCATGGTTTCTTGTTTGTTGTTCGTGGACTTCTCATGTAGTAAGGTCCTTCATCCTTATTTATCCATTCATCTAAGGAGTTCCTTCAAATGCATTTTTTAAAGAGAATTCTTGATCAAAATTGCTATCTTTCAATCTAGTCATGGGTTCATTGTCAAATTGATTTCAAAAACATTATAATGATGAATACATGATTTATTATTGATTTTAATATGAAATTCAATACGATTCCACGAAGAACCAATGATCCTCCCAAATTACAAGATTATGATATAATGTGGGTCTTTTATCTTGATTAGAAGATGATTGAATTATGTTTAGATTGTAAAGAACTATTTAGTTCTATATTCCTTTATGTCAATTGATGATGAATTATTGGTAAATTGATCAATGGTGATCAAAACTTGAATAATTGGTGAGTTCATTCTAATTCCTAGCATATGATAGTAAATTGGCCTTGAACGGCATCGATTGGTATGTCCACTTATGGTGGAGGTGTTTACCCTCTTGTCTGTGTATATATATATATATATGTTATGATCACGACCTTGATGTAAAATTTATTTGGTGAAGTGTGGTTATGATGATCACACATATGAAGCTATATGCATAGTATTCCTTTAGTATTCATGATCTAGGGCATATTGATAATGTTATGATAATTGAATAAGGTTTTTAGAATTTGGTGTGGTCTATATGTTTATCATTGATAATGTACTCTTGATGAATGACCCCCTACATATGACCCCCTACATATGAATCCCTCTTTCTTATATGCATGGTTAGGAGTCTTCTATTCAAATGTTGGATATGTTCCTCTCCTATAATGTAAGGTGAGTGTGTGTACTCTATAGTCCTTATACTCTATTTGTGGGTGACTTAAGACTTGGTGAATTATGTACTCGTGTTGTGGTCTTTAGAGCGTGGCTTCCTCAATACTATGTTGTTGGCGTTATTGGATCATGTAGTCCAATGTACACACACCTCAGGCATACTTATAAGTAGTATAGGTGCATAGTGTCTACTGAAAGGATAATTCTCATATGAACTAATGTCTACTACTATGCATGTAAAGTATTTGTTCAAGAAGCATCATCTGTATCTTAACTAGGATGACTTCATAGGTGTACTTGAGTAGGTAAAGCTATGTGATTTTGCCTATACATGAATATAAATGCATACTAAGCTATGAACATGAAAGTATATACATTATGATGTCAAGAGTATATACGATGAAGTATGAAAATGTAGTGTCTAAATGTCTTTATGTTAAAGGTCTTCTTATGTAAATACACATACACACATATGAATGTATATAATGAAACATGCATGATGATCTAGTAGAGAATGAGTCTCCTGAGAGGTACTCTTAATTGTACTCTAAACTAGGTTTTGATTGGATATGCTATATCCATGTGAAAGTTTTTCTCACATGAATTAGGTTTATGAAAGGACAATCTCATCTATAACCTATGTGATAAGCATATGAGGAGTTAGACCTCTTAAAGTCATTTTTATGAAGTAAAGTTAAGTAAGACTTTTCAATAAAGGGAATTATTGAACTTGAAGATGAGGGGTGCCCTTCCCAATCTGGGAAAGCTTGTTCACCATACTCCTTACGAGATGGATAACTACAATTCCTAAAAGGAATAAAGAGGGTTTTCATATGTACCTCCAAGTTTCCATAACTCTGTTGCCCCATTGGTCTTATCTAGTGGATCCACCTAAAATGCTAGAATAATATTCATGTCTTACCTTGGCAAGTAAGATACCCTCTATTTGTTTAAGGGGATGACACCAAATTCCATGTTTGGCTTACATGATCTTATTGTCAATTAAGGCTAGTATTTCCCTAATGTAAAATGGACAACGGAAGTAAACTAATGAACCCTAACTAGAATAACCTAGGGAAGTTGCTTTGTATAGGTGAAGGTAGGGGACTTTACCTATGCATTGCACAAGAATCTCTTGAAGGGAGTTCTATACAGGTGTTCAATATGTATATGTATATGTATATGTCTCTTATGCATGACATTATGGTATTAACCTATTTGTTGTGGTAATATGTGTAGTATGAGTCTGATGGTGTCTATTTAAAGTTGTCTCACTCTATTTACATGATGTTGGTCTTAGTCACTATATGAAGAAAGTCTTACTTGGCATGTATATAGTTGACTATACTTGTCATGTTGCTATATGAAGTAAATGATGTTTTTGGTCTCTTTATGAGTCTACTTAGTATGTGTTAGGTTATGGGGCTTCACATGTACATTTCACTAGTAGGCTTAGATTGGGATTGTGTGTAAGGTCTTATGTTGTCCTTATGAAGTGAAATCTAAAAATGCTATTGTTGACTATTGCCTCTTATGATGTCATTGGGAGTGTTTACATGCATGCGGTATTAGGATAAGTTTTCTATGTGGTCCATGAAGTGTGTTGGGTCATATGTGAAGTGTGAGTCTCATTTATGTTATGTTATATGAATATGAATGTTTTGAGTTAAAGAAGGTTATGTGAGTGTTCACATTGGTAGACTTAAGGTGATGCTTGAGTGTGGATGGTGGAATGGTACATTATTCATGCATTTCACCAAGTATCACTAAAGGGTTAGTTAGGAGTTAATAGGTTAAGGTAAAAGAAGATAATGTTATGAACATGGTTGATGTGCTTTAAAAGCAATATATTTAACTGTCTATTGACATGGATAGTGTCTATGCCTACATGAAGTATGTGAACTACATTGTGTATATGTGACAAAGTTTATGACTAATCTTTCAAAAGGCATATTGCATGATTTCAAAGTAAAATATCCTCTTTAAATGCATGATTTTACATGGTTGACATACTTAGTGCATTCTTGTACTAACACCATTCTTCTTCATCTTTTTACACAAAATGTAGGTGGTGCTGACTAGAGGATGTCTCTTAAAGTTAAGGGCTTTGATAGCTTCCCGAAATTCAAGGAAAGGGATCCTTATGTTTCAAGGATTTTTTATATTATGTTTTATTCAAAATATATGTAATAGCTTAGATATTATGTTATAATGATAAGGGTCGTGTCCTTATGCTATTCTATTGATATTGAGTCAAAGATGGCAAAAGGGACTTCGAGTCCAAATATGTATTATGACTTAGATTTTATATATATATGAAGTGATGTTTCTAGCATATGATGTGCTATGAAAAGTTTTAACTTTTCCACTAAATTTACTATGACAATGCGATGAATGATAACTATGGGCTTGTATAAGACCTCCGAGAGATCAATTACACCATGTTACTTCTAGGGGGTGCTCTTCGATCGTGACAGTTTGAGTACGCAGAATATCCTAATGAACTTAGTTTTGAGTTTCCAGCTTGCACCGAGGTACCATCGGCTAAAACTAGAGATGTTATTATGGAGGATATTAGTATTATTTAGTTTGAGGATGAGACCGATGAGAAGCAGTTTGGGGAGCGAGAAGCGGTTGTTTATGAGGATCTAGATGATTTAGAGGGTGCCATATTCAATACAACCCAATAGGCATCTTTGAAGGACATTTCTATGCTAGGCTCCAGTGGAGCTAGTATTGATGTTGCACCGGTCATTGATGCCCAGACTCAGAGTGTTACCCGAGGTATTAATGTCCCAATAGACAGAGTGACTCAATAGACATGATCATTCCTTTTACC
The DNA here is from genome assembly GCA_027704765.1 of Solanum habrochaites. Taxonomy (NCBI): domain Eukaryota; kingdom Viridiplantae; phylum Streptophyta; class Magnoliopsida; order Solanales; family Solanaceae; genus Solanum; species Solanum habrochaites. The sequence continues at coordinate 22,319,364 of JAKWJA010002494.1, forward strand.
TCCCGCTCTGTTGTTTTGCTAATGATTTTTGTTTTAGTTGTATTTGAGGACAATTGGTTTTCTTTTGTGGGTAGGGTAAGATATTTCTGTACCGACCTCTTATGATTCTGTTTTTTATTTTTTAATATTGGGTTTTGTGATCTATTCATGTGTTTTGATTGTGTTTTGATCATAATCTTGTGGATACTTGAGCCTGTGGTTCCCTGTTATGAAAGAAAATGTTTTTAAACCTATTTTTAAAATGTGTTTCACATCTATTGTGTGTGATTTGACTAATCTTGTGTAAAAAAATTATCAGTAATGATCACTATCGATGAATTAAATAATTCTCTTAATTGAACAAAATGAATGTGTGGCTACAATGAGGTCAATGATGTTGCGTAGCTAATCTGTGAACTTTTAGCATCTTGTTGTGACTAGCCTATTATCGATTTGTCTCTTGCTAGAACATTGCACACTCTATTGAAAGTTTGGAGTCTTTTTTTATGTTGGTGTCAATGTCATGTGTGATGAGATTATTAGAGTATTGTGTGTGAATGCAAGCACTTAAAATTATTTTAGGCTACAATTTTGAATAGTGAAACAATTTGACAATATACCTCTTTTGTGGCCAACCTTGTGAGATAAGTGAACCTTGCTTGAACCCTCTTGAACCTTATCCTTTTCTTGGAAGAAACTTGAATATTTTTGATCCCTCTTTATCTACTTACCCATAACTTTCATGAAGTGTGAAAAAGGAAGAAAAATCAACAAGTTTGAGAAATTCTCCCTATGAGCAATGATTTTAAAAATGATGGAATCCCTCCATGTATAAAATAGAGAAAATAATAAATCAAAGAAAAGGAATAAAAACTTTGTTAAAGTTGCAAAAGAAATGGGGTATCTGGTAATGCATTTGAAGTTGAATAATGGATGTGAATTATAAGAATTATCAAAATTGTTAAGAAAAGGAAGAAAGTAATGTTCAGACCACATTTCATGAAGGTAGCAACCACTGAACCTAAATGACCATACCTTCACACTTATCCCCTTTACAAGACTTGAAAAGACCTTTCTGATCTTCAATGAGTTGAAATGAAAGTTCAATGGAAAATAAGGGAAAACCTATGGGTGAAGTGATATATGTGTTTACCTTTATGAGTGTGAGATTAATATGTGATTCAGGAACTATAAGTTGTTGAAGAACACTGTATGAATAGGGATTCATCTTTATTGTGAGGGAATTTAAATACCTTTGTTGAGCTTGAACTTGCATTTGGAGGAAGTACTGTGATCTTTAACATCTTTTATAATAGTGAGTCACAATTTGAATCTTTGAGTGTACAATGATTATTTCATGAGTAAGTTGAGCCTTGTTGTGTGCATTCATGTTGAGTCTTATGCAGCACTATTTGACAAACCTATTTGAATGAGGACAAGCAAAAGTGTAAGTTGGGTATTTGATAATTCCGAGATTCACACTTATTTGGGGTTTTGTTTATATAAATTTAGTGTCCTCAACTGCTTAATTTGTCTCATAAACTCATGTTATAGCCTTGATTTTAGGTATATGGACTGAGGAACATAGAGAGGAAACTAAAAACCAAAAGGAAAAAAACTGAAGAAACGCAAGTCTGGTGATCACCAAGAGAACTTGGTGAATTGTCAAGTAGTGAATTGGACCACCTAAAGTTCCACTGTGCCAACCCTAAGGAAAGAAACAAAGTAAGTGATAAAAAGAGGTAGTCGGGGAGTCACCGAGCAGTTCCGTGATCCAAAGAGAGATCTCCCAAAGTTACGGTACATGAGGATGATGAATGTCAAGGCAAAAAGGCGATAGAAGAGAGCATTGGGTGGTTCGTCGAGTGGTTTGGCGAACCCAACTTACTTCACCTAGTGGTCCTTCATGACCTATATTTGGTGACTATAATTTAGATTCTTAAGAGTGAATTTACTATGTTGATTTAGGTTGATTTAGGTTGTCTTATGCTGAATTAGTTCAACACACTATTCTCTTGAGTTTTTCACATTGTTGAAGCATTTTAGAGATTTAATTTGGAGATTTTGGAAGTGGGTTTCGAATTTTTTGCAAATAGAAGCATTGTGAAGACTAAATTATTTTTACCAGTTGATGGATAATCGATTTGTTAATCATTTCTTCTCTTTTATGATGTGTATCTAAAATCCCAATTCTTGGGGTGTGATGGTATGATTATGGGATGAATTTGTGTATGGGTATTGTCTTCCTAATTCTTTGTGTGTGATTATGGATTGAATTAGTGTATGGGTATTGTCAATCGGTATTTTAAATGCTAAATAAAGTGATTTTAATCATTAATTGTTGTTTTTATTTATGAATTATAGTTTCAAATGCACTTACTTTTGTGTTCTTCGCTTGCTCGATAGAGAGGTTTAGAACTATGATTAATTATTAATGATTGGTAGGTACTTAGTTGATATGGGTTCAGCTCGAGATAGTGAATCCTAAACCAAATCCTATCCATTTAGCTAGAGAGAATGTATGAATCAAGATGTGGGTTGTTCTTCATTGTTATGCTTGTTGATGTTCGAAAGAAAGCATCTAACTTTGGGATAATTTTTAGAGAGAAAGGATATCTCCCTTATAGTCTAGCCTACTCACTAAATTTTAGTTATTTATTAGTAGTTTTGATTACTAATATATCGAAATTTGCCTATAATCAATCAAATCCCGAGAATTCCTCTCCTTAATGTTATTTCAAGTTATTTGTGACCGTGTTATAGTTGATATTTGCAAAACGAAAACACCCCATCTGATATTTGTATCACCCCTTTTAACGTATCGCTCTCAATGGGATTCGACCCAAACTCTTTGTTGGGTTTTATACTTACAAATGATCATTTGCACCTAGAATACGATGAGTTATGTTTGAAATTTTAATCTTTACGTTACTCAGACTTCACCCTAACACTTACAACCCGTTCACCCCACCCCATAAAAATGGTGCAGTTGCCCTCAATGCACAAAAGGTATAAAAAAGGTAAAGAAAACATGTGGTGCATAAGCGCCGAAGTCCCATAAGAGGTGGGTGGGTCCCGAATCTGGGAACTTAGTAGATCAACAATAGGGACGCTCTCAGTAGCATCCTCAGTAATAGTGGGAACACCATCAGTAGTGTTCCTTCAACTAGATGGGCCAACATCTATCTCACGGGCATTCGCTTCCTCAGCTCCTCATCCAACAGAGGCTATATATGGATACCTCCAATTGCTTCCTCAACTTCTTTCGTGCCCGTTGTGCCTCCTCACATTCAGAGGTATGGTCGGAGGAGCGGGTGTTCTTTCCAGCCGCACTAGAAGGGTCTGGTGCAGGAATATCATACTCAAAAAGAGCGCTCAACACCAAGTAATATACCTCCACCACATGCATGGTCTCAGGAGAAGCCTCAACAGAGGCTAGCAGAGCATCAACGTCATAGCAGATCCTAGTCGACTCGTCTAGAAAGTAGTGATATCCATGGTGGGTCTAGGATTATCCTACACACTCAGCTCGAATGCACATAATCTTTTTTTGACCTCCTAAATCTTTGTATCCCTAATCTTCTTCATGCGCACCTTAGGCTCATCCACATACTTCTGCATCCATGATTGCATATTCTGCAATAGTATGGCCATCTGTTTCTTCAATTTCTAGACTCGGACCAGAGGTACTAGATTGGTCCCTGAATGTGCATTCGCACACAACGAGCTCAAGGCGTGACTCTGAAGGTTGAAGTGGGAGTATGTGCATCGTCTGTAATGGCGGGTATAAAAGTGACCTTAGCATGTGCCACCATAACCTTCTCAACCTCTTGAACTTAGTCATCACCCAGGGGAGGACGACAACTGGTGTACTCCAAAGTGGGGCAGCAAGGTTTATGCCATCCTGGATCAGCCTAACATCTATAGTCTTTGTCACCTCGACCAACCTATCCATGTCATATCTTCACAATAGACTTTATGCAAGAGCGGAAGATCAAGTAAGTGAAGGTAAAAGTTGTAGTCCTTCGGACGGCCCTCCCATGAATCTCTAAGAGGATAATCTGAGAAATATTGATCTCCAACCCTTCCAGAAGTGGAACAATAATCACCACCCTATCCTAAGTAATGAAATTGTCCGACTGTGTAGCGCATAGTCGGTTATGGACGATAGACAACCAAAATTTGGCACCAAAACTCAAAGTCTCATTTTCGATAGGCAACTGCATGTTATGTGCCAATTAGGTGGTCTCTCCATCCTCAACAATATGTTGTCCATCCAACAGAGTAGTGACTCCTTCTTTTTGGAGTCTCAAAATGCTCGACCCTAAACTATCCCCATTAAGTTGTCGTACCCCGTCATATTGATAGGTTGTGTGTGTGATGGGTGGTAAATAAAATGGTGGATGGTAGTCTCATAAATGTCTACTAGGTGTCCCCGCACCAAGTTGGTGAGTAGAGGTGTTTGATCCAAATGCTTTGTTTGGGGTGTCAAGGCTTTACTAACGGTGGTCGCATATGATGCATAAAACTTCCGTACCATCTCCTCATTGCACCTGCCTTGATTTTCAGCCATCCAGTCACACCTGTGTTGCTAGTACAGAGCATGGATGGTGAGAAAGGTGTGGAAGCTCCCTGTCAGAACCCGAAAATTTTCAATGATAGGACGGTGTACCTTCTAGTGTTCATTTAATGTCTTCCCATCAACATATATCTAGAACTGATCCTTAACGCACAACCTGTTCGTCTTTGTGGCACTGGGAATCATCTAAACTCTAATATCGTGATGGTCCTCGTGCTAGTGGCATTATAGGCAAAAGCGGATGTGTCACTGGAACTGGAGACTGAATACAACTCTTTTTCAAGTGAGACCCATTTTAAGTCTTGGTGAAGTGACCTCGACCTCGTCACTTGATGATATGACCTGCCTATTCATGTTCCTCGTAGTTACGTGGGAGGTGGGAGAGCCGCTGGCGGTTTCTGGGAAATATTTGTCCTTACTAGACTCATTGAGCATTAGTCGGGATGGGGCGACAGACTTGGAGTTGCCCTTCCTTAAGTACATGGGTTCTTGTTCTGCCGTCATGGTACCCGTGGAAGACTAGTTGGCACATAAAGAACACAAAAAGACCCAAGGACAAATTTTAGAACAAGATTAGGACTTGGACAAAAAAAATTCTAGGTAATGACTATTGTTGGGATCTACAGTGCGTATCAACGGAAAATTGACTGGACGGAGGATTGTCAAACCCATCCGTAGGTTATGAGGCCAATATTTAGAGTTTCTAATAAGGAACCACGGACGTGCGGATTTATCCGTTGATTAGACAATGGACCATAGTCCACATCGTGATTCATAACATAGCAAGGTTTTGGTATATATTTTATTGATGGACAATGACCTATGATATGTTGGTTGACCCACCGTCCGTGGGTTGAGGTCATCAACCAATGGTGTATACAATAATATGATTTCACTCTAGATCAACATGTTCAACACAACCAACAAGACCATTTAATATGTTACATTGTTATCTATCATTCCTAGGGTTCCAATTAGCCAATAATAATGTTCATTCAATTGTATTTTGAAAACTCCAGGTCAAGAAACCCATTTAAACATCTAAACGACATTCATTAAGTTCAATTAATCAGCATACTCACAGTACCATCATCCCAAGGGTAAAGTAGAACTAGATTTACAAATTCACATGTAATTCAATATGCAAGGTCAAGTTCAACTTTTTGATTTTAAATGAAGCAATGAAAAATTCAAAGTTTTGGTGAAATCGATTACCTTACAAGTAGAGAAAGTTGGTGAGTGAGTATAGTAGTGATTCTTGTGTTCTTTATATCGACCTTGACATCGAACCAGGACTTGGATACTTTGTTGAGGAGAGAAAGAATGGAAAAAAATTTGGGGATTGAAGAAGATTTCGGGTAGTACAAATGGAAAACGAGGATATATGGGAGTAAATGAGGGAGTTTAATGGATTATTTTTGCGTGTTTCTGCAGTTTGAAATGGTAGGGGAGAATAAGGAAATGGGAAGTGTATTTAAAACTTATTGGAACCTAACTTGTTCCTACAAGACACCATCGATGGTCCGTCGATAGGCTTCAAGGTTTACTCTTACACATAGTGAAATTCAATAAATCTACCTTGGATATATGGATGAAATCCACAGTCCAATGACAAACCGTAGATACGAACCACAAACCATTGCATCAAATTCATTTCTAGAGGATTTTCTTTTCTTTACTTCCTTACACACGTACCAAACATTAGGACTTCCTTTTTATATTTTTGGACACATTTTAGAAACGGACCCTATCATACCCTGTCTAGCAAATACTAAAACTCAAAGACTAATAAAATCTATTTAGAAATCTAAAAGATAATAATACTTCCCCATATAGAAAATAAAACTCCTAAAGTTTGCTAGATTTTACATCTTGGATTGCCTCCCAAGTTGTGCCTAATTAAATGTCGAGGTTATACGTAGACACCTTAATTAATCAGACTTCATCAAGAACCTATTTCTCTATGAACTCATTGAAAACCTCTGATATCCCTAAGTAGATCTTTATTCGCTAACCATTCACATTGAACCTCATTCTTGCATTTTTTTGAGTTCAAGCGCCCCATATTGAATAACTTGAGTAACTGTGAATTGCCCGGTCCACCTAGACTTGAGTTTTCCAGGGAACAAGAGAAAACTTAAATTAAACAAAAGTGCCAGATCACCGGGAGAAAATTCGCACATTTCTATTTTTTGGTAATGGTATTTTTTTTCTCTTATCCTAGTACAGAGCTGAAATTTCATATGCTTTCAGACGAAACTCGTCAAGCTCATTTATCTCATTCATTCTTTGACTTGATGTGGGGCCCAAATCCAAGTTTTTCTTTTTGTATACCCAAATTGCTTTACGCTCTACCTCTACCGGTAAATGAAAAGATTTTCCACATACTAGTTGGTAAAGGAACATAACTATGGGAGTCGTGAGCACAATGTGATAAGACTATGGAGCATCATCAAGCCTTCTTGATCAAGAAGTTTTGTTAACATTCATAGTCCTTGCAAGGATTTTCTTTATCTCGCAACTTGACACTTTAACATTCCCACTTGACTGCGGATGGTAAGGAGCTGCTATGTTGTGATGAACACCATACTTTTTGAGGAATGCCTTGAAAAATTTTAATACAAAAGTGATAACCTCCATAGCTAATAATATTTCCCCTGTTGTACCAAATCTGGAGAAGATATTCTTTTCCAAGAATGAAGGTTGATGTACCGTGAATTCACGGTACTTTCAATGTTCTTTCCTTTTAAGATTGGTGTGTGTCTAGAGCCTTTTTGTAGTAATTTTAATAGTTTTTATCTTTGTTTTGTAGGGAAGGTGTCAAAACCAAAATGCATAAGGCGGCTAAGATTTAGTGCAGAGGTGACCCACGAAGTCCATCGACGGACCGTCATCTCATTGATGGACTCTAGATGGTGACCGTCGACTGGAAGTTAGGGCATCTGGAGAAACTCAGGGAAATCTGACCAAGTGTGGGGACACAAAAGGATTGATCGACGGACCGTTCTGGTATAACGTCGATCTGATCATAGAATTTCCCAGTACCCAAAGTTGAAGAAAAGATAAGTATGGAACGATGGAAGGCATTGAGGAACCGTAGGTGCATCGCGGACCGTGTTGTTGGTCCGTCGATTGTATCAGAGAAGATGCTAGTTGAAGCCGCATTTTTGGGAAACTTTCCTTATTTTTATTCCTTTTAACTTTGGACAATAGTTTCTATAAATAGGGTGTAAAACCTCATTTTTAGGGTTGGATTCTGTTAATACTTTTCTAAGTATGTTTTTGGAGATTGGGTTTTGCAACTTCAGCATTAATAGAAATTTCCAAATTTTGTTTTCAAATGAATGATTATTGTTTCAAGTTGAATTTCAGGATTTATTTCGAATTTGTCAAAGTAAGTTCATGATTTATTGTTTATCTACTATGAATTGTGTTCTTATATGCATGGGTAACTAAATCCACAACTAGGGTTGTGGGGACCATGGGTGATTAAGAAAGTAAACCTAGCTTAGTAACAATTCTCAAATAGGTTATTTCATGCATTGATAATTATTTTTCTTAGAAGTTTTTTTAACGAGTGCACGCGTTGGAACTCGCCTTATTGCTACTTGCTGGACCAAGGAAGTAGTTAACAGGAAAAGAATAATCAACATAGATTCAGTAGGATACTATCTTATAGGCTAGTCTTGACAGGTACGAGGTAATAACTAATTCATACATCAGATACGATGCTTAATATGAAGTAAAGGTAAGGGTTAGTAACTTAGACACACATAGTCGGACCAAGGTAAGGGGTGAAATTCTCTAAATGTCGGACCAATGATTTAGAGATACCTAACTTATCACTTTGCATGCAAAACACTAGGGAATAATTGTTATAGCTAGGGATACGACGTTATGGGCCTATGGGGAACACTTGCACCCTAGATTCTCTCACAACTTGATAAACACCAAAGATTTAATCATGTTACTTGTTTTACTTAGAGATATTAAAAGACTTCTGTTTTACAAAGTCCCCTTTTTAATTTCCTATTTTTGGAAAGGACTTGACTAAATAAAAGTAATTGTGCATTGAAGTTAAATCTAAACTATTTTCCTCGTTGGATCACCCCCAACCCAATAGTTGGGTTCTTTACTTGATACGATCTCTTATACTTGTTTAGGGAGGTATAATTTGAGCTTATCAAATGTGACACACTTTCCCTCGTTGTTTAAAGTGTGATTGCTTCCACCCTTTTCGATACATAGTCAACTGCCACAAGAATGTACTTCATCCCATCTGAGCTCAACAATGGATCCATGCAGTCAAGAACCCAGCATAAAAAACCTCAATAACCAATATTGGTCTCATTGGTAGTTCTTGATTTTTTGATATTCCTCATTCACGCTGGCAACGATCACATGACTTGACAAAATTATGAGCATCTTGGTGGATTGTAGGCTAGTAAAATGCACAGAACAAAATTTAATGTGTAGTATGGATACCACTATGGTTCCAACCAACAGGCGATGAATGACACGCCTCTAGTATACTCATTATTTGAACCTCGGGCATATAGCGACGAATAATGCCATCAGCACAAACACAAAAAAAGTAAGGCTCTTCCCAAAAGAATTTCTTCACACCAATCATAAAAATTCTGCTTTGGTGGAATGATAAATACGTTGGCACTAAATCACTCGCCAAGTAGTCAGCAAAGTTTACAAACTAAGGTATAAAGTCATAAGAAGCATCCAATACCTACTCATTAGGGAAGACATCACTTATATCAATTTCATCGTCTAGCTTGATCATAGCTTCCTACTCTAGTCTAGAAAAGTGATCTATAACTAGATTTCGTGTTCCCTTTCTTTTATTTACCTGAAAATCCAGCTCTTGCAACAAAAGTACCCATCAAATATATCTTTTTTTTGCATTCTTCTTATCCATCACAAACCTTAATGTAGAATGGTCAGTATGCACAATAACTTTAGTTTCAAGCAAATAGGATCTAAACTTCTCGAATGCGAAAAACACAATAAGTAGCTCTTATTCGCTAAAATTATAGTTCTTTTGAAAAACATGCAAAGCTTTACTTCCATAGTAATTATTATTAACACTCTCTTGCCTATGCCCTAATACTACGCCTAGCGCTACCCCACTTGTATCACACATCACTTCAAACGATTGTCCCCAATCCGGTAAAATAATGATAGGTGCCAAAGTTAAATTATCTTTAAATGGTCCAAATGCTCTGAAACAAGCATCATCAAAATAAAACTTACACTCCTTCTTAAGTATTTTTCACAATAGGTGTGAAATTTCAGAGAAATCCTTTATGAACCTTCAGTAAAAACTTGCATGCCTAACAAAACTTCTAACACCTTTTAGAAAGACGGGTCGTGGGAGTTTTTCTATTACCTAAACTTTATCTCTATCAACCTCAATACCTTTTTGCGAAATCCGATGACCCAAAACTATACCTTTTTTTTAACATGAAGTGACACTTTTCCTAGTTAAGCACAAGAATGCAATTTTTGCACCATTTTTTTACCTCATCCAAATGCATTAACCACTCATCAAATGAGTCATATACTACCGACAAATCATCCATAAATACCTTTTCACGACCGGACAGTACCCTCTAGTCATAGTCGGCGTCTTCGTCCTCGAAGAGGCCTTAGCATAGATCATTGCATCATAGATAGAATAAAAAGTGAAAAATTTTAAACTTTTCTTAGAAGTTCAACTTCAATTCACATATTTAAAAATAGAATCTATAATTGTATCACATGACCATCGAAACATAAGAGTACAAGATTTGGTACTTAGCCCTTACATCATTACAACAAGTCTTATAATAGGAATTAAAATAAAGTCTTTGAATAAGGAAATATGAAACTATATTCAATCATGTCCGTCCTCAAACTTGAGGACTTACCAACTTGGGATAGAAATCCAAGTTCTTCACGAAAGGAATGAGATCTCTTCAACGGATCAAACCTGCAGTTTGGGTAGAAAATAGAAGAGATATGAGTTAGTATAAACCACATGTACTAAGTATGGAAATATATGCATGTAACTCATTTGAAAACATGCACAATGTGACATTTTGTTTATAAGCATGCCAAGTTAACTTTAAAAGCCTTCATGCACATTGGAAAAATATATACAAGTCCATATCACAAGAACATTAAGACATATTTATGTTCACATTCAAGATTAACATCATAACAAATCCAAAGTCAATATTTCATGTTCAGAGTCCATTTCATCACTACATCACAAGACCTTACTATGAACCCCAATCCAAGTCCACTAGTTTTATGTGTATGTGAAGCTCCATAACCCCATATAAACCAAGTAAACTAGCAAAGAGACCATAAGAATTTCCTTAACCTCAGATAACATCATAACAAGTGTAGTCAACATCAAACATGACAATTTTGACCAATGTCATGTACATAAAGTTAAACAAATATCATATAAGACAAACATTATACATTTAATTCACAACACATGTACATAAAGAACCCACCCTAGAACTCCCCTCAAGGTCTATTCGTGCAATGAATAGGTAAAGTCTCATACCCTTACCTACACTAAGTAACACCTCTTAAGTAGGTCTAGTTAGTTCTCATGTTCTTATTTTCATTCATTCATTTTACTTTCAAGAAACATTGACATAATCAAAAATAGTCCCTGTGATCCAAACATGGGAACTGGTGTCAACCCCTCGCACCGAAAAGAGTGCACCCTACTTGCCAAGGTAGGACATATACATGATATAGCATCTAGGTGGATCCACTAGCTAAGGTTCCTATGTGGGAACATAGTTAAGGAACTAGAATATTGTAACTCGAAACCCTCTTTATGATAATTTGCATTGTGGTTTCCACCTCATGAGAACATTTGGTGAAACTACTTGTTCTTGGAATAGACACCTCTCATTGTCAAGTTCACTCGTTGCTAAGCTAAATTTCCTTTTTGAAGTATCTTGAAATCTTTCTTAACATCAATTCATAATGAGAAATTCCTTTCATCACAACCCCAACATCATTTGAGAGAATTACCTCATAACATAGTAATAAGATGCACATGGAAATTATCTATAACCCCTCATAATAGTAGACCTATCATCATGTCACAACCATTATATTTATATCATGATCATACATGCATACTTCAATTGAGAAACATTACCAAGGATAAACCAACATTACTACAAAAGAATGTTCATGACCTTGAAGGTCTTACCAATGGCCTCCAAGAAACCTATTCAAGACTTCACCCCCAAATCAATGATATTTACCGAAAAATTCAATCATCATCATCATACAATAGAAAATTATGCAAGAACACGTTCAATTACATGAACTCTAATCATTAATCAACATAATTCAAGAGTTAGGGTTAGAATAAGAGGGACATTCATGGAACTTTTAGGTAATTAGGTCAAAGACTAAGGTAATACATCAGTTTACTTATAAACATTCATAGTCCATAACTATAATCAAATCATGACCAAATTAATCAGGTTTGAATGGTGACCCATGAAATTGAGTTAATTCTAGAATTTGAATTTGGAAGAACATTGAGATTCAATTTTGAAAAACCTCTTGGGGAAAGGAGTCCCACGAGTAAAGAGTCACCATACCTTATCAATTATAAGATATTTGTGAAGGAAAGCCTTGTTCTTATAGCCCTACATAAATCTTGATCTTCTAACTTCATCAATGTGGTCGTTGAGTTGAAGAGAATGGTAGATAGAAGTGAAGCCCTGTGGGGGGTTTTAGGATTTGAATGTGTGAAGACTTGTTTTTATGCTTAAAGCCCCCTATATATCACTAAATAAAAAATTAGAATCGACCCTTTATTTAAATGGCCAAGGGTAGAATTTACCAAACCACCCTTGGCTTGGTCGTGCCTTGTACCAGATGGCAGACACCAAACCACGCCCACCATTGACGGCTCATCCTGGTTGGCCGTAGTTTGTGCCAGATACTGTCCAAATGAAGCCAATTCCTCCATTCTTAGTGTGTATTGAAGACCACCATTGACAGGGAGTCAATTACACTCATGAATTGCTTGCTGGATTTTACAGCTTTTGGGTCAATTGTTTGGGTCCTCCTCGAGGTCCCTTAGGGTGGTCCTTGTGGAGTCATACCCGTACGTTTTGACCCTAAACATGCACTAATATATACTCTAACCATTTTACAAGATTAACCCTCATATGAATCTTCAAACCCCTTACGAGACCTAATGGCACACTAGATTATTTTCACTTGTCTCCGGACGTCGTGGTTGTTTTTATTGACGTTTAGCCTTTAGTACTGCCAGATCAAGTTAATTACATTCATTTAGTCCTGGAAAAACCTTTTAAATTATTATTCATTATATGAGTCTCTAGCCTAGGTCTTTGGATTTTTGAGGTATAATAATATCCCCCCCCCCCCCCCTTTGGGAACATTCGTCCTCAAATGACACTTTAAACATCTTTTTGAAAACTATGACTCAAGACTAGCAGCCCAACCAACACATGATACATAATGATAATTCAATAACAAATGAGGAAACATTCACTCCATTTTCAACACAACAAATCATCATTATGAAGTAGAAACTATATCAATTACCAATTATGCACAAATATCATCATTTCACCTTATCAAGGAGTAAACAAAATGATTTAAAAAAACAAAAAAAGAAACAAAAAAAAAAAAACAAAATACAAAAAAAAAAACAAAAAAAAAAAAACAAAAAAAACAAAAAAAAAAAAAAAAAAAAAAAACAACAAACAAAAAAAAAAAAAAAAATTTAAAAAAAAAACAACAAAAACAAAAAAACAAAAAACGACAAAAAGAATGTCTTTTTCCTTCTCATATAACTAAATATATTCCACAAAGAGCAATACAACATTTCATAACTTCACATTTGAGCAATTTCACAAGAAATAACACATTACTTAACTTTACCAACCATATAATCAAGTGTCATCAAGTATGAAGACCATACAATTCAAGATGCCTATGAAACATGAATTTGTTTCACAAGAGCATGCATATTCAAGGAATTCATGAAAGTTAAAATAAACTATGAACCTTCTTTAATCAAAACTAAAAGGAAATTATTAACCTCAACCTTGACTAGGAGAGGAAAGAAAAGCATGAGGATACCTCTTCATAAGAAATCTTAGCATCTACTTCTAAGCCTTTTAGAGGAACGATAGACACCGGGTCGCCTATGTACTTTTTGAGCAATGACACATGGAACACCGGAATGTCACCGGAGCAATGCATAGGGTAATTTTAACTTCAGGGCGAACATTCTGACGTGTTCATCAGTCCCACCTCATATGTCTCTCACATAATGGGGACTATGTTTCCTCCGCGCTTTTTACTGGCATCCACATCATCACCTCTTGCTGGGTGATGGTCTTCAATAGTTCTAATTAATTGCAACCTACCACTAAGTCAAGGTCACTTTTTCTATTGTCGGTATAAGATTTTTGCCCAATTTGGGCCATCTTTAATGTATCCCTTATGATTCAGACTTTATCCACAGCCTTATAGATTTCTTTGGGACCTATTAGAGCAAACTCACCTGCCTCAAACCACCAAATCGTAGATCTATATCTCCTCCCATAATGGGCCTCAAAAGGTGTCATGGCAATACTCAAAAGATAACTACTATTGTAGGAAAATTCAATCATCGGTGGATGGTCATCCCAATTACCCTTCAAATAAATGACACATGCCCTAAACATTTCCTCCAATTTTTAGATGGTTCATTCCGCCAAACCATTTGTTTGTGGATGAAATGCAGTACTAAGTGTCACTTTGGTACCAAATCCTGTTTGGACTGCTTTCCAAAAATGAGATGTAAATTGAGTACTTCTATCAAAAATGATCCATTCATTATCACAATCTCCTTGAGATACAACATAGCATATTCCTCCGCAGAATAAGTATTTTTTACGGGAATAAAATGGGTGGATTCGGTCTAACTATCAACAATCACCAAACTGAATAATTTTTCTTTCGTGTACGAGGCAAACCCATACTAAAATCCATATTGATATCTTCCCATTTCCAAGTAGGGATAGCTATATCTTGAGTTAACCCTCCCGGTCTTTGATGTTCGACCTTGACTTGTTGACAATTTGAACATTTGGACATTTGGCCACAAATTCTGCTATATCCTTCTTCAAACCATTCCACTAATAGATCTCTTGTAGATCGCGATACATCTTGGTATCACCCGAATGAATGAAATACTGGGAACTATGAGCCTCTTCCAAATTTTGTTTTCTTAGGTCATCCACATCTAGCACACACAACCTACCTTGGTACCTAATTACCCCATTCCCCCTTGGGAGAATGATTGATTGGACTTACTAAGAACTGATTCCTTCAACTCCATTAAAATAGGATTAAGGTGTTGCTTAGATTTCACCTCAACCACTAAAGATAATTCGGAGTTATGATGAACCATGAAACCCCTTTTTGAGGAATTCAAGTCGAACACCCAACCAGACGAATCTATGCATATCTTTCACTAACTCTTTCTTATCATTGGCAACATGGACTACACTACCCATAGACATTCTACTTAAAGCATCCTCAACCACATTGTCTTTCCCGGGGTGGTAAAGGACACTCATATCATAAATTTTCAAAAACTCTAACCACCTTCATTGGCGGAGATTTCACTTTTTTTGAGTGAACACATATTGGAGACTCTTATGATCAGTGAAAATATCTACATTCACTCCATATAGATAGTGTCTCCATATCTTCAAGGCAAACACTACGGCCTCTAATTAAATATCATGAGTTGGATAGTTCTTCTCATTTACCTTGAGTTGCCTAGAGATATATGCTATCACCTTACCATATTGCATGAGGACACAACCCAATTATACTAGAAAAGTGTCAATTTACACCACAAACCCATCGTACTCTCCAATAAGGTCAACACCAGAGTGGAGGTAAGCTTATATTTCAAATTTTTGAAGCCCTTTTCATAAGTTTCTGTCTATTCAAACTTATCTTTCTTTTGGGTTAAGGTAGTTAAAGTAGAAGCAATAGATGCAAATCCTTCGACAAATCTCCTATAATAGCTGTCTAAATCAAAGATATATTGAGTAATCGTTGAAGTCAAAGTATATGGCCCTAATTCCTGCACCACCTTTGCTTCTTTCTGTAATCAACATCATACTCAACAGTTGGATACATGTGACTCGAGAAAACCCACTGATCTTAGCAAAAATTCATACTTATTGTATTTAGCAAAGAGTTGATGTTCCTTGAGGACATGCAATACTTCCCACGAATGACCCATGTAATCATTCTCACTCTTGGAATATACCAAGATATCATCAATAAAGACAATTACAAATGAATCAAGATAATTTTGGAACACCCTATTCATAAGTTCCATAAAAGTCTTCGGGGCATTAGTTAGACCAAAGATATGACTAGGAACTCATAATGACCATATTTTGTTCGAAAAGCCGTTTTAGGAATTTTAACTCCTCTAACCCTAAGTTGATGATAACCAAATCCCAAATCAATCTTCTAAAAATAACTCGCCCCTTTGAGTTGGGTAAACAAATCATTGATTCTAGGGAGATCATACTTATTCTTTACAATGTTCTTGATCAATTTCTGGTAGTCAATACACATTTCAAGAGACGCATCTTTAATTTTCACAAATAATATCGGAGAGCCCCATGAGGAGATGCTTGGTTGTATAAAATCCTTGTCTAGAAAATCTTTGAGTTGAGCCTTTAATTCCTTCAACCTAGTGGAGCCATCTGGTAAGAAGGAATTTATATAGGTTTAGTATCTGGCATCAAATCTAAGATGAAATCTATTTCCCATTTGGGAGAAATTCCGGGTAAATCATCGGGAAAGACTTCCAGAAAGTCCTTCACTACAGGGACAAACTCTAAAAGGGGATCCTCAGACTCAAGGCCTTTATCCCTCACAATATGATAGATACATCCGTTAGAAATTATCTAACAATCTTTTAGACATGAAATAATTTGACTTCTAGGGATTAAGTTTCCCCCCTTCCATTCTAAAACAGGTTCATTTGGAAACTTGAATTTAACTACCCTTGTTCTTCAATCAATTGATGGAAAACAAGCATGTAACCAATCAATCCCCAACATGACATCAAAGTCCAACTTAACAAGCACTACCAAGTAAACCAAAGAAACTCTATTTGAAAATAATATGGGACAAATCCTATAGACTCTTTTAACAACAATGGAGTCACCCACTTGGGTAGAAATCGAAAATGGTTCAACTAAGACATCGGGGAGAACATCAAACTTCATAGCCACTAAAGGAGTTACAAAAGATAAAGTGGCACAGGGATCTAGCAATGCATAAGAATTAATTTAAAATACTTGTAATATATTGGTAACAACATCGAGAGAATCCTCTTCATCATCCCTAGATTAGAGAACATAGAAGTGAATCTTTCAACACTTTTTCTGAGCCTTCCACTTTTTTTAGAATGTGTGAGAGCATATCTTCAGTGCGGAAATTCTCTGAGTCAACCTTTTGATCTTTGGGATTTTGATGCTTATGTGGAGGTACAAACCTCCTTTTCACCATCTCTCTCCTTCCAACTTGGATTACGATGAGGCCATTCCCTTTCACAATCTCCCCAACCCTTCTCACATTATCCATTCCAAGCTTGATTTCCGATTGGCCTAGGATATCTCGAACTGAAACAAACACCTTAATTTGCAAGGAAGATCATATTCTCATTGTAAAGAGCCTCAAGATATGCATCATCAGGGTTCATCCCACTAACACCGACAACATTCACCACTCTAATGCAATTCCCATCACATTTTTTTACAAGAGATCCGATTGGGTCATCATCTTAGCTACATTTTGGTCCCTCTGTTGGTATTTTTCGATATGTTCCTATGTAATACTTATTGTCAAGGGAGACACTTGATCCTCTCTTGTATACCAGGCTCGATTGATGTTGGTCATATTGTCAAGAAACATAGAAATAATTTGCATGAATTGAAGCATTGTGCTTATTAGATGGAACATGAAATTCCCCATGAACGATGGTAGACGGACGGCACCCACACCACCCAAGTGTATATCATTCACATTGGCATTGCTACTGTTTACACTCATTTTGTCACAAGTTCCAAGATAATCAATAACAACAAACACTAAAAGGGTTCAACTTTAACACAACAAAAATCATAAATTAACTTCAAAAAAAGAATTCAATAACACCACTCCCTGGCAGTAGTACCATTTTGTTATAAACGTTCAAAGTACACCTCATCCAATACTAGATGTATGTTATTCTTACCTAGTATAAAAACCAAAAAAAGAGTTGGGTTTGAACCCAAAGGGAGCGGTATAGTACAAAATTCAATTAAGAAGTAAAGATGCAAAATTCTAATCAGTTATAGAAGTAGACATTGTCGAAATCAAACAAAATAAATCAAAGGATTGACAACGACCATCAGATGGGGGGTTTAAAGGTGTCGATTAACAACTACAACAATCACTAAAATAGGGGTTAGACAAGTAGGAAGGAATTTTTGGGATGTGACTGATTATAGGCTAATTTTTCTATATGTGTAACTGAAGTTTATTAATAAATTGTTGAATTTCTATGGGTAGGCAAGACTATAGGTGTAATAGCTTTATCTTAAACAAGTATTATGATTCAAGCCAGTAATTTTAAACCTCAACAAGCTTAACACTAACAACAGTCCAAAATTTTAATTTATCTACTCTGTCACGACCCACAAGTACAACCTAGAAGATAAGGCATCCCTCAAGTCAGAACACGGCATATGAGACTCTGAAAAGTCTCACTAAAGCCAATCGTATCAATAATTGCATAATAAACACTCTAAAATAACTAAGAATTTAAAACTTTCTTGACACACGAAGAACTCTTTCAATAACATACGCAAGCAGAAGACTTTCATTGAAACAATAAACCTCTACAATGTCTTATTGAACCATCTATACGTTGGAGTATATAACATTTGGGACTAAGCCCATACAAGACTTAACATAGAGAATATGACATAAAAAGGAACGTGTGGGTATTGTCCTCGAATCGATGAGGACTCACCAATACTTTCTCTTCTCACCAATACTTCCTCTTCGAACCCGTAGAAACCTATTCATCCTCCACGGCATATCAAGACTTCCAATTCCCTACACTTTACTCAAAAGGAAAATGAAGGGGTTACCACATTAGATACACTAAGTATGGAAGTCATGCAAAAACCATGAAAAAGAGACATTTAGTAAATAACATGTTTTTATGAAATTTGATATAAAACCTTTATAACATAGTTTAAGACACATCAAATAAGTCATTAATCACAATATAAAACACATACAGATTAACTCAATTTATAGCAAACTTACAATGACTTTATACTAACTTTATTGTAACTTCACACGTAATTTACAAATGACAAGGTAGAAAGACCCCATCAAATCATAAACCATACCTCAGGCATGTATCCCCTATTAGATTATATCCTAAGACTTAATCTAATAATATATCAAAAGCGCACGCAGACAAGCCCTTATACACACACCCTAGATGACACCTGGGACATACCTAAAGTAGAGTTATTTCGTATACATTACTATCACACAAAATCAGCTATAGACATGAGACTCTCTTGCGAAGTGATTCTAAGTTCACTTGAGTGAGTTCTAAGCGATCTCCCATATAATCATCTCTTCACTACCACAAAACAGATCCTGATAGACCTACCTAAGATATATTATTCCCATGTTACCAATAGACTCCTAACTACAATTACTAATAATACTCACGGCAAGTAAGACATGAAAGAACGTCAGTACCCATCTCCAAGCCTACCTAAGGCAATATCCTTAAAGATACCTAGAAATACCTTTTTTAATTAATAGTCTTTATTACTTTACGTCATTAGTCATAGAGAAGACATTCAACACTTAAGGACATTCAAGTAATGGTCTTGGAGAAGACCTAGGGACTCACACACTAACATCTTCCAAGCCTATTCATCCAATGTCTAGATATTGTCCAATACCACTACCTAAACGTCATAAAACTTATCCAACACTAGCATGTATCCCATATGATGAGAATAGGAAGTGACCGACATAGACTGTGGTATCTAAGCATGTAATCCGGATTTATAACCTACTCTGATGGAGGGTTTTCTACTTGCCAATGGTAGAACTTGGACACATCCCATGTAGGCACATGGTTAAGGAATATGAAGGGTTTATTTGTTCTCCATTCTCATGATTCAAATAGAGAAACTCCCATAACCTTACTCACTCGGTTCTAGCCTTTGTTCTCATAGGGTATTTCAATAAAGAAGCATATGAATAGGTTCCATATCAAGTTCACAACCCAATAACATTACACCTTACCAAAGAGGTCCCCTAGGGTTGCCTTAAAATGGCTAATATGATATCTTAATGATTTTCCTAAGGACTATTTCATGCCATCTACCCAATCAATCCCTAAGTACACCATTCACACGAGAATCATACCATTACGGCTTTCGACTTCAAGGATATCATCAACCTTCTTTCTCGGAAGGATTCCACATAAAAGACCTTCTTAACTAGATTCAGGTCACAGGTCACTCACACACATACAAGCTAAGAAGTCTTAGCTATCCTAAGTCAAGAACTCATATTCACATCTTACATGTAACAAGTAAGGGACATAAGTCTACCTAAACAAGGAACACACATATGTTACCATATCACATATAGCATATCTTTCAAGAAGCACATAAGGTCAACTATTCATACTTACTAGTCATACTACACACTTTTATAGAATAATCAACATAAGTCATCATAAGTCTCATATAGTCAACTAGGAAGATTCACACTTCAACTTCAAATATACATACTTAAGGCACCACTGTAGCCTAGAATGATCATATATAATCACATAGAAAAACACATGCTTGATATTCATATATATAAGCAAGTCATCAAGACAATTACAATGATCACATAGGCAATATATCCATGATAATAACATAATGCATAAAGTAATGTCGACAAGGCCACATCGAATTACAAATGTAATGCCGACAAGCCACATTAACCACAATTATAACACATAAGCACCACCACCATAAGTAGACCATACCTATCATCATCATAATATAAGAGTTATACAACATATATAAAGAGAGTCAGGGCATCATACCAACAATCCATTCTCAAAACTTCAATCCTCGACAATCAACAACACAATACTCAATCGGCCCTTACCCATGGTCATGACTCACGCAATTCAATCATCAGCGTAATATAACAATGAATCTAGATATAATATCCATATGGTCCAATTGATACAGACTAATAAACATACAATCAGAAGCTACACATAAATTAAAGATCCCATAACATTTGACACATGTATTCACTAATAAAGAGACATGATCATATCACCCAGAGCAGAGACAAATAAGAGAATTGAGAAGGTCAAAGTTCATGGAGATTTTATTTAACAATCAATTATACTCTATGAATTCATAACTTAATGTTTGAAAACTTCACTACAGAACGAAAGACTTAGAGTCAGCAATTGGAACTTTTTCTCTTTTGAAATCTTGAAAATCATCTTGAAATTGACTCTAAGTTTGATAGAAAGTGGCCTTAGATGAAGAAATGCCCATATTATTAATTAATAATAATCCTAAAGGAGACATTGGGAAGAAATACACTCTATTGACTATCCATCCTAAACCTCCATCTTCAGCTTGACTCTCATGATTTTTACTAGATAAACTTAGGGGAGAGAATGGTTTGACTAGGTGCTAGTTCTAAATGAGATTAAATGGACTTACCATAATATTAAATACCGCATACAAACTTAATAACCAATCCGGCCTTATCCATTTTAATAGACTTGGGTGATTTCCCAAAAACCCTAAATCATTTACAGTGAAGCTGGTAGTTTTGCAGGCCCATTGATGCCATATAATCGACGGGCCATCAACTGGACGACGCCTTGTCATTTGGGGTCTCTTGATTAGGTCTGAAACTCCCAAACTTGAAGGTTATATGTCCCCATCGACGCCTCCCATCGATGCACTTTCTCCTAGTCGACTGGCCGTTGTTTCGGGGTCGTTATTTGCCACTGCCTGGAAGTCTCCCTCAACAAGTTGGGGTCCTCATCTAGGACCACTTGTGGGTCCTAGATGAGATCATACCCCCGATATTAAACCCTAAAAACACACATTTAGGTATTAGGAACATCACCAATAAATTTCAACATCAAACAAGCCACGCAACATGCTAAAACACATCCAAACCCAAAAGGACATCCAAAGGCTATCTTTCGAACGTCACCGGACGCTCTTGGACATTTGACCTCTAAATTTTACCAAACTCAACATGCTTACTCTAAACACTATTATCAACCATATAAGAACCTCATAAACTCATAACACACATAAGCACATGCAAACACATAAGGCACATAGTTGACTACTCGTGGAACGTCTTGATCGTCCCTTGACGTTTGAATTCATACTTAACCAAATCTTTAAAAACTGCCTCAAAACAGTATTTTAAACCATTCAAGGAATTCAATACTTCATTACACACGCGTTAGTCCTTAGTTTCACCTAAGTAATTTTAGAGGTGTTACATACTCTCTCCAGCTAGATAGGTAAGAATGAGTCAAGGTTCACTCTCTTGAGCTGAACCCACAACAAACCATACACTACAATCATCAATCGATAAACTTTGCTTTAGAACCTCTCTCTCTCTCTGTCTCTCGATATCCCAAAATGCTAAGCTAAAATTGTACTGTCAACTACAATTAATAAATTAATACTCAGCTATCGATCAAATTCACATTAAAACAATAATTATATTATTAAAAACAATACACATAAGCTACTAGATATCACTGATCGACACCCAAGAATTGAGTTTCGCCCTAGCATCATAAAGGTAGAAATCCAAATACGCAAAATCTTCTGGCATGGTCTAGCATTGTAACCTGCAAGTCTTTAAAATGATCTAAAGTGCAAAAAATAAAAGACCCACTTTGAATCTACTTTACAAACCGTTTAAAGTTGTTTTCCAATGGAGAAATACTCAAAGAACTCTCCAAAGATAAAAGAAAACTAAAACTAGCCTTAGAAAAATAATATCACGCTCTTTACAACTCTTTTAGTATTAAATTTATAGTTTCCCAAATTTTGGCTTCAAGTACCATTAAGTGAGGTAAGTGGTGTGTCGTCGGCTAGGTCAGTGATGCACCAATCGTTCCATCTCACAGCCGGTCTTCCTTTGCTTTTTATTCTTAAGGACTTGAAACTTTAGGCGAACCAGGATGTTTCGGCGATCCGCCGAAGGTCCAAATTCATTGCAAATTGGCTTTTTCCCCAGGATTGGTAGTTTGGAACTTTAGGTGGGCTGAAGTGCCACTCGGTGAGTCACCGAGTGTCTTTGGCGATTCTTAACTTTTGTTCTTTTTCATCTTTTTTTTTTTTTTGGTTTTTTTAATTATTTTTTTTTGTGGGGGGGGTGTTTTTTATTGTTTTTTTTTTTTTTTTTTTTTTTGTTATATTTTTTTTGTTTTTTTTTGTTTTTTTTTTTTTTTTTTTGTTTGTTTTTATTTTTTTTTTTTTTTTTTTTTTTTTTGCTTTTTAAGCTGTTTGTGTGTGCTGGTTATGTTCTTGCCTTGCTCCATTGTTTTTATTGCAACTAACACCTTAACATCAGTTTAGAGCATAGATTAGGAATTTAAGGACAATACACTATGAAAACCAAGCCCTAAATGAGTCCAAATCTAGGACTAATCACCCATTAAGTGCAGAGATGAGTTCATCATAGTCATCAATACCATCAGTATAAAAAGTCATCATCACAACTCCTAGTTCCTCAATACCTAACCTCTCTTCAATAGACACTTTTGATTCCTTCTCACATTCATGCTTCATAGACCAAGAGATGTCAAAAGTTTCCTCACTATTATTTAACCAAAACTTTTTCCGCTCTCTCTCCATATAAATGATAGCACATTCAGTAGCAAGAAATTGTCTACCTAAGATGACGGGGACCTCAAAATCCACCTTGCATCTAGTATCATAAAGTCCGCAGGAAAGATAAATGGCTCAATTTTGAAAACGACATCTTAGAGCACTCCAATAGGCCTCTTCACAGTTTTGACAGCCATAAGTAAATGCATCGCATTCGGGTTTGGAACTCCTAATCGCAACTTATTGTAGAACGATAGTGGAATAAAATTAATGTTTACATAAAAGAAACATAATGCTTTCGCAAAGTGCAGCATACCTATAATACAAGGAATAGTGAAAGCTTCGGGATCCTCTACACAAGTGACCTAGTAGCAATGGCACTACAATGTTGCAACTTTTCTTCATTCTCAAAATTGATAGACCTTTTATTGGTTGCCAAGTATTTCATGAACTTTGCATGCCTAGACATTTTCTCTAAAGCTTCTATCAACGGGATAATTATAGACAGTTGCTTCATTATAGCGATAAACCTACGATATTTTCCCTCTTTGATCTTTTTCACCAACCTTTGTGGGAATGAAGGTAGAGTCCTCCCCATGGGAATAACTTTTAATATCACCTCGTCTTCCTTTTCTGCATTGACTTTCAGGATCCTCAGTAACCTCAACCTCATTCTCATCTTTTTCTATCACTCTTTCCACCTCAGTTGGAATGGGAGGATCTATGGTATGTTTTACTCCGTGTGTAGTGACTGCCAAGCAATGACCATCATTTTTTGGATTTTTAATGATGTTTTTAGGTTGTGTTCCTGGATGACATGGGTTTACAGTTGAGGACATCTGACTAAATTGTTGCTCAAGCTGCTTGATCGATATTGCGTGGGCATCAACTTTCTAATCAATTCCAGATAAATCATTATGCATCTCCTTCACATTGTCATCTATCATATAAAATATATTCATCATCTTCTGGATCATATCTTCAATGCAAGTCATACTTGTACAAACATTTATATTACCAGGTCCATAGTTTTTCCAGCTGTAATTATTATCACGATTGAAATTTCCATTCCGGACAGTTTCACTCATGGTTATATTTACCATAGTTCCGACCTTGGTTTCCTTAACTTTGGAGAAAATTATATGAGTTGGAACCTTAGGTGTTGGTTCGGAAACCCCCCGTATGATCATTCAGTAAATTTACATCTTCCTCATAGTAGTACTCTTCAATTGGCTATAGTGGAGCTCTAGGTTGATAATTTACCGTATTCACTTTCTTTGTACTTCCACTCACATGATTTAGTATCAACTTGATTTTTGTCCTTATTTTGACCATGTGCTCATGAATGTCATCATTTCATTGACTTGGTGCAGTTTGGAAAACAAACGTTCTTCTACCAGTGTTTACCTTTCTAATGTTCTGTGTTTTATTGTACTTAGAGATCCTCTCAAGTTTCTCAGCAATGTCCTCAAACGTTCATTCCCCATAAGATCCTCCAAAAATTTCACCTAGCATAGACTCTCAATTTTCATCATTTCCTCTGTAGAAGTACTTCTTTAGTGAGTCATCATCAATGCAGTGGTTTGGTACAATCCTCATGAATCAATTGAATATATCCCATGACCTACTTACTGATTCCTAGGTAGTGCCATGAATTTGTTTAATTTATCCCTAAAATTTAACTTCTTGGAAGAGGAAAATACCTCATCATGAACACCTTGTGTAGTTGGTCCCATATATATATCGAATTGTATGGAAGCTACATAACCACACAGCAGCATCACCTATCAACAAAAGTGGGAATACTCTCAAACCAATAATGTCCATGTCCAAGTGTGGTCATCCTACACTACTTATACAAACACTTGTCAATTTAGTCATGCCAGCATATTTATCTTCCAAAGGTAACCCAATGAACAACCCTCTTGCTACAAGGATATGCATAAGACTGTTGTTCTCCACAAACGAATGTCCATGAGGTATTGGACGGACAACAGTAGCACCAGTTGATTCCACTTAATCATAGTCAACCCTGTAGTTATCACGAACTCTTGATGCTGGATGCTTTTACACCCTTTCTGCATTTTTCGATTAGAGAACCACCTTGAACCTGAGAGTTCACATTCACAACTCTGGGAGGTGGAAAACCAGTTCCATCCCCTAGACCCTCTCCAATGAGATCATTTGTACCTCTATATTTACGCCTCTTCCAATCATTTTTCTCAAAGTTCTCCTTAACTTCAAATCGTAGGGTGTTGGGCCTTAACTCTGTGTAGTTGTCATACACTAGAGGTGAGACCTGTAAAAAAAGAAAGAAAAAAAATGTAAAATCAGAAATACTTGACTAAAGTTTAATACTGAATTTCATTTTTCTAAAAGTTGTATTCCCCTACAACGGCGCCAAAATTTGATATGCCAAAAATACATCTCTCGAAAGAAGTATAAGTGGTCATTGCCAAAAAAAGAACCTAACTTTAAGGTTAGGGTCGATTCTACAAGGAATATGGTATAGACTTAAGCTAACTCACAATTATCTATGTTTAGACAAACTTTTTTTGAAGAAAGTAACATAAAGGGGTTTTGTAAATAAAATAACATATTGTTGATTCGTATCACGACACAACAAGTAAACAAGATTTCCAATTTGATATATCAATATGTGTCATAACCAAGGGTACTCCCTGGATGTAACTGACACATAGAACCCCGAAGGACCCCAAGTAAGCCACTTAGCATATCACAACATAAGATAATAAAAAAGTATGGAAATTTAAAATATTTTTCTGTACCATCAAGGTTTCATAAAACGAAGCGGGAGTTTATTACACTTGTCTCAAACCATGTAATACTTGAAGAGATTTAGGGAACAGCCCATATAAAAGTTCTAACATAAAAAGGAAACGGTAATAAATTCCTCGATGCTATGAATACTCACAAAACTTCTTTTCTTGATCTACTATGAACCTAGCCACGAGGATGGAAGTCAATATCGTCGAACCCTACATTTGATAAAAATGTAGGCAAAAGTATGTGTTAGTACAATAATGTACTAAACATGATGGATAGCATAAATTATCAACATAAGGAGCAACTATAGCTACAATTAAACTAGGCATACATCATCCAAGTAGTCCTCATATCAAAACGTACTTACAATACTTCCTTGAAGTATCCTTAGTTCATTATTCATGTTCATATTCTTATTGTGATAGTAGAAAAACATAGGTCATAATCATATTCTTTACATTGGTCATCATAACATAAGAGGAACATATCAGAACTACCATCAAAGCATACTTGTGCAATGCATGAATAAGACCCCATAATCTCACCCATGTTAAGTAAAGATTCTTGACTAACCATAATTCATAATTCATATTCTTGTTATGGGAATTAGACTTAACCTACATAGACCATGTGATCTTGACATGGAATTTTTCATCTACCCCACACCAAAAAGTGGTTGTCCTACTTGCCAATGGTAGAACCATACTCTTAGCTTAGGTAAATCCATTAGCTAAGTAACCTATGGGGGAACATAGATTATGGGATAAGGATATTGCTACTAGAAACTCAGACTCAACTAAGGTGGAAGGTTTCCATATCATGAGACATACTTTGGGAATCCGGACTCAACTAGCATAAAAGGAACCCATTTGGAAAGCCAGACTCAACTATTGTAAAAGCTTTCATTGGGAAGCCGGAATCAACTTGTCTAAAAACTTCCATCTCATATTTAATATCCACTATATGCCAAGCATTAATTCATAGAGAGATCATATTAAGTCTTGACTTAATTTCATATTTATGGAACAATGTCTTGACACTCAATCCAACACAATTCATAACATAGCTCATTAGATCATGCTTGAGAATAACCTTTCATCGCCCATGTCTACATATGAATTCAATAGGTGATAAAGCCATTTAACCTTAGAATCATCATATTGTGATAAAACCTTTCACATCATATAATAATCATACCTAGGTGTGTAAATGAGAGTATCCTTTCAACAACACACAACAAGATCATAATCTTAATCAGCTTACTCTCAAGTGTTCTTAAAGCATCAACATAACCTTCATAAAACCTGATATCATATCTTGTTCTTTCAAGGGTCAAAGCTCATACCAAATTAATACATCTAGAATGACTACATTGACACGGATATAATCATATTCAAGTAATTAAATCACAATATGCATAATCTCATACACTCATAATATAGGTTATGTGGGTAAAGTCCTTCAATAATACCATATACAAACCAACATACATTATAGCTTCACTCTCAAAGTGTTAACATTCCTAGTTATTCATATTAGCCTTACTCTCAAAGCCCTACTAGACATAATTTATCATATATACTTGATATTAGCCTATTCGTGTCTATAAGCTTCCATCTTAAGACACCTAGTCATACTTCATCATATTAGCCCCAATCTCAAGCACTACTAATCATGATTCATCATATACATAGATCACACTCGATTCATGTCTATACGCTTAACTATCAAGAGGTCTACAATATATTTCATCAATTCTATAAGATTACATCTAAATTCTCAATTTCCCCTTTCATGGCATAAGACTCACTTACTTCAATATCATCTCTCTAGGCATGGGTTAGGCATGTAAACATTTAATTTCATCTTTAAAACATTATAACTACTAATTCAATCATAAACAATCATTAACCACTCAATTGGATCAACATACAACACTACCCACAATGTAGGAATAATCTTTAACTAGAATTGGGGTTTATCTTCACAATTGAGGAAAACATAGGCGCTTCATGGATGAAAGAAATCCATGAATGAATAAGTCATCATATCTTGATTATAAAGCCTAGAAAGCTTGAAACAATGGAGTCTTGACTTAACCTAGCTTGACCCTCTTGTTCTTCTTCATATTCTTCTTCTTTGAGTTTTCTAGAGAGAGAATTTTTGGAGAGGATGAACTTAGGAATTATTTGAGTTTCAGAATAAATAACTTAATTGGGTGAGTTTTCGGGTTAAAATGAATTATATAGGGGTTCTTTTCTTGGGAAAAATGACATAACTTTGAGTTAAAACAATTGGGAAAATACCCAAGAACTCCCCTTACTAGAAATTGCCGAAATGGCATGAAGGAGGCCTTCACGGGTCGTCGTCATCACCACAGCCCGTCAAACGGGTCGTGAAGAACTCCAGCCTGACAGTGCTTTACTATTTTAGGCATAACATTTTACTCCGAGATGGGAATTGGACAAACTCGGTGGCGTTGGAAAGAGGAATCAGAGATCTTTAATTTTACAAGTTATGTCCCACCTATTTCGTTTTGAACTAAGAGATATGATCATCTGAAATTGATCCTAAACTCAAGGTGTAGTAAAATTACCTTCACATGAGGATTCACGAGATGTGATGCCTACTACGAGTAGTGGTATCTCTCCTGGTCATGATTCAGTAGCTAGGAAATCTTCCCCTTAACCCATACAAACATGTTAACCTCATTAACTCTCCCACATCCCATCAAGGCCTTCACGAGTCGTGAAGTGGCTCGTTTTGAGTAGGTTAAGTTGGGCACCCTCGACGAGGCTACTTCCTCACTACCAGAGGTGGCACCACAGGGCGTGGTGGACACCATTATCCGTGAAGGCTCACGTGGTGATGTGCAGTGCATTGGAAAGATGGGGAACCCTTGGCTCTTGCCCCTTTCCCCTGACTTGTTTCCTTATCACTTAGTCTAATTAACCGACTAAGTTATGGGGTGTTACAACATGAGATGGAAAGTAGGTTGTAAGTGTTCATTACAAACTCTTAACGCGGTATTCCTAATAATAGTAATTCTATCATAGTGTTTCACATGCAAGGTTGATAAGTTGGGTATCCCTGAGTAATTGGTCCTCAAAGTAGTAAACTTCACCATGCAACTTTGTCTGTCTACGGGTGTATACTTTACTAGCCCTTACCTTTAACCCCAGATTATACCTCGCACCAATTGAATTGAATATTAACTCTCAAATCAATTGATTGAGGTCAGGCTACTAGATAACAGCAAATCCTTAACTAAATCTCCATTGTTTAATCCTTTTCGCATTCATTACCTCCTTGGTCCGAAAGTAGGAACAAGGCGAGTTCTAACGTTGGCCTTCATTAAAATGCATTTTATATGAAAGGATTAACAAGGCATGCATGAATACTATTCAAGAACTACTTAATTATTAGTCATACACATGGTTTCCACAACCCTAGTTTTGTATTTAACTACTCATGCTTGAAAATTCACAATTCATAATGTTGTTAAAGAAGAATCATGAACTTACAATTAAAGTAGATGAATAATAAAATCATGAATTGAAAAACACTCCGAGAATTAAATTGCTAAAAAGTTTTTTTAAAAAAAAAAAAAGACAAAAACGATAGTCTCCAAT
This sequence comes from Solanum habrochaites, assembly GCA_027704765.1. Lineage (NCBI taxonomy): Eukaryota > Viridiplantae > Streptophyta > Magnoliopsida > Solanales > Solanaceae > Solanum > Solanum habrochaites. Next base: position 22,349,357 of record JAKWJA010002494.1, read on the forward strand.
AATGTCTAACCCTTAAAAGTGGAAATTACAACTTGTTAATATAGTAGACAATTCCTAAACAAAGTAGGAAAACAAAATAATAAAAACTTGTCTCAGACACAGTTTTAATCGATGACACGAACAACCAACTGTGGATCAACCTACAGTCTGTGGTTCACCTCTATGCGGTCTACACTTGATGAAAATTTCAGGATCTTGAAATGACGATTTCCACCTACGTTCATATATTGGACTGTGCTTCATCCTATTCTTATCTGGTTCAGGTACTGGAACTCAACTCTCTGATAAAAATAATGCTCGTGGAGGACGGTCCTTCATTTATTCTACGGGGCATCATTTTTGTCCGTGGTTTCACACTTGGTTAGACTTTCTTATACTAACACACACGTCTCTCCACCTATGACCCGTCACTTGAGCAATGGTTCATGGTTGAGATCCGCCGATTACTAGTACTGCCACTTCAGTTCTTTTTTCTCTCAACTGCTTTCGAACCTATTTCCTGCAAAGATTAAATAAAAATTATCATATCTAATAACAAAATTCTTAAGACTCATACAAACTTCATGTCAAATGCATCAAAACTACCATAAACTCGCGGTATATTAGATTCCAAGAACTTTTATTTGATATCTTATGGGGGCCCCTAACTCATCATGTACTGAAAGTTATGGTCGTTTAAAGTTGACTCAAAAATCATAACTTAAGTGTAACTGAAAAAAATCAAATTTGACTCTTTCCAAATTAGTTCTTTTTAAATTTAGCACTTTAAAATACCGAGGTGTTAAAACTACAATATATGCTAGAATTGCCTAAAATCATAAATATCAAGGTGAATCATCCTATCGGCTAAAGACTGAACGTCCAAAGCCTATGGTCAATCCTAAGTAGAGAGGAAGGTTAAACTATCCATACTCAATGCATATTGGCTGAGGGCATTCTCTACCACGTTTGCCTTGCCCGGATGGTATATAATAGAGAGTTCATAGCCCTTCAAGAGCTCAACCCCCTATATTTTTCTCAAATCGAGGAATTTCTAGCTCATAATCTACTAAAAACTCCAATTATTAATATATATCTGACATTTAACCCCATAAATTTAATGATTCCTAATCTTAAGTACAAAAGCTACCGCCACCAACTTTAAGTCAAGATCAGTATAGTTAAACTCATGCACCTTAAGCTTCCTAGATGCATATGCATTCATACAATCCATTCGGATTAATACAAAACCTAAACAAACATTAGATGTGTTACAATATACTATAAAATCATCACCCTCAACTACAAGAGTTAGAATACGAGGTGTAGTTAGCAACTCCTTGAGCTTATGAAAGTTCAACATATACTAATCTGACCACTCAAAAGGAACACCAAGACAAGTCAATCGAACCAGAGGTGATGCAATTAAAAGAAACTCTCAACAACCTATATGTAAAAGCCAGCAAACCTAATGAAGCTTCGCATCTCAGTAGTGAGGTAGTTGGTCATAGACCATCCATACTAATTGATTTTTGTTATCACTTATCTACTAACCACACATATGTTTTGGATTCATCAAAAAGTGGAAGAAAAAAAAAAAAACAAACCCCAAACACACCACACAAAAAAAGAAACGAATGCTCTTGTATCCAAGAAGAGTAAATTCAAAGGAAAAACAGTAATAGATAGGTCACGCTCTAGATTCCAAAGTGTTTCAATTCTGATAAGAAAGGAGGAAGAGTCTACTAATAACTATAAGACTCTTAAATGTTATTAGTGTGGCAAAATTGGATACATACAAGGATTTCGTCAATCCAAGAAGAGCAATATGGTTCAAAAAGTAGCTAAAAAGGATAAAGAGTGAGAAAATAATTAGTAGCTGAGGCTCGAGCAGTAGATGTCATAATTTCTATCAATCTTGAAAGATAATAGATCGAGGATCTAGAATATAATACAATCAATCACATGGAAAAGCAAGAAACTAATGTTGTCGACATAAAGCAAGAAATTTTTTAGGATTTCCCAGTGGTGACACAGTAGATTCTATTGAATAAATGAAAGAAGAATATCCTGAACAGTAAATATTTAAAACTACTGTGCTAGTGGAGACCTTTACAGAGAAAGCATTGAGGGAAATGTATTGAAAGTTGAAGTCTTTTGTAACGACCCTAAAAATGAAATAGGTCAAACTAGATCTTCACATGTGTTTCATGAGTTAATGTTGTATTAAAATAGTTTATTTTAGCATTAGAGTCAGCTCGTAATGTTTGGGAGCGCTAGAAAGTCAAACGCCCAAGACATCTGAAAACTAGTCGAAGTTGAACTAGTGTGTCGTAGTGTTTTGTAGTGAAGTTTTGGGGGATGGTTTTGAGAGTGAAATTGAGTTTCAATGGTTCCTATGCATAGAGGTATGTACCAAGTTCCAAAATATCCGAGTACGACTCCTCGGTGCCCCCCGAAGGTCCCCCAATTGTACCCCAAAGATGGTCCAGATCTGCCCAATGCATCGTGCAGGGGCAAGATCTGAAGCCCCACCTCGCGATAGCGCCCGTCGACTCAAGGTCTACTGCCATCATAATTTTTGAGAGGCAAAATCTGTACTTTCCTCGCCCACAAACGCTTAGCCCACGTCCCCTATTTGAACCGCGACGCTTTTAAGTGCAATTTCACAAGTTGGAAAAGGTCCGAAATGGTGTGGGGGTCATTTTAGGAACTTTGGGGATCATCGTGGACTGATTAGATATCGTTTTAAACCCTTTCACCCATCCTATTCCAACCTAAAGCTCACATCGGATTTCTCCAAAAACCTCCCATTGGGATTTCACTCCAAGAAAGAGGACCCAGTTCTTGCACGTTTCTTCTTCCAACTCAAATTCTGGTGGGTTATTTTCATATTAAGGTAGGTAGTTCATCCTTTAACCTTCTTTCATTCAAGGATCCATTTCAAAAGATCTCAACAAGGATGTCAACTTTCAAAACTTCTTTATCCGCGACTCTATGTAATGAGTCCTTTGCATGAAATCTGTTATTGATAAATGAGTTCTTGTTAGTATTTAAAGATGAATTTTATTCAAACCCCAATAAATCACTGTCTATTCTTTTTATCAACTTTTGGCTGTATGAAATGGTTTCTATCTTTATCAAGTACTTATGGACGCTAATGTTAATGTTTTACATTGCTTCTTGGTGGTTTGACCATGGAGTTAGATTTCCTAAGGGCTCTGTTTATTATGGGACTTATTGGATAAATTGTCAATTATTGACATAAAGGGTTGGAGAACTAGCGATTTAAGTTGTTCTATCTTCGTTAAGCCTATAATTGAAGTAAATTCTTGGTGGTATGGTCCACTTTGGTGGCGGTCTTTAATGTACCTGGAAGTTCATGAAATTCGGTACGTTCGCCGCTGTTTCCACGGCTTGACAACCACACCCTCTGTTGCATCGCTCTAGTCACAGGATATGTGATTGTGACGTCGACTGAGAGCTTTGTGAACAGCTTTAGTGATGTTATGATATGTGGTAGAAGTTGAACATGCCTATACGCTTGCTCAGCAGCTGTTAGTCCCTTAAAGTGGACAGTATGCCTTTCTTTGTGTGTGTCGACCATCTCTCAACCATTCCATCGCTAATCTCATCAGATTGGACCGGAGTAACCCGGTTTACCACCTCCATGAAGTGTCAAAAGCGACTTATTGCCTCCCTATTGTGTGTGGGTATGTTGTACTATACCTCTCAGGCTTCACTTGGTCCCTGTTATGAATGATATCATTTTCCATGTGTGAAAGGTGTGCTCACAATGTTCCTGATCTCATCACCACGCACCACTTGAATGCAGGAAGGAGTCAAGGAATGGAAAATGTGGGATGTGTAGGGTAGAGACCTTCTTCGGGAGTAAGACGAAGTGCTATACCATTCCTACTATTCCTAGCAGAAAATAACGGTTTGGTTTCTCTCCATACCCTGCTCTGCCGTGCTTTGCGAAGCCCACTCTCTCTAGCTACCTCGCGCCCTCCGGGCTTGTGCGTTAGCTTCTTTCATCGCGGCGTCACCTTTGCCCATGTCCCCCTCGCCCTTATTCCTTCACGTATCCTTAGTGTTCATTATTCTTGCCTCTCCCCCTCTGGACGACGCTGCCGTTAAGATCTTCCAACTAGAATAGTTTTGGAGGTTGAATACTTTTCGCCTGTGGGACGTCTGTGATATATGAATGGTGCTTCTACCTATGCCCTTTCCACGACACACCCACAGTCAATGAAAGGCTGTTTGGGAAGAAACCGTAAGGCGGGCGAGTTATTACATGCCTCAAGTCGATATCATCGTCCGAGGCCGTCCACCTCGTGCACCCCTTAGACACAAGTGTGGTGTTGCTCTGTCGGTGTGCCTTCGGCCGTCACCCCTTCCCCTGAGCATTCATTCTGCGCTTTGCACTGTTTATCTCTGCCCCTTCCGTCAATTCCTCTTTTTGATGGTGCTCGACCTGCCTAATGCTCCTTACGCTCGCCATCTTTTTGTGGAGGCCGTCACTCTTCCGTCGCTGGTACTCCTCGGTAGTAGAGGTGAGTACTTAGAGCACTATACTTTATCCCATAACTATGCGGTGTGTAAGGTGTAAGATTGGAGAACCCCTGTAAAGCTAAATATATTGACCCCTACTTAGGAAGTTAGGGATCCCTCACGGTAAGGGTAGTACCGGGATTCCATGTCAAGCTCGCATGGTCCTATATGTCGGATAAGCTAGCCCCTCACAAATGTATGCAAATGAACTAAGTTTCTTAAGGTTTAACTCCTTAGGGTAGATGGTGGAATGGGACCATACCTATCTATTGCACAATAACCTTTAGGGAGTCCATGGTGTGTCCGTTAGCTGAAAATGTATAATTGTCTGTGTTACTAATGAAAGTAATGTACTTTTTATGAATAAATGTTAATAAAGCATGTTGATGTTAATACTTGTATGATGAAAGCTTAGTATGTGATGTATGTGATATGCCTATTTTAAGGTTATTCCTAAGGAGCACTAAGTGGAAGTGGTAGTATGGGATGCTACTTTCACATTGCACCAAGTGTAAATTGGGGGTTCCCTTGGAAGATGGTTCTTATGTGAAGTTCTTAAGTATATGTTTGTTTCTATAGTGTCTTTGATATTGAATGGTAACTCGTGTAAATGAAATTAAGTAAGCCTATCCCCACTAGTCTTAAGGATCTCTTGAGTAGGTATTGAGAAGGTTGTATGGGCGATCTCCTTATGTCTTACTTAGAGGAGCCTTTGGACAACATAGGATAGGAGTAGTTCATGTGTAATTTTGGGTTCACTGTAAAATGCTTTTATGTTGAGAAAAATGGATGTTTTGCCTTATGGGCTACATGATGGTTTTAAATGATGTCTTGTGACTTAATTCATAAAAGATTTTATCAAAATAGCATGACTTGTATGTTTCAACTAAATTGTCCATTTTTGCATGTTTTTGCATATACCATACTTAGTACATTATTTGTACTAATCTCATACTTTCTATACTCTATAAGTATAGGTTGGAAGTGAGTTGCAGTTAGAAGGTCAAGCCTTGAAAGTTGCTCTCTCAAGATAGGTCATGTCCCCATATATTTGAGGACATAGTTCTATGTTTTCTTTAGTTTCTTCTTCGTTTAAGTTTAGGACTTGTAAAGACTTATTAAGTATTTTCTTTCATGTAAAGGGTCGTGTCCCTAAGAATATTTATGTCGTTCTATAAGTTGGCTTGTGACTGAGACTAGCATTAGATTTTATAAAAAAGAAGTTTCTTTATTATTATTTATCATTAAACGTTTTAAATTTCCGCACTACTTTCATGTCGTATGTAATGAATGATAAGCTAAAGGCTTTGTCCCAGACCTTCAAGTCGAGTACGATCTTGTACTTCCTAAGGGTTTGCCCCTTCCCCCCCCCCCACTTCTAGATGTATTTTGTGGGGTCATTATATCTCTGGTCAATCATCTTCTATATCAAGGTCAATTAATGACTCAGAGAAGCAGATGGAGAAAGCAGAGATCAAATAGTTGAATAAGTTGATTTTGAAGTTTCAAAGACAAACGATATGATTTTTGAAAGCTCTAAAGCTTTCTGAAAAATCGAACAAAGAGATGATAAAAGAATATGGCAATGAATTTGATGTTAGTGTTGAGACTTCACAGAAAAATGTTGGTGTTTCTCTAGATAATATAATTGTTGAGAAGTTAAGAAAAATGAGTAGTTTGAGAACTCAAAAGGGAGATAATCTACATGGATCAACTATCGGTGAAAATTATTTATGATTTGAAGATGGAAGAGGATTCCAAAAGGAACTGCTGGGATTTTCACCAAGACTTGACTCAAAACTTCGTTCGAGCTCTTCCATGACAAGTGTGGTGTAGTTTCAAAAATCTCATTTTCATGGAAGTGAGAAAATTAAAGCTGATTTTTTCGAGGTACCAAAAATATCTTAGATATTTTAGTAGAACTTTCTAGAATTCGGTAGAGTAAATATCTTTGATATAGATATAGATATTATAATATATATTATATATATATATAATATATATATCTATATATATATTATATATATATCATTTAAGAAAAATCTAGAAATGTTCTAGATAATTAAATATTTATATCAAGTAATAGAAGCTATAGATTATTGTCACATAGTTAGGAGATAAGGATATCTAGATATAATTTGTAGTTGTATCTAGAATAAATTCTAGAAGCATCCCTATACAAGTATAAATAGAGGTGACATTAGGCATTTGTACGCAACCTAAGAACAAACCCAAATAAAGAGCCCTCTTCTACAACAAAGTTCTCTGATTCAAAACATTCCTTCTCCTTTCTAGCTTCATCTTCTTTAGTTGAATCTTTCAATATTAGTTAACTATCTTGATCTATTAAAAGGTTCTCGATTGTACTTTTTTCTCTTATTTTCTACCTTACATCTAATGTGCACTTTATTGAAACTTGTGAAGTTGGTTCTTCTTTGAAAGATCTTATGGAAAATGACGATATTCTCATGCGAAAAATGGCAAAGAATATCAAAGAAAAATTTGAGAAGTGTTGTGGTGATCCAGTAAAGATGAACAAAATGATTTTTATTTTATGCATGTTGGATATTTGCCACAAGTTTCACTTCCTATATTTTTCCCTAACTTCTATGTTTGGACAAACACAAGGTACAAACCTATGAGGAGTAGTTTGGTGTGAGACATGTGTTGTAATAATCCTAGGCATAAAATGCTAGACCATTTTATTGTGCATTTGGTTAGAGGTATTAGGGAGTCTTGAGATTATTTATCTCACAATTTATCTTTAGTGATAGGATTAATTATCTCATATAACAGTGGAATAGCTTGTTCCCAATCAAAAAGATAAAGAATATACATGACATCTTTGCTTGATTTGTATGCAAGAATAATGTTAATTCATATTCATCTTGCCCATCTTCACCTACTTTATCAATGAATTTTCTAGGCTTAGTGAGATGGCTCGTGATGGATGTGCTAGTTTTTTCCATTTCTACTGTGGCATGTAATTCTGCTACCAGTCTTGGAGGGTTTATACTTGATCTATTTAGGAACTCCTTATTAGTGCAAGCACTTTTGTGTGTTCAATGTTTGACTTAGATTTAGATAAACTTGATCGAGCAACATGAACTTAAGTAATATTGTCATGGAAGTCACTAATACCGGACTCATTTTTTATTCATAAAAAACATGTGTGTTAGGTGATAACGGAAAACAATACAAAAATGATATTTCTATTCAATCGAACTAGAGTACTTCTACATAGCTAAAACAACACTCGACTTAGCTTAAATATCATTGACTCACTAAATTATTCTACTTAATTAGGGAATCACTCAACTTTGTACTACTCCACGTTAAGTCACTAACAATGATATTTTGTAACAAAAACATCACATAAATATCATTATAATTACGGGTCTTCACGGTCTGGATGAAATCCGATCTAAATCAAAAAAATCTAACCAAATCAATTGAATAAACTGATTTTATTTAGGTTTGTTTAGCTTGGTTTTGTATTTTTGAAAACCGATAGTATTTTGGTTGGTTGCAGTTTTGTTTTTTAAAAAAAAAATAATTAATCGAATTGAACCGAAAAATTAGATGCATATATTTTATTATTATACATACATAATAAATATTCAATAAACAATTTTTAAAATCTTATATATGCTTTCATCAAAATTTATTTATAAAAATAAAATTGTCCAAGGTGACAACATTTATCTTATTGGTTTCATGTATATGAGTGTCTACGACAATTCTTTGTTTAATTGAAAATGTCATTGTCTCTTCCTTCTAGGCCAAAATTAAGAATTTCAAAGCTTTATTCGTAGTAAGTTCAATGACTGAAAGATATGTACTATTAGTCATTCTAACTATTTTTCATTTTGAATAGTTGTCGTCACTTTTTTCGCGTTTTGAATTAATTATTTCTTTTATTGTTGTCTATGGTTAATAAATGACTAACTGATCCAAACCAAATCGAACTGAAATCGATAACAACCAAACCGATAAAAATATATTATATTTAGTTTATTTAATTTTGATAGTATTAAAACCGATTAAGTTTGTTTGGTTTTGATTTTGACCAATAGCCGATCCAAACTGACCTTGAATACCTAAATTATAATGTCTTTTGTTTCATTCTAAAACCATTTTGTGATGCTTTGATATATTTAATTGGAGTGAACAAATGCAATTGAAAGTCAAACCAAATCGCAAATTGAGTCAAACCGGAAAAAAAATGTCAAGACCCAAAGCATAGTGTAGGTGTAAGATGGTGTATAGGACCCCGAGAGGCCCTACACCAGCCACTTCGCATGCACCATACAAGAGAATAGAAATTTTAGAGAGTTTAAAAGACAATTTCAAAATATAAGAGTTCATAAAATGTAGCGAAAGTCTAACATAGTCTTAAAGTCATCTAGTACATCATGAGTGATCAGGACGTAACTTGTACATCACATATAATACTGAAAGTAAAGATAATAAGCAATAAAAAGCTAAGTCCTCAGAACATGAGGACTCACCAATCTTCAATATCTACTAAGTGATTCCCAGCCACGGAGATGCGAAATTGGAGCGTCGGACCCTACATTTGAAAAAAAATGTAGGCAAGAGTATGTATTAGTACAAAGAATGTATCAAGTATGATAGTCATGCATAAAAGTGAGAAACTATGCTAAAAGGACTTTTCATATTATGCAAGGACCAAGTTTATACATAAACTCAAAGGTTAGAAAACATAATCTTGATCATGGTCAATGCAAGTAGAAATCCTCTTAAATCACATGTGACGTATTTCTTGAATAACCTTAATTCTTTATTGTGGGAGATTACCTACAATCGATATAGAAAGAAAACATGTGATCTATAACATGAAATTCGACATCTATCTCACATCGGAAAGAGGTGCTCTCACTTGCAAATATAAGAACCATGAACTTGTAGCTTATGTGAATCCACTAGGTAATGTCTATCTACACAACCTATGACACATAGTTTATCGGACATGGGTAATCGTCACTTGTCTACTCGGTGCTAAGCATATCTCTCACAGAATATTCATTAGTCTTATAGTATCTTAATATTCATGAGACATGGGTACTCACTGCTTGTCTTACCATCAGAGGATATGTGTAATTGTCACTTGCCTCATCATTAGAATATCTCCTTAACTTTAATTCATTTTAGGTGAGAAGACATTTACCTTATGAACCTTTTATGAGGAAAAATTCTTTCACAACAACAACAACCACATTAAAAGTTCACTCTACATTTACATCAATTTCAAAAAGAAAATGTATATCTTCGTAAACTCGTCTTTCGTGATTCAAAAGGTTCATTATATGATCAATTCTTGAAAACATGGATTTCACATGGGTTCATTGGGATTCAACTTAGAAATATGCAACTTCTTCAATATATGCATAAAAAAACATAAAACAATCGATAATATCACAACTGAAAGGATTCATGAGATTGAGTAAAAACTCTAACTTCCATTGGAGATTTACATTGAAAAAACAGGAAAATTTAGGAACCCTATGGAGTAAAGTACTCCATAGATGAATACTATCATACCTTGATGCCAAGAGCCTACAATCAATGATTTGGAGACTTGATCTTGAAATCTTAGTCGTCTTTTTCAAGTTTTTAGAGAGAAATATTTGGGGAAAACTTTGATTAACATTAAGAATTTGATAGCGTATTATTTCATGTTTTTGAACTTGAAACTTTGAATGATCTTGTTAGATATTAGTAACTCTAATAAAATTCAAATTAAAATTAATTCAGCACTAACAATGAAAATAATGTTGAATATTTGTTCTTTATTTTTACATTGATTTAGACATTTAAAATGCATAATCTAATTTTTATTTTTTTTAATGCTTAATCATATAATTAATACTTATTAGACTTAATTTAGCACGATTTATTTCTTTTACATTATGATCATTTCTATTATAACTTATTAATTTGCAATATTTATTTTATGCAATTTCATTATTACTTTTTTTTTTGAATGTTTTAGTATCATTTATCTCATACTATGCATTAATTTATTTAAAACATCTTAGCTAGTTGTATTTTGATAGGACTAATATGTTTATGTGAACACTTAATTGTAAAAACTTGAAAAACCTAGAAATAAAAACAAGGTTAAGAACCCGGGTTTTATTATTTTGATAAATTTAAAAATCCAACACAAATAATTTGTTTCGATATGTGCAAAATCCAAACCAACCCAGACATATATACCCTAACTTTTAGTACAAATGACATTCATAATACTTGGGTAAAGTGAAATCACTTTTTCGTTAGAATAAATAATTTAATCACTTCCATTCAATAAAATAAGTGCTATTCTTTTAATCTCAAGGTCTGAGAGACGTACAAGTGTGATGTATAGTAGGCAAGTTATTATTGTGAGATAATTAAGTAGGTAGCTAAAAATATTATGGGAGGTAAAAAGTGGTGGTAAGAACAAAGGCTATGGGTGCAAGAGATAAAAGGGGTATATATTTGAAATATCACTTTTTTCCAATACTTGGACTAACGAAGTCATTTTCCTCATATTGTAGGAAACTTGTTTTTCTAGTAAAGATGTACGAAAAAACTAGAAAATGCTTTCCTCGACACCCTAAGGAAACGAAAATTCAACGTTGATCATAGACTCCCTGATTCATAAGCAGGCACAGGAGCAAAGAAGGAAAGGTCAACCGTAAGACCAAAACTCTAAAAGGGTATGCAAATTAGAAAACGGGCGTTTGCCGAACCTTTTTCAATTATTTTGATAGGCATGAGTGAGGATCATTGAGTTGGTTCTCTGAGAATACTAGACAAATAATCAGAACTTTCTAATGCATATGAATTGATTTGACAAAAGACTTAAAACCATGAACGAATGTGCCATTTAAATTTGTTTGATGCTAATATGATGACTAACTAACGCGGGGGGGTGGGTTGGGGTTGTCTTTTATCTCTCTCCCGTGCAACCTCCTATGCAAGGGAAGAACTAAAAAAAAAAAAAAAAAAAAAGAAGAAGAAGATAAAAGATAACCAAACGATTGCCTACCCTTGCTTCTCACTACTCGCCGTCTCCGAATCCTGCATTCATATTCGTCTCCCCACCTACCCACCCAATTGATCATAACATGGGTCATCCTAGACCTAGATTCAAGAATGATTGAACCAGGGTCCAATCGAACTATTTGCATGTCCATGCCCATTGCTGTGGATCCCAACACCATTCGGAACAAGGGACGGGGGCAGTCCAACAGCCATTGGAGGAGGAGCAGGAAACAAAGCATGAGTGGGTGGAAGATTGTGGGGGCTTACTAGAGGACTACCAGCTGGACTTCCATTGCGCTGTTGGATAACGTGGATCTGTCTGAGTCCTTCTTCATGAATACGTGACAATGTCTCCAACTCATTCATTGATAAAGCTTCCAAGCCAGCTCCATACAGTGGGGCATGCCGAGACATTTCTTCCTGAAGTGATGCTTCAAGCTGACGGATGTATTGCTGAAAATGAAGCAACAAAAGAAAATAATCAATTTTGATACTTATGCCCATCACCGTAAGTTCCACAGAAATACATAGGAGTCGCAAGATGCACCAAAATTGAGCCAAATTGTACAGTAACAATGATCACTAATGATGTGGAAGAAATATGGGAAAAAGGCCAAAAAAAACTTGAAGGTAAAAGATAAGATCATCAAATTATTAGAATTAGCCTTCTATCTACTTGTCTAAAGAATAAGTTACAATGCATCTTTTGATTTTTCCTACTTTGACAAATATAAAGTTTCTAAGAAATCAAAGAAAAAATAAAAATAAAAAAAATAATATCCACAGCTTTGCTAGCTTTTGCACTTGTGTGCGACCTATGAGAGAGTGAAAGCAAGAAAGGCACGTCCAAGAAACCAACAAAAATTCAGTACTCTTATTAGACTAAAAACACCTGAACCAGCCCTAGCAAGATATAGAACTCAACAGCCTAACCCAGTCCTGCCTTTCATGTGAAAGTACTCTCAAAATGCTAGCGCACCCCAGCCCATAGCAGGCTGTGGGCTAGCCTTCAATTTTTTCTTTCAGAAAAGTTCTATAGAAGTTGGTCAGCAGTCACCAGTAATGCTATTCAAGGATTTTTTCAGCCACCAGTAATACTATTCAAGGATTTTTTTCTTTTTCTTTTTTTAGTACTTCCATTGCTACAACCAAAAGAAAAAAAAAAGAATTAATAAGATAGTTTATTTTTTGGACAGAGGAACTTTGTAAATCATGCTCTACGAACTTTAGACATGCATATATGAATAAGACATGTTCTCTGTATTCCTTTAAATACGGGTTTAATAGCAGTCTGTCAAGGAAAAGGTTTAGTATGGATAGGACAAGTTAAAAAGTCCCACATTGATTGTGGATAGCGTATTATAAGGTCTTAAAACAATGCTCACCTCATGAACTATCTTACTTTTGGGATTGAGGCATACATTAACAATAATAGCTCAACCTCACCCAACTAATGGGTTGGATTGGTGCTGACCTCACAGTCAAGCCCATTTTAATAGCTCTACTCTGATATATTATTAAGAAATTATTAATATAGCAAGATCACATTCCATGAATTTATAGGATTGTTAATAATTACTTCCATTAACATTTTTAGGATTACTAGCATAATATCCTTTCTTTTTCAGGATTACTTGTAAACACTATTTAAACCCCAACATGTTCCAAGGGAATAATTAAGCAATTCATTCCCGATATCTCTTCCTTTTCTCATTTTTTGCATGGTATCAAAGCCAAACCTTCCCATTCTTGGTTTATCTGATGTTAGGCTGCATGTTATTATGTTCATGATTCAGATGTCTAGTCCTAGGCGTGCATGATCTTGGACAGTTTCACTTCAGTGCCTTGTGTAAGCCTAAGGTCCATTCGAGCATAAGATCTTGGTAAAGATTTGAATAGCTTCCACTAGCGACAGGTGGTATCAGCCTCTGAGTATGCTCATCTGGCCGATACTTTCTCGGTTTCTTCTTTCTTTCAGGTTCTAGCACAGCTACTCTATCTGGCTATCAATGTTCTCTCTCCATTCAAGTACTGTTCATCTTCGTTCAAGATAAGTGATAGCATTTATTTCTTTAAGTGCAAAATCATTGATTTATTTCTCAAATGTAAAATCATTGATTTTAAATAACGCAACTTAATGTTGACAAAAAACTAAGGTTTCAACCTCAACCTTCTGCGAAAACCAGGTACTTCCTCCTTTTTGTTTTTTCCTTCTTCTCCCTTCTTCCTCCTTAATTCTTTCTGGTGCATTTGTGCTGCTAGCTGGGGTTCATTTTCTTCATCTCTGTTTTCTTCTTTTCTTCTTCGGTCTAATTTTCTTAAAACAGTGATTATGTCTTAAATCATATGATATTCTTTTTCTTCAACAGTGATTATTGATTAAATTCTATGTTGCTGAACTTTTTTTAACAGTGAATAATAACATGTTACTGATTTTTTTACAAACTACTGATGTAATATGCTGTTAATTTTTGTCTTATGGTCTATGGAAAATTTTGTGATACTTACTTCTTAAGTTTTAATTTTGAACTTCTGTTTATATATACAAATTATCTCTATCTTTTTGTCTTTGATAAAAATTACGCTTCACTTCAATGAAGTAGTCCCCCCTTCCCTTAAAGCGTGAAACAGGGCCTTGTCATTTTTTCTGCTTCGTGCTCCCGAAAACACGGGTCCCTATTCTAAAAAAAATTGTTCTCCCAACCTCGAATATTCTTTTAACAGAGCAAGGGTTTGACTGCATACTCCCAGTATTCTTTCTACCTACAGTGAAAATTCTCCCATATATTCTTCTTCCTCTAATTCTTTGTCTGCTAAAAGCAAGTACTCTCTGGTTCAAAAGTTCCTTCACTTTCTCTGTTTCAATTTACATAACTAGAACGTAGAAGGAAAAACCTTCCTGAGTCCGAACAAAAACCAATATTCTATTTCTTCGTTCTATCTCGGGACCCAGTATGCCTAAAAAAACATTGTTTCCTTATTCCAAAGAAAACAAAGTTGATGTGGCTCAGACAAGTGGAACTGGAATTGTGCCTACATCAAATAGAGGGATCAAACCTTCATTCTAATATCCAGCATTTAAATGTGAAAAACAAGTACAAATACACATTGTTCTGGGTATAGTGTTCCATTAAAGAATGAAAGCATATATAAGTATATTATCATTTTATTCGACAATAGATCTTGACAGAAGTCGACAACTTAATAAAATCCCTTTGTGGCTCCAGAATTAAGTATATTTGTGGCAAGTAAGGAGCATAGACAATACATAAGCTCCCACTTGAGGGGGTGGATGTTGAGAATTGGAGAACTATTAATATCAAGAACTCTTTCCTTGTATCTATCAAGGTTTAGAATCCCTATAATTGTGAAATAGAGCAGGAAACTACTATAATAGTAGTTTTCGTTTTTTTAGGATTCTACTTCCAGCATGCTTTTCCTTTCTTTTTAACAATTTCTTTGTAATACTATTAAAAAACCCCACATTCTTAAGGAATAATCAAGCAAGTCAGTCCTAATTACTCTTCTTTTCCCTTTTTTACTTGTATCAAAAAATAAAAACTATCTGTATCTTGCACGAAAAAGCAAAGAGAAGAAAGATACAACAACAAAATACCCAATATAATCCCACAGGAAAGAGAGAAATTTAAAGAGTAAAAAAGGGACAAAATTGAACCCTACTGGTAATTTATGTATATGCTGCTCTACAAGAAAAATGATCTACCCTCTTTATAACACTGAAGAGAGAAAAAATACTCCCTAAATGATAAAATATCCAGGAGTAAAAAAATAAATACTATCATTGCTGCTTTGCCTAATATATATTTTTCATTTTTAAATATTTTGTGATATTTGACCAAGCAAAGGAAGATCATTTTTTCTTACTTTTTCACAACACAGATTTAAACCACTACCGTGGAAGACGAAATATCAGGAAATAGAACAAGAAATATTAAGAGCAAAAACCTCGCAAGCCTCCAGCTTGGATTCCATTCCGTCGATAAAAGCTTCACAGCGAGCAACCTGCTCCTCCTTTTCACGTTTCTCCTCTTCCGTTTGCCCAACTGTTTGGGTCAAGCGGCGTACTTCATCCTCAAGTGATTTTCGTAATTCCTCTCTGGTCACTTTTTCTGTGGCATACCGTTTCAATTCCTCATCAAATCTTTTCCGTGCAGCTTCAGCATTTTTCAACCTTTCCGCAAGAGCATTTTTCTCCTTCATCACTCTCTGCAAGATTGATAGTTTATCAGTCGGGGAAAGAGAAAAACATGTCATGTGTGAACTCATTTGGAGAACCCTAAAGTAAAACAAAAAGAAACAAGCGCATACAAATTTAAAAAACAAGAACTTCCATTTGCAACTACTGCAAGCACAATTTTCAGAGGATTTTGAATATTTCCGACCCTTCCAAGAACTAGATTGAACCTTTCAGCAGTTCCAAAAAAAAGTAACTCTGGAGGCACTCCTTGAAGAAAAGTAAATATGATCAAATAGCTGGGTTCTAGACACACATAAAAAAAACTTTATTTCGTTGCAGAAAAGCAACCGTCCACGTTCTCAAATTGTTTCGCATTGTTGATTACTTATGGCGTCTAAGAAAAAAAGAAATCACAAAGCGAACACTATAACTATAAGAACCCTTGCAAAAGTTCCACACAAGGGGGTATGGTCGATTGACAATGCAGCGGTCCAAATATTGGAGGACCAGGGTTTAAATTGTAGCAAAGACCAAAAAAGAAAAAAGATATTAGGTTATCTCATCCCATTTACCCAATAGCTATGCTGGTGGGAGATATTCCAGGTGTCCAAGTAGAACAGTCTATGTGCACAACCTGCCCCCTACACTATTACAGAAAACCTTGTAAAATTTTATTTTTGTATTCACTGGGACCTCTATAACACGTTATGTTAACAGCAAAAATGGGAATAGAAAAAATAATCAGCATCTAAATAGAAAAAGGCGTTGATCTTTCTGGGGCAGACAAAAAACGAAAGAGTGTCAACCAAATTGGGCCGGATGAAGTAATTTATTATAAATACTGGCATAGAACGTTGATATTATTATTTGATTGCACATGAAAGGTTATTGGCATAATTAACAACATGGTTTGACTTTTGAGGTCTAGGTACACAACTTAAAACTCATCTGAAAGCAACAAAGCTATGAGATTAAAAGAGCATCAAAATAAAAAAAATGATGTACCTAACAATAATGCCACATGGTCTGATCAGAGTCTTACTCGGAGACTGGCAAGACCGAAAAGCTAATTCTAATTGAGGTAAATTGTAGCATCAGACCCTAAAATATTTCATAATGAATTGACTTGTGTAGATAAAAAAAATTAGGTGAAATGATACCAAGAATGTCAAAGAAATTCTCAACTCATTCAGGAAATTTGCTTTGTAATGCTTTAACTTAAGCTGAGGGTCTATCGAAACCAACCTCTCTACCTCCCAAGGTAGGGGGGTAAGGTCTGCATACACACTACCTTCCCAAGACCCCACTTGTGAGGTTACACTAGGTATGTTGTTGTTGTTGTTGGGAAAATACTCCCTCCATTTTAATTTATGTCTTACTTTCTTTTTTGGTCAGTTTCAAAAAGAATGTCTCGTTCCTTTTTTGGCAACTCTTTAATCCTAACATTCCACATGGCATGTTTAGACCACGAGATTAAGGGCATTTGATACATTCTATATATCTTTAGTTTATTCTTTACTTTCTCAAAAACTCATGCCAAGTCAAAATCAAACAAACAAATCAAAATGCAGGGGAGTATAAATTTGTTAATAAAATGACCAGAACTGACCACTCAATTGGTAATATGATCAATAGATAGAATAAGAGCTTTCAGGGGAGAAAGCAAAAATATATTTATATAAACAGGTAGCAACAAAAAGATAAGATAGAAAATAGTGTGGAAATCATAAGAAAGACTAAACAAACTAAAGCTCATAAAGATTTGAAGCTATATAACAAACTAAAAGGGGTTCAGCTTAAAAAATAATACATGCATACCTTCAATTCATCACGTTTCCGTGATTTCAGTTGGGAAAGTTGTGCCTCGGCATCATGCAGACGATCTTGAATAGCTCTCTTTTCTGCAGTGAGCTTAGCAATTTTCTCATCCCGCTCGGACCGTAGCCAATCAAGTTGACTCTCAACTTCTTGTATCTGTTCCGCGAGTTCCTTTCTTTCCCGAGCAAAACGATCCATCTCAATCCTCATTTCAGACTGATGTCAATGTTTGTCAAATCAAAATCACCAGAAAAAGAATGAGATATGCTTTCAAACAAGCATGCTTTGAAAAGTAGAATCCCAAAAAAGAAACAATAATGGCCAAGATACCTTGAGACGGTTATTAGTAGCCTCCGATTCATTAAGCTTTTGGGACATGATAGACTTTTCTTTAGCCATACTGGCATTTTCCACTTCCCTTTCCTCGCGAATGCGCATAATTTCATCTTCAATAGCACACAATTGATGCCAAAGTGCGGCACGGTCAACATTGGCAAGTTCCGCAACCTCCCTCATCATGGTTAGGACTGGTCTAACAATTTCCTGCTCCTCACACATCAAGATTATCAATATCTCCATATATAGATCTACTTCACAAGCACTTTCCCTTGAAATGGTAAGACGATCAACAAGCCTCTTGAGTATCCTCAATCGGTAAGACTCATCAGCATACCACTTAAACAATATGGTGTAAAGCAACTTCACAAAACCTTTTACACGTGGATCTCTAGAGAGTGCCAATGTCTCAGCAAGACCAAGAATTGATGTAAAATCATCTCGCTGGGCTGTCAACTGCTCAATCGTTTCCCCTTCCACAATCACGTCAGTATGCGGAAAATTTTCAACATATTGAGAGGTCAAATTTAATCTCCGGGCAAAACGTCTTTCCAAGACCATGGCTACAGACTGAGCCACAATAGCCCCTCGAGCTACAGTTCTCTCAAATGTTTGGGAAGCTTCAAGGGCAAGACATTGAATTGATAACATATCAATGAGTATATAAATATCGGAAAAATGATGATTGGAAAGGAAAGCTTGCTCATCCACTTCACGTGGTCTTTCAGAAGTATGACAACTTTCACCAAATAAGAAAATCCCACATGGTACAGCCGAGCAATTATCACCAGACTTATTCTCGCAGTCAATATCTCTTAGAATAGCTTTAGCAACATCTGAACAGCTATTTACAGTTCGGCTCAAATAATCAAGAACACATGGGGAGACTTCATTGCCTAGTTTTTTCAGCCGGATACGTACGGCTCTGACCTACAGAGAAATCAAAACATTACACTTGTAGAAGGGTGCGCAATAAGACCAAAAATTATATACAACCAAATTTTATGCATACTGCTTCTGGAAGATGATGACAATGCAGTGCAGCCTTGAATATGAAGTCAACAGTTGCAGCAAGAGGTTCATCAATGGAATCCACTAAAAGATCAAATGACTGGAAAAGGACACGTTCCCACACATCACTGCTACACTCCAACTGCCCGAGTGCACCAAAGACCTGAGAGATTAATACTTAAAGCCATCAGATCACTAAAATGTCACTACATAAGAACTGAATGCTAAATGTATAAGCAAAAATTAAAGGAGAAAAATATTATTAAATTGTGCATCTACATTATTACACTGAGAATTTATTTATAGACACGATATTATTATAATCATTTTCCAAGTAGGATTCTACATATTATCCTTGTTCCAATTATTGTTCTAGCGTTCCCCCTCAAGTTGGTGCATACAAGTTATATGTACCAAGCTTGTCATGAATGTGACTAATACGAGGATCGATGAGGGGCTTGGTGAAAATATTTGCAAGTTCCTCACTCAACTTTACAAATTTTGTAACAATATCTCCTAAGCATCTTTTTGTAACAAGTTGATAATCAATATTAATGTGTTCACTCCTCTCGTGAAATACTACTACATTGGACGCGATATCAAGGGTCACTTTTTTTTAATGACAAGGGACACCCGCAGTCGCTACCCGTTGGATGCGCACAAGGTAAAAAACCCACCCCTGTACAACAGCTCACAAACCAGGAGAGGTAATCGCACTAGGCAAACCCCTTGCTTTCACTGGCAAGGGATTTCGAACTTGAGACATCCAACATAGAAGTCTCAAGCCCAAACCACTGGGCCACCCAAAAGGTTTGATATCAAGGGCCACTTGTTCATCAAATACAAGTTTCATCTAAACCGATTTCTCCTAATTTTAGTTCTCTCAGCACTGTATGATCCAAACTAGCAAACAAGTTGCTACCATCATTGCTCGATATTTTGCAACTGCACTAGATCAAGCAACACCACTTTGTTTCCTACTCTTCCGGGATACCTAATTACCTCCTGCTATAACACAATATCTCGATGTAGAGAGTCTATCAAAGGGTTATCCTGCCCAATCAATGTCCGTTTATCAAACCTCAATCCTCAAAGTGAAGTCCTTTCCCAGGAGCTAACTTTATATATTGTAGAATACGAACTACATCCCCATGATTATCACAATCAACAATCACAAGGGGAAGCTATAAAGTGACTTACGACACTCTCATGAAAAGAGATGGCGGGTCTAGTCACCCTGAGATAATTCAACTTTCCAACCAGCTGGCTATATCTTCGTGGCTCCCCTTGTCCTGGCAAGAGAGTAGCATTTGGATCCATAGGAGTGTCAACGGGTCTACATCCCATCACTCCTCTCCTCAAGAATACCTAAACATATTGTGTCAAAAATAACAATACTTGATCTAGACTGAGCAACCTCAATACTTGGAAAAATACTCCAGTGTTACAAAGACTTTAGTTTGGGAATGTTGAAAGATATCTTGTGAAATGAGAATTTGTAGCCTAAAATCAGGGAAAATACAAACCGTTGCAGGAGTCTGAAAAAAGAACTTGTTTTGGCCGACGAAGAATCAGATCTAACTGCCAGAAAGTGCTGAAAATCAGGAATATACTATATGGGTGGGTCAGAATGATAGTACGGCCTTATTGGAAAAATAGTCAACCAAAAAAATGGCTGGAAACAGCCTGGATTCGCTGGAAATAGTACTGAAGTTGTTGGAACAATGATGTCCTCACTGAGAACTGAGAAGTGCTCAAAATTTGGTATAAATTGTACGGGTCATCTCGAAATCAAGAGAAAAGTAGATCTCGAACAAGAAAGTTGTTGGAAAAGGCTCATGCACAGGCGCGAGGTCAGATATTGCCGGAGGTGACAGGCTTCTATGAGGCACGCGTGAGGTCGATTATCAGAATGGTAGAGTGAGTTTTGGTCGGGAAAAGGTGGGGGACCTATGGTGGTGTTGGTTTCGCATAACCCCAACAGAAGAAGAAGATAACGGAAAACGCCACCAGAGGCATGGTGACCATGACTTTGTTTTCTTTCCCCAATATTTTTCAGCAAAAGCTACCATGTAAGAAATAAGGGAGTGTATCTATATTATTACACAATATTACAAGTCTTTTTACTAGTAGGTTTTCATATACTATTCATGTACCTATACCATGGTGACTATGACTTTGTTTTCTTTCTCCAATATTTTCCAGCAAAGCTCTGATACCATGTAAGAAATAAGGGAATGTATCTGCATTATTACATTGAGACTCTATTTATAGACACAATATTTACAAGTCTTTCTAGTTTCTTCAATTAGGTTTTTATATACTATTCATGTTCCTATTCCTATTCTAACAGATATGTGATAGAAATAATGTGAAGGTACACATGTTTCATGTATCTTTAGAAGAAATGAGATAATTAATATCATCTTACTGGAATCATTAATGCAGGTTCAGCATCTGGCTTCTGAAGTCGTTCTAGAAGCGCATAAGCAGCAAGTGGATGTTCTGAATGCTCAACCAATTTTGGAACCAAAGCAACTAGGTCCGGCTGTAGATGCTTCGGAGCTTTATCCAATACAAGGGCTATCTTTTCGGCTGACTGTGGCCTCCTCCTCGGCTCAGGACAACCTTGTGGAACAGCTCCATCAAGTGCTCTTAGGGAGTTCACTATCAGTCCAAGAAGCTCCTCAGACTGCTCTGGCCATTTAGTCTGAAATTAAAGATTCTTTGAATGGTCTATATACCCAGATATATTAAACCAGAAAACTTCAACAGGAAGATAGCAGCTGTACCTTAGTACGAAGGGAAGGATTTTCAGAGGAACCGCCAGCAGATGTTTCTGGCGGATGCGGATGCATAGGTTTCCCGTTGAATGCCCTTTCATGTGCATTAATCCCATCAATATCTGAGCTCTGAACAGCAGATGAGTTCATACTCTCATCCGTCACCGTATCCAGTCTATCATGGGTGTAAAGTTGCAAAGGTTCATTTGCACCATTAGCTCTATCAGACCCCAATTGACTACCTGCTCCATTTCCATTTGGAAAAGTTTTAGGATTCACTTCAGATGACCCACTACTCGAACTTCCCTCGGAAGGTTGGCAACATTCAACCATAATATCCAACAGTAGATCAACGATTGCTTGCTGCAACACTTTTACCCCCATCAGCAAGTTCATCAAGCTGGGGGAGGATTTGTCATTCTTATTTACCTTCTTTCCATCACTACAACCAGATATATTAGTAGGAAGGAGTAGACGCTTTACTTTAGCAGGGTCATCAAGATACACACGAAGTCCCGTCAAGAACCCAGCTATTGCACCGGCATCCATAAGGAGTTTCTCCCTTAGAGTGACCTGTGGCTGCGATGGATTATCCCCATACGTGAGGTGAAACCCAGCTCCAGAGAGAAGATTTCTGAAGATATCTTCTTCATCACTGATCCCTTCGCTATCTTCTGAGTCAATGAGCTCATCAGGGTCAGTTGTCAGAGCATCTTGATCATCCTCAGAAGCCAACACCTAGAAAAAATTGAAGAAACAAGATAGAAAAATAAAGATCATACAAATAAATATTCTGGTAGCAACTAATATTCATGGGAAAAGAGATTTCCAACTAAACACTGCCAGACCAAGCCACATGTAATGCCCCAATTAATAAGAGCAGGAGTTGTTTGGTCATAGGATAAAAAGAAAGAAGCAGAGACACACAAAAACTGAGATTCTGAAGAAGCAGAATACAGTGAACTAATAGCCGGTTAAATGTAACACCTGTAGATAACCCAAAAACACAAATTGCAGTTTATTGCTCCCTGGTGTTCAAGAATACTCACTTTTGTTTGAGGAGCCTATATTCATTTTTTGTGAGCTCAAACATAATTTGCTTGTACTATCCTTTGCAACTTCTTGGTGCTAGCAATGATACTGTGTAATTACACCCAATTAAATCCAATAAGAAGATGGCCTTCCAAACAAACCACCCTTAAGGTTTAATTTTGGGGATGAATAATGGTTTGAGTTAGCCGTGGGCTAACCCTAAGCTAGGATGAAAGACCAATTGGGTGTAATATCATAGCAAGTCACTTTCAATTATTTTTTTTAGCAGAGATTCTTGAATTAATTGGATTAAGGAAAAGATTCAAAGTTTTACAAGCTTAGACTCAAGATATGTAATGGCTATACCATTAGGCCCACTGTTCTGGACAGCGAAATGCAGCAAAAGGCGACAAGGATCTGTCTTGCCACATGCCGAGACGAGTCGCGACGAGCTCGCCTTTCTCTGAAATCTAAAGGAGGAGGAAAAAGGAAATCTGAAGGAGAAAAGAAGAAACACGTATTGGTTAAACTTTGGTGTCGATATGACAATCACATTAAGAAATTACTTTATAATGATCCAGATTTTCAATTCCCAATTATAATTGAATATTCTCCTTAAATCTAATTCCTATTCATAATCACTACCATGTCTACCTATATTTACAAAATACATACGCCTCTTTGGTAGCTACATTTATGTTTAGAGGCAGCCTCCTCAACACAAGCCTATCGGCGTCTAAGCACACGCCTCAGTGTCTTGGTGCCTGTGCTGAGGTATCACATACATGAGGGGAAACATACAGCCTGCACTACACCAAACTTCAACACTAAAACATAGTGCAAGTCAGCCTTAAGCCCTAAGAGCAGTCATACTCTCTCTTCTAAAAATATTGACTTACTCTCCTTTTTATCCATCCAAAAGAAAAACCTTGATTTACTTTATGGGAAAAAAACATTGATTTATTTTCTTAAAAGAATTTAAATGAATCCAACTAATAACACTTCATTAAATATTATTTTTTATTATAAAAAACTAATTCTCCCTCTAGTCCACATTAAGTGAATTGTGGGGACATTTTTCATAGTTGAAAATAAGTGAACTATTCAAAGTTCAAGAAAATTGTTGGGACTTTTTTCCATATTGAGGTTCTTAACTACTTTACATTTTCTAGGAGACTAATTTGGAAATAATCAACAGGGTAATAGTGGAAAGAGCCTTTCATTTATGTCTTTGAATATTTTTCTTAAGGAGTGTGTCGTACCCCAACAATTCACTTAATATGGACTAGAGGGGAGTACCACTTATATTATCTTTTTAAAAAATTACTAAGCTTTATTGTAACTGCAACAGCACTAAGATAGTGCAGCTAAATACAATATAGAGATGCAAAACTTTCTTGGCATGCCAGAAGATTGTGTACCTCATATACATTTTCCAGTTTACACGATAAAACAAGCAAAAAATTTCTTCATATTTGAATCTAGAAATAGGCCTAATTTTGGAATCATCGTCGCCTTACATTGTGCAACACTTATCATCTGACAATTTTTTGCAATCTTCAAGCAGTCATCTTAAGCCTTTCTCTACATGCTTATATGGTCTTCTATTGTATTAGTCTTGCTAGTCAGGGAGAGTAAATTCTTCTTGTAGACAAGTTTTAGCTACTCTTGAATGTGCTGCTTTTTTTCCTTTCTTTTAAAGGTTGGGGAGGTCTGGGTCATGAATAAGGGTTATGTTTAAGTTGCATAATACAAACTATAGAATAAATAATATCAGGCGAAGTATTTTGGTACATAATAATAATAATAATAATAATAATAACAATAATAATAATAATAATAATATCTCATATACATTAGTAGAATATTGAGTTAGAATGTCCATATCTTTTCATTATTTGGTAAGAATATGAAACAATACTCTCATTAGCCCAAAAAGAATGATGAGCACTACATCATAATTTCTCAAAATTACATGTGTTATAAATCACAATTTTATGGTTAAAAAGATGAAACAAGTGTTCGTAAAAAACCACAATCAAATAAAAACTTGTTGACCTGCAAATTGCAGTTGTGCATTGTTTATAGGCAGGAGGGAGTTTCATTATTGGGGTAAGGGGCATCTGAAGTATGTCCATATTTTTTTTTAGTGAAGTTCCATATTCTATGCCCTGAGAACAGAGAACCCATGGTAGGAAGCACTTCCCCTTTTAAAGGGCCTGTGCGAATCTAGATTAGCCTGACCAAATGGTTATATCAGGAAAGAAAATCACCAAACCAGGTTCAAGTCCAAGCTTCAGTGCTAGTAAGATAAATTCTGAAGCATATTCAACGAAAAATAAAATTGAGTATTGAACACATGCATGACATTTGACAGTCAATCTTCTTTTCTCTATTTTAAATCTAAGAACATAAGCACCATTTACTTTTTTGTGAGAGAAATCTGAAAACTTGAAAAGTAAGTGCAACACAACAGGAAAAGAGAAAAACAAGAAGAAAGAATAACAAGAGTAGGGGAGATAAGAATCAGAACAGAGAAAAAGCTTCAATCTGAGACCTAAATCCTAATACAAATTAAGACATTCTCAAAAAGAAGCCCAAGTGTACATCTATAATTCATTAGTAAGCTAAAAATATCCTATGTATTTTTTTTAATCATGGTGTCCGCGCTAGCTTGCGCACACCTTGACTAATAGCATGAGGTACCTACCACCTCTCTCACCAGTAAAACTCTGTCCACCAAGGCTAGGACAGATGGGAAGAAATCACCTAGTATTTTATCTCTGTTGAGATTTGAACCTAAGACTTTATGGTTCTCAACCCACTCCATTGACCACTAAGCCACACCCTTGGATAAAAATTATCCCATAGCATAGGTGCAATATTTCCAGCTATTTCTTTTTGTTATCACTCTTGCTCCAATTCTTCTCTGCCACTCATATAATCAACTAATGAAGGAGCAGATGAAAATTCATGTGGTTCTTTCCTATAAATATTAGCAAGCTGCAAATATCCCACACCCAAAATGTAACATTAGCAATTTTCACTGTAGCTCATATAAAGTGGGAGCAAATGAGTTGCATATTGCCTCATGGCATATTAAGCTCCCTTTTTGGCCATAGATTTTTGAAGCTTTTATTAAAAAAAACATTATTTGTTTTCATGGAATTTAATCAGTTCGCGAAAGAAAAAAAAAATCAAGTTCTAAAAACTGTCAAAACATTTTTCTTCCACTTTCAAAACATCAACATCAACTTTTTTCCAAGTAAATGCATGTCCAGACACAATTTCAACTTCTAAAAACTATTGTTCAAAAACTCTTATTTTCATGTTTCAACCAAATCTATGTCCAAAAGTTCGCTAAAGACAAACAATTCCACCATAGAGGCACATCTTTTACGGTTAACTAAATTGATTAAGCGCATGAGCTGATTGCTGTTCATGAATATAGATCTCTAGGTGGAAGAATGGAACAAATGATAATGAAGGTGACTGAGATTTTATGATCTCACAGGTTAGACACAGACAGAGAGAAGTTGCAGATACCTCCCCTTACCCTCCAACAAACCCACAAACAAGAAACAGATATGTAGAGAAAAAGAGTGATCACTAACCTCTAGGTCAGCAAAGTCAAACCAAGGGCAACAGTCCAAAATTTCACAGACAAAGACAACTGTATCACGTACAAGAAATCCCGCATCTGATTCCAACATCTCTGGTATCTTCATGAATTGAAGAACAGAATTATTCCAAGTTTTAGTGCAAATGGAGGACTCCTTCCATACAGTTTTAGAATGACTTTTCTGGTTCAGAATCGCCATCCTGTATTTAACCCAAAAATTCTTCTCCGGATCACTGCCAATAGACTGATCACTCTCCAGATAAATACATATAGTGTCAAAAGATTCATATACACCTGCAGAGTAAGACAAGAAGCAAGTCTGCCAGTTAACAAAACAATGGCACACAGACAAAGTTAAAAATTTAAACGAAGGGGTTTATGCAGAATTGACGCACCAATACGAAGCTCACATCCACCTGCTTGGAAATATTTGCTAAATATTTTCCGTGTTTCCATTATCTCTTTGAAGGACAAGAAATTCTCCACCTTCCAAGTAAATGAACTTCTTTTCCCAGCTTCATCCAGCTGAGCACCAGCATTTGCTAGCTCAATATCCTCAACTACCGATTCTTGAACGATGGACGACTCCTTCAAGATAAGGACTTCTGCAGAAAACACGACTGTATCCTGAACGAGAAATCCAGAATCTTGATCAAAGAGACTAGTGAGAGTCACAAATTCACGCCAACCCCAGTCTTTTGCAGCTTTAGAGTATCGGTTCTGAGATTCCTTGGTGACGGACTTCTCCTCCGTTTTTTGGTTCACAACAGACAACCGATGGCTCACAAAACAACTCCAATCACTGTTACTGTTCCTCGAATCTGTAACTTCAAGAAACACTGAAAGATGGCATGGTGGCTGAGACTGCCCTGATACCGTAGATAAATGTAGCACACATCAGTTATGTGATAAAAACAGTAGACAAGCATCTCAACGAAGCTCATTTAGTAGATAAAAGTAGTAACATCAGTGATGTGATAGAAGCAGTAGACAACCATCTCAACGAAGCTCATGTAGTTCCAAAGAAAGGCTAAATGAAGAAAGATATAAAAGGAAGCTACATTACTAAAATATTTTGAAGAATAGATAGTGACAGTGCTCAAGAATTAGCATGCTCATCACAAAATAGCAGAAGCAATTGAGGGTGTATTAACAAGTACCACAACATTAAATTTATGACGCAAAAGGGTCATTTATGCTGGAAGCAAGAACTTTGCATGATCAGATAAGTACATACATGATACATGAACACATTTCTCTAGTCTCCGTGGAGCCTTGATATCAGAATTACCATAGCAAAATATTGAAGGAACTTGTTTACGTACTGAAACCAAGCCTCACTAACTAACACCATACTAAAAAGGCAACAAAAGCAGCTGTGAGCATACTGAAACATATTTTCATGTGTGATGAGATTACTATAGGCAGCATAAAGCATACCTCTGGGGTAAACAATCAGCCGACAATCCCGGTTACCAATCTGAAACCTCCTGCTCTTTATGCAAAGCCCAGTAATCTTCCTTTTCTTTAAAATATCCTTCAACCTTGTGAAGTTTTCAATCCTCCATGTAAACTTTCCCATGTGACCATCAGATTTCCTGGAACCACCCCCATTCCTCACTCCAACCAGTCCCCCATTCTTCGAAAAGCTACTAAGCTCTTTAATAACATGGAACGAAGTGCTAAAAACAGCAGTGTCATCTACCAAGAACCCTGAATCTGATCCCATAAAATCCACCATTTTCATATAATCGTTCCATCCCAAGCTTGTGTTATCCCCACTCTTATTATCAGCAGCAAACCTTCCATATGAATCCCGGTGCATGTGATTCAAGCCGGGCTTCTGATTCAACACTGACATTCTAAACAAGCACCAACAACTTCGATCCGAAATCAATGTCTTCTCTGTATCCTTACTCTCTAAACACATAGACAAATACTCAACCCCATTTACCGCGCTTTGATACACACTAATCCTCAAATTACACTCCCCAGCTGGAAAAACAGGGCTCATAATTTTCTGAGTCTTTATCATTTCTTTAAACAAGCTAAAATTATGAACCTTCCAAGTAAATTTCCCACTAAGAACATCCCCAGAGGAAGCAGTAACCACTACATTGGAAAGAGAATTTGACTGCAATTCATTGTTATCACGTGAAAAGCTAACTGATTCATTAAGTATAAGTATATCAGCAGTGATAAGAATGCAATCATTGTTGAATAAAAACCCTAATTTAGGGTCTAATATGGAATTGGAAGGAGTAAAATCACACCATCCATGAGATTTCTTTTTGGAAGAGAATCGATGCCATGAATCACGATGAATGGACTTTGAGGAATCAGTAGGGTTGTCAATGGCAAGACGATAACTGGCAAAACAGTCCCATTTGGACGAGGTTGTATTGCGAGGGTCCATAATTTGAAGGTATACAGAAATATAACCAGGCAATGCCTGTGAGTCACCTTTAGGGTAAACTAGCAAACGGCAATCGAAACCGCCGACTTCAAAGTACTTGCTCCATAAGGCCCTAGCCTTTACTCTTGTAAAATTGGCTATTGCCCATTTGCAAACGGCGCCGTAAGCACTCCGCCGCTCAACTGTGACAAACTCCGCCACCGCTGCAGTGACGGAGGTAGGGTCACGAGAAGCAGCTACATCCTCCACCGGTGCCGTTGGTTTCTCCGATGATGAGGTGGCAGGTGATGATGTCATAGAAGGTGGGGCAACAGCCGGGTGAGATTGCTCAGCTGATGATGATGATGAAGAAACGGCCGTTTCGATGGCGGAATGGTGGTTGCGGCTGTTTTTCATGTTTGTTTGTTTGTTTGGGTTAAAATTATTTTTCCTCGTCTCTATATATTGGCGTGTGTAGGTGTATCTCTTACAAGTATATGTTTTTATTGACGATGATGAATGGAGAAAAGAAAATAAAGAGACAAGGGGAAAATGGGGTTTATGCAGCTGTGTGTGATGATGAGGCCTCACGGTGATAAAAGGGAGCAACACACATTACTACCCTTTCTCCTCTCAACCTATTTGTTCCTTTTTTTTTTGTTTGTTTGTTTTTAAAAAAAAAAAAGGTAAATTTCTTTAGGTTAAATAAATATATATGTATCCCGTATATTTATTTTTAAAAAAAAAATTGCAAATTTATGAGTATTCTATCACCCATTGTTTTTGTTTGAACTAAAGATTTTATCACCTTTTTTATAAGCAATTCAAGATAATATTACTTATATAATATGCATCAATACAACAAGATTAACCATATTACTTGTAGCGTTAAGTCCATATTTTGGAGTTGTGTTAATACAACCATCAATAATATAATTAATAAAAGAAGTTTCACCTGTGCTTCCAAAACCTCTAAAGCGAACATTAGGAAACTGTCCATTCTTCACAAAAACTTCTCTTCGTCATCTTCCTCTTTCTAGCTAGCAAGTCGACTGCCCTGTCTAATTTCCAAAACTCGTATTTGTAATCATAGCAGTAATTCCCTGCATTGATCAAACAATATTTAAGTAAATGTTTGTGTTAAGGTTCAACATGGTTATTGCCTCAATATAGTTTGTGGATATTTCCATATCACTGATATTGTATTTTAAGCCTAACTGGAGTCCATGAAGTGATTTCTGCATTTGTGATTTAGTTGGAGTTTATTTTGAAATGGTTACCTACTATCCAGTTGCTCTACTTATCCCTGATGATAATGCCCCCTTCTTTCGTATTTGTATTAAAGGAGCTATCAATGTTTAGTTTGTGTTGGCGAGTAGGGGGGTCCTATAGTTGGGTTTTGATTTGTAGTTGTGGATGTTAGTATAGTTGTGTTCCTTAGCGAGATTGAGGAATTCTAAGGCTCTCGATATGGACAGAGACTGGGTATTTCATTTTAGAGGTTGTGGTGGAGATTATTGATCCTATTAAGCAAGATATTTCATATAAAAAGGGGGGAGGATGATCCCCAATCAATATCTTTGACAGATGCTTTGATATTAGCGAGGTCACATAACCAATTTAGGGTATCCTTGTCTTTGATATTGGAGATAAGGACGTGGATATTTAGCATAGTCCAATAGTAGGCGATTATGGTGCATTCCATGAAAATGTGCTTGTTGGTTTCGTTTTTTCTACATATTGAGAATGTAGGGCTAGTAGAGATGCCTACGGAGTTTAGGCATTGCTTTGTAGGGAGTTTATTATGGAACACTAACCAGCGGAAGAATTTGATCTTATTTGGGCACTAGATCAAGAGCCATCGAAATTTTATGGTACTAAGTAGGCTTGTGTTATAATATCTTAGATCCCTATAGGTAGAACTAGTAGAAAAAAATTCATTATCATGTTTAGTGTGAGGGTGTTTTGGGTATATGGACACCTAGAATTCAATTTTTAATTGTTGGTGGGAGAACAAAGGATAAACCATTAGAGAACTAGTGTTCGTCTTTGATCAGATGACTAACTTTAAGTTTATGGTCATTAAGGATGAGAGGACCAACTATGTAGTTGTGGAATCCATTTACCTAACTACACTGAAATTCCATTTCCTCTTCCTAGATCCCATATACTATTATCAATACAATTTTTTTAACCGTAGATGATGTTTCTCCAAAAGGAAAGCTACATTTCAGGTGTCGATGGGGATTATGAAGATCTGTGTTCCTAGTGAATTTTTTTGGTGAGAAGGGAGGCCCACAAGGAGTTATTATGCTTATACAGGCGCTAGGCTAACTTAATAATCATAGCGGCATTTGTAATAGAACATTATTGGAGACTCAGTCCTTCGTAAGCCTTGTCTCTAGTAATGACTTCCCAACTTACCATTTTTTGTCAATGCGGTATTCCAGAGAAAGTTGTGTTGTAGTTTGTCTTTGTGCTTAGTAATAGATCTAGGCATTTTATGTATTGCATGATGTGGGCGGCCATGTTGCTAATTATAATTACTTTTAGAGCCAATTATTATTGTCAGTAAAGCTTTCATATTTAGTGGCATATGTTATTGTCGGTAACAATATGATAATTGTCCGTAACTCAAACCTATTTTAGTGGCAATTATTATGGCAAGTAAATTGATCATGAATTCACCTGAATTCATATATTTAATAGAGAAAACAATTCAAAAATAATAATAGAAGAAAAGAAGATTCTTCTCTACTTTACCGAGAAAGGGAGTAGTAAGAAAGGGGTGAATTCATACGGAAATGAAACTAGTAAAGTAAGATGTCAGAACTCTTAATTTTGTCGTTCTAGAATAATCATTTGTTTTGGTTCATTCTTTGAGTGCTTTGTGTGACACCAAATTTTGGTCCGGTAATTCTAAAAATAATATTTTTTGAGTATTTTTTTAAAAATAGTTCAAATACATGTTTTGTCATTTTAATGCAATTTGTTGATAATCATCCTTTTTCTCAAAGTATTAGGATTTTTATCGGTTGTTCTGTTTATATTATTTTATCGCAACCAGACATTCAAATATTTGTTCATTTTTTATAAAATCATTATTTCTGTTAAATTGCATTTTTTACATGAAATTATTTACGTTCATTACATTTTTCATATTCATTTTTTTCTCTGTTACATTGTAATATTCATTTTGATATTCTGGGCAATCTAAAAATTCATTCAAATTTGAATAAAATTTGCATACATAGATATTTTATCAACCAACGATTTTTGGGCTACAATTTCGAGCCCGAAACTTAGGCGCATTTTTAACAATTCCCTATATATAAAATAGAGTGTTTAGATGGTGGTGGATAAATTTTGGGATATTTACAGATTTTTAGCGTTTGATTTTTTATTATTCATTATTTTTCCGGTGACAAGTCGCCGGAGTTCTGCAGGATATAGGCGAGTCCACCATCCAAAAGACCCCATTCTCTCTGTTTTTACGTTATTTTCCTCCATTTCTAGAAAGCACACCCCACCTTTGTTTATTCCTCAAACAACCAAAACCAACCCCCAATTTTTCGTCTTTCTTTTTCAGTGACAAGGTTCTCCAAAGACCCCCCTTCTTCTCCTCTCTGCCTCACGCCTTCAGACCACCCCAACACCAACAAAACTCCACCTTTCCCAGCAAACGACAATCCAAGACAACCACCTAAACTTCATTTACGAATTGCCAGACCATCCAAACAGCCTCCAGACCGCCCGAAATAGCCACCGAATCACCACCAACCTAACCCGATTCGCTCTTCTTCTCCGACCCGACCACCGCGAGCTTCAAGCTCTTGTGAATAACAGACCATCAACTATTCATCATTTCCCTTCCCACCCTTTTTTTCTGTTTCTATTCATTTTTGTAGGTTGTGGAGAATTCAACCTCTAAATCTGGTGTAGCTTTATCTCCGGTGAATTGCAATGCAAGTCGTCGCTGCCACTCCAAGCTCTGGCGAAAACAACCAAACTCACACCATTGCTATTTTCGAGTGAAATCTTTATCTTTTCCGTTGAACACCATTGTTATTTCCTCTTTCATTTTTTTTATGTTTATTTTGTATTGGGAAAATACACAAGTACCCCCTCAACCTATGTCCGAAATTGTGGAGACACACTTATATTATACTAAGGTCGTATTACCCCCCTGAACTTATTTTATAAGTAATTCTCTATCCCTTTTCGTCCTACATGCACTAAATTGGAAAAAAAAATCAACCAACGTTGGACACACAAGTTAGTACACGTAGGCCAAAAAGGGATAGAAAATTATTACTTAAATAAGTTCAGGGGATAATAGGACCTTAGTATAGTATAAGTGTATCTCTGAGATTTCGGGTATTAGTTGAGGGGGTACTTGTACATTATCCCTTTTATATTTGTTATCTCCGGAAAGACAGATTTTGTTTGGCTTCATGGGTTACTCATACGAATTTGGCCATAAATCGCTTAGCTCCATCAATCAATTGAAATACTCATAAGTGTTTTATTTTGTTAGTTTCTTACTGTGTATTCACTTAAATTTTCTTATGTTTGTGTTGAATCACTGTGACCCTTACTGTTGTTATTTAGTTGTTATTATTTAATTATTTTCATATTATAGTTTTCTGATGGATCTGTTCATATGTTTATTTTTATTTTTTTATTCTTAGACTTATTTTATATGTTTGGCTAGTGTTTGTTAATTATCTTATTGTTGCTTTATATTTATTATATTTCTAAATGTTGAGTTCTTGTTTGTTACATATTTATTGTTTCTTTGGTGGTTTATCTTTTTATTATTTTTTCTATTTTTTTTCTTGTCATTTCCAATGATTATGTTAGCTTTAAATTTGATTTTTGTAGCTTTGGTCATTTGCTTAGTCACTGACTTATATTAATTATCACAATTATTTAAATTGATTTGCTATTGTTTGTTTGAGTTGCATTTTTAATATTTTTATTATTATTATTTTTAATTGTCTTAAATATAGTTGGTCGATGAAGAAATAATCGTCATTTTTCAAGGCCTCCCATGTCAATAAGGTGGGTTTTTATTCTTAAGTTATTATTTCATTTATTCATATTTATTCATTATTAACAATTTTACTAAGTGTTTTTACAGGTACCCGGATGTGCTTCTCCTTGAAATTATTCGAATGTTACTTTCTATTCAATATTTTGTATATATTGACGTTAGACAAACTTTAGTCCGTTTCTTATATTTTGTATTTTATTATTTGTGTATATTGAATGTTCATTATACTTG
The DNA here is from genome assembly GCA_027704765.1 of Solanum habrochaites. NCBI lineage: Eukaryota > Viridiplantae > Streptophyta > Magnoliopsida > Solanales > Solanaceae > Solanum > Solanum habrochaites. The sequence continues at coordinate 22,383,428 of JAKWJA010002494.1, forward strand.
TACATTATTTTATTCTCCTCCTCAATTTGAAAAAATGAATTCAGTCGGGAACCACATATTATGGATTTTGAAGGATGCCTAACCCCTTCCCTTAGAAATAACTTGAACCCCTTACCTAGAATGAAATTGGTTCCATAGATATTTTTTTAAAAAAAGTTAATTTGTTAATCGTTTTCCTAGTTTTTTTGTAAAAATTAGGTGGCGACTCTCTTTATACTCATTTTACCCCTTTTAAAATTCTTTTTTTTTAATTGAGTCAACACGACCTTGCGCCCATTCACGGATGTCATACTTTTCTGACCAATTCTATTTTCTAAACCCCCCCCCTTCTATATTCTTTCTACCAATTCCTCAAACTTTTCTACCCCCCCCCCCCCGCCCCCCGCCCTCCCCCGCCAAAAGAACAGAATTTATTCCAACACCGCTTCCATTGTGGCGATAATACTTTGTGAACAAGGTGTTGGCGTCTATTATTTTTTCTTATTATTTTTTACCCTACAATGGCGAAACCGACAAAATTGCTCTTTTTTACATGTCACATGGTTTGATACCAACTAGCCTCTAGCTACGAAGTCTTGGATTCGTATACCATGTAGGTAAGAAAATTGCTTGTGACTAGCTATCCTTATTGTCCTACTGGGATGTTTAGGAATATGGATGCGGGAGGCTGAGGGAAGACCATGATACTGTGTGAATGTCTGTATTTATTCGTTGCTCTTGCTAGTTAAGTAGGCATTTTATGCTCTGTTCTGCTCTTCCAGCTAAATTCAAGCTCCGAGTTTTGCTCTAATCAAAGTTCTATTTGGATTTCCACTACGAAATTAAGAGATAGACAGGTATAGTTGCAAACTTAGAAACCTGCTGGAAATGCCTTCTCTTTCTAGTTCAATCTGCTGAAAATGGGTTCTCTTTATGGATTTCTGTTAGGAAATTAAGGTTAATGATTCGTAGTTATAAAGGCAATTGGATAAAGCAAGGATTGGTTTTTTAAATAATGACCTAAAATGCAAAAAAGAAGTAAAAACTATACATTGTTGATCGCCTAACAAGAAGGGTAGATCGCCAATTGAGCACAACCTCACCCAAAATTATAGTGCATAACGCATGTTATCAAATCAAGTTGGAAAAATCCAGTGGAGAAGGAGTCACCGAATGAGAAAGGCGACCTTGATGTTCTTACAATGGTCCAAATTGAAGAATCTCAAAGACCCACTTTCAATTTCACAAAAGTGAAAAACTTTGATTCCTCGAAGCTAAGGAAAACTTGTCTCAATACTAAGAGTTCAAACTGAAATTAATTAAAAAGCATCCGAAGATATTTCAAGATATTAAACTAAATGTTCAAAAACATATTTAATAGTCACTAAAAATATGTTGCGAAGGTCCATTAGGCGCAATAATTCGGTCTCGCTGATCAACTCGGTGATCCATTCTCTAGTCAATTCCATCGCCTTTTTGCCTTAACCTTCAGCATCCTCCAGTTTTGTAATTCACTCTTGATCATACCATTATGCTCATTTCTTCTTATGTATGTCGGTTCATAAGAAATTTAACAGTCTCTTGGGCAAAAGAACACAAGCAAGAAAACCCCAAGAGAGGAATATGAGTTGGTTACTCGGACTTCACCCTTTCACTCATAATCCATGTCATGATCGGGGAGCACCCCCTAGACGTAACTGACATCTTCATACTCGAAGAGGTCTTATACTAGCCCTTATCATACATCATTGCATATCATAGGTAGAGTACATGCATAAAAACTAAAACTTTTAATATGGAGTTGACATAAACTTCTCATTTATCGAAAATAGTCTACAGTCTTTGTCTCACACAAAACCATCTATCATAGGAGTACAAGATTTGTGACGTAGACCTTACAACATTACAATAAACTCTCATAAGAGAATACAACATAGTCTTTACAATATAGGAAATAGAACAAATGTCTTTAGACTAATCAACAACAAATCTAGAATGGTAAGCATCATCTCGGGCTTGAGGACTCACCAACAACTTCGGAACTATCCAAGTCTTCCTTGAAAATGGCCTTGAAGCTCTTCAATGGCCCAAACCTACGTTATTGTAGAAATAAAATAGAATATGGGTTAGTACAAACCACATGTATGTAGTTATGGGAATTATATGCCAGTAAAACTGTTGAAAACTAACAAAGGCAATTTTGGTTTTCTAGCATGCTGAAGTTACTTTAAAGCTTTTTCATGCACATTCCCAATCGCATATCCTTTCCACACCCCAACACATCATTAAGTACATATTATAATCCATGTAAAAAGAGGTAACACAATAATAGAGTCATTTAAACATTTGAATGTTCTAGAGTTCATGATTCCATAAATCATTGACAAGACCCTTACTCACATCCCAATCACAGTCAAGCTGCGTGCAATGCTCATTTGTACCTCATAACCCCATATCAACCAAGTAAACTATTAAGAGACCATAAGTAATCGCTTTGACCTCATATAACATCATACTCTCTTGTGTAGTCATAGAGCTACATAAAATTTCACTCAGGTATCTGTTCACATCAAATGACACCAACATCATTAAATATCAACATTATAAATAGAATCAACAATTATGGCATTTTCAATTCATAACATAAGTACATAGAATCTCCTCCCTAGGACTCCCTCAAGCTGACTATGGCATGCATAGTAAAGTCCCATACACTTTGCTACACTATTAAGTAGCGGCATGACAGTCACCCTAGTTATATCTACTTCATGCATCATTTTACTTTTGGGAAACAGTCGCCATAATCGACAATGAGACGCATTGTAGCTAACATGGAATTCGTTGTCATAAAACCCTACACCGAAAGAAGGTATTCTACTTGCCAAGGTAGAACTCAAACATAATCTTAGCATCTAGGTGGATCCACTAGCTAGTCAAACATAGTTAAGGAACTAGGAGATTGTTACTAGAAATTCTCTTTATTCTAATTTGCATTGTAGTCTCCATCTCATGAGAACATTAGTGATCTTCCCTCTTGCGAAGGGCTACCTCTCATTATCTAGTTCGCTCGGTGTGTTAAGCTAAATTCCCTTTTTGAAATCTCATTAAGTCTTTCATAATCATCAATCTTAATATAGGTCTTAGGAGATTATCCCCTCATATAAACATGTCAATAGCGCGTAAGGTCTAGGATAAGAAAATCCTTTCATCACTAAACCATCATTATGTGAGAAACATCATATCATAATCATAGTAATAGAATACACACGAGAAATCACCTCCAATCTCTCATAGGAAACACCTATCATTATTCACATCCATCATGTTCATATCATAATCATATATACATAACTTCATACATCATACTTCAACTGAAAAACATTATCAAGAATAGACCAACATTAAATCAATAAAGTGTTCATAACCAAGAAAGTCTGACCAATAGTCTCCAAGAAACTACTTCAAGACATGACCCCCCAATTCCACCATATTTATCCATCAATCCAATCATAATCATCATATAATAGTAAATTAAAAAATAATACATCCAACTATATCATCCCTAATCATCAATTAATCTAATTCACAAGTTAGGGTTGAGAGAAGATGAGTTTTCATGGGTCTTTATAGAGATTTAGGTCAAAGATTTAAGGGATACATCAATCCACCAATAAAAAAAATCATAATTCATCAATGTTAATCAAATCAATACCACATTAAACAAATTTAAAAGATAACCCACGGAATTGGATGAAAACCATAGTTTTGAAGAACCTCTTGAGGAAAGGAGTTCCAAGAGTGAATAACTTCCATACCTTGTCAATTCTTAGAGAAATGTAGAATAAATACCTGATATTTAAGCCCTAGTGAAGCTTGAACTTGTTCTTCAATGGGGGTCTTTGGAGTAGTGAGAGAACTAGAGAGAAGTGGGAGTTATTTGGGTTTTGGGATTTATGAAGTTTTAGGTTAGTTTAATGACTTAGGACCCTTTTATAGTCCTAAACTAACTAATTATAACCGTCCATAACCATTAATTTATTAGTTAACTATTTAACTATACATCCCTAACTTAACCGATTTGAGGCAGTGAAGTTGGGGTAAATCGACGATAGCCCTTCGATGGCCCGTTTTTCCAACCACGGACCATACCGGTGAAACATGGTTTGGGACAGAGGCTGGTTTTTGAGAGATTTTTAGAAAATGGATAAGTGTGGGCCAACGCCACCAATGATGGAGCATCGTTCAAACGACGGCTCGTCATTAACTTCGTGGATGGATGCACACTGTCTTTTGACAACTTTTAGGGTCAAATGTTAGGGTCCTCCTCGAAAGCCCTTAAGGTGGTCCTTTGGAAGTTGTAACCAGAAGTTTCGACCCTAAACAAACTCTAATGTATATCTTAAGCCTTTTGACCAATTTTTACTTTTATCTGACTCTTTAAACCCATTGAAACACCTTAAGACATACTAGGTCATTTTCACAAATCTCCGGACGTCATGGTCGTCCCTTGACGTTTAGGCTTCAATGCTTCATAATCAAGATAAATACATTAGTTTAAGTCTTTAGTTATCATTATTCACTACATGAGGATCTAGTCTAAGTCATGGAACTTCCGGGGTGTTACATTATCCCCCCCCCCCCCAGGAACATTCGTCCCCAAATGACACCTTAATCTTTTTCTAGGAAAAGAAAGACTCAAATAATAGCTGCCCAACAACAACAATCCAATCATAATGAGTCACAACTCATAGGAGGAATTCTCAACTCTATTCAACACATAAACATATCATTAACATAGCAACTCATTTCATAATTCACCACATATAAGAGCTCACAATTTCATATCACACAATGAAGGAACTACCTTCTCAATTTTTTTCAATATGATCTCAACATGAATATTAAAGAGTTAAAATGTAATTCTTCTCAACACACATTAACATGCTCAGTGCAATTATCATGAAGGCAACACACAATACATTACATGCAAGTGCAATTTTAACCATGAGACATATTTCATAAAAGTTCAAGTAAAGAAGATCATTTACAAAGGTATGCACATACTAGAAAAACAAGTTAAGTTCAATATTCATGATTATCTTTTAATAGAAACTACTAACCTTAACTTTGATTAGGAGTAGGAGGAAAAAGATGAGGACAGTGGTACTTCATGTCGGCCTTGGCCTCCCATATTTCACCCTGAGCTAGATGGTTTCTCCATAGGACATTTACGGAGGAAACCTCTTTATGCCTCAACTTCTTGACTTGACGATCTAAGATCTCAACCAGAACCTCTTCATAAAAAAACGTTCTCATTCACTCCTAACCCTTCTATCGGGAGAATAGACACCGGGTTGCCTATACATTTCTTGAGCATAGAAACATGAAATAGCGGATGAACCAGGGCTAATTCACTTGGTAATTTCAACTCATAATCAACTTTTCTGACCCATCTCAATATTTCATTAGGTCCCACATACCGGGGACTGAGTTTCCCTTTTTTACCGAATCTCATCACCCCTTTCATGGGAGAAATCTTCAAGTAGACCTAATCAATTATTTCAAACTTAAAATCTTTCCTCCTATTGTCGGCATAAGATTTTTGCTGACTATAGGTTGTTTTCAAACTATCCCTTATCATCTGAACTTTTTCCATGGCCTCATAGACTATACTGGGTCCAAGGAGTTCAAATTCACCAAACTCAAACCAAAAACCCAACCAGAGACCGACACCTCCTACCTTAGAGTGCTTCAAATGGTTCCATAGAAATACTTGAATAATAGCTATTCTTGTAAGAAAATTCTATCAAAGGTAGATGGTCATTCCAATCACCCTTGAAGTCAATGGCACACACTCTTAACATATCCTCTAGGGTTTGTAAGGTGCTTTTGCGCTTGGCCATACCTTTGAGAGTGAAAAGTGGTACTAAGTTTCACTTGAGTACCTAGCCCATTTCGAAAAGACCTCTAAAAGTGAAGTGAATTGGGCATCTCTATTTTGTGATGATGGACAAAGAGATCCCATGCAAACTCACATTATCATTAAGGTACAACTTAGCATATTCCTCTACCAAATAATTAGTTTTGACAGGGAGAAAATGGGCGATTTTGTCAACCTATTCAGAATAACCCATATGGAATCTTTTTGCCTACGTGTTCGAGGAAAACCCACTACGAAATCCATGTTGACATCTTCCCACTTCCATGTAGGAATAACTATCTCTTGAGTTAACCCTCCTGGTATTTGATATTTGACCATGACTTGTTGACAGACATTTATCCACAAATTACGCTACATCCTTCTTCAACCCATTCCATCAACAGATCTCTTGTAGATCACAATACATTTTGGTGGCACCCGGATGAATGTAATATCGGGAACCATGAGCTTCTTCCAAAATTTGTCTTCTTGGATCATCCACTTCTAGTACACATAACCTACCTTGGTATCTAAGTACCCCATCCCCCCTTGGGAGAAAGCTTCATTGAACTTACTAAGAACCCCATCCCGCCTTGGGAGAAAGCTTCATTGAACTTACTAAGAACTGATTCCTTCAATTCCATCAAAAGAGGGTTAAGGTGCTGCTTAGATTTCACCTCCACCACTAAATATGATTCGAAATTATAATGAACCATGAAGCCTCCTTTTGGAGAATCTTCCAACCGAACACCCAACTGATCCAATCTATGTACCTCATTAACTAACTCTTTCTTACAATCGGGAACATGTGCTACACTTATCATTGAAATTTGACTCAAAGCGTCTGCAACCATATTGGCTTTGCCGGGATGGTAGAGAACATTCATGTTGTAATCTTTCAAAAGTTCCAACCACCTTCTTTGTCAGAGATTCAACTCCTTTTGAGTGAACACATATTGAAGACTCTTGTGGTTGGTGAATACATCCACATGTACACCATAAAGATAATGTCTCCATATTTTCGAAGCAAACACTACGGCCGCTAGGTTAAGATCATGAGTTGGATAGTTCTTCTCCTGAGTTGTCTAGAGGCATATGTTATCACCTTACCATGTTGCATGAGGACACAACCCAAACCTACTAAATAATAGTGTCACAGTACACTACATACCCTTCGGTGACCTCCGGTAAGGTCAAAACCAAAGAGGAGGTAAGCTTATCTTTCAATTCTTGGAAGCCTCTTTCACAAGCTTCCAACCAATCAAACTTAACTTTTTTTTGGGTTAAGGTTGTCAAAGGAGAAGTGATAGATGAAAACCCATCAACTGATCTCCTATAATACTTGGATAAACCTAGAAACTTTGAATATCGGTTAGAGTCAAAGGTCTAGGCCAATTATTAACCGCCTCTGTTTCTTCAAATCAACCTCTATACCCTCACTTGAAATAATGTGACCAATAAAGGCAACTGATCTCAACTAAAATTCACATTTAATATTTAGCAAAGAGTTGATGTTCATTGAGGACTTACAATACTACTCTCAAATGACCCATGTGTTAATCCCCACTCTTAGAATATACCAAGATATCATCAATGAAGACAATTACAAATGAATCAAGATAATTCTGGAACACCCTATTCATAAGGTCCATGAAAGTAGTCGAGGCATTGGTTAGAACAAATGACATGAATAGGAACTAATAGTGACCATACCTAGTTCGTAAAGTCGTTTTAGGTATGTCAACTCCTCTAACTCAAAGTAGATGATATCCGACTCAAATCAATTTTTGAGAAGCAACTCGCACCTTGGAGTTAATCAAACAAATTATTAATCCTAGAAAGAGGATGCTTATTCTTTATAGTGACGTTGTTCAATTGTCGATAGTCAATACACATTCTAAGAGACCCAGATTTCTTTTTCCAAATAATACCGGAGCGCCTTATGTAGAAATACTTGGTTGTGTAAAACCCTTATCTAGCAAATCCTTGAGTTGAGCCTTTAGTTCTTTCAACTCGGTCGAATCTATTTATTAATGAGGAATTGATATGGGTTTCGTATCCGGCAACAAATCATGCCAAAATCTATTTCCCGTTTGGGAGGAATTCCGAGTAAATATTTAGGGAAGATTTCTGGAAAGTCCTTCACTATGGGTGCCGACTCTAAAGGAGGAGCTTCGCACCCAAGGTCCTTGACCCTCACAATATGGTTGAGACATCCCTTAGAAGTCATCTTACAAGCTTTTAGACACAAAATGATTTGACCTCTAGGGATTGAGTTTTCCCCCTTTCATTCTAAGACGGGTTCATTAGGAAATTGGAATCTAACTACCCTTGTTCTACAATCAATAGAAGCAAAATAAGCATGTAACCAATCCATCCCCAATATGACATCAAAGTCCAACATATCAAGTTCTACCAAATAGACCAATGTAACCCTATTGGACAATAATATGGGACAAATCTTATAGACTCTTTAGCAACAACAGAGTCACCCATCGGGGTAGAAACTGAAAAAGGTTCAATTAAGACATCGGGTAGCACATCAAACTTCATGGCCACTAAAGGAGTTACAAAAGATAACGTGGCATCGACATCTAGTAATGCATAGACATTAATGGAAAATACATGTAACATGCCAGTGACAACATCTGGAGAATCCACTTGATCACCCCTAGAAAGAGAGAATATAGGCGATTTTTCTTAGAGCATTGGAACTAGGACATCTTGCTTGTGATTGATTACTCTCCCTTCCTTAAGCGTTGGCCTTGGGAAAATCCCTCACTTTGTGACCACTCTTTCCAAAACTATAACAACCATTTGTTTCCTTTAAACATTGACCCACATGTTTCTTACCACATTGGGTACAACTAGGTTTCTCACTTTGTGAATGACCACTTCTTCCCCTTTAGGAGTTAGGTTTTGACACCCTATCATTACGAGCCTTGAGGAAATTAGAAGGAACTTGGTTGGAGAATCTCTTCTTTAACTTGGATTTGTCTTTGATTTCCAACTTACCCTTAGAAGTACCTCTTTTATAGGACCTTTCCCTCTTGGCATCCCTATTTTTCCTCTTTAGCCTACTCTTCTCAACTTTTTGATCATGCACCATCAAATGAGAAATGTCCATGTTGTCATGAAACATCCCCGAACTATACTCTTCAAAAGATCTTCAGACACACCCGTCACAAAAATGGCTCATTTTCATCTCTAGGATTGTACACCAAAGAAGAGACATATTTAGACAACTTAGTGAATTTCAAAGAGTACTCTAGCACACTCATACCTCCTTGACGAAGGTTGATGAACTCTTCCACTTTAGCCTCTCTTTTATCCCTTGGGAAGAATCTATCAAGAAGTGCCCTCCTAAATACTTCCCTACTTGTGGGACCCGCTTTGAAAGCCTTATTGTCTTTCCATTGAGTGTATCAAGTTTGAGCCACATCATTGAGTTGATAGGCGGCTATCTCGTTCTTCTCTTTTGAACTCATTCCCATAGCATACAAGATCTTATAAATTCATTCACTTTGGACCCAAAGAACATGGAAGGGTTCATCGTAGTGATGACTCTCAAGTGAGAAGTCGTGGTACTAGCACTTTGGTTCATATGGGGTGTACTTCCTAGTTTGCTTGGGCCGCCATAGCTTGAGCTTGAGCATATATGACTTGAGCTTGAGTAGTCATGGCTTGAGCCAAGTTGATGAAAGTCGTCCTTATTTCTACATCCATCATGACCAGAGGATTGACCGGAGCTTGGTCACCTAGTGGAGCTTGTTCTTGAGGAGGATCTTGGTTGTATTGGGTAGGAACTTCCGCATTAGCAATCTCCTCTTCAACTCTTCTTCTGGATGACCTTTTAGTAGTCATCACAAACACTAGAAAAGGATTAAAAGGAAAGTACACATAGATTTAAGACTCTTGAGGCACGACTTCAAAAATACCAAAGAAGTGAGAATTTCCTAAGCATCACATAGCCTCTCATTCATGAATGTGGCGTGCTTCACAATTATGAACCAGACTATACGTAGACGTGGTTTTGTGAGACACCATTCCTAAGATTATTCAACCTCATGCTCTGATATCATTTTGTCACGATCAGGGATCACCCCCTAGACGTAATTGACGTCTTCGTCCTCGATGAGATCTTAGACTAGCCCTTAGCATACATCATTGCATATCATAGGTATATAAAATGCAAAAAATTAAGAACTTTGCATATAAGTTTACATTGACTTCTCATTTATCGAAAATAGTCTACAATCTCTGTCTCACACAAAACCATCTATCGTAGGAGTACAAGATTTGGGACAAAGCTCCTACGACATTACAATAAAAGTCTCATAAGAAAATACAACATAGTATTTACAATATAGGAAATAGAACATATGTTTTAGACTAATCAAATAGCAAAACTAGAATGGTAGGCATCATCCTCGGACTTGAGGACTCACCAAAAACTTGGGAACTATCCAAGTCTTCCTTGAAAATGGCCTTGAATCTCTTCAATGGCCCGAACCTACATTATTGTAGAAATAGAATAGAATATGGGTTAGTACAAACCACATGTACTAAGTATGGAAACATATGTAAGTAAAACCTTTAAAAACACGCACAAAGGGACATTTTGTTTATAAGCATTCTAAGTTACTTTAAAATCTTTCATGCATATTCCAATAGCATGTACAAGCTCATAACCACAACATCATTAAGACATATTCATATCCATGTACAAGAGTAACATCATAATAAAGTCATATCAACATTTCATGTTCTAGAGTTCATTCAATCAAAGCATTACAAGACCCTCAATTCCAATTAAAGCCAACCAGTGCAATGCTTATGTAAAGCCCCATAACCCAACATAAACCAAGTAAACTAGTAAAAAGACCATAAGTAATGCCTTTACCTCATATAACATCATATCATTTGTAGTCATCATCATACATAGAAATTTAGACCAATATCTTGTTCATCAAATGAAACAACATCATATAAGATCAAAATTATATAGAACCAACATAATTCATTTATTCATAACATAAGTACATAAGAACTCCTTCTAGGACTCCCCTCAAGGCTCACTTATGCAATGCATAGGTAAAGTCTCATACCCTTACCTACACTAAGTAGTAACATTGAAGTCACCCTAGTTAGTGTCAATTTTATTACTTTCATTCATTCATTTTACTTTTAGGAACATTCGCCATAACCGACAATAGACCAAGTGAGATAAACATGGAATCCGGTGTCATTAAAACCCTACACAAAAATAAGGTGTTCTACTTGCCAAGGTAGAACTTATAGATAATCGTAGCATCTAGGTGGATCCTCTAGCTAGTGTTCGTATGGGGGGGGGGCATAGTTAAGGAACTAGGAGATTGTTACTAGAAACTCTTTTTATGCTAATTCGCATTGTAGTCTCCATCTCATGAGAACATTAGTGAACCTACCTTCCCTCTTGGTAAAGGACACTTCTCATTATCTAGTTCACTCGATACTAAGCTAAAATCCCTTTTTGAGATCTCATTAAGTCTTTCGTAATCATCAATCTTAATATAGGTCTTAGGAGGTTATCCCCTCGTATAATTATGTCAATAACTCATAAGGTCTAGGATAATAAATCCTTTCATCACTAAACTATCATCATGTGAGAAACATCATATCATAATCATAGTAATAGAATGCACATGAGAAATCACCTCCAATCTCTCAAACAACACACCTATCATTATATCATATCGATCATGTTCATATCATAATCATATATCCATAAATTCATCCATCATACTTCAATTAAACAACATTATCAAGAATAGACCAACATTAAATCAATAGTCTTCATAATCAAGAAAGCTTAACAATAGTCTTCAAGAAACTCCTTAAAGACTTCACCCCCATTTCCACCATATTTCTCCATCAATACACTGATCATCATCATATAATAGTGAATTAAACAATAATACATCGAAGTACATCATCCCTAATAATCAATGAATATAATTAACAATTAAGGTTGGGAAAAGACGAGTTTTCTTGGATCTTTATAGAGATTTAGGTAAAAGCTTTAAGGGATACATCAATCCACCAATAAAAAATCATAATTAATCAATATTAATCAAATCAATACCACATTAAACCAATTTGAAAGATAACCCACAAAATTGGATGAAACCTATAGTTTGAAGAACATTGAAATCAAGTTTTAAGGAACCTTTTGAGAAAAGGAGTCCCAAGAGTGAATAGCTTCCATAACTTGTTAATTCTTAGATAATTTTAGAAGAAAGCCTTGATATTGAATCCCTTGTGAAGCTTGAACTTGTTCATTAATGGGGGTCTTTGGAGTAGTGAGAGAAACTAGAGAGAAGTGGGAGTTATTTGGATTTTGGGATTTATGAAGTGTTTGGTTATTTTAATGACTTAGGATCTTTTTATAGTCCTAACATAACTAATTATAATCATAAATAACCATTTTACTAACTAATTAACTAATTAAGTAAGCATCCCAAACTTAATTGACTTAAGGCAGTGAGGTTGGGGTCAATCGTCGATAGCCCATCGACAACTTGTCGTCCCAACCACTGACTGTACTGGTCAAACGTGGTTCGGGAGAGAGGATGGGTTTTGAGAGCTTTTGGGTAAATGGCTAAGTGTGGACTAATGCCACCAACGACGGAGCGTCGTTCAAACGACGGATCATCGTTAACTTTGTGGATGCACACTGTCTTTTGATAGCTTTTGGGTCAAATATTAGGGTCCTCCTCGAGGACCCTTAGTATGGTCCTTGGGGAGTCGTACCCGGAAGTTTTGAACCTAAAAACACTGTCATGTATATCCTAAGCCTTTTCACCAACTTTGACTTTTATCCGACTCTTTAAACGCCTTGAAACACCTTAAGGCACACTAAGTCATTTTCACAAATCTCCGGACGTCGTGGTTGTCCCTTGGCGTTTAGGCTTTAATGTTTCCTAATCAATTTAAATACATTAGTTTGAGACTTGGGTCATCATTATTCAGTACATGAGGCTCTAGTCTAAGTCCTGGGTTTCCGGGGTGTTACAATCCATTTACCCTACCTCCAACAAATATAGTGTAATTGTCCCTAAAACACAAAAAAAGAGTAACGGATCGTATTAAGCAAACATGCGGTGCATAGCGCCAAAGAAAGTATCAACAAGAGCGTGAATCTGGTTTCCTAAAGCCCGATGGATCAACATGGGAACACCATCACTAGCGCTCCAGTCTATCAACTCAGCACCCTCATTAGTGCCTACATCATCTCTTATAGTGGCAGCATTCCCCTCAAAAGTGGGCACATAACTCAATGCACCAGCAACACTCTTACGAACCCTCTGCTGGCAGAATTCCTCATCTACTATAGAATCCCTCCTAGCTTGCTCATTCTTCTTGCGCTCCCTCTTCTTTGCCCTAGCATCTTTAATGGCCTTAGAGGTATGGCTAGAGCGATGCCTCTTCCCTTGGGCACGAACGGGCTTAGTTGTGTTATGTCCTCGTCAAATAACACATCAAGCACTGTATCATCAGCTAGTGCAGTAGGTCCAGACTCTGGCTCATTTGTGGATGGGGAGGTATGGTATCAAGGTTCGTCTGGAGACTGTCCAACTCGGTTCGGAAGCGGTATACCCTCTCCAACCCCTAAAAGCATCAAGACCAAATGATTTGCATCCTTAATTTTATTAAAAACTAGAACATTGTTGGAAGCTTTATAATTACTTTGTAAGGAAGTTTATAATAAAGGAGGGATATCTAAGAAATTAATGAAACACATATATGTTTGATCCTAAAAAAAAGAAAAAATTGAGAAGTTTAGCTTTGTATCAAAAAGGTTTTTAAAAAGCTGTGAGTGTTATTTTTTATGTCGATATGATTATACAATCGTTCACCTCCATTAGTTTGAAGGTTAGTATTTTTTTGACGTTGTTTATTTAATGTATTAGTGTGGGAAAATCATATATTTGTATCTTGTTCACTTGACTAGTTAAACCCACGACTTTAATTTCCAGATGTCTTTGACAAGATTTTCTTTGAGGTTTCTTAAGAAAGGCTACGTGGGATAGTTTAGGGAGTTTTGAATTACTTCTAATCTCCTAATGCAATTTCTTTTCTAGTAAAATATATTGCCACGGGAATTGTGGTTCCCTTAAGTAACATTTTAGAAAAAATCAGGAATAACTTTGAGAATATTTGTTACTTTGTACCATGGTTGATTAATAATTTTAACATGATTCGAATGAGTTCTCCATGTGGTTTCAGAATTAAAGAGTATATCATTTAGCCGGTGTACCAAAATTTCCACAAGTATCTTGTTTATTACTCTTGTTTTCCAAGCATGTTTGAGATGTGTAGATGTAGTTAAAAAACAAGCTCTGGTAATGAGTGGTGTAGGATTTCCTTAGAAAGGTAATTGGTATTTTTTTTTAAGATAATTTTTTAATTTGTGGAATTTGTGAAGTTACTGATGATGGCTTCCAAGGGTTGTGGATTTGATATTGTTGATAAAAGAAACTTAAGATATGAAAGAGGCTGAACAAGCTAGTCCAATTAACGTGTACAACAGAGGGAGAGGAACTTAAATCGACTAGGCCGCAACCTCTTGTACTAGATGGTTACGACTAGAATTAGATTACTTATAATTGCCTTATTATTATGGTAGTAATAGGTACTGTAATATGACTCTAAGTATAGCTATCTTAGTACTCTATAGTTCTCTCTTTATATGAGGAATATGTACTCAACAATTTTAATCATCAATAAAATCCTTGATTCTCTAATCCTCAATGTGAAAATCTTACAGATATCTCTTTAGGAGTTATAAGGGCCAATGTACGGGTTAAAGTAGGGTGGATTGGGGCCGAAGTAGGGGTTAGGGAGCTAGAGATAGCTTACTCTGTCAGCTTTAATATTTTTTTTTAAAAAATAGGAGTACAATTGAGTTTGACGTCATTTTTAGTGGCTTATGACATCTCCAAGACATACACCAAATTTGGTGTCTAACACTGAATTTGGGGTAATCAACTCCAATCCACTGCACCAAATTTTACACACAAAAAATATGTTTTTCTCTCTTTTCATTATTATATTATTATTTCTTTTTTTTTTTTATATTTCCTTATTTCATAAAATAAATTCTTTATAAAACAATCATCATATATAAGTACATTGTATTATTTGCTTAAAAAATTATATGTATGCATTTTAATTTTCGTGAAGGTTAATTGTAGTTTACATAATTTATAGTAGAATCAAAATAAATTTAATTTTTTAAAAAGCCATATATATAAAAATTAATTTATAAAAAAGCTAAATCTTATATCTAAAATTAAAATTATAAAAATATTTCATAAATTAAATATACAAGAGATTTAATTTAAACATACAATTTATATAATGTTTAATTAAAAATTTGTAGAATAAAATAATATTATAATATTCAAAAAGTTATTTGGTGTGATCAATAGTGTTACACCAAATTTTGAGTAACACTATTCACACAACAAATTTGGTGTGAAAATTGGTGTGGTTGGAGCTCAAAAAACACCAAATTTTACACCAAATATAGGATTTGGTGTAAAATTTTGTATTGGGTTGGAGATGGTCTTAGCCAAATTTGAGGGGGTGGCAGTTTCAAGCTTTGAGATGTGATTTGCAGAAAGATTTGTGAATTTTCCTTTATCCATTTGGAGAGTAGCTCATAATGAATAAGGCATTTTCCATGAAAAGTTTCTGATTCAAAATACTTACTTGTGTTCACATATAATAAATAATAAACATTGTATTGCTATGTTTTTTCTTCCTTGCAAAAGTGACTAGTCAATCTCCATTTTCCTTTGTATTATCGTTTGATTTTTCTGTTGTTGAACGTAGGTTAGGATGATCAACTACCACTTGATCACCCTGTTTCCCTTGTTTACTCGAGCAATTTTGATTGACGTGACCCTAATCTATTAGGACAAACTTGCCCCCCCCCCTCCTCCAAAGATTTTAATGATGATAGAGTATAGCTCAATGAAAGAAGCTATGAAAAATCTAGTTTGTAATCGATGTCATAATAAAGCTATTGGTATGAACATAAATGTTGATGGATATCAAAGAAATAATGAATATGCTCGGCTAAGATAGGATAATGTTTTATATGAGCAAACTTTTAGGGTCATCAACATCATTAGAAGGATCAACGATTTTCATGATGAAAAAATCAAAGTTGGGATCACTTGCGAGTAGAAATGAGATTGGTGGAGTGGATGCTGCAAAGGTTGTTCTTTTTGAAAAAAGTCTATCAAGTCCTTTGTCACACCCCTATTTTTCCTCAAAATTTGATATATATTTTAAAACAAAAAGAGTTTTTCCAATTAAAGTGACATTTGAAAAGGAATAATTATTAGTCAAAGTGACCACTTGGAATTAAATTCACCTTATTTATATCCCTAATCAAAGGAATTTGACATTATTTTTATTGGTATTCGAACTAGAAATTCGGATAAGGAATACTGTTGACCAAGGAGAAGGTGTTAGGCACCCCTCGAGTCCCGTAGTTCTAGCACGGTCGCTTTATTGATTTTAGTATAACTTGACTTAATTTTTGGATATCACATTATTTAACTTAATAATATTTTTTTCTTACTTTTATTCTCTCAATTGTTTTACACCTATTTAAATCTGTCTTATTTATTTTTATTCCATTTAAAATTACATTTTTCTTTTTTAGGTGTCCATTAATTTGAAATTTGAAACACTTTTATTTTTGTAAAACTTTTGTGTGTGTTTATAAAAATATTTTTATGAATATAGATAGGTATCCAATATTTAGGAATTAGAGTTTTTATAGGAAAAAGATTTTAGAGTTTGGGTAATTTTAGGATTGTTTTTTTAATCAAATTTAAAATGGGAGCATACAATGTATAGGTGGAGGCGTAGGGGTAGAAAGAAAATCTATGATATGCTTCGTCTCTGTCTGCTTGATTCTTGATGAGGGTGGGTGTTGGTATGATTATTATTATTATTATTAATACTATTATTAGTATTAGGAGGGGGAGCAGGAGGAGGAGAGGAAGAGGGCGGAGGAGGAGTAGGATGAGGGAGGAGGAGTCAGGAGAAGGAGGAGGAGAAGGCAGGAGGACGAGGAGGAGGAGGAGGAGGGGGAGGGGAGGAGGAGGAGGGAGAGGAGGAGGGGAGGGGGAGGAGGAGGAGGAGGAGGAAGAGGAGGAGGAGGAGGAGGAGGAGCAGGAGGAGGAGGCGGAGGAGGAGGAGAGAGGAGGAGGAGACGGGACGACGAGGAGGAGGAGGAGGAGGATGGAGGAGGGGGCGGTGCGAGGAGGGGGGGGGAGGGGAGGGAGGGGAAGGGAGGAGGAGGGGGAAGGAGGAGGGAGGAGGAGGGGAGGGGGAGGGGGAGGGGGATGGGGAGGGGGAGGGGAAGAGGAGGGGAGGATAGGAGGAGGAGGAGGAGGACGAGGAGGAGGAGGAGGGGGAGGGGGGGGGGCGGGGGAGGGGGAGGGGGAGGGGGAGGGGAGAGGGAGGGGTGAGGGGAGGGGGAGGGGGAGGAGGAGGGTGGAGGGGAGGAGGAGGAGGAGGTAGGAGGAGTGAGGGGGAAGGGGGAGGGGGAGGGGGAGGGAGAGGGGGAGGAGGAGGAGGAGGAGGAGGAGGGGAGGAGAAGTAGAGGAGGGAGGGGAGGGGAGGGGGAGGGGTGAGGGAGGAGGAGGAGGAGGGGAGGTATGGAAGGAGCACCAGCAGGCAGCAGCAAGCACCGACCACCAAGACCACCACCACCAGGCAGCACCATGCAGCAGTCTAGCAGCAGCAGCACTCCAGGCACACCCAGAAGCAGAAAGCACCAGCAGCACCAGCACCACCAGCACCGCAGCACCAGCACCAGCTAGCTACCAGGATAGGCAGCAGCAGAAGCAGGAAGCAGCAGCACACAGCAGCAGCAGCACCAACAGCACCAGTGGTGAGCAGCAGCACGAGAAGAAGCAGCAGCACAGCAGCAGCACGAGCGCGCGCAGCAGCAGCACCAGCACCAGACCAGCAGCAGCAGCACCGAGCAACCAGCAGCAGCACCAGCAGCATCCAGCAGCAGCAGCACCGGGAGCACCAGCAGCAGCCGCCCGAGCACCAGCACCAGCACCAGAGCAGCAGAACCAGCACCAGAAGCAGCAGCCACCGGCAGCAGCACCATCACCAGCAGCAGCATGGCACAGCAGGGCAGCAGCAGCAGCAGAGCAGAAGCAGGAGCACAAGCACCAGCATCCAGCAATCGCAGCAAGCAGACACGAACAAAAGGGCACCAGCAGCAGCAGCAGAAGAACGCTAGCAGCTAGCAGAATTAGCAACAAGAAACAACAGCAACAAGCAGAGGACAGAAGAAGCAGAGAATAACAAACACTCAGAAGAAGTCAGCACCGAGCTAGCACCAGCACACCAGCAACATAAGAGCAGACACCAGCAGCGTAAGCAGAAGCGAAGAAGCACCAGCACCATCACCAGAACCATCACTCATCAAAAGCACAGCACCAGGCAGCAATGCACCATCACCAGCCACAGCATCACCAGCAACCACCAGCACAATCACCATCACCATACCACCACCAGCAGCACCAGCACCATAGTCACCATCAGCACCAATCACCAGCACCATATCAGTCATCACCAGAGCAGAGCCAGGCAGCAGCACCGAGGCACCAGCACCAGCAGCACCAGGCGCAGCACGAGCAGCAGCAGAGCACCAGCAAGCAGCAGCGACAGGAGCCCAGAATGCAGGAGAAGCAAAGATACAAGAGGCAGAAGCACAGCAATCAGCTAGAAAAGAAGCAGCAGCAGCATCAGAGAAGCAGCAGCAGCCGCAGCAGAAGAAGGAAGCATCAAAAGAAGAAGTCAGCTATCCACCAGCACAGAAGAACCAAGCAGCAGAAGAGAAGACAGTCATGCACCACCACCATGCATAAGCAGAACCACCATCAGTTCATCAGCACCACCAGAAGCACCACCACCAGCACCAACCATCACCATCATGCATTAGCCACCATCATCACCATGAGCAACCAGCACATCATCACCAGCAGGCTCCTGGCACCCCAGCACCAGCAGCTAGAAGCACAGCAGCACCAGCAGCAGCAGCACCAGCACCAATGCAGCACCATGCAGTGCAGCACCGGCAGCACAGCAGCACCATGAAGCGCAGGCAGCTACAGCACCAGCAGCGGCAGGCAGCACCTAGGCCAAGCAGCAGCAGCAGCAGCAGCAGCACCAGCGCAGCAGCACGAGCAGTAACCAGCAGCGAGCAGAGCGCACGGCAGGCAGCGCACCAAGCACCATGATGCATCACAGCAGCAGCAGCACGAGAGCATGCAGCAGCAGCACAGCAGCAGCACCAGCACAGCAGCACCAGCAGCCGCACCAGGCACACAGCAGCAAGCACCAGCAGCAGCAGCACCAGGCACCAGAAGCACACCAGCAGCGGCACCAGCAGCGCAGCGCCGGCACCAGCACGAGAAGCAGCACACCACCAGAAGACCAGCAGCAGCCGGAGCAGCAGCAGCGCAGAATGCAGCAGGACCAGGAACCAGCAGGACCAGCAGACACACCAGCACAAGCACCAGCACCAGGGCAGCACCAGTCAGCAGCCACCAGCACCAGCACCAGAAGCAGCGCACCCTACGAGCAGCAGAAGCAGCACCAGCACCAGCACCAGCACCAGCAAGCCCCAGCGAGAAGCACCAGCACAGAGCAGCACCAGCGCAGCAGCACCGGCACCAGCAGCTATGCACCAGCACAGGGTTCACCAGCAGCAGAGCGCCAGACACCAGCACCAGCAGCAAGCACAGCAACCAGCAACAGCGGCACCAGCACCAGCAGCACAGCAGCACCAGACCTATGCAACCCAGCACCAGCACCAGCACCATGCAGCAGCAGCACCAGCAGGAAGCAGCACCAGCACCAGCACCAGCACCAGCACCAGCAGCAGCAGGAGAAGCAGCAGCACCAGCACAAGAAGCGACCAGCACCAGCACCGAGCACCAGCAGGCAGCAGCATGCAGCACACCGCACCAGCACAGCAGCACGCAGCACCAGCACCAGCACAGCAGCAGAAGACAAGAACAAGCAGCAGTCAGTCATAACACATCATCATCTCATCCACCATTATCATCATCATCACCATCATCATTCACCACAATCACCATATCATCATCATCACCAAACCATCATCATCACCACATCATCATACCACCATATCACCACATCACATCACCACCCATCATACCATCACTAGCATCATTATCACCATTCATTCACCCATTATCACCATTCACCATCATCACCACCATCATCATCACCATCTCACTATCACAATAATCATAATAATAAATTAATCATCACATCACACAGCATAATCACCTCACCATCATCATAATCACAATAACCATCACATCACCATAACCACGACTCACCCCAATATCGCTATCACCATCATCATCATCATCATTCACAATCACCATCACCATTCACCATCTCACCATCATCATCACCATCACCATCATCATCACCATCATCATCATCATCATCACCATCATCATCACCATCATCATCACCATTATCATCATCTCCATCACCATCAGCATCATCATCATCATCATCATCATCATCATGTTTCAGGATGTATTTTTCCTGTAGACCTTTCTAGTATGCCACCGAATAGGGATATTGATTTTTGTATTGATCTAGAGCTGGGTACTCGCCCCATTTCCATTCCCCCTTATAGAATGGCTCCAGGTTAGTTTGGGGAGTTAAAGTCCCAACTTCAGGAGATGTTAGGTAAAGGTTTTATTAGATCGAGTGCATCCCCTTAGGGTGCTCCTATTTTATTTGTGAAGAAGAAAGATACAAGTTTTCGGATGTGCATAAACTACATGCAGCTGAATAAGGTAACTATTAAGAACAAGTATTCCATTCCTCGCATTGATGATTTGTTCGATCAGTTACAAGGTGCTTGTGTCTTCTCTAAAATTTATTTGAGATCGGTTATCATCAATTGAAAAAATAAGGGCAACCAGATGTGCCAAAGTCTGCTTTTTGAACAGGGTATGGGCATTCATTATGAATTTTAGTTATGTCTTTGGGCTTACTGGAGTGCCCTGTGCTTTCATGAGCCTGGATGAACGGGATTTTAAAGCCCATATCTGGACCTCTTTTTTTATTGTATCATTGATGATATACTAATATACTCAAAGAGCGGAAAGGGACACAGAGGAGAATTGAGAATTGTATTTAAGTTGTTAAGGATTTTTTTTTTTTTTTTGAAAGGCTTTCTGCAAAATTCTCCAAGTGTGAGTTTTGGCTCGATTCAGTGTCCTCTTGGGGCACGTGGTTTATAAGGATGGAGTGGTGATGGTGGTTCCTTCTAAGATGAAGAAGTGAAGATTGGTAAGACCTAATAATGTTACAGAGGTAAGGAGCTTGTTAGTTTTGCATCTACTACCGTCGATTCGGTCAAGGATTTCTTTATTGCTTCGCAGCTGACAAATTTGACTAAGCAGAATGTTCCATTTGTATGATGGGATGAATGTGAGCAAATTCAGAAACTCAAGCCTTGTTGACTATTGCACCAATTCTTACATTGCCGGAGGGAAGGTAAGAATTTTATTATTTTATTGTGAGGCATGTATTCTGGTGTGGGGGGCTGCAGGGCTAATGAAGGAGAGGAGGTAATACTTATGCTTCGAGGGCCAATTGAAGTGCATGAACGTAAAATCCGACCCATGATTTGGAGTTGGCTGCAGTTGGTTTGCCATTAAGGCAATGGAGCCATTGATTATATGGGGTCAAAAGTGTGAAGTTTTATACAGATCATCGTAGTTACAATATATCTTTTAATCAGAAAGATTTGAATTGAGGCAGAGGAGGTGGATGGAACTATTGAAAGAATTGATATTACTATTTTGTATCCACCTAGGAAAAGCTCATGTGTGTGGAGCTGCTTTAAGTAGAAAAGCAGGGAGCATGGGTAGTTTAGCCCACTTACAGGTTTCTAGACGCCCATTGGTTGGAAGGTTCAGATTCTGGCTATGACTTTATGAGGATGGAAGTACGGAGAAAGAAGGAGGATTTAGGGCCGTGTAGAGGAAAAATCTTCTTTTCTTGACCTAGATAAGGGAAAATCAGTTTGCTGAGAGAAGTGAGCCGAATCGAGATATGCTAATTGCTGAGAAAGAGGCTTAAGAGGCAGTAATGATGAAGAAGACGTCTCTGAGGATACGGGAAGGAGTATGTGGCCCCGTTGGTGAGGATGATTTGATTCACATTAGTGGCTTACAGAGGGCTCATAGTTGAGTATTCTATACATCCTGGTGCAACAAGATGTATCGTGATCTAAGGCAACATATTGGTGGAGTAGAATGAAGCGTGACAATGTGATTTGTTGCCAATGCAGAATGTCAGCAGGTAAAGTTTATGAACATAGGGCATGGAGGTAACTCAGAGAATGCCCATTCCTAAATGGAAAGTGGGAAAAGAATTGCAATGGGAACGAATTGCAATGGATTTCGTAGTTGTCTTCCAAAGACATTGGTAAGTTTGATTGCTATTTGGGTAAGTGTGACAGGTTAAATAAGGTCTGCTCATTTCATTCCGGTTAAGATCACCCTTACAATGCTGGAAGTTAGCCAAACTCTATGTCTCTCTGGATGTGTTCGATTGAATGGATTTCACTTTCTATATATCAGAAGAGGTACACAATTTACTTCTAGTTTGGAGGTAAATGATATATTAGGTACTAGACTAGATCTTAGTTACTGCCTTTCACCTAAGACCGATGGTTAGTTTGAAGCGAACGGATTTAGGTGTTGGAGGATATGTTCGTTGCATGTGTGATCTTGGTGGTCATTGGGAAAAAAAATCTTACCTAGCAGAGTTTTCGTACACAACATAGCTATCAGTCGAGTATTGAAATGGCCCATTTGAGGATTGGATGGGAGGAGATGTAGATCCCCCATTGGTTGGTTTTGATGCATTTGAGGTGTGTTAGGACCTTGGGTTATGATCTTCTGAGGGGAATCATAGAGAAAGTGAAAATTTATTCAGAAAAGTATTAGCAGCTTAGAGTAGGCAGAGAGGAATATGCAGATCGAAAGGTTGAGATTGGATGGATTTTATGGAGGGTGTTAATAAGTCTTGCTGGAATGGTTTCACACCAGAATGGTGTGATTCGGTTTTTTTTTTGGTAAAGAGCGGTAAGCTAAGTCCGAGGTAGAATTGGACCATTTGAAGTACTTAGCGCGTGGGGGAGTGGCCTATGATTAGCCTTGCCTCCAGGACGTCAGGAGTGAACCCGGTATTTCATGTGTCTATGCTGAAAAAATACCATGGTGATGGAAACTACATTATTCGTTGGGATTCAGTTCTTTTGATGGGAAATATGTCTTATAGGAAGAGGCGCTGTTGCTGTTCTAGATAGGGAGAGTCCGCAAGGTTTAAGACAAAAGGAGATTGCACTATCAAAGTTCAGGGGCAAGATCGGCCAGTGAAGTCATCCACTGGGAGAGTGAGGTGATATGCAAGAAAGATATCCACATCTTTTACAGATTCAGGTACTATTTCTCGCCCCTCGCCTTTCTTTTTGATCGTTCGAGGACGAACGATGGGTAAATGTGGTATCGATTGTAACGACCCTTTTGGTCGTTTGCGAGAGTGCTAAAGCCTGTGTTTAAAAAATTATTTTTTCAATGGATTCTAATTGGATTGGACTATAATAATTATATTATAAAATTAGTGGCGGGAAATTTTAATAATTTCTTTAGTTGGGTTAAAGAAGTTAATAGTAAAATAAATATGGGTTCACTTTCACCACTCTTATAATAAGCACATAATATTAAGAGAAATATTTTGAAAGGGAAAAATCAAGGGTTAGCGGTGAAAACCTTACCTGCAGCAGTCAAAAAGCAATTATCTCATCAGGTAATCAAAAATTTACTTGGATATTAGGTATATCGCATGATCGTAAAGGAATATTGGAAGGCGGCTTCAGGTGGAAATTATTTAACTTCAATTCTTTTAGTATATTAATTGTATGGATGTCGTTAGTGAAGTAAGAAAATTATTTAGTGAAAATGTGTGAAGGCAACACGTACGTATATGAGTCATTGATTGGTTGAGCTTTTGAATAAAAATGATGAAGTTAATGATTTGACAATGGTGAGTGATAATTGGTTAATGGTAAAAAGGATAATGTGTTAAATTTCTGCATATTTTATATAAGCAGGTTATGGTTAAACAGTAGTTTGGGTTGTTGTTCGTCCGTATGTCAGTGGGTTCGTGATTAGTGGCTTCCGTCTTTAAGTAGTAATATTTTGTTCTCACACTATAAATTATATTTTGATATATTGAGATAGGTAATTAAATATAAGGTATAGTATATTATATAAGTTACATTAAAATGATTATAGAATTAGGTGAATTGATGGGTATAGGTTAGACACAGAATAATCTGAGTATTTATGGGATTGTCAACTTACACCTTATACATATATATACTTGAGAGATTGGAAGGTCGGAGGCCAATAAGGAAAAGGAAAAGAGTTGGAGTTGGAGACAAATAGTTGCTGGACTTCGATTTCTTCGGTGGACGGTAGGTGATGTTTATGCTATTCATAGTAAACTCTGAATAGTGATGATATGCATTGGATGATATTGTGAAATTTTTCTATGTACTGATTGTGTGGCTGTCGTGTGTTTTGTGATGGTCTGAAATCCGAGACCGTGGAATGTATAATCTTAAACCATCTCTATTTGAAGTAATGCCTTGATAAAGAAGGCCGATGAATATTATTAAACGAATGAAAATGTTGGTGATATTAAATGATAAATTAATGATATTATTGGATTGGATAGTGCAGTTTCGACACGGTATTTTTGAGATCGGAGTGATCCACGTTCCAAACAACAGTATTTTGGGATAGGAGGGTCACGTCCGCACGGTATATGGCTCGGTAGTGTCACGTTCCGACACAATAACCTTAAGGCAAGGAATCTTGAAGTAAGCTTAATATACTTAATCTCAAGGCAACCTATGTTCCAGTGATATGGTGTGGAGGCATGAGTCCCAGAGGTTGTGCTAAGATGCTGTGATTGATGGGTGTGCCTAGGATGGTGTGTTGTCAAAGTTCAGGTGTTTGTTGTTTACCAACCTGTTAAGTATCCGTAGTGTGATTTTATATTATTCAATGTTATATTGGTTTCTATTTTGAGTTGGGCCGATGATACCTACTCAGTACGTGTTCATTGTACTGACCCCTTACTTGTATTTTCATTCTTTGTTCTTTGTGGAGGTGCACAAGTGTAAAATCGACTTCAAACTAGCCCTCAGCTCTAGTCAGTATCCAAAACACATCACGAGTTTAGGGTTGAGTATTATTTTCTTAGCTCGGCTGGATTCTTGCATTCACTCTTGAGGCTTGGAATTTTTCAACATGGAACATCTTTTACTTATTTGGTTTTCTAAAACTCTTAGACTTGGTAATTTAAGGATAGATGTCTTGAGGTGAGGACTTCCAGATTTTGGGGGATAATATAGATGTTTTAAACTTTAGAAGCTTATTTAATTGGTTACATTAAAAAGTTTTGATTTCAGTATTATTTTTGTTATTCATGTTGAACTTGGGTAAGTTTGGTTCATATTGTTGGTTCGCTCCCTCAGAGGTTAAGTGTGGGGCCACTAACGACATAGTGTTGGGTCGTGACATAATATATTATTATTATTATTATATTATTATATTATTAATTGTTATTATTATTATTATTATTATTATTAGTATTATTAATTATTATTATTATTATATTATTATTATTATTATTATTATGATAATTGTTTTTTTGTAACTAAAATTTATTAATTCATGAACAAAAAAACATTAAATTTCAAGCAGCTATCACAGCATGTAGAGCCGTCAATATGTCTAGGCTCGGTTAAGCCGGCCTGCCTAACCCAAGATTAATAGGGGTGGGCTAAGATTTTTGGAGCCCATGTAAAAGAGAGCTTTTTTAGGCACCAGGCCTGAATTAAGCCTGTAATTTGATGGGCTTGAGAAATATAGGTAGGGCCGCCCGTGGGCCCAATAATATTAATTTGAAAAATATAATATAAATTAAATGGGAAATTTTTCCCCCCAAAACAACAATATTTGACATTAATAGGATTTCAATCGCAAACTTTCAATATTTATAAAAATGCAATATTTTAAATTGTATGAGTTGATTATGTATTTTTTTTTTATTTAATTTAAACATCATATATTATAATTAAGAAATGACAAAACTAGAGAAAAAGCAAGGGACATATTTCAAATATATTAAGTTGCTAAAAATCTTTATTACTTTCTTACAAAAGATTATAAGACCTAAAATAGGGGTCTCTTCCTTCTCATAACAGGCCATTAGTTGCATTGTCTTTCAAAATTAGTTATTGTTATGAAAACCTTAGAGTTTTATCTATTAAAAAAATGGTGTTTTTTTTTTGAAATTTACAATTTGAACACAGGTTCTCATAGTGTATTTATTTTATTTAGCATATTTTTGTATCCTTCTTAAGTTGTATCATTCCAATATGTATGTTCATGTATTTGTATTCATCTAGTGGTTCATGTGTATTTTATATGTTATTTGATATATTTTCTCACAAGTATTTACTTTATTTACCAGAATTTTGTGTCGTTTCTTAAATCGTATTCATTCCAATATGTATGTATTTGGCTATTAATTCATTTAGCTTTCATGTTGTATTTGTATAATGAAATTTGTATTCTTTTTATTAGTTAGTTATTCATTCCAATAGGCATGCCAAATGATTTTTGATAGTTATTTAAGAAACATATTTGTATTCATTTTATTTATTGTAGATTTTATTTTTCTCTTTAAAATTAGGTCTCCTTCCTAAGTTGTATCATTCTAATAGATTATATTATTGTATTTGTATTTCATTTAGTTTTTATATTGATTTTGTTTATGATATAAATGTATGCACATCATATTAAAAAAAAAATCATTCAAAATATAAAATGTATTCAATATTAAACAAAATAATCATATATATGAAATTCTAGATCTACAAATCTGAAAAATTAAAAGAGAATCACAAAAAAAAAATTAAAATTATAAAATATATGATGAATATTTTAAAAAAATCAAATAAAATTAAAAAAAATTTGACTAAAAATCGTAATGTGTATAATCGGTGCTTTAAACAATCAAATCAAAAAACTAATTTGAATGATGGCAAATGGAAAATTACCTTGCAAATCGAGAACTGCTTTTAATAAATAATTTTAGTTGACAATAAGAATTTTGGGAGAAACCAATTTTTTCACACCTTGAGGAATCTAACTTGAAAGCTGAGCAATGGCGATGAAACAGAAATGTGAAGAAAGAAAGTTGACTAATAATAAAAAAGTAAAGTATATTTTTTCCAATTTATAAATGGTATTAGTGTGTATTGTTATTCAATAATAACTCTTGTTTCATAAAATAAAATTAATTGTCAAACCTATAATATACTAGAATATTATTTATAAAAATATTGTCATTATGTCAATTTAAATAAATATTTTTAAATGTTGTTATTTGAATAATAATATGTACTAATGTGACTTAATGCCTAATTTATCATCTAACTCTTAAATATTTTAAGAGAGTCCAAATTAAAATAATTAGGTTATTATTTTTTTATTTATATATTTATAATTTTACTGAAAAAAAACTTAAACTAGAGATAATTTCAGAGACTTCCCTGGCTTCGCTCTATAACACTCACCTTTCACTTGTGTTACGATATTACGTATACCTCCTTATTTTTTATTTTCTTGCTAACCATTTTTTAAAATCTATTTAAACAAATATAAATTAATTAGATTTGAGGAAATTTACCCTTGTATATGGACATGTTTAGATCTAATTTTCAATAATTTATCTTTATTCGTGGATCATGTTTCTTATTCGCTTGTGTAAATGTTAACTAGAAAAAAATAGTATCGATTCTTATTAAACAAAATGTATTTCTTGGAAGTTCAATTTGCGTCTTCTATTTGAAGGAAATTGTTGCCGGAAAATGATGGTTATTGTGGGGACAAAAAAATTTACGCGATTAGTAAGGGAGAATAGGAGAAAAGTTAATATTGGTGATGAAAATGTGGGTCTCAACTTAGTTGAAGACTTTGCTCTTTGTTGGATTAAAAAACAAGTCTTTTTGTGTTAATTTATTTGTACCAGTATTTGTCAAATGAGTTATTTTTATATAATATTATTAATAAGAAGGAAATTTATATAAAAAGAGTAAAATTGTCAAATATATATTAAATTTATATTTATTTTAAATAGCGTTTAAAGAATAATACCAAGTAAATGAAAATAGGGAGGTGTCGACGTAATATCGTACACAAAGGAGAGGGGAGTGTTATAGAGCGAAACATGGAGTCTCTGAACTTATCCCTAATAAAATATTATAAAAATAAGTGTATTTGATTTGAACAAGTATAACATTAACATATGTAAATATTGTTTTGTCGATTTATGATAATATTTTAAATTAAAATTTAATTTAGATAATTAAAATTTAATTTAATAATTATAAAAAAATATAAGTTTGTAAAAACAGTGGGCCGACTCGGCAGGGCCTGGAGCCACGTACTTGTGGTTGGGCCCGAGACCATTTTCTGGCCCACGCAAAAATGGGCTAGCCCGATCATGATATGTTGTAAAATGTCACAACCTATATGATTTAGCACGGATGGGTGAGCGAGCCCATATTGACAACTCGCAATTATATGCTTTTCATCTCAAACAACCAAAAGGACATTCCTACACTACTAAACTATGTTTCTTAAAATGTCCTTTGACTTACAATTTTATTCATACTAGAAGGAGTTCTAGCAATAGTTACATAGGCTATCTCTTTAGCTATATGTTCCTCATTTTTGTTCTTGTGCTAAAAAATTCTACTATTTCTCTCCATCCACAAGCCATAGAT
The DNA here is from genome assembly GCA_027704765.1 of Solanum habrochaites. NCBI lineage: Eukaryota > Viridiplantae > Streptophyta > Magnoliopsida > Solanales > Solanaceae > Solanum > Solanum habrochaites. The sequence goes on from JAKWJA010002494.1 coordinate 22,412,344, forward strand.
ACCTTCAGTCAATACTATCTTGAACATTTTGCTGCTGAACTCTTCCCTTTTCCATGTTGAATACACCACTGCAGAAACTGCTCCTATGTCAATGGAACAGTACTTTGTTGTTCAATCCAGCTTAACAGCCTCTCCCACAGTTTTCTGGCAAAGTTGCATTGTATAAACAGATGCTCTAAATTCTCATCAGCATTCTTGCATAATACACATGTCTTATCTACTGCTACTCCCCATTGAGCCAATCTATCAACTGTTGCTAACTTTTGATTCATCATGATCCACATTGTGAAGTAAGCTTTAGGTCTTGCTGCATTGTTGAACATAAGACAAGTCCATGCTGGCCTTTGTTGTTCTCCTTTCATATGACAATATAGTTTCCTGATCATCCCTTTACCTTTGCCTTGTACTTGCTGAACCTGCTCTACAATTAGCTTTGCATTCATTACTTTCTGTATCATCCAACTTGCATTTTTCCTCATCTGCCAATCCCTCTGTCCTTTTATATAGTGATGAATGTATCAATGTTAATCCATAGCTTATCTTACTTGTTAGCTAAATCCAACAGAGTTTAGCAACTGAGCTCTATCACATTTATATTGATCAACCCCATGCCTCCTTCAGATTAGGACAAACATACTTTCTCTCATGCTATCAATGCCTTTTTTTGTAACATAACCAACCCCTGACCATAAGTAACTTCTACATAATCCTTCAATCACTTTAATTATCTTTACAAGAATAATGAAGAGTTGATCCAAATATGCCTGTACACCAAACAAAACAGTCTTAATTAATTGATTTCTTCCTGCATAAGACAATTTTTTGCTGTCCATGAGTTGATTCTTGCCATGATCTTGTCAATAAGGGATACCACTGGATTATAGTCAACTTCTTTGTTGAAAGAGGCACCCCAATTATGTAAAGGGAGGCTCTTCCATTGTATATCCAAGTTGTGAAAATTGGTGCCTCACATTCCATATGAAACTCCACCACAGTATATGGAGCTTTTGTAAGATTTGTCGCAGTCAGAAGACTTGAGAGAACTCATGCAAAAGCACAAATTTTGAAGTTATATTAATGGCTCACATCACCTCTTAATAACAGTTGAAAATATCTGCCAAAACATAAGTGTTGTAATGTCAGCTTAGGAGCAGTAGGATGATTATTTGAATGCTTGATTCTTTAGTTCCTTTGAGGAGTCTACTAGATATTCCATTGCTATGGCACAACACAAAGGTGACATAGGAGACCATTGTCGGCCCTTAGATGCGCATTCCAAATCTTTGAGTAGTTTGTCCATTAACAACATAGTAATTCATTGTTTTTGCATGTGACACAATTGACATCACCCATTGAATAAACATATCATGAAAGCCCAAACCTACCATTACTTGTTCTAAGAAAGGCCACTCAACTGAATCATAAGCTTTCTGTAGATCAATCTTAAGCATGCTTCTAGGAGAAATATTCTTCCTAGTATAAGCCTTGACCAATTCATGAGCCAGAATAATGTTGTCTGCAATTTTCCTCCCTGGTATGAATCCAGCTTGACTATCACAAATAACGGTATGAATAACATCATGCATTCTTTTTGTTATCACCTTTGAAATGATTTTATATAGAACAGTGCAATAAGCAATTGGCCTATACTTCTTTACAGTTTTATGACTTTGACTTTTGGAATTAAAGACACAAGAGTGCAGTTGAAAGGCTTAAACAACTTTCCTGTTGTGAAGAAACTTTTGACAGCCTCAATAACATCCTTTTTAATGATCTTCCAAGTATGCTTAAAGAAAAAGTGCATTTATAGCATCATACTGGCGGCCTTATCATTTCCCAATAGATGCAGTGATGTATAAATCTCTGTTCTGTTATGTCTATACATCATGGATTCTTGATGCGTTGACCATACAAGCCCTCTTTTTATCACCTGAGCATTTATAACTGGAAGTAAGTTTACCTTGCTGAAGATTCCCATAAGACTGTTGTAAAACATAAACAAACTCCTCTTGAATCTCATGAGGTTCATTTAAAGCTTCTTCCACTATAGATAATATACTTCTAATATGCTTCTTTTTGAGTTCTTCCTTTACACTAAACTGAGTATTTGTTGTTGACATCACCAGTTTAGTCATAGTGTATTGCTTTGGTCTTAGAGCACTTTCCTCTACATTAACCACTTTTCCACTTTATTGTAATCCTTATCTTTAGTAAATAAGACACTTGCATGGTATATAACGATCTTGAAGTTCTACAGTCAACTTTTGTCTTCATCTTTTGTCCTATAATTGTGAAACCTCTCCTATTCAATTGTCTAGGATGGCGTGATGAGAGTGCCTTTTAACTTATACCAATCTCCTTCATACTTCACTTTCTTTCTTCTGCCTTCCAGACTTTATCCACCAGTTCCAAAAAAAGTCATGTTCAATCCATTACATTAAAGAAACTTAAAACTCACTTGATCTGAGTGATAACTTTGATGAAGTAACAAATGTATAGGGCTACGGATCAGACACAACATGGATTCCAATTCCATACGCAGCATGACCCCATTTATCCATCCAAGTATCATTTCCCAACGGCTCTATCAATTTACTAGCAAGTCTGGAATATCTATCTGTGGTTGTCCAAGGTATACTAATTACCTTTCCATTGTACTTCGTGATGCCTATGTCCTACACATTCTTCAAAATCCCTTATCTCATTAAAGTACTAGGAGCCCCTGCTAATCTATCTTTGGTGATAAGAGAGCATTAAAATCTCCTATTTGAGCACAAGGATATGAGACACTTTGAAACCAACATCTTCAAGTTTCCAAAGCGTTTTACTCTGTTCTAAAGTATTAAACCATATACCAATGTGAGACTAAATTGATATCTTTGCTTCTTTCATTTATATGACAATGAATCATTTGAGCTGATGCCTATTTATAACTTGATTCATACCCAACTTTACATCCAATATTATCCCATTCTACCATTTGTAGATCCTTATAATTAGTAATCCTCCATCCATGGAGCTATCCTTTTAAGTAGCTTTTGATATTAACATTCTTTAACTCTTGTTTCATTAACCTGCTAATGAAAAAACCTGATTTTGTTGTAAAAAGCACGCTTGATCTCCTTTGCTTATACTTTTATTTCCTACCCCTCACCATTTCCAGACATTCACTTCATTAACAAGTCTAAGGCTACACCTCTATCAAAAGGCAGTGAAGCCAAGAGTTTGTTATTCTTAAGACTCTAAATCCATGTTCTAATGTTATAGATGAAAGCATAGGAAAATTTGATAGAGGAATCCAGATGCTTACTTCCAGTGTTTTGAGCCCTAGATGGCTTAGGTGTTGTTGTTTGATTTACTGTCCCTTCCATTTCTTCTATCCTCTGTTTCTCCTCCTGTGCACTATTTTCATCTACTACTGATATCTTCCTTTGATCATCTTTCCTCTCCTGCTGTTGAATTGGCTCTTTATATTGCCAAGTCTGTGTTACTTTTTTCCAAGGCTTTCTCTTCTTTGGTAGCTCCTCTAGTGTTAATGATTGAGATTGGTGTCCAATCTTTTGACATTTATCACAATAGGCTTCCGCTCCATCACAACTTCCTGCATGAAGGTTCTTCCATTTGGATCCATAACTATGATCTGCTGAGGAATGGAATAGCGCTATAGATAAAACATACCTTCAATAAGCATTCTAGCATAGGTATTCGATTTGGGTTGTAGGACATTCATCAGAAATATGGCACACAATAGCAATTGCAATTCTACTCAATGATCCCACTCCCCAACAATTAAGAGGTAACTTTGGAAAATTAACCCATAGTGGTATTTCAGCTAAGAACTCCTTTCCATCAGAGCACCATTGTTTCAATATGATAGGTCGATTGCTTATAGTATATGGCCCAGAATATAGAATCTCATTCATATAACTCAGATTCTTAAAATTAATTATGTAATACCCTTCTTCATGTAAAAATACATCCCGTTTGCCTACTTTTGACCAGTTCATCATTATATATCTGTTCATGGCATTGTACCCAAGGCATTCTCCAACTACATATGCTGTGAGTGCACATTTCCACTTATCTTCTTCATCCTGAACCTCTTTCCCTTCCAACTGAACCATTGCTTCTCCATTAACTATTTGTGGTGGAAAATAAGCCAGCTGCATACCATTATTAGCTGCATGATTATTCTTAAACATATTAATCCATGGTTCTTTGTAATACTTGCCCATTTCCTTTCCACTGCCTCCATTACTTTCAACATCTTCAGTATTCCCATCCATATTCTTAGTTACTGTTCCATTGCCTTCTACCTTGCTCCCAGCTTCCAATTGCACTAGATCTGAGTTCTCATGAGCTTCCTCCTTTTCCGATGCAGAGTTTAAGCTCAATCTTCTAGATACTTTGGAGCTCACAGAAACTCCTTCTTCAACATTCCCTTCTTCATTTTGAGCTTGTTCTTGTTCATTTACCTCTATTGCTTCTACCCGAGCTCCAACTGAGCTACCAACTGTCATTATTGATGTTTTCCGGCCTCTTCCTCGTCCTCTTCCTCTTCCCCTCGCCATTTTCACCTTCACTGCGCAGGTTAACTAACCTGCGCCGAGAGGATTTGGAGAGAAGAATTAATTGTTTTTATTCATTATTATTATTATTATTATTATTATTATTATATAGTATTGTGTTGTGTTGTTTTTATTATTGTTATTGTTGTTATTATGTTAGTATTTATTATTATTATTATATTATGTTATTATTATATATTATTATTATTATTATATGTTGTTGTTGTTGTTGTTGTGGTTTATTGTTCTTGTTATGGTTGTTGTTATTGTTATTGTCATGCCATTGTGATTGTCATTGTAATTTGTTGATTGTTAGGATTATTATTATTACTATTATTATTATTATTATTATTAGTATGATAGTTGTTAGTGGTATTATTATTATTATTAGTTATTTTTTATGATTATACATGTATTATATTATATTAGGATTGATTATTTATTATTATTATATTATTATTTATATGATTTATTATTATTATTGTTAGATATTAGATTGTTGTTGGGTTGTTGTGATTGGTATGTTATGGTATTGGTAAGTTGTGGGGGTGTTGGTAGGAGGAGTAGGGAGGAGCATCAGCAGGAGTAGTGAGAATTAGGAGTTTGGATGAGGCCGGAGGGGAGTATGTGAGAGGAGGCGTGTGAGGGGGAGGGGGAGGGGGAAGGGGGGGAGGGGAGGAGGAGGAGGAGGGGTCGGAGGCGGAGGAGGATGGAGAGGAGTGAGGAGGAAGGAGGAGGAGGAGGAGGGGGGAGGGGGAGGCGGACGAAAGAAGGAAGAACAGGAAGAAGAAGAAGAACATTATAACAAGAAGAAGCAGGAAGAACAAGAGAAGAAGGAAGAAGACAAGAAAAGAGGAAAAGAAGAAGAAGTATGAAAAGAAGAAGAACGAAGAAGAAGAAGAAAAGCAGAAGAAGAAGGAAGAGGAGGAGGAGGAGGGAGAACCAGAGGAAGAACAAGAAGGAAGAACAAGAAGAAGAAGAGGAAGAAGAAGACACGAAGGGAGAACCAGAAACAAGAATAAGAACAGGAAGAAGAAGAAGAAAGAAGAAGAAGAAGAAGAAGTAAAGAAGAAGAATGAACAAAAACAACAACAATACTAACAACAAATAATAATAATAATAAGAACAAAAAAAAAAAAAAAAAAAAAAGAAAAAAAAACAAACAACAATAAGAATAATGAATAATATAATAATACTAATAGTAATAATAATAGAGTAATAATAATACTAAATTAATTATAATTATAATTATAATAATAAAGAATAATAATAAATAATAAGAAAATACTAATAATAATAATAATACTTAATAATAATTATAATAATAGTAGTAAATAATAATAATAATATTTAGTAATATAAATAGTAATAATAATATAATAATAGTAATAATAAACAATGGATAATAATAATAATAATAATATAATATAATTATAATAATTATAATAATGATGATAATAATAATAATTATAATAATAATAATAATAATAATAATAAACTGTGTGTTTCGGTAATCCGTGAGTTTGGCAAATCTCAGGGATGACACTTCGAAGGTGTCTTCTATCCAGTCTGTTTCGGTGATCCGTGAGTTTGGGGATGTTTTTCCTGCAGACTTGCATGGTATGCCACCAGATAGAGATATTGATTTTTGTATTAACATGGAGTCAGGGATTTGCCCTATTTTCGTTCTACCTTATAGAATGACCCAAGTTTAGTTAAGAGAGTTAAAGACCCAATTTCAGGAGTTGTTAGGAAAATGTTTTAGTAGACTGAGTGCATCTTCTAGGGTGCTCTAGTTTTATTTGTGAAGAAGAAGGATGACAATTTTCGGATGTGAATAAACTACAGGAAACTGAATAATGTAACTATTAAGAACAATTGTCCCATTCCCCGCGTTGATGATTTGTTTGATCAGTTACAAGGTGTTTGTGTCTTTTCTAAAATTAACTTGATGTCCAGTTATCATCAATTGAAAATATGGGCAACAACTGTACCAAAGATTGCCTTTTCGATCAGGGCTAGGATGAAGGAGGAAAGAAGATAGGGGAAGGAAGTTCCCCCTACTCCCCCCTCACAAAACGCTATGCATAAATTTCCACACTTCATATTTTCAATTGCGTGATCGGTCTCCACACAAATTACCAAAAGGCACAAAAAACTATGGCGACGAGGTCTCCACCATCCATCACAGCCCTCGACACGTGAACGAAATCATTCCCGAAAAAGATCTCGTCATGCTGCGTCGTTCGGGGGCTTCCCATCAGCTTACTCCTCCATAAATAGGGCAGTTCGCATCAGTCCAACGCCCGTGACCTGGCTACTCTCTCTAGTGGATAAAAAGTGAAGAAATCAACGTGGGATCTGGAGAGCCAACTTCTTCTACGAGAAGCCGCTGGTATGGAGCCGGGCCACCGCCCTCACGCAAACCAGAAACTATCGCGGGGGGCCGTGTGGGGGGGGGCGTGGTGGCGGCGGGCAGGGTTAGCCGCGGCGGATACGGCAGAAACAGCGGAGCGCGCGGGCGCAGCGGTCGGCAGGGCAGTCGTCGTCGTACGAGACGTTCAGCACACGACAACAACAAAGCCTTGACGCCTTCGGCTTTAGCGGCGGGCAGTCATCTTCCAGGGCGGGCAGGAACTTACCGAGCGGGCTCGTTCCAACTGGTCAAATCTGTCGGGAAAATAGGACACACCGAGTTCGTTGCTGGTTTTTTAGGTATGAGGAGAGCCGAAAATAGTGGATAACCGTGCCAAATTAGCATATCAAAGCCGGCCCTTCCTCATGACTGGCTGTTGGATACTGGGGCCACATGAACGTTATTTTTTATGATCTATCAGCTTAACGCTCCAAATCCATACATGGGGGATCCAATGGTATACTGTTGGCAACGGTGTTCCTAAATTTCTTACGGTACGGGTACCATTAAAACCCCCACCGCTATCTTTCACTAGGTAACCTACCACGTCACTTCTATTAAACCTCTCCTTTAAGTTCACCAATTCCACAAAAGAACAATAATTGTCCATTCTGTTCACTCTAATGATTTTCATATCCTAGACAATAATCAAAGAGGGTGATTTTTCAGGGCCCCTGTGAGCATGGTCGTACGTTCTTGACGGCACAAGTTAGTCTGCCCACCCAGTTCAGAAAGGTTCTGTGGCTCTTGCGGCTGGATGGCCACAGTATGTTGTGGCACAGTCGTCTGGGTCCACCCGTCTGACTCCAATAATAAATTCTTAATGTTCATTAGGTTTTTCTTCCATTCATGTAAACAATTGGGACTCCTGTTTCAATGCTAAATCTCAATAATTACTTACTTTATCTGAGGAAGCGTAAATGCACCTTTTCAACTTAGTCATTCTGACATATGGGGTCCTACTGTGTTGCCTTCATTTGCTGGTTTTCGCTATTAGATTTGTTGTGGATGTTTTACAAAATACACTTGGTTGTACCCACTTAAAACACAAATTAAACAGGCATACACCACCTTTGTCACTTTTGAAAAAATGGTCCAAAACACAATTCAATTCTTCATGTTAAACTTTTTCGAAAGTGACAATGGAAAGGAAATATGTAAATAAACATCTTTGGCCAAGGTTCGACAAATCCCTGGGAATTATACATCAAACCTCTTGTGTCCATACACTCCCGAACAAAAATGGGGGGTGCTGAGCGTATAGCATAGCCCATCTCATTGAAACGGTGGTTTTTTTTACTCTTCACATCAATTCATCTCCCATGTCTCCTTTGGGTAGAAGCTCTAGCCACCGCAAACTACCTACTAAACAGAAATGCCCAGTCACACCCTCTCACAAATCACCCTATTCAACTCCTTACCAAAGAACTTCCAATTATACCAATCTCCCGTCTTTGGGTGTCTTGCCTAACTTGGCTACGCCCTCATATTACTCACAAATTACAACCCCGGATCCTCGTCCCTGTATTTTTTTGGGCTATCATCCTACTCCAGGGTTATCGCTGTCTGGAACCACAAACTCATAAAAGTCTTTACATATATCGTCATGTTCAAAATTGTCGAAAATGAGTTCCCTACGATGGTCTATTTCATCCTCCACAAATACATTTCATTATTGGCGTCCTTTCCCCTTTTTCCAACCTACTCACAGGGTCCCTCACCATATTCCCACACCTCGACCCACTACCCAACCACCCCTCATCACCCCTTCGACCGTCACCCACATACACCCGCAACCACCACCCACACTCACAACCAACCGAAACCACCCCTACCCAAACATCTTAGCACATTCATTTTTGGGGCCTTCCGGTCCACCCCGAATCACCACCCGACCGTGACCACCCCCCATACCTCCCATGTTAACTCGTGGCAAGCCGGTATCTTTAAACCCAAAAACCTTTCAGGCACCATACTACCAAATACACCCCTTTCCCGACAGGAACTAACAACCCTACTCTGTTCGCCCTCAAAAAATGCTTATGGCGTCATGCCTGATGGATGACGAGTTTAAGGCTTTGAATGTCAGAAACTTGGGTTCTTGTACCTAAGCCCCATGGGAGGCACCAGTGGGCTGTAACGGGTGATACAAAAATAAACAAAATGCCAGATGGCCATTATTTTCCAGGGTACAGGCTCATTTGGTGCTAAAGGCTCTACAATAAGGAGTATGGGCTTGATTACTCCGAGACATTCATCCTTATTCGGCAGAAAACATCGCCTGTAATGTCACTAGCCGTGCGCAAACAATTGGCATCATCAATCAGTCGGATGTTTCCAATGCTTTTCTTCATGGCCTGCTGATGAAACTATCTACATGACGCAACCACCGGGCTATGTGATCCCCGCTTCCCTCAACATGTTTCAAACTCCAGAAGTCTCTTGTAGGGCTCAAGAAGCCCTCGTGCTTGGTAAACACGTCTGAAAATGTTACTCTAGGGCACTCGGCTTCACGTGTTTGCGTACACGACACGAGTGTTTACGCGCATTAGCACACGTTTTACAGTCATTCTTCTGTCTATGTAGAAGGATGATATCATTATAAGGTATCTACTGCCAGCTTGAGCTATGCATACTACTTCAAAATGAAGGACCCTTGGCACGTTACATTATTCTGGAATGGAGTTTCTAGGACATGGAGCGGCCTTGTTTCTTCATCAGTCAAAAAATATGCTCGAGATCTGTTGCAGAAAGTGACTGGAAAAAAAAATTGCACCGTCAACCAAACCTGATGGCCAGTCGCTTAGTTACGAATGGAAAGCCGCCACTCCCTTTTTGCCGTATACCCACTTCCGCACCCATTGGGCTCTTCCAGTAGCTCCCGGCCCACCTTACCACCGTCCCCCCTGACATCAGTTTGCGCAACCGAAGTGCTCAGCGCATGATTCAACAAGTGACATGATACCATTGTCTAAAACGCATTCTCAGGTACATTTTTGGCAATCCTTGGTCGTGGTTTACTATTCGACCCGGGGACTTGGACTTGGGGTTTATCAGATCAGATTGGGCGAATGATAAAAATGACAGAAAATCTACCATCGGGGTTTCGCATTTTTTTTGGGGCGGCCGAACTGATATCCGTGTACAAAAACATCCCAAGGCTTCGGTCCCGACTGAAGCTGAATACTGCGCCCTTCGCTCTTCTTGCTGCTGAGACCTGTGGGTCACATATATCTTCGCAAACTCCGCCGCCATCACAATGTCCTGCTCTCTATTGTGACACAAAATCAACCATCGGTGGCCCAAGAATTCCGTCCACAATAGAATGAAGCCTGTGATACCGATTGTCTCTTTGTTCGCCAATAAAGTTCAGCCGACACCATGACTGTGACAGATGTACCCATGAAGAACAACCGATCTGATATCTCCCAAGCCTCTCCCGAGCAGACAACAAGATTACCTCAGTTCCCAAGCTTCCGTTCGAATTCCGCTAGCTCGCTGAGGGGGGGGGATAATAACAGATAGTATTAAACAAATAGGATAAAATTAATTAGTATTTACTGTGTACTAATCCTAGTCCATTAGGATTAGTACTCCTAATCATGTTCCTATTAGGATTAGTACTCCTTCCAATTCCTATAGATATCTGCGAATGTATCCCTTAACACTTGAATAAAATCAATATTCCTTCACTTACGAATACCCCTGCTGCTTTCATGAGCCTTATAAATGGAATTTTTAAGCCATATCTGGACCTCTTTGTCATTGTGTTTATTGATGATATATTGATATATTCAAAGAGCAGGAAGAACATGAGGAGCTTTTGAGAATTGTATTGGGGTTGTTTAGGGAGATAAAGCTTTATGAAAATTTCTCCAAGTGTGAATTTGGTTTGCTTAAGTGTCCTTCTTAGGGCACGTAGTTTCTAAGGAGGGAGTGATGGTGGATTCCACTAAGATTGAAGCGGTGAAGAACTGGGTAAAGCTTACAATGTTTCAGAGGTAATGACCTTTGTTGGTTTAGCTAGCTACTACCGTCGATTCGTCAAGGGATTCTCTTCCATTGCTTTCCAGCTGACCGATTTGACTAATCAGAATGTTCCATTTGTATGGTCGAATGAGTGTGAATAAAGCTTCTAAAACTCAAGACCTTATTGATTACTGCACCGATTCTTTCCATGCTAGTCGAAGGTAAGAATTTTATTGTTTATTGTGATGCATTTTATTTTGGTTTGGGTGTAGTGCTAATGCAGGAGGGGAATGTAATTGCTTATGCTTTAAGGCAATTGAAAGTGCATGAACATAAATATCTGACCCATGATTTGGAGTTGGTTGCAGTTGTATTTACATTGAAGCAGTGGAGGCATTATCTATATGGGGTCAAGTGTGAAGTTTATACAGATCATCGTAGTTTACAACATGTGAATACTTAGAAAGACTTGAATTTGAGGCAGAGGAGGTGGATGAAGTTATTAAAAGACTATGATATTACTATTTTATACCACCTTGGAAAAGCTAATGTTGTGGCAGATGCCCCAAGTAGAAAAGTAGGGAGCATGGATAGTTTAGCCCACTTGAAGGTTTCCAGACGCCCATTATCTAGAGAGGTTCAAACTCTGGCTAATGACCTTATAAGACTGGAAATACTTGAGAATGAGGATTTTTAGCCAGTGTGGAGGCACAATCTTCTTTCCTTGACAAGATTAAGGAAAAGCAGTTTGGTGACGAGAAGTTGAGCCAAATTCGAGATATGGTATTACGAGGAGAGGCTAAAGAGGTTGCGATTGATGAGGAATACGCCTTAAGAATTAAGGGGCGGGTAAGTGTGCCTCATGTTGGGAATTTGATTCATACTATTTGTGTAGAAGCACATAGTTCAAGGTATTCTATACATCCTGGTGAAACCAAAATGTATCGTGATATGAGACAACATTATTGGTGCAGTAGAATGAATAGTGACATTACTGATTTTGTTGCCCAATGTTCGAAATGTCAGTAGGTAAAATATGAACATCAGAGGCCGGGAGGAACACTTCAGAGAATGTCCATTCCTGAATGGAAGTAGGAAAGAATTGCAATGAATTTCGTGATTGGTCTTCCAAAGACATTAAGTAAGTTTGATTCTATTTGGTTTATTGTTGACTAGTTAACTAAGTCTGGTCACTTCTTTTCGGTTAGGATGACTTTCAATGCAGAGAAGTTAGCCAAACTCTATATCCGTGAGATTGTTCGATTGCATGGAGTTCCATTTTCCATCATATCAGATAGAGCTACACAATTTACTTCTAACTTTTGGAGGACCTTGCATGCTGAACTAGGTACTAGGTTGGATCTTAGTACTACGTTCCACCCTCAGACTGATGGGCAGAGTGAACAATTCAAGTGCTAGAGGATGTTCTTCATGCGTGCATGATAGATTTTGATGGTCTTGGGCATCAATTCTTACCCTTGGCAGAGTTCTCATACAACAATATCTATCACTCGAGTATTGATATGTCTTCATTTGAGGCATTGTACGGGAGGAGATGTAGGTCTCCCATTGGTTGGTTTGATACATTCGAGGTGAGGCGGGGTACCGACCATTTGAGGGAATCGCTACAGAAAGTGAAATTCATTTAGGAGAAGCTTTTAGCACCTTAAATGTCACAACCAGAGTCTAGAACCTAGACGAGATCAGCGTCGTTAACCTCTCAGAGGTCGCAGACAAGCCTACTTACGTCATTGTTACTTCATCTAGGTTAATTTCAGCGGAAAATTTGAATTTTTTGTTTACTTATTTCATATGAAACACATTCTACTTAACATCATAGGTGTTCACAATCAACCATCTAATATTAAAATCATCAAATGAAAGAAATAGTTCAATAATGCATTAAACGTAAACTTGCCAAAACGACACCAATACAATGTCTGAAATAATATGGAAAAGAAACGCTAGTGGAACATACTCCACTAGCTAAAACCTACATCTAAGCTAGATTATAACATCAAACATCCTTGAAAGCATGAGGGCGTACCAAGTCCGGATGAATGCTCCACGTCCGGATAGCTGCAGCTTCGTACCGTAAACTCTAGCATCCGCCTGTGCCTGCACCTAAAAGTATAGAGTTATATGGGATTAGTACACACTTGTACTAAGTATGGGTATATGAAAGCACACACCAAGGACATGCATGATTAAGAAGAACTCTCTCCTAACGATATGAATTATGGAAAGTCAAGTAAGTGGACTTGCCAAATTCGGATTATGAAAGTCATGCCATGAGAGTAACATGCATCATCATACTTATTGTTTTGCAAACAACACTTAACATATTGCACATATCATATCACATATTTTATATCATACTTTCATCTGCCATGAGACTATGGAATCATGGACTTGACATTAGGACTTCCCAAAATGATGGCTCAACATATGGGACGTCAACTAGGGAGCCTTCTTTAGAAAACACAGAGTCTGATTCATTCATTTATACGTACTTTATTTTCATTCTTTCATATACTAGTGCAACCAACAGTCATACCTAGGATGTAGTTTAAGACTCTCATCGGGTTCGTTGTGCAATGACCAAGAATAACCTAGTGTCATTACTTAAGTCTATCTCACCTCTTGATTATCCTATCCTAACACATTTGGTATCATTCATTTCATTATGTGTATTCTTTAAGGCTGGCCTCATGCTTTCTTTAGGAACTTTAACCTTAACCGACATAGATCATGTGAGCATAATGAAATCCAGTACTTGACCCACACCGAAAAGAGGTGGAATCATCGGCCAAAGTGAACCAAAACATGCAGCGTATATAGGAAATCGAACTTTGCTAGATCCCTATATTGGCAGTATAGGTTCAAAGACTAGGAGATACAATAGACCCATACCCGGCATGCCGGACAGTCTTATCTCATGAGTTTTACGTGAACCTCCACCCTTCCTAAAGGAAGCCATCACCACTCACAGCTAGCCTATCGGTGATCACTATAAAGTTCCATTACATTCAACTCATACATCATGGAAGATGGCTGCTAGCATGAGGACATCATAGCTCATTAGATGATTTCTCATCTCATCATTTTGTATTAAGTATGCATTAACTTCAATACTTTTATTAGAGTGTTCCTAGAGAACTAGTCCTCTTCATTAACTTTAACCCTCTCTAGGTGTTTTTTTTAGTACGTATTTGGGTACATTTACTTAGGCTCATTTAGATTGCTTGTCATCTTTCCCGAGCCTCTATCATGTTGTCACCAAATCATTAGATTTGCACATTTGCTCTTCATAATTACTCCCCCCACCCCTTTTACGTGAATGTTCATTCATCATATTGCAATGCATTGGCCCTTTAGTGTGTTTCACACTCTTACTTAACCCTTTAGGTACATCATTTCACATCACATATATCTTAGGTCACTTTACTACTTTTAAACGTATGTTTAGACTTATGAGTCTATACATACAAGCCCTGGGGCGTTTCATTCAAGTTTGGGTCTAAAGTGATTCATATTTACCAATATTAAGTGGTACAAGACTTTAAGGCATCGTGTAGATATGCCAAGATATTGATTTCGATCCATTAGAGGCAGCCTTCATATAAAATATTTATTTACGTATGTACTTAGTGTCAATACGGAAATTGGGCAAGGGAACCCGATTTCGAATCCCTTAGTAAACTTACGCTTATAAATAAACTTGATTTATTGCATTTTGCAGATGTGGGGGGACCCTAGTTCGATCCCTATCACTCCCATACCATTTTCCTTTCTTTGTTTCTCCTCCTCTTTTTTTTTCCGTTTAAGCAAGGAGGTTTTTGTGGGATCAATCCCGCTACAAGCTCATTCTTTTTCTTTTAATTTATCTCTTAAACTTTGTCACCTATCCAGATATTGTGGGTTCAATCCCCGCTCACCCTCTTGTTTGCCTGCCTTTATTATTCGTCCTAACGTGTGTCGTTGCTCTCATCGTTCAAGGAGGTTATGTGTGGGTTCAATCCCCACTCACTACATCTATTTTTTCCTGGCTTTAATTTTCCTCTCTAACTGCTCACATCATTCAAGAGGTTTGGGTTCAATCCCCTCACACATCTATTTATTTCACCTTTATTTTTCTCCTAACTCTTTCATCTACCAAGGGGTTGTGGGTTCGAATACCCAAAGCCTCACCTTATTTTTTTTTTACATTTTCTCCTAACCTTCTCATTGTGACAAAAGGTTGTGGGTTCGAATCCCACATAACTCATTTTTTATTTCATTCATATCGTCTCTCCTTCATCCGTCCAAGAGGTTGTGGGTTCAAACTCCAGACGCCTCACTTCATTTTCTTTCATTTTCCTTCTAACTTTTCACTTGAGCTATATCCCTGTCGCGCCCCATTTTCGCGGAAAACGGGTTTTGTCTTTTTAGGGTATTTAATTTAGAAGTCTCTCATAGGAAGTTAAATCTTGACCGTAGCATTTGATAAGAGATAAAAGGGCTAGCGATTCGATTTTTTGAATTTTATTTTAAGATTGACGCGTTATGATATTAAAGATGATGTTTTGAAATTCGATTGACAAAGATATAGAATGGCTAAAATTGCAATTAAGTGTGGCTAGAATTAAATGAAGAGTGGCCTATGATTGTAATAAAATTTTAATTGACGTGGATCGCATGAAAGAATTATGATCGAATAGGCTAGACATTTAAAATTTACGGAAAGTGTAGGAATTCTTCTTTAATTAAAATCTACATCATAGTAAATTTTTATATAATTGAAAATCATTTAACTTTAAAATATTTGGAATTCTTAATAATTTAAATCTTTTTATAATATTTACGATAATTTTATAGCGTAAAACATACTAAAATATATAATTTTCAAGCAAAGTCGATTAAAAAAATTTCTAAAATTTAAAATACGTATTTAATCGAATAGTATTCTCTAACAATGGTCAAAGGTCGGTCCAAAATTGGTGTCAACAGCTGCCCCTTGTTTTGATTGAGAATGAAGAAATGAATGTCAGGCACAACGTTGACTTCGTAGTCCGATTA
This sequence comes from Solanum habrochaites, assembly GCA_027704765.1. Lineage (NCBI taxonomy): Eukaryota > Viridiplantae > Streptophyta > Magnoliopsida > Solanales > Solanaceae > Solanum > Solanum habrochaites. The sequence continues at coordinate 22,428,355 of JAKWJA010002494.1, forward strand.
TGTCCGACCGATGAGAGATGTCAGTTGGATCAATTGAAAGATTGAGTTTGAAAAAAGTCCGACCGAGACTTTTGGGTTTTAAGTCGCCTACATATCTCTGGTTATATACGAGAATCAGTCGTGTTTAGTTCTAGATAGATTCAAGAGCAATGGAAACTCTTAAAAATTGATAGAGCGCTAAGGTATTTTGAAAGGCGCCTATCCGCATTGAAGATAAGAAATAGAGTAGGCGAGAAAAGAGAGAATTGAGAGGTTTAAGAAGATCGTGACAGATAAGCATGGAAGAGCAATGTAGAGTGAGGTTTATCAACATTTGAGCAAGGGTTCGGAGTATGAAAAGCGAAGATTATAGAGACTTTGTGTGATAGAGGATACATGATACTTGTGATCAAGGCGATCGATCATTCTGCACATTCTAGATAAAAGTTCGCTTATAATAATATAAAGGTATGACCAATAAATAATAAAATATGAGTTCTAATGACAAGAGGTGGTAAAAAGCGTATCTTTTTGAGACTAGTTGCAAGCTTTTATAGTCTTTAACTTCTTTAAGGATTGAAACCCTCTCTTGAAAATACCGTCAAACTCCACAATATTTGATAGTATAACATATATTATCCGCAAAATGTCTAGTTGTAAGGAGAGTCTAAATAAACGTCTTTTAAAGGCGGCACGATCCTAAAACATCATATTTTAAGGCGAAAAAGCCTAACATCCTATTGTAAGGCGGAAGAGCCTAAATGTCGTATGTAGGACACGAGCCATAAAACATCGTATTGTAAGGCATATTAGCCTAAATATCGTATTGTAAGGCGAAGAGCTACATGGTCGTATTGTAAGGCAGACGATCCTAAATGTCAATATTGTAAGTCAGACGAGCCTAAAATGTCTCTAAGTTTGTAATGCAGACCTGAGCCTAACATCCTATTGTAGGCGGAAGCGCCCTAAAACAACTATTGTAAGCGGAGAGCCTAAGTATCCTCTTGTATATGGCGGAAGAGCTAAACGTCCGTATTGTAAGCATACGAGCCTAAATGCGTATTGTAAGGCATACGAGCCTAAACAATCCTAGTTGTAATGCGGAAGAGCCTAAATACCTATCGTAAGGCGGAAGAGCCTAACTATCGCATTTTAAAGCGGAAAAGCCTAAACATCCTATTGTAAGGCGGAAAGTGCCTAAATGTCATATTATAATAGGCGGGAGAGCTTAAGTATATATTCAGTCGATCGTAGAAAAAGTTGATAATAGCCTCTAAAAAAAATAAGCTGAGGATAGTATGACTTACATAGTAGCTTCTAAATATGACCAGTACGCTCATATATAATTTTTCCTGCATCCCGAGAAAAGATCGTAAATTCAAAGGCGAGAGAGGGTCCTACTTGTGCTTGTTTTGCCTTTTGAGTTGCATTCCCGTTGCGATGAAATTTTTGAGGATTTCTCAAAAATTTCTGCCCAGTTTAGAGTATAAAGATATATACTCGCTTTTTTTTCGAACAATCTTTAATAAAATTTTGAGGTTCCTCAAAAATTCTGCCCCAGTTTATAGTGGGGGAATTTTTGATCCTGCTTCGACTCAAAGAAAAATTGTTAGTCCAAAAAAGTGATTGTTCTTGTATTTGGATATTAAGGCTCGACTTCGATTCAAGTGTCAATTATTTTCATGGATTTTGCAATTTGAATTTGTATGATTGTTTGAAATGACTGGGAAAGAAAAGAAAATTTATTTGTGGACCGGACCCATCAAGGGTTGCCTACGTATCCACAAAGGAAATCAGGTCAAACGTAGTTCAGATTTACAAGGAAATGAAGGATTGAGGAAAGCTTTTGGGCATAAGGTCTGAGAACCATAAAGCCACTTGTTCATAAGAGTCTTTTCCATAATTTAATTTCTGTCTTATTTGATTTAACGCTTCTTGTCAAGTGCCCACATACATCTTTGTAGCGCTTCCTTTGAACGATGAATATTTCGCCATATAGGATTGCAATGGTTGTTTTTTGGTCCGTCCTTTGCTACAAATACACTATACCTTTTCTTCCTTTTCAATCATATTCTGAATCTTATTCTCAATGCGGACATTCTTCGTGTCATGACCTTGGATTGTTTGAATGAATAGTCACAATTTTTGATGGACAAGTTTGAAGTAGAGTGCTTTGGGAATCCATCCATTTAATGTGGTCCTTAGAAAAAAAAAGTCCTTTAGCCCATAATCTCATTGGAAAATATATATCGGTCAAGGTTTCCCTTAAGGAGTGGAGACACGAGGTTTCCTCACCCTAATGTTGAATACCTGAGGGTTGGAGCTCAAGAATAGCAGAATTTGCTCAATATTCTGATTTCTTTGGTTTCGGAGGTATATAGATTGATGCTCACATTCTTCGTTCCTTTCATCTAATGAGTCCTTTTCAGGACTTGAAAGGAATTTTGTATCAACATTCTTCCAGACTGAATGCCATAAGTCTAACTCTTTTCCAATTCGAATTAGACTATCGAAACTTGAATACCAGCAAAGATAGGGTTTTTGTAAGTATATACCCTCAAGTGATCTGATGAGAGTTTGGACCACTCCTCCTCTGTGGTAAGTGGCGTATCTTGGAGGCTTGCCATTTCTCCTCGTAATGACATATTCCTCCAAAAGATTTTCTGGCTTATTTCTCTTCAATTTGAGCAATTTAACATTGTAGGGTCAACCTTGTTATTAAACTTTGTATTGTTCCACAAGTCTCGATCGCCATGTTCCTTCCCATGCAGCCATTTGTCAAAGCTTGTTTGACGTACCAAGTGAGAGAGCTATTCCTGTAAGCTTTGAAATAAATTAACCCATTAGGAGAGGTTTCCATTATTTTCTACGCCAACGAGCCCTGCTTCAAAAATCTTTGAGATGTGTCCATTGGATCCCCACGTCCCGTCGAACATTGTTGAATTTTGGGAATTTTTTAAAATCCCGACGCAATTCAACTCCTGGGTGTAGACATAATTTTTATACCTTATGTCAATGAGGTAGGTATTGTTTTAATTCCTCATTCACCTTTTTCCTCAAGTCATGCATTTTTCGCTGCAGTGCATCTCGCTTTATACTTCTCTACTTTTGTCACCTATTCCCTCATATTTTGAAGTAATCAAAAATTGAGGCGTAGTTGGAGACCCTTTGTTGAGAGAGGGTGGTGAGTATGAATAGGATGAGGAAAGATGGTCCAAAAGGTACAGTGTGTTGGACGAGAAAGATACGTTGATTTTTTTCGAAGTGAAACCAGATTTGTCCTATTGCCTGGTTCTTAGTTGAGCCCTAAAACCAAAATCTAGACAACCATTAGTCAAAGAAGTAAATCCAACATAAAACGAGTTATTTCTAGTAAGCCAAAATTATACTTTCAAATGAATGACAATATAGCTTCAAAGTGGTACAATTATACATTTAATAGAATAAGGTCACATAATTGTTCAAGTCATATTTGGCCATTTAAAGTTTAGAATCAAGAAAGTCCGTTTATTACATTTTGACATATGAACTTGATTTAAAATAATGATATCAATTGACACATTAAATATGGCAATTTTGTCTAAGGGTGTGGGGCCCTTTAGACAGAGGGTGGCTACTAATTACATGGATTGACACGAAGGTCATCAACTCCTAGGGCTTTGCAGCACTGTATGACTTTAACCAGGACTCTAAAGTGGCTTTGACACTGACTTGAAAGGGATTTCTATGCGGAGGCCTCGTGGCTTCTCTCGAGGTAGTAAAACTATCCATACGTCCACGCATATGCGACTCTCTTAATGGGTATTTGAATAGATGTGAGTATTTTGTGAGAGGTTGCAAAGCACAACATCACGAAACAAAATAAAAAGGCAGAGGGTCCCATGGGAAGTATGAGCGGGATGCCAATTATCAAAGCAATCAAACCTTTAAGCTTTAATTGGAACACGGTAAGGCAGTTTTATAAACATAAATAAATAAGCATAAAAATAAAGTAAGTAAAAAAAACATATAAAGATATGAAAGCTACAAAAATAAAGCAAGAAGATACGAGACTAAAATGTAAACAAATAAGGGGAAAGGGAAGAGGTGCAAATGATAAACAATTAAGGAAAATGGAAGCGTAGGAACATGGAGAGAAAAACAGTAATAAGGCAACAAATAACTAAACATTGTAGCACTTACCAAATAATGAAAATGACAAAAATAAGGTACCCACATAAATAAGCCAATTAACACGTAATGGTAAGAACCTAATTGATCCCCAGCGGAGTTCGCCATTCTGTCGCGCCCCATTTTCCTATCGAACAACGGTTTATGTGCACTACCCGAAACATAAGAAAGAACCTCTTTTGGTATTTTTGTAGAAGTTCTATGTGGGGGGGGGGGGGGGAGTTAGCCACCTAACGAATTAAAGCGCGTTAGGGCACCGATTCTAAACCTAACTAAGTCTACTAAGGTCAACGGGCCAGAGATTAGATAAGGGGTTCCAATTACCTCGAGGGGAAGGTGTTCGGCATCCCTCGAGATCCACAAGTGTTGGGTCCCGGCCGTATCTCATGCAATCTATTGGGGGTAACAAGTAGTCATCAAGTCGTTTAATTTATTATTTAATTTAATCTTACTAATGAACAAATATAAAACAATTAATACTATTAATTTAAGCAATGCACGCTAGGTGATTGCAATAAATAACAATCAAATTTTTATTTAAGCATGAGACTAAGTTAATAAACAAAATCTCTAAATATTAAACAATGAATATGTGAGAAAGTAAGGTTTTGGAAAATTAAGCAAGTTTTGAATACTGACTTTTTTATTTTAAAAAAATGTTGTTTTCTTGATAGGGATGATGCCACGATATATTGATCGCACTCCTCCACCATATAAACAATTTTGATTTGAGGGTCGATATAAAAAATAGTTATGTTTTAAAAATGATTTAAAAGATTTAGTTTACACGTAGGCACATAAACATTTACATATAAACGGCACATAACTCTTTTTGAATTCATGGTAGCTGGTACTCAAAAAAAAAAAAAACTTCCGAGATGCGTCCGGGTTAAAAAATTGGAACTAGACCTCGTAGTTCCTTTGGACTTTCCTTCCCCACTAACGATAGGTTAGGAGTAGTGCTATAATTTATTTCAAAATCAATCCAAAATTTTAAAGGAAGATTGAATAATGAATTTTAAGAAAATTACAAGGTTTTTAGATATGAATATTTTTTAAAGCCAAGTAAATGCATGAATATTCTATTTAGTATTTTTAAGAACATAAATAATTGCAAGAAGCGAAATCCTTCAAAAACAATGGGAATTACTCATGAAATTATTAACTAATTTAAGGGGGAGGTCACAAATAATGCACAAACAAGTTCTATTTTGTGGATATGTTAAGAGTTTATTACAAGCCTAGAGCATACTTTCTAGGTGTTTCAAAAAATACCTATATATGCCTAATTTTTGTAAATTTAAATGTTATGAACAATTAACCCTTAGACATGGTTTTTTCTACATGACAAATGATGCTAAATTATTAAACATTATTAAAACACCTATCGTCCTATTACATTTACTATGATTTGCTTTTAACATTACGGAATCTAGTTTATGATTTTTAGCTTTATTAACAAAGTGTCAATCAAATTGAAAATTGATTAGATTATAACACCTATAAACATTAAATCTCGGTGGTTAAAGAAAACTTATCGGCAAATGGATTTCTAAAAATATAACGCAAATACACAGATACACTAAAATCCCCCTTCCCCTAGACGCCACCCAAATACATTTATTATATGATCTTTGGGTTCAGAAATTGTTCCACAACCGTCGAATAAATAAAAATAGCCGAAAAATAAAACTCTAGATTATATATACATTCAAACAAATAAATAAATCCTTCTTCCGTGAATCTTCAACTTGAACTTCAAATATGAACCTGTCAAGTAATTAAATAACTACACAAGTCATCACAACTTGTTAGTTAAGGTGAAGACAATATGCAATCGTTTAATGAACGAACTCTACCATCAAACAATAGCTACACCAATTGTGAATGTAAAGATAGGTGTGAATGTTCAGAATCTAACCCCTTAAGCAAACCGAATTGGATTCAACCTTTACACTCGAACAAGTAAATAGATAGCAAATAAAAAACCCTTGATAATTACCTGGAATATTGATGTTTTGTTAATTACACAGAGCAAATGAGAGAAGGGAAGAATGATGAGATAGTTTTGTGATTGAAGTATGAATGTATGAGCTTGTGTCGTTTTTGTTTTCTTGAATAAAAGAGGTCTTATTTATTAATATCAACGAGGGTGGCCCTTTATAGGGAAATAAATAATTAAGGAATCAGTATTAAACTATTTCCTTATCCTCCTTAATTTAGAGGGGACTAAAATCATCAGAAAATTATAAGAATATTTCATTAACCAAAAAAAATAATTACAATGGGTCTTTTTATCTTGATAAGGAAGAGACACATCCAAATTTATATTAAAAATTTTACCAAATATAACTATAAGAGTAAACTATTTCCTTTAAATAAGGAATAGTCAATATAATTTTTACTACCAAAGATCAACAAGTAAGAAATTAGTAAGTTTTTTACATAAGGGAAAATAGATGCAATTAAACTTATTATTATTGTATTTTTTAATTTAAAAATTAAAGAAGGGTTTAAAATCAGCAAAACCACTTTTTTTTAAAAAATTATATTATACTTTACCAAATATATGAGCAACTCAATTTGAACAAGTAACTTTTTAATGTCAACATTTACCTAATAATAAATTACCATAAATAGGTATGTAAGAATCAATCTAGACAAACATTAAAGGAAAAAATCAACTAATAGTTCGCATTTTAAGAGAGCTAAATCAAATAAAATCTTTCATAATGAGTAATATTTTTTCAAAAAATCCAAACACGTAAGAACTTTTTCTTATTTTCATCTTATCACATGAGCAAAGATTTTCCATCAATTAAGCATGTTCTAACATGTTTAGGACAAATCAATCCTATAACTACTTAGCAATTCTATCATTCATGAATCAAATATACTCAAAAAATTTTATAAATATGACATTGACTCATTATCAAATACATCTACCTTCATAAACAAGCTAATTCACCAATTCATTAGATGGACCAATCTCAAGTTTTTCCTCAACCAACTTAAATGAATGTGAGGCACTAAAAATTAACACAAATTACAACAGTCAAATAATTATCATCCCAGAGATTAACTCTAACGGATCAATGCATATTTTAAAACCAAAGTTATAATAAGCATATTAGAATAAAAAAGGAACCTAATGATAACAATCTAAACGGAAATTTGCATAGACCAAAGTAAATATGGATCAAAGAATACCAATCCGATTTTGCCTTCGCCGGAGGTCGATCCTGCTGTTTTTGCTCTTTGTCGTGCTGGCGGTCGTTTTCATTCACTAAAGTTTGCTGTCTGTTTGTTGTTTCTTGGCTGCTGAGAAATAGAAGAAGAAGGGGATGGGGCGAGGGAGAAGAATGCGCGCCGGGAAGAGGGGATAAAGACGAAGGAGGGGGAGGAACAGGGGATAGAGAAGGGTGGGCGTGGCGCTGGAAGCTTCTGGCTGGCGCGCGCCACTCCAAGGCCGCTGCCGCTGCTCGGGCTGCGGTGGTGTTGCCGGATTGCTGCCGGCTATTGCAGGCTGCCTTGGAAGCTGCTGGTGGCCTTGGTGATTCTGCCGGTCCTGCCGTTGCCTGTCCGGAGAACAGAGAGGCCATAGGAGGCCCAGGGGAGTGGAGGCAGCGAGAGGATAAAGAAAGAAGAGGAGAAGAAACGAAAGGGGGAGAGAGGCGGGAGACTGACAGCTTACTGCCTGGTGCTAAGACGTAACTAAAAGAAAGGGAACTCTCTCAGGACCTTGAGTTAGGTTACTGGAAATGATGATGGATAGGGGGGGGTCTGTGAGAGGGGGGAGGAGGCTCAATAGGCGATGTTCTGTCCGTCAGCCTCCCTCGCTGGAAAAATGGAGGAAGGGAGAGAGGCGGCTGAGAGGGTGAAGGGGGAGGAAGAGTGAGGATTAGGAGCCGACGGCTATGGAGAAGTGGAAGCTCGCCGGAAAGAATGGTGAGAGAAGAGGGCGGCTGGAGAGAGGGAGGGTGGGAAGAGAGAGTGAGTTTTTTTTTGGTTTTTGTCTTTTTGGGTATTAGAATTTAGGAAAAATAGGAAGTTAAATCTTGACCGTAGAATTTGATAAGAGATAAAGGGCTAGGATTCGATTTTGATTTATTTTAAGATGGACGGAGGATGATATTAAAAGAATGATGTTTGACAATTAGATTGACAAAGATATAGAATGGCTAAAATTGCATTAAAGTGGCTGAATTGAAATGACAGGTTGGGCTATGATTGTAAATAAAATTTTAATGAAGTGGATAGAATTGAAAAGAAATTATGATAGAATGGCAGAATTAAAATGTAAGAAAGTGTAGGAATTTAATTATTTTAATTACAATACTACATATATTACAATATTTTATATAATTGAAAATCATTTAAACTTTAAAATCTTTGGAATTCATTATACTTTTAAAATCTTTTAATAATATTTAAAGATACTTTTATAATAGAGTAAAACATACTAAAATATATAATTTTCAGCAAAGTCCGATTAAAATTCCTAAAATTTTAAATACGTATTTAAATCGAATAGTATCCTAAACATGGTCAAAGGTCGGTCAAAATTGGGTGTCAACAATCCCCTTTCGAAATCCTCCCCCTTACCATATTTTATTATTTAATTTTTTTTATGAAATCTATATATTGAGGTCTTGGGTTCAATCCCCACTGACTTCAAGCATTTAAAAAAATATTTTTGAACGTGATTTTTTTTTTTACAGTAAGCTGCCCAAAAACAAATTTCCAGAATGTTGGAAATTTGTTTACCCTCTTTGCATTCCATTTTCTCAACTTTTACATGTTAGATTTAGGATAATTTTTCGTGTAAAATCTAGTGAATCTTTTGGTGAGTTTTCATGGTTATTTTTGGGAATTTAATCACCTTTTTGTAGTCTAATTTCTCACCCTTTTTCACGTTAAACATCAAGACATTTCGAGTAGTTTTTAGGGAGATCTTTAGGTGCATTTTAAAGGTTACTTTCAATCAAGAATTATCATTCAATTGAGAAACTTTGAACTCATATGAACATCACGTTTTTAAAATATTCATATACGTAAAATACAACATTCTAACATGTAAAAATACAGGCTTTAGACCACCGCTAACTCAAGGCACATACATGTACAATCAAGTTAACATAATTCACTTTTTTGGAACACATCTTTCATTTCTCAAATAATTTCCGAATACATATTCAAACACGTAATCACGACATGCCCTAAAATCATCTACTAGAAGTCATACCAATGCATACTTTAAATCTTTTGAAGGATCTAATGACAGGGGCATGCAACGGGGACAACCTTAGTTTTTTTTTACTGGAATTAAGCTGAACTTAGGGGTAACTTGGGAAAGGGACCAAGAGAGAATAAAATCCATACCTAATTTCACGTCGTTCAACACTTCAAATCCACCCCAAAATAAACATACACCAACAAATCTCACACCTTACCCGATGAGAATATAACATTTTCTTTACGTTTTCGGATTGCTTTGTCGTATGTAATTTGCGTGTAAGTTCTTCAAGTGTGAAGAAATTTTGTTTTTGTTATTATTATAATTTTTGTTTTCTGTTTGGTTAAGCAGAGAGAATGTAAAAATAGAGTGTGAAGAGAGGGATATAATGTGAGCGTGGAATAGAGGTGACAGAGAGTGTTTTCCCTTAGGGGCTAGACCTTTAGGCAAGACTTAGTCAAATAAGTTTAATAAATAACTAAATAACAATTACTAGTAAGAATCCTGATTTTATTTTCTTAATCAGCCCCTTAATATAAATTTTTAAATTAATTCACCCAAATTAATAGTCAATTAATCATTGCTCCCACCTAGGTTCGAACCCGGGTGGAGCAAGATTTCACTCAAAGGCCAATTTCGGTCGTCTCTCTCCAAATTGCCCCTACACCATATTAGTTAATTCATTAATTAAATATTTAGGGTAATTACAATACTAACCTATCCTGGAAAAGACCATTTTACCTGTAGACCCTCCAAACTTAAGATTTCCCCTTTTTAAGCCAGTAAAGACTCATCCGGAGAAATCTTCATATTCGGGTGCCTACATGGATGGACCCAACCTTTCGTAGCTCAACTAACTCACCAAGTTAGTTGGCTTGGCTGTTACAGAGGTTTAGAGGTCTGGTTATATGCGCATCAATCCGTGTGAACCCGGTCTAAATGTAGGCATTCTAGACACATTAAGCATTACTTAGCATATCCATTTTTAGGGTTGTAATATTATCCCCCAAGGAACATTCATCCCCGAATGACACTTCTTATAATCTAGCACAACGTCAGTCATATCATAACATAATCACTACACAGTCAAGTAATAACAACAAAGAATGGAGAGAAAAGGAAACTTTTACTTAAGAGTAGGAAGTCTAACCTCAGGGAATGAAAAAATGAGGATAACGAGATCTCACGTCGGCCTCGGCCTCCCACGTAGCACCCTCAACTAGATGGTTCCTCCACAATACCATCACTGTGGCAACCTCCTTGTTTCACAGCCGCTTGACTTGTCTGTCTAAAATCCCAATAGGTACCTCCTTATAGGACAAGTATTCATAAACCCCCAAACCTCCAACAGGTAAAATCGATGTTGGATCACCTAGAAACTTCTTTAACATAGAGACATGAAAGACTGGATGAACAGAAACTAATTCCGTAGGCAATGAAACTCATAGGCCACCTCACCCACACGCTTTGTTGGATCTCATATGACCCAACATACCTCGGACTCAACTTCCCTTTCCTGCTAAACCTCATCACCCCCTTCATAGGTGATATCTTCAAATAGACCTGGTAACCAACATAAAACTCTAAGGGCCATTTTCTAATGTCTGCATAGGAATTATGTCGACTGTAAGCAGTAGCTAACCTGTCCCTAATCACCCTAACCTTCTCTAAAGCCTCATGAATGATCTATGGAACCAAAATGGATGACTCTCCAACCTTGAACCATCCCACGAGGACCTACCCTTTTCTACATACAGTGCCTCAAAAACGGCGCCAATCCCAATGGCTGAGGTGATACTATTATTATAACGTCCCAACTACTTCTGAAGTCATCAATACAGGCTATCAACATGTCCTCTTCATGCCATCCCACAATCGATTTGTTTAAAGATCATGATACATCTGGTGGAACCCCTGGATTTATGGAATATCAGGAAACCATGGGCCTCCTACCACAATTTTTGGTCTGCAATCATGAAAATCTTACACACACACCACAGTCCTGTCTGGTACCTAAGTATGTTTGTCACCATCCCAAAGCAAAGCTTCTTCATCTATCAACACTTATCCCTCCTCTCCATCAACAACAGTATCAAGATGCTACCCTTCTTGGACTTCAACTACTATATGATCCAAAACAAGAATGAACTGAAACCCCCCACTAGTAGAGTCAACTAACCGCACACCCAGTCTGGCCAGTCTGTGTATATCTTTCACGAACTCTTTCTTCTCATCCTCAACGTGGGCTTTACATTCCATGCTCATCCTGCTCAAAGCATCAACTACAACATTAGCTACCTTGATGGTAGTGAACATTCATGCCATAGTCCTTGAACAGCTCCAACCACCTCCACTGATGTTGATTCAACTCCTTCTGTGTGAACACGTACTGGAGACTTTTGTGGTCTGTGAACACATCCACATGCATTCCATACAACTAGTTCCTCCATAGTTTCAGTGCAAACACCACAACTTCCAACTCCAGGTCATGAGTGGGATAATTCTTTTCATGAACCTTGAATAGTCTGGACGCATAAGCTATCACCTTAACACCCTGCAGAAGAACACAACCCAAACCAACCCTAGCTGAATCAGAATAAACAGTGTAATTCCTACCACACTTGGGCAAAGTAAGCACCAGGGCAGAAGTGATTCTGTCCTTGAGCTCCTAGAAACTCTTCTCACAAGTCTCCGCCCATTAGAACTTGACTTTTTTCTTCGTCAAAGCTGTGAGTGGGGCAGCAATGGAAGAAAAACCCTACAAAAACCTGCGATAATAACCAGCAAATCCCAAGAAGATACAAATATCTGTTGGGTAAAGAGGTTTTCGGCGGGCCAGTTCTTACAGCCTCAGTCTCTTGGGTTAAACCTCCACACCTTGTTGCACAAACAGGACCCAGAGGTCACTGATCTTAAGCAGAATTCGCACTTGTTGAATTTGGCATACAACTGATGTTTTTCTACGTACCTCAAAGGTTAGTCCTCCTCCAAATGGCGTTCATGCTTCGTCCTTGGTCTTAGAGGTAGATAAGAATCTCATCAATGAATACTATGACGAAAGAGTCAAGGTATTCATGTAAGACTCTATTCATGAGATCCATAAATGCATCAAGTGCATTAGTGAGACCAAATGACATAACTAGAAAATCGTAATGACCATATCGGGTATGAAAGACTGTCTTTGGAATATCTTCATCCCTTAACCTAAGTTGATGGCACCCTGAACAAAAATCTATCTTTTAGAAGAAACTAGACCCTTGGATCAACTTGTCTCCCCTTAGTGGGAGAGTCCCTTAAGAAACCTGGGCTTATTCCTTATTTCAGTACTACTCTTCCTTGAAAAATTCTTCTCAGCTTGCCTTGACTTGTTCCCTACCCTAGTATGCTTCCTCTTCCTGCTTTCCTCCACTTGTTGGACATGGACCATAAGCCTGGAAAGGTCCATGCTATCATGCATCATAGATGCCCTACACTCCTCTACGAGATCCTCAACAATCTAAGATCTAGTGTAAATGGGAGGATTCACCCTCGTGAAGTCCCTTAACCTGCTAGCCATGGTGCTGGAAGGTGGGTTCTCCCTGGTAACACCTTGTTGCTCAGCCTGGGCTGTCATAGCCTGGGCTGTTAAAGTGATGGCTTGGTCCATCTGTATCAAGGCAATCCTCATCTGTCAACCCAGTTGAGTTAACAGGCATCTCCATCCATCGCCTGGTAGCTTTGGGGATGAACTTGATTAAATCCCAGTAGCTGCACCTCCATATCTCCTACCTGCGTTTCTCTCCTCGTATTCTCTTTCTGATTCCTCAAAAGAATGATTTAACCCAGGAAATCAGACATTAGAGAAGGAACGATAAGATCAGAAGAAGGGAATATTTCCTATGTATCATGCAATCTTTAATTCAGGATAGAGGTAACTATTCAATGTGATGATGTGGAACTTAATTATCCTCGCAATTTAACCGAGTGCTCTGATACAAATTTTTCACTACTAAGTCTAGACCCAGATTAACCCGACACTCAACGTTGACCTCCTCAAATGTCATAGACAGCCTACTTACTCAATCTTACTTCATCTAGGTAATTTTAGTGGAAAATTTTATCTTTTTGTTGTACTTATTTCATATGACGCAATTCTACTTACAATCATAGGTATTCCCACAATCAACCCTAATATTAAATCATCAAAATGAAAGAAATAGTTCATAATGCAATTAAACGTAACCTTGCTAAAGGGCACCATACCAATGTTTTGAAATAATAAATGGGAAAGAAATGCTAGTGTAACATACTCCACTAGCTAAACCTCATCTAAACTATATTATAACAACAAACATCCCAAAGATGATGCCTATCAAGTCCGTGATGAATGCTCCACGTCAGAATCTGTCAGCGTCGTTTAGTAACCTAGTGGTCCGCCTTGGGTGAGTATTGGGTGATTTTTCATGGTTTATTTCCGAGAACTTAATCCCTTTTTTGCAGTCCTATTTTTCTCACCCTCTTTCACGTTAACATGAAAACATTCGAGTAGTTTTTTAGGGAGATTGTTAGGTGCATTTTCAATCACGAATTATCATTAATCAAAAACTTTTGAAATCATATGAAACATCATGTTTTTAACTATTCATATACCGTAAAATACAACTTTTTAACATGTAAAAATTCGGCTTCAAACCATGGCTAACTTACGGCACACACATGCACAATCAAGTTAACGTTATTCACTTTTTCGGAACACATCTTTTATTTCTCACATAATTTCCGAATACACATTCAAACACGTAATCATAACCAGCCCTAAAATCATCTACTCGAATTTATACCAACGCATACTTTAAATCTTTCGAAGGATCTAATGACAGGGGCATGCAACTGGGACAATCTTAGTTTTTTTTTAACTAGAATTAAGCTGAACTTAGGGGTCTCTTGGGAAAGGGATCAAGAGAGAAGAAAACACAAACTTGATTTCACGTAGTTCAACACTTCAACTTGCTGCCAAATCCACCCCAAACCAAAGGTCCACTAACAAATCTCACACCTTACCCGACGAGAGTATAACATTTTTCTTTACATTTTTGGATTGCTTTGTCGTTTATAATTTGCGTGTAAGTTGTTCAGGTATAAAAAAGTTTTATTTTTGTTATTATTATGATTTTTGGCTTCTGTTTTGTTAAGCAAAGAGAACGTGAAAGAGAGTGTTGAAGAGAGGGAGATAAATGTGAGAGTTAATAGATGTGAGACAGAGTGTTTCCTTAGGTCTAGGACTTTAGGCAAGACTTAGTCAAATAAGGTTAAACAATTAATAACTAATAGTAAAAATATGATTTTACTTTTTCTTAAATCAGCCATTAATTATTAATTTATTAAATTAATTTACCAAATTAAATAATCAAATTAAATCATTGCTCCCACCTAGGTTCGAACCAGGGTGGAGCAAGATTTCACTCAAAGGCTTCTTTCGTCCCTCTCTCCCCAAATTACCCCTCTACCATATTAATTAATTAATTAAATAAATATTAGGGTAATTACAATACGACCCCTAGCCTAGAAAATACCATTTTACCCCTAGACTCTCCAAACTTAAGATTTCCCCTTTTTAAGTCCGGTAAAGACTCATCTGGGTAAATCTCCATATTCGGGTGCCCTACATGGCTGGACCCAACCTTTACTAGCTCAACTAGCTATCCAAGTTAGTTGGCTTGGCTGTTGAAGAGGTTCAGAGCTTTGTGAGTCCGGTCTAATCGTAGGCATTCTAGACACATTAAGAATTACTTAGCATATCCATTTTTAGGATTGTTACATTAGAGTAGGCATAAAGAGTATGAAGATCGAAAGGTTAGGAACTTGGAGTTTATGGACGGTGAACAAGTCTTGCTGAAGGTTTCACTCAAGAAGGGTGTGATGTGGTTTGGTGAGAGAGGTAAGCTTAGTCCGAAGTATATTGGTCCATTGAAGTTCTGAAGCGCGTGGGGGAGGTGGCCTATTAATTGGACTTTCCTCCAGGGTTGTCGGGAGTGCACCTGATATTTCATGTGTCCATGCTGAAAAAAGCACCATGGTGATGGAAACTATATTATTCGTTGAGATTCGGTACTACTTGATAAGAATCTATCTTATGAGGAGGAGTCTGTGGCTATTCTAGATAGATAGGTCCACAAGTTGAGGTTAACAAATATTGGATCTATCAAAGTTCAATGGAAGAATCGGCCGATTGAAGAGTCCACTTGGGAGAGTGAGGTTGATATGCAAGAAACATATCCACATCTTTTTATCGATTTAGGCACTCTTTCTTGCACTCGCCTTTCTTTGATCGTTCGAGGATGAACAATGGGTAAATTGGTATTTATTTTAACAACTCGTTCTGCCGTTTTGAGCACTAGAACTTTTTCGTTGACAAAATACTTCCGGTAGATTTCAAATGGGTGTTTTGGACTATTCATAATTATAATTATGAAATTAGAGGGGTAATTTAAATAATTTATTTAGTTGGTGGCTAAAGAATATAACATTAAACTTTATAGTAGGTCACTTTCATACTTTTATAGTTTGTCTTATATAATAATTCGGAAGTAAATATTCTGTAGAAAAAAATAAGAGTTTGTGAAAAGAAAGCGGCGATATCAAAATCAATCGTGAATCTTTCTGTTGGTATGTTTCTTTTGTAAATTGCAATTTGATTTGGAACAAATATTTTACTGCTATTAACATTGAATAGATGGAATGAATGTATTGATGTGGTCGTGTATAAGCGGAATAGAACGGGACATTAACACGATCTTATACTTATATTACCAATAGAATTTAAATAGGGGAACATTCGAAGTTAATAACATGCCCTAATTATTGCCTAAAGATTACTACAGAGACCTAGGGTTAATTAAGTGGGAAATTTTGATTCAATAAGTTTCTGCATATTCCCTATATATGCAGGTGTTACAGTTTACGTGTAGATTAGGTCGTTCTTAGTCCGTATTCCACTGGTTTCATGATCAGTGGCTTCCATCTTTATATGTTAATAATTATTCTCACATTATAAACTATATTTTAATATATATTTTAATATACTGAGATAGGTAGTTAAGTATTAGGTGTATCAAATTATTTAAATTTTATTTAAGTTATGCTAATTGAAGGAATTTAGACATATCCTTTGGGTTTGAACTTTAAAAAATTGATTATAGAATTAGGTAAGTTTTTGGGTCTAGGCTAAACATAAAATAAATTGAGTGTTTATAAACTCATTAATTTACAAGTTATGCACACATACTTGATAGATTGAAAAGGTTCAGAGACATTGAGGAAATAAAAATCATTGGAGAAATATCACAACTATAAGTCATTTAGAAAATTTAAGACTATTCACAATATTATATAACAAAACTAATTTAAGTTGAAAATTGCAAATTTAAAATATATGATGCAATTTTTATTTTTTATCTGAATTTCACGATAACTATGGTTATACATAATGTGTTTAATCAGATAAAATTCAAATCAACATTACACCTATGTGTTTAATCAGATAAAATTCAAATCAACATTACACCTTTTTAATCCACATTCATATCTTTTCTAATACAGTTCAAATCAAAATTTATAATATCTAATTAAATCTTTGAGTAAATCTGATAGCAGTCGTATTAATTAAGATTATCTTTATCTTTATATAATTTTTTAGTTATAATTTACATAAATTAAAAATAGTAAATTATTAAATGTATCAATATGTCATTTACTATGTGATTTAATCTTATGATATTGGACATTTGATGTGGAATGTTAGAATTAATAAAGTGTTAACAAAGAAAAGTTTTTTTTTTTTTTTTTAATTCCAACTATATAAAAAGCAATAATGGATAAATACGTAAAAATATTTAAAGTGTTTTGATGTCTAGTCAAAGTAACATAAACTTAGAATTATTAGTACCCTCAGAAAAATTAGTTCATAATATATTATAAAACTAAAAGTATAGCTGATATGACTATATAGTAATAACTTTTTAATATTAATTATTTTTAAACATTGTTCTAATAGCCTAATTTGCCAATTTTCTCACGCACGTAACCTTCTAGCCTATCCTCCAATTTCTCTCCCTTTCATCTAAATTATTACTTAACGATTAATTTATAGATGTTCTATATATTTTATGCTCAATTAATTAGAAAAAATATTCTGAATGCATTTATTTTTAGGAGATAACTGATAATGACAACTATTATGATCTTAACTATACGCTTTTTTTAGAGATAAGGATTTGTAACTATTTTTATTAATTCAAACATATAGACATATATATAGATATTTATATATTACTAATATTTATATTCATAGATATAGTATATATATATTATATTATAATAGATATAGAATATTATATTATATATAAATCTTAATTTATGTGAACGGTTGAAACTGAGAAATTATTTTAATTTTTAATGGATGTTTTTAATGATATTTTTAATTATCTAATATTATTTGATTTAAAATTATTTTTATGTAAATTTAGAATAATGTATATTATTTCATTGTCCATATTTATGTGACATGTCTAGAATTTATAAAACTAATCATTTTTACGTATTTTAAATATTTCAAAATGTTAATTGTTGTATTTGTGATATCTTTTATGCAATCTTTTTGAATAATATATGTCACTTTTTATGTGATGTTGATACATCTTAGAGAGCCAGCCAAAATTTTATGTCTTTTGAAATTTCAATGTTACTTATTTTAATTTATAGTACTTATAGAATTGATGTATCATACCCTCTTTTTAATGTATCAACACATGTATTCTATCCTCCTTTTAATGTATTAGACCCTCTTTTTAATATATCAACACATATATCCGATCTTCTTTTTAATATATCAACGCTTTAATTATTTTTTGTCATTAATGTATCCGACTCTCTTTTTAATATATAATGAAGGTCAACTCATGAACCACCCTAGGATTTGAAGGTAAGGGTTATATGTCCCCCTTTGTGTATTTTGATAGTTTCTAATTTATGATAAGGCCTGGGAGCATTGCTAATCCCGTGATCCCCCCAATGGCTGTTCAACTAAAAAGAAAGAACATCTCTCACACATTTCTACTATATCATTAATCTTTATTTACATAATTATAAGTTACACTCAATATTTAAAATTTACGTCACCGTCATTTAATTTTGATACCTAAATGTCACCCTTCATTTAAAATCTCTTTTATCAACTACCTATATTGTTAAGGCCTTAATAATATGACCTACCACTTCCTTACCCCTTCTCCCAACCTCTTCCCCCACCCCTCTTACTTCTCGCCCCTCGTCCCCCATGCCCCCCCCAGCTCAAACCCCTTTCTATAGTTCCCTCCCCTTCACCTTCCTGTCCCCTCTATAACACTCTATTATTCACACCCTTCTAACATCTACCCCCTCTTCGTTACTCTACCTTCCATCTATCCTTCCCATTCCTCGTCTTCGCGTTCCCAGTCCCCCCCCTTCCCCTCTTCATCTTTCGTCGTCTTTCCTTCTTTACCTCCCCCCCATCTACGATACACTCCCCCTCCACTACCCTTTCCCCCCACATCTCGTCATTTAAACCTTGTACATTCTTCCCCTTTCACTCATCCATTGCCCTCTTCGCCTTCCCTTTTTTATCCACTTAACCCTTAAGCGCAATCCACCCCCCATCTTTCTCTTTCCCGTTCCCCCCTTACCCAATCTTTTGATTCATTCCCCTCCTCCTTTCGTTTATCCCTTCTCGTCGTACTCACCCCCTTAGCATCTCTCGATTTCGCCTCTGGTCCTAGAAAGTTTTATTGCTATTACAATTTTAGATAACTTAGTTTAAACTTTTTACTTATTGAAAATTTAAATTTTTATAAATTTATGCTTAGATATAAAATGATAAGTTAAAAAAATAAATGTGTGTATCTCAAAAGCAAATACATAACAGTTGTACCAATTTAACAATGATGTGGCAATAGGATCAATATTTTGAGAAACTCTATGTAACGAATTCAAAAAAAAAAAATCTTTTTTTAATTAACGCCCCCACAATTTCATCTTCTTCTTTGTGTCACGAGCCAGGATCGTCTGGGATGACCACCCACAAAAAACAAACATCGATGGCGAGACCCAACTAACTACTACATCCCAACCAAGCCAACTTAAATAAAAACTAGGCATATAAAGTCAAAATACAAGGAAAAAATGAGTTCCATAAACTATAACAAAAGTCTAAACAATGTAAGTAACAATGAGGGAAGAATAACCTGAACCTAAAAGCAATGTACCCAAAAGCATTAACAAGCAAACCAATGTCTCAACTAAGAAGGGATACAACCCAAACTAAAGAACTAACTAAAACAAATGTCTAAGTTCGAAAATGGTGGATATTGACGAAAGAGAATTCCATGGCTGCCCAGAAGAAGTGGCTCACCCTTGAATTTGAAGGACAATCACTGATCTTCGAAGAGAGGTCTGTCAATAGCCGCTTGAAGATGTCTTATACTCAACAAAAATAGGAGTAAGTGAAAAATCTATACACGACTACAATGTACTAGTAGGATCACACGGTTATCCCATTAGTTCAACATAACCAAGTCAAGACAACAATATAGTCACATTCTGTCACGACCCAAAATGAGTCGTCAGGTGGGACCACCCACAATTAACTCACTAGGTGGGATAAACACGGAATCAAACCCCAAAAACCATATTGAATAAGTCAAACTCTAATAACAAAAATAATGTGAAAGCTCCAAAACTTATCGAAGTAACCAATCATATAAACCTCTAAAGTATGTTACATATTATCCCCAAAATCTAAAAGTCATCACATCAAAGACATCTAATCTTCAAATACTAATCTAAGATTATTAAATACACCACAATAAATGAATAAAATAGTTTATGTACGAAAACTAAGGACATCATGCCATGACCAAGAGAATCCAACACGCTCTTGAATGAATGGCTCACCCTGAAACCTTATATGTTGGATATTGACTAGAGCAGAGGCAAGTCAAAGTCGTTGGTACACTTCCTGCACTCCATAAAAGAAAAATAAGAAAAACTCAAGTAGGTCTTAGTACGAGGCTACATATACTGAGTATGTATAATTGACCAACCCAAAACAAAAACTAGCATAAAATGAATAATAATATAAAATCAACTATGACACTTAACATGTTGCAAGCAACAACTCTAAAGTAAGTATGCAATCAATTACAATATCAAGCACACAAATGGGGCCTTATGCCTCCACCCCACTCTCATTTGGAAAATGGGCTATTTGATATTAAGTACCTTAAGTAAATTCAATCCTTTTCCTTTAATATTATTGTGCCGGAACGTGACACTCCTATCCAATTATACTGTGCTGGAACGTGACACTCTGATCCAATAATACTGTGTCAAAATGTGACACTTCGATCAAAGAATACCGTGTCAAAATGTAACACTCTAATTCAAGAAATTTGTATCGGGAAGTAACACTGATCCAAGAATACCGAGTCGGAATATAACATTCCGATTCAAGAATACTGTTTCAGAACGTGACACTCCGATTCAATAATACAATGTAGGAATGTGACACTCCGATCCAATTATACCATTAATTTTCATTCATTAGCACCACTTTAAATTCATTGATAATATTTCATCAATCCTTCTTTATTCAAGGCACGACTTCGATAAAGAGGTTTAAAAATTTAGATTCCACAGTCTCAAGATTTCAGATCAATCACATATCACATAACCAAGCCACACAACCACACAATAAACTACATAGAAAACTTCACAATATCGTTCAATGCATATCAATCGCTTTTAATAGTCTATCTATCAAATAGAATAAACAATAACTTACATCCGCCGAAGAACCGAAGCGAACAAGATACTTCTCCACTACTTTTTCTTTCCTCAATGCCTATGAATTCTTCAAAATCTATCAAGTATATATATGCATAATTTGTAAGTTGATGAGTCTATAAACACTTATACTATTCTATGTTTAAGCCTAGACCTAAAAGCTTACGAAATTCTATTATCAATTTCCTAAAGTTTAAACCTATATATGTCTTCATTCTCAGATTAACATAACTTTAATTAAATTTAAATAATTTGATACACCTAAAATTTAATTTTCTATATAGATATATTAAAACTTTATTCATAATTTAATAACTAATGAAAATAACTCAAGATTGATGTAAATTAATTATTGGCCAATTATAGTTGCTTACTATATTATTCATGTCTCCTCTAATCAACACATCATAATTATCTAATAATTTTCCATAAGTTAGTTTGCGATGATTCATCCATGAATTGACACATCAACAAATAATTTCCCATAAGTTAGTTTGCGATGATTCATCCATGAATTGACACATCAAGCAGTGACTATCACATTTGTTACCACATGAATTTGAGAAACAATTCACTTTAATTGATACAACTTACTAATAACCAAAGTCCATCCATGCAAATCTTTAATTACAATCCATTAATAGCCATGTATTTCTTATAGTCCCTCATCTAGTTTTAGTAATGGACTAAACAAACAAAGTTCAAAAAATTTAAATAATATTATCAATGAACCAATTTCCAACGTAATTGCATCAACAATCCACCCACAAATATTGGTTATAGCCTAATGACTCTTCAACTTCATAACCATTGTTATTTAGTGATGACCATTAAAGTTTCTCCCCAATTTCACATAATCATTCCAACGTTTTATCCAATTTAACTTCTTATCCAACCTATAATATATATTAATAGTTTATACTTGCACTCTTTGATTGATAATATATATATATATATATAACAAAGATTGAAAATTTGGATGAAGACTTTTACCTGCAAGGTCATACGATCGATCCTCTTTTACTCATCTCTTCACCTTTTTTTCTTTTCTTCTATATATTATTTATTAGCCCTAATTATTATATGAATTACTATAAAAGAGGCAAAAGTGACCCACTATTAATTTTAATGTTATTTCTTTTTACCACCAATTAAATAAATTATTAAAACTGCCCCACTAATTTCGTAATTATAATTATGAATAGTCTAAAAGACCCATTTAGAATCTATCGAAAGGTATTTTATCAAATAAAATTTTTTAGTCCTCCAAATGACAAAATGAGTCGTTACATTAGATACCAATTGACCCATCGTTCGTCCTCGAACGATCAAAGAAAGCGAGGGTAAGAAAGAGTACAAATGACAAAAATGTGTAAATATCTTTTGTGCATATCATGATGATTATCCCAAGGTCTTACCTCAAATGCATCAAACCAACCAATGGGATAGCTACAGCCCCTTTCATACTATGTCTCAAATAGGGCTATATCACTATTCAAGTGGTAACTATTGTTGTATGTAACCTCAACTAACAACAAAATCTATTCTCAATAGCCATCAAAGCTAATCGTACATACATATAGCACATGTTCTCAAGGTTCTTGACACAACCATTAAGTGAAATCTTTTTCACATAACCACGATAAAATGTTGAATCAATATTTATTCCAATAATCAGTGAATCTAAAACAACCACCACACACTCATAATGCACCAATAATAATAGATCTTACCAATATTCGTTCTTACCACATAAATTTTTTCATGAGCTTAAGTAAGTTTATATATATATATATATATATACTAGTATATATATATATATATATATATTAATATATATATTAAATATATATATAGAATGATCTATTACAGACATCAATACTCATTAAGGGAATTTTTAACTTATCTAACCTCATAAGAAAATGGATAAGTAACCATCCATCTATACTACCACAGCATCAAAAACCTCTAACACCAACTATGAAATGCAAAATTATAGCTATTATAGAAAACCTTAAGAATGAAAAACTATACCCAATGAATCCCCACATTCAATCATACATAGCCATGATACCGATAGCTGGAATGAGCAATCTAACTCAGGATGTAAACCTACTAGGATTACATCACATAATCATACAGTCGATCCACTACTCTTGGACTCAATGTCCATAGAATAAATATCCCCACGGACATAGAAGTGACGCGTACTCTAAACACCCAAATGAAGTGTTGGTCCTAGAATGTAAACACGTCAATTTGAATAACTTTAAGATACTCTTTCATATTCCCAATTAGTCAAACATTATCATTCACCCTGATTCTGTTTCCTTGATTATTAGCCACAAACAATCAACCAATCTTGTCTTTATTACAATAATACATATATTTGATTTATCAAACCCTACATACTTCTTATAATACTCCATCAAGGCCAACACTCTTAATACCAACAAAAATCAGAATTACACCCTCCATTTAAATTACTCTCGAACTGTCACTCGTATAGAAATCTTCTTAGCAAACACATTGTAGCCTCTAAAAATTTCAAACTATGCCTTTCCGCTCTTCCATTTACCACCATGAGAGGATAATGGTCTTACCCGAGGCTGATAAACTCATTTCAAATCTCATCATAGTACTCTCCCATCTAGATAGATCTATGAAATCACCGAAATGTATATCTACAAAACAACACCCCGTTCTAAACCTAGTTTCCAACTACATTTAACCTAGCCTATCCCTCATCCACCACTTAAGAAATTCTTTGGCACCACAATAAGTTTATATACTATTAGCTCTAACCTCTCTTGATTATCAGTGTCTATAGTGACACATCACTCAATGTGTGTAAGTCCCATATAAACTAGTTTTCAATCCCACTCAAATCTTATTACCATTAGATGATCATCTCAACCTTGTCATCCATTCTTTTCTTAAGTCAGCTACATAATGGAAGCAATCTACCCACTAAAACGCTAAATTTCCGGATCTCACTTTTTGTCACCCAAACTAAAATTCAATATTTTAAAGTCTTTGTAATCTTAACTATTCTACCTAACTAAGTTTCCGATCTCACGTTCATATCTAAACTCATATACCAAAATCAAACAAACCTTTAACTACACCTCAAAGTTTATATGATAGATCTTATTCCTTTACTCTTCTCAAATTCTTCCCATGGTGAAAAATTCTAAATATCTCGACACTTCAGTATATAAAAATATGATTTCTCTAGCTGGCTTACCGATCTCATCCTGTTACCAATAACACATGACGTTTTACTTCACACTCTAAATCAAAACTCCGAAGGAAATCCTTTCTTATATCCTTTAAGACAATTAAAAACATACAAACTATTATGTCCAAAATCATTCATAAGTTTCTTTTCACATATCATAACCGATGAATCAATCATTTCTTATCTTAACCAATTTATCTTGACAAAACCATATCTTCATAAATGTAGACGTACAATGAACAAATTGCATTTGTAAATTCAACTATGTACTCATCCTTGTTATCTATTACCTTAGCTTATACCTGTGAATATTTTAAAACATTCATGTTATCTTAACTTATCACATTGATACGCCTCTTTCATTGGATCTACATATCAACGCTAAAATTGCAATACTATTACTACCACAAAACCGGCATAGAACTTATTCGTCACAACCTAGTTAAACGGATGTAGACGTTTTTCCAGTCTTTTCACATTTTTATGTGTGTGACAGTATTATCATAACCAGACAAACAGATGGATCAAGCGTCTTGATCCTAATTCTCTTCCTCAACTCCTCTTATATAACTTTTACCCCTTACAATTTGAGAGATTAAATAATATTTTTGCTCTCAACTCTTTTGGAAGATTACCTACATTCTTTTTATTATTTTTGTATTTATTATGACTCTAGCTCTTTTAATTCTATTCGAGCGGTTCCCCCCCTCTTTCGAACTTTTTCAATACAATCCACTCATATCACTGACATAGTATCAAAAATCACAACCTTAGATGCTCACAAGTCATTCTTCCATACAAATTCGTTTAAAACCAATTTGTATTCTATAGTTGCATCTCATCCATACATCCTACCTCTATTACCATATTCTCAACACCCTTATCATAACTACAAAGTGAGAACCTTTCCAACTACATTGACACATTAAACTCAAGCATTCAGATCAAATTCAAGAGGCAAACGCAATTTTATATGAACTTTCATACTAAAATCTTCAATTTTCTTCACTCGAGTATACTCGCTAGGACTTTCATTCCCCATAAGTTTGCCATTCCATTATAAATCTACCCTTTGAAACTTAAGATGAAATCATCAGTCGCCAAGATTCACTTGACAACCTAAATGCATTAATACCTTAGCAAAGATTCACCACTAAAAATCTTTGCTCAAAAGTAAAGCTTAACTCAAACGTGAATACAACACATAATCTCATATCTAACACTTCCATAACCTTACAATTCCGAGTATTATTATTCACACTTAACCAATCGATATATTACACTTTCCAAATCACACTTAAGTACCATGAAAACATTAAATTCATCACTAAGCAACTAATACTTATCGAGAAATCGTAACCAAATAACCCACACATGTCTAACTCACCTCATACTCATACATTAGAGAATATGTTCTCTCTTCTACCCAAGAAATTTTTTTACGATCTTAGATCAAGTCAATAACAACGTCCATACCTTCATAACTCTAACCACTAAAGAATCAATGGAACCCTTATGAGATACCCCACTCTTGGAAGTCATAGTAGGATTCTGGCCTCATTGGGAGCATCATCTCGCCTTCTGTGGCCTCCCTATATTTCGGAAACCATCTTTCTCTCATATTGCGCAAGTTTAGGGTATATATTGGATGAAGGAGCTCTAACATTGGTTATATCCCTAAAGTCCATCATTGGTGTCACGACCCCAAACTGCCGCGACTGGCACCAACTTAAAATCCTACTAGGGGACGAACCAACAATCCAATTTCCACGTTTCAACGCATACATACCACAAAATAAATGTGGCAAGCAACATTAACTCATTAATGAAATCGTTAAAAAAGGCTTAAAAACTCAATACTTATTAGTCCCAAAACCTAGAGTCATCACCACAGACATCTATCCTCAATTACTCATCTAAGAGTAGCTAAAGACAGCTAAATAAGTAAAAAGCTAGTCCATGCCGAATCCTCAAGCATCAAGACATGACTGTGAGATTCAGTCCAATCTAGAAGCATGGCTCACCCTGACATCTTGCTTGATGAAATTGGCTAGAGTTGCGGTGAGTTGAAAGGCCTATGGACGTTTTGCTCTGCTGCCCCCTCCAAAATAACAAAGAAAGAAACATACAAGTAGGGTTCAGTACAAAACACCAGTACTGAGTAGGTATCATCGCCAACTCAAAAATAGAAATAGTAGAGATCAAATTATATCATAAATCAACTACAATACTCACATGTACAACAACAAGTTCTAATCATTACTAGCACGCCCAGTGTTGCACCATGGAGGACCACAAGCCTCATGCCATTCCCATTTTTTGAATTGGTTCATTAGATTGAGTCTATTAACAGTGTTTCAAGATTCATTAGGTTTATTTCTCTTGTGTCGGTACTGACACTCCGAATCCCCTAATATCACACACCACTATGGGTTCGTGACACCCGTTTCCACTATTTCTAACGTGTACGGTTAGTGACAACCCGACCCCCTAATTCTACTGTCGTTCTGACACCATCCCTAATCTATCTACCGGCCGTTCGTGACACCGATCCTTAATTCATTCGTGTCGTTTCGTGACACCCCGATCCCCTAAAGCCATCATCTTAGTTCATCATCCTTCTTTTAATAACAAGGCATCATCACTCTCATTACCAGGCGATTAGGTTTTTTTCAAGATTTATGATTCAATAGCTTATCATGGCTTATTTTTCACAATTGTATAATCACCTCATACAACGCATACAATTAACCCTAGAAAGTTTTTACAAATACTACCCAATACATATCATTCGCTATTAAGAGTTTACTAACACACTAAATTACTCAATACAGAAAAAACCCTCAACTACAACTTAACCTCACCGAATAATTCGTATCAAGCACGCTATTCCCTCAAAGTCTTGGCTTTTCTCTTCGTTCTTCTCTTTCTCTCGCCTCGTTTCTTTCTCCCTCTCTCGCTCTGTTTTTCTTCTATTTTTCTTATTCCAAACCCTCTTCTTACCCTATTAATATATAATTAAGTATCAAGATGATGAATTACCCATTAATTTAATTCGGTTATCTCCTTTAAACCCCCCACGTAGTTAAATATTAACCTTAAACCACTAACTTTTATAATTATAAGCAAGAACTTCCAAAACGCCCCCTTAAAACATTTACCAGAAATCCGACGCCAGCCGTGGATTAACGCAGTCGTGACGGGCCGTCGGCCTTGCGACGGTCCGGCTGCTGCTCCGTCACATGTGTTCAGAGACTAGAGTTTTACCAAGGGTCTGTGACGGCCCGTCATGCCTGAAAAAAGACGGTCCGTCTGCCCCCCCCGTCGTGCCGTTCATTTCAGAGAGTCCATCCGCGTACCCCAAGTTCTAAATTCTAGTGTTTTTGGAACAACTCCCACGCTGTCCCGTCGTGCCATGACTGGTTCGTCGTGGATCCCGCGCACTCACCATTTTTCCAGAAGAAAATCTGCTGCTCAAAACGACTAAACAGGTCGTTCATAGATCCATTTACCATCGTGCGTCCCCTCGACATCACGAGAAGAAAACGGTGAAAGGAGTACCATTAAATCTGTAAACAGGTGTGGGTAATTTTCTTGCATATCAGCCTCCTCTCCCAAGTGCCCTTCAACGGGGCGGTTATGCCATTGACTTTGAATGGATGCCAATCTCCCTTTGATCTCACCCTTGCGAATTTCTCTATCTAAAATGCAACAGGCTCCTTCCCTAAGACGTTCTCATCAATCAAAGAAAGAACTGAATCCCACAATGATTTAGTTTTCCATCCCTATGGGAGCTTGTCATTTCAACGTTGACACATACATAGCGGTGCATCCTCCTGACACCCTGGAGTCAAGGCTATTCATAAGCCAACCTCCCCTACCTCGGCTTTCAGGACTTCAATGGACCAAATATACTCGGACAAGCTTACTTTTTTAACAAATCGCATCACAACCCTTCATGGTGAAACCTTCAGTCAAGCTTGCTCACCCTCTATAACTCCGATTCCCTAACCTTTTCGATCCGCATACCTCCTTTTGCCTACTTTGGAGCCGCTAAAAGCTTTCTTGAATAATTTTCACCTTTCTAATCTACGAATCTCTCAAAAGGTCAGTGGCCCAAGGTCTAAACCCTCGAATGCATCAACCACCCAATGGAACCTACATCTCTCCATACACGCTTCGAAAGAGCCATACAAAGACTGGTGATGCTAGTAGTGTCGAACCTCGCCGCTAAGGGAAGAAGTTATCCCCAAGGGACCCCCGAATCTATCAACATGCTCGATCATATCTTTCTAATACTTTAATCGTTCGCTCCAGACTGTCCCAATCGGTCTGAGGGTCGGAATGCATTACTAAGGTCCAACCTAGTACCTCCAGCTGCATTTTTCTCCAAACCTTAGAAGTAAACTGCGTACCTCATCTGAGTGATGACATTGAACGCATGCATCAACAATTTTCTGAGATGTAGATCTGACTAACTTCTCCTGCATATGGAATTCACCTTAACCGGAATGAATTGAGCAGACTTATCATCTATCCACAATTACCAAGTAGAGAATCAAACTTGCCCAATTCTTTGAAGACCCACCACGCAGTCCATTGCATTCTCTCCCACTTCCATTCAGGAATCGGGCATCCGCTGAATGGTTCCTCCAGGCCTCTGTGTTCATACTTTTCACTTGCTGACAATTTGGGCATTTGGCACAACTCAACAATTCGCTCTTGCAGTATCTTCCACCAAAAGTGTTTGCCTTAGTCACGGTTACATCTTTGGTCTGCAACCAGGAGTATAAATATCCGAACTATGAGGCCTCTGTAAGAATATGTGGATCATCATCAACACGGGGTACACATCCCTTCCCTTAATTCTCAAACACCTTCCTCATCCATGATTCGCTTCTTTAGCCTCTCCTCGCACACACCATATCCCAAATTCGGCTTAGTTTCTCATCTTCAAACTGTTTTTTCCCCCTTGATCTGGTCAAGAAAGAAGATCCGGCCTCCTCACTGCCAACAATCCTCCCTTTTCATTACTTCTAACTCATAAATTCTTACCAAGTCTGAACCTCTCTAGAGCCAATAGGGCGTCGAAAAACTGGTAGTGGTTTGCTAAACTACCCTCTTCCCTCTTTCCTGCTATAAGATGCGTCTGCCACACATAGCCTTCCCCGGGTGTCACGATGGAAACATCATAATCCGTTAGTAGTTCCATCCACCCCTCTTTTCTCAATTCAACAATCTCTGAGTAACGACTCCTTGTAGGCTACGATGATCCGTATATCTTCACACTTAACCCCAATATAGATAGTGTCTCATT
Source organism: Solanum habrochaites (assembly GCA_027704765.1). Taxonomy (NCBI): domain Eukaryota; kingdom Viridiplantae; phylum Streptophyta; class Magnoliopsida; order Solanales; family Solanaceae; genus Solanum; species Solanum habrochaites. Next base: position 22,458,154 of record JAKWJA010002494.1, read on the forward strand.
GCTTTAAATGCAACACTGCCCGCACGACAACTCCAAAAGTGGTAGATAATTACGATCATGCCCCTGTATTGTCTCGAAGCATAAACATATCCATTTTTTATCTCTTTTGCTTAGTACTCTGCAACCCAAACAGCAATAAGGATGCATCACATAACCAATGAAGTTTCTTACCCTCATACTGGCAAGGTAAGATAGTGCGGTAGTCACAAGTCTTGAGTTTCTGACAAGCTTTTCCCTCACATTCATCCGACATACCAATGGAACACATTCTTGGCTTAGTCAATTTCGTCACTTGGGCAGTCAATAGAAGAGAATCCCTTGACAAATCGACGACTAGTAACTGGCTAAACCAACAAGCTTCTTTTGCTGACACATTAAGTAAGGATCTTTACCGCATTCTTTCCCTACGTCGATCTTAAAGGATCCACCCACACTCCTCCTATAAAAAAAAACCCCCCACGTTGCCCAAGATGACACTGAATCTAGAGCCAAAACTCACACTTGGAGTATTTGGATAAGCTTTTTCTCCCTCACATTTCCACACAATTCTCATGCCTCCTCATGGCCTTCTTACTCTTGGTATATCAGATATATCATCAAAATACGTCACAAAGAGATCCAGATATGGCTCAAAATCCCGTTTCATCAGCCGATGAAAGTCCAGGAGCATTCGTTAGTCCAAAGGAACATTACCAGATTCATAATGCCCAAACCTAGTTCGAAAAGTATCCGGGGCACATCTGGCGCCCGTATTTTCGATTGATGATAACTCAGAACCTCCAAGTCATCTTAGAAAGACACAAGCACCCTTTGTAACTGATCGAACAAATCATCATGCAAGGAATAGATACCTGTTCTTAACAGTTACGTTAATTTAGTTGTCGGTAATCTATGCACATCCGAAGACTCCATCTGTCTTCTCACAACAAACAGGAGCCCCCAAGGGGATGCCTTGGTCTAATGAAACCTTTCCTTACCACTTTGAAGCGGGCCTTTATCGCTTACTCTGCTGGATCACATTCTATAAGGGGGAACTGGAAATGGGAAACGATACCCGGCTCAAAAGCAATGCAAAAGTCATATCCCTTTCCGTTGGCCATACCAGGAGGTCTGCAGGGAAACCATCCAGAAACTCAAGACTATCGAAACCGACCACTTGAAGGTACTTGGTATTATCAATCCTTGAGGTGTGCCAAGACGCTAACAAACCCTTTCCTAACCCTTTTTCTTAGCACGAGAAAGGAGATTATACTCGAACTGGAGTGGAATTATGTTACCCCCCTCCCTCAAGCGGATCTTCCCCGGCCTTGGCCAACGTTAGAATTTTTAGCATTACAATCTAAATGCAAAATTCGTAGAAAGCCCAAGCATACCCATCATAATTACGTCGAAGCAACCCATTTTCCTAAATAACCAAATCTACAGGATATTGCTCCCCCCCAAGTCACCAGACAAGAACCTTACAGGACCTTTTCACCTACCAAAGACTCACCCACCGGAGTAGAACCACGAATAGGCATTTCAAGCAATTCACAATTTAAATTAAGACCAGTAGCAAATTATGAAGATACATATGAAATGTGGAGGCATGATCACATAATACAGAAGCCATGCAATCACAATCCAAAGATACCTGTATAACAACATCTGATTGTCTCCGCTTCAGACCGTCAGGAAAGCATAACATGGCCCTATCACGATGGTCTTCCCCTGTTGCCCCTACCATGTTTGTGCGTAGTGGCTCCATTTTGCCTGTTTACCCCCGCCGTTTTTGTTGGGTGGACGCACCATGTTAACCGCGCCCACCGGCGTTCCTCCAGAATACAGCCCTCTACATGACCCAACCTCTAACGCTAGCTAAATTGGGTCGAAAACTCTGGGTGGACAATTCCTCCTAATACATGTCCAGTCTCCCTCCCCACATCATAACACTCTCTGATTCAAGCATAGGTCTTTCAGAGAAATGTTGACGGTCTAAGGTGACCCCCCAACTACAAGTTCTGTATTGAAACTGAATTGGTTCGACTGAGTACTCCTGCACCCTTTCCTTCTAGATAAGACCATTAAACTCCCCTCCCTTTCGAAACTTTTTTGATGACCGCTGCCATGGTGAAGTCATCAGGCTTCACCTCCGTCACCTCCTCACACTAATTCTACAACTTCTTGAAAGATTTGTTGCGTAGCCGGATACTGTAGGCCTGAAGTTTCACATTCTGACCTCAACCCCCTCAACAAAACGGCGACCCGCATCTTGTGGATGAAACATAGTTGGGTGGCATCCCTGGATAATGCCGCGAAACTTAGCCTCAAATAGCGTAACCGACTGGCATACACCTGGATAATGTTGGCGAACTTATCCCTCATATCATTAACCGACATCCTACCTTGCTCTAGGCTCAAGCACGCTCTCTTTCCTATCTCAAAGTCCCGGGGCATTACTTCTCCATACAGCTAGAGATGACGCCCAAGCCTAGGTGGTGCCAATCTGTTTTGACACTCAACATGTGACCGCCACCACATTTTGGCGTTCCCTTGAACTGTAAGTTCACAACTCACACAAACCGTTCTACTTTACCCCTCTTGTTAGTACTCATTAAAGTCAACCAGAAATCAAGGCATTCCTAAAGATTCAGCACCCTTGAAGACTGGAGGTTCAATTTCAAGAACTTACTGAAAATTTCATTCTGATCATTTGTCATTATATGCCTGTGGTCAGACCCGGAAAACTTGCCTATTTTCCAATGAGGCATCATTGCGGGTAATCCATAGATAGCTTCATGTGTCCTTCCGGAAACGAAGTGGTTTGGTGCAGAAAAATACTGGAGGTGTCTGCCTGATCAAGAACCCGCTAAGCTACGCAAGAACTCTGATTGATCATTTCTGGTGTATGTGTGGTGGCAAGTCCTCATTCTGCACTTGTTCTTCTCCCCAATCCTCACCCTCTCTTACCACTTCTCCTTGGGGAGTATTCCCGCCCTAGTACCAGATGGGCTAGGTGGCTCGTCCGCTTCCCTCTAGAGGACCTCCTCCCCACACCTCTTCCACGGCCTCTTGTCACTACTCCTCTTCATGCTACAGCCCTAGTGGCTGCTCAGACGCTTCTTGTCTTGCCGATGTTGGTGATGGCGCAGTCCGTTGGATTGCTAGTTTCTAACCAGTCTGCGAAATAGAGTGAAGATGTCAAGCTACCAATTTGGTATCACCTAGTACCAATTGGATCACAGTACTAGCACGAAATAAGAAAAGAAAGATGGAGTTTTCCTAAAGTCCTATAGCCTCTCAAAGAAAAGTAAAGCTCCCCCGAACCCGTCCTTAAGACATCACTTAGACCTTTCTTGTGTGTGAGACCACGAACCTAATGCTCTGATACAAGTTTTTTCCACGACCCAAAACGTGCCGCGACTGCACCGCACAGTTATCCTACTATGTGAGCCGAACCAACCAATCCCAATGTCCAAAACTTTCAACCATAAATAACAAATAAAATGCGGAAGACTTAACCTCATTAATGAAAATAGATTAAATAACTTATAAACTCATATCTTATATTCCCGAAACCTGGAAGTCCTCACCACAAACCCTTATCCTCAAATACTCATCTAAGAGGTATCGAAGACTCTAAAATAAGTAAAGCTATCATCATGCCGAATCTCCAAGGCTCCAGACATGACGGGGAAGAAATCCAGTCCAGCTGAAGCAATGGCTCACCCTGAAATCTGGCTTGATGAAGACTGGATGAGTTGCGGTTGAGTGTTGAAAGACGATGGCACGTTGCTGCCCTCCCAAACCCAAAGAAATAAACATCATTAGGGTCGTACAAAACACAAGTCTTAGTAGGTATCATCGGCCAACTCAAAATAGAAATAGTATATATCAAATAATTAATAATCACTACAGATACTCAACATGTTAGCAACAACAAGTTCGATAATCCATTAACTCAGCACCGCCAAGTTTCACCCAGGAGGACCTACCTCAATGCCGATACCCATTTGGAAATTGGGTTCATTAGATGATACACTCATTACACGTTTTTTCCATATTCATTAGGTTCTTTCTCTTGTGTCAGTACGTGTACACTCTGATGCCCTAATTTCTACGTGTCGGTTTCGTGACACCCGTTCCCACTAATTCTACATGTCGTTCGTGACACAAACCCCGATCCCCTAATTCTACGTGTCCCGGTTTCGTGCCGACCCGATCCGCCTTATTCTACGTTCGGTCGTGACACAAGCCATCCCTATTCTACGTGTCGGTTCGTGACACCCGATCCCCTATCTCATCACCTTAGTTTCATCAAGCTTCTTTTATACCAAGGCTCACATCACTCTCATTGAACAAGGCAGATAGGGTTTTTCACTGATTTAGGATTCATAGCTTCATCATTCTTTATGTTACACCATTGATTATCACATTCATACAGCAACAATTAAGCATATAGAAAGGGTTTTTTACAATACTACCCATACTATCATTCTCTATTAAGAGTTGTACTACGAATAGCATAAAAACCATAACCTAACCTCCACCGAGAATTCTGTTATCAAGCAGCGTTTCCTCAAAGTCTTTGCTTTCTCTTTCGTCTCTCTTTCTCTACTCGCCTCGGTTCTCCCTCTCTCTCTCTGTTCTTTCTATTTTTCGTATTCCAAACCCTCTTCTTTTAACCCCTATTAGTATATATTAAGTATAAGATGATGAAGTAACCCATTAATTATTCAAGGTTATCTCTTTAACCTATCTCCTTTACCCCCCACGTATTTAAATTATTAACATTAAACCACAAACTTTATAATTAATAAGCAGAATAGTCCAAAACGGCCCCTTAAACATTTTAACAGAATCCGACCCAGCCTGGGATTACGCAGTCTGTGAGGACCATCGTGCCTGCACGGTCCTCTGCTGCTTCCGTCACAGAGTTCAGAGCACTAGATTTGTACCAGGTTCTGTGATGGCCCGTCCATGCCTGAGACGGTCCGTCCTGCAACTCCGTCGTGACGTCAGAGAGGCGATCTCAGTACCTAAATTTCTAAATTCTAAGTGTTTTGGAACGAGACTCCCACGACGGTCCGTCGTGCCCATGACGGTTCGTCGTTGGATCCGTCGACTCAGCCAGTTTTTCCAGAAATAAAATCTGCTGCTCAAAACGACTAAACAGGTCGTTACATATGTAGTGTCTTTACTAGTGGACACCAAACATGAGACTACCATAACAATTTGACGTCTCTTTAAATATGGTATATCACGAATTCAACACAAACCTCTCCACTATACAACTCATGAATATCATTAAGGACATCATAATCATCTTCATATTCAATAGCCACAAATAATGACCATTTCAACTTCAAGAACTTAATAATGAACGCATGTCGGTCACTATTCATTACATGCCCCTGTAGTTTAATCAGAAATATACCCTATTCTAATTACCGATTTTTTGCATTTCAAGTTTTTTATTTTGAAAACTTCAGACTCCTAAGACTAATCGTATGCGATATAGAGTGAAAAAATTCAGATACCAATTTGTATCACCTATATAACAATTGAATTCAAGTAGTAGCACGAAAAAAAGAAAGAAGTGAATTTTTATAAAGTCCTACAGACTTTCGAAGAAAAGTTTAGGCGTCCGCGTACTGTTCTTAACTACAGTCTTTTTTAGAGATAAGTGATTTGTAACTATCCTTATTAATCTCAACATTAGAGGTTTTTCTTTAAAATTTGTATATAGAAAAAATTTGAACTTAACGAAATATATTAAACTAAACATAACATTGTGGACAAAATCCTAATTATTTTAAATACATTGATTTTTATGCAATGGTTATTAATTTTTTAACCTACCATTACAGAAAAGAATATATATATATATATATATATATAGATATATATATATTAATATATATTATTCTTTTATTGTTTTATTTATAGTGATACGATTGAACTTGAGAACTCATTATAGCTTTTTTTCGATGAGTTTTAATCATATTTTATATTATTATTATTAGGATTTTGACAATTAATTTTGTACGTAAATTTACATAATTATATTATTTCGTTGTCATATTATGAGATACTCTAGAAATTCTAAAACTTATCATTTTTACGTATTTTAAATATTTCAAGTTGTTAGTTATTGTATTTGTGATATCTTTTACATAATATTTGAATAATATATATCACTTTTTATTCTGAAATTTTGATACACTTGAAGCCCGCCAATTTTTTAGTCTTTTTGAAATTCCTATGTTACTAATTGGTGAAGTTGAGAGTTTTTTGAATTCATGTATCAGATATTCTTTTTAATGAATCAATGTATGTATTCTATCCTCCTTTTAATGTATCAGACCCTCTTTTTAATGTATCAATACATGTATCCGACATTCTTTTTAATATATCAGTGCTTTAATTTTTTGGTCATTGTATCCGACCCTATTTTTAATGTATCAAGAACGTCAACTCATGAACCGCCCTAGGATTTGGAGGTAAAAGGTTATCTCCCCCTCTGCGTATTTTGCTTGTTTTTCATTTATGATAAGGCCCGAGAATATGGCTAAGCTTGTAATCCTCCCAAGGTCCGGTTCAACTAAAAAAAGGACATCTCTCACACATTTCTAATATATAATTAATACTTAATTACATAAGTGTAAGCTACACTCAATAATTAAAATTTATGTCACCACCATTTAATTTTGATACCTAAATGTCACCCTTCATTCAAAATCTCTTTTATCAATTACCTATATTATTATGGCCTAATAATATGAGGCCCTTGAAGTTATTTGTATATTACATTTTTAGATAACTTAGTTTAAACATTTATTTATTGAAAATTTTAATTTTTATAAATTTATACCTAGATATAAAATGATAAGTTAGAAAAAATAAGTGTATCTCAAAAGCAAATACATAAAAGTTGTACAAGAAGCCAGGATTAGTTTTCCATTTGACAATATTAGATCGGGGGGGGGGTGAGAACTCTAATGTAACCAGTTTCAAAAATCTTTTTTTTAATTAACGCCCCAACACTTTCGTCTTCTTCTTTTTGTCACGATCCACACTATCATGATTGACACCCATACTAACAATCCGATGGGAGAATCACTATTACATCCCAACCAAGCAACTAAATTAAAAACTAAGGAATATAAGTCAAATACTAAGGAAAGAAAATAGAGATCCCATAAACTCTAACAAAATTCTAACAATAATAAACTAACAATGTGGAAGAATAACCTAAAACCTGAAAGACAATGTACCAAAACATCTAACAGCGAACCAAGTCTAAATAAGATGGGATAAAACAAACTAAAGAACTAACTAAATATTTATGTCTAAGTCCATAAATGATGGACATAGACGAAAGATAATCCCTTGGTAGCCCATAAGAATTTGCTCACCCATGTATTCGAAGCGACAATCACTGATTTTGTAAGCGAGGTTTGTCAGTAGCCGCTTAAAGATACCCGATATTCAATAAAAATAAGAGCAAGTGCAGAATCAATACTTGACTACAATGTAATGGTAGGATCGCACGACTATCCCACCAGTTAAACATAAACAAGTCAAAACAATAATATAGTCACTTTCTGTCACGACCCAAAATGAGTCGTGAGTGACACTCACACTTAACCTCCTAGGTGAGCTAATCAAGGAATCTAAACCCCAACATATACCAATAATTCAACGAGGCGTTGAGATAATACCTTTCATCCTAATCTCATCCTACTAATAACAAAAATAATACAGAAGCTCCAAACGTATCGAATAACCAAATAAATAAATCCTCTAAACGCTGTTACACATATTATATCACCAAAATTGAAGTTACACATCATGCACTGCTCTTCAAATACGATTGGTCATATTACTAAAGACACCATTATAATGAATAAAATAGTTTATGTCGGCAAACAAATGACGTCATCCCATGGCCAAGGGAATTCAACACACTCTTAAATAAATAGCTCACACTGGAATCCTATGTGCGGAAGATTGAACTAGATCTGCGGAAAGTGACAGTTTTGCTGGGTACGTCTGCTTGGCACTCCTAAAAGAAGAACAAGGAAAACCAGTCAGTCGGGCTTCGTTAAGGGCAATATACTGAGTAGGTAACATCGGCCACCAATAGAAACTAGTAACATTGAAATAATAGTAAAAATTTCTCTATGACCTTAACAGTACAAGCACAACACTAAAGTAAGTATTAAATCAATCACAATATCAAGCACACAAATGGGGACTCATGCCTCCACCCCACTCTCATTTAGAAAATGGGTTCTTTGAGATTAAGTACCTTACGTGAATTCAATATCATATTTCTTTAATATTATTGTGTAGGAATGTGACATTCTGATCTAATTATACCGTGTTGGAACGTGACACTCTGATCTGATAATACCGTGTCAAAACGTGACACTCCAATTCAAGAATACCGTGTCAAAATGTGGCACTCCGATTCACAAATACCATGTAGGGACGTGACACTCTGATCCAAGAGTAACTTGTTGGAACGTGGCACTCCGATCCAAAAATACCGTGTCAGAACGTGACACTCTGATCCAATTATACCGTATTGGAACGTGACAATCCTTTCCAATTATACCATTAATTTTCATTTATTATCACCACTTTCAATTCATTAAAAATATTTCATCAAGCCTTCTTCTTCACGGCACCACTTCATAAGAGTTCAAGAATATTTGATTCCCACGGTCTCGGATTTCAGAACCAATAAAAACACACAACCACCACCAACCACAACAATCAAGTCATAGTAAAACTTCATCACATATCATTAAATGCAATACAATCGCGTTAATATTCTACAATCTCATAGGATAATCATACCTACACCAACCAAAGAACCCGAAGTGACATGCTTAGCTACTTCTTCACTACTTTTTCTCTCCTCAATGCCTCTGAACTCTTCCAATCTATCAAGTATGTATATACATAATTGTAAGTTGATGAGTCTATCAACATTTATATTATTCTATGTCTAAGCCTAGACCCAAACTCTCACCTAATTTTATAAGCAATTTTCTAAAGTTTAAGCCTGTATATATCTTATTCTCCGATTAACATAACTAAAATGAAATTTAAAATTTAATTATCTATCAATATATTTAAACTTAGTTATAAACCTAAAATTTAATTATCTATCCCAATATATTAAAACTTAATCATAATATAATAACTAATGAAAATAACCCAATATTGATGTAAATTAATTATTGACCATTAGAGCTAACTATAAAGTTTACCCTTAGTTTGATTGTAGTTGCTAACTCACTACATTATTCCTCTCTCCTCCAATCAATACATCATAATTATCTAATAATTTGCCATAAGTTAGTTTGCGATGATTGATCCATGAATTGACACATCAACCAGTGAATATCACATTTGTACATAAATTTGAGATACAATTTAATTTAATTTATACAAATTACTAATAACCAAAGTCCATCCATGCAAATCTTTAATTACAATCAATTAATAATCATGCATTTCTTATAGTCCCTCCGCTAGTTTCTGTAATGCACTAAACAAACAAAGTTCAACCAATTTTAATAATATTAATAATGAACCCGTTTTTTCAAACGGTAAATGACATCAACAATCCACTACAATAGTGATAGTCATAAACGACCCTTCAACTTCATAATAATATAACAGTGTTATTTAGTCATTCCCATTAAAGTTCTCCACATTTTCACATACACGACCTTCTATCTAATTTAATTTCTTACTTACCTCTATTATATATTAATAGTTTTATACTTGTACGCTCGACTTTACAATAGATATATATATATATTAAGATTAGATTATATATATATATATATATATAAAGGAGCAGAGAGAGAGAGAGAGATAATTATTTATTGTGAAAATTTCGATGAAGACTTTTACGGGTAAGGTCAACGATCGACTCTTTGACGCCGATCTTCACCGCGGGTCTGGTCGTTAGACATAGAAGTTATGAACCCGTAATGATGAGAGAACATATTCTAAGAATGGTAAGAGTGACCTACCATTAATTTTAATGTATTTCGTTTGTACGACCAATTTGAAATAAATTATTAAAACTATCCTATATTAATTTCATAATTAAATTAGGAATAGTCTAAAACCAACCCATTGGAATCTATCAAAAAGATTTGTTCAATATAAAAGGGGTAATACTTCCAATGACAAATGAGTCGATACATTAGATACCAATTTACCCAACCGTTGTCTTCGAACAATCAAAAAGGGAGGGTGGGAGGGTAAGAGACGGGTACAAAGCGACCAAAAATGTGTAAATATCTTTTGGCATATCTGATACGTATCCAAAGGTCTTACCTCAGAGAAGATAATCCATCAATGGGACGTAATCCCTTTCCTACTATGTCTCAAATAGGGCTATATCACTATTGAAGTGGTAACTATTGTTGTATGTATTCTCAACTAACAACAAAATCTATTCTCAATAGCCATCACAGCTAATCGTACAAACACATAGCACATGTTCTCAAGGACCTTAACACAACCATTAAGTGGAATCTTTTCCACATAACCACGATAAAATGTTGAATCAATATTTATTCCAATAATCAGTGAATCTAACTCATAATGCACAAATAATAATAGATCTTACCAATATTCATTCTTACCACATAAACTTTTCACGAGCTTAAGTTATATATTTATATATATAAATGATCTTTAGACCTTAGATACTCATAAAGGAAAAATTAAACTTATCTAACCTCAAGAAGAAAATGATCAAGTAACCATACATCGAGCAATACACACAAGCATACAAAACCTCTAACAACACAATTGAAATGCAAAATTAATAGCTATTATAGAGAAACCTAAAGAATGACAAAACTATACCCAATGATCCCCACATTCAATCATACATAGCCAAAACATGATACCGATAACTGGAATGCACAAGTCTAACTAAGGATGTCAACCTACCAGGAGGACAATCACATAATTAGTACACACTATCGACTACTAGTGACTCATTTATAGAATCAAAAATACACACGGACATAGAAGTGAATCGTACTCTAAACAATGCCGAAAATGAAGTAGTTGGTCACATAAGAATGTAAACAACCAAGCTTGAATAACTTTAGATACTCTTTCATAGTGCCCATATCAAACATTATCATTCACCTGATTCTGTTTCCTTGATTATTAGCCACAAACAATCAACCAATCTGGTCTTTATTACAATAATACATATATATGATTTATCAAACCCTACATACTTCTTATAATACTCAATCAAGGCAAACACTCTTAATACCAACAAAAATCATAATTACACCCTTCATTTACATTACTCTCAAACTTTCACTCGTGTAGAAATCTTCTTAGCAAACATATTGTAGCCTCTAAAAATTTCAAACTATGGCTCCCTCTCTTTCCATTTAAACAACCCATGATAGATAAGGGTCTTACCGAAGCATGATATAACTAATTCCAAATCTAATAGTACTCTCCTATCGAGATAGAGATATTGAATCACACAAAGTGTATGACTCTACACGATATTTCATAAACTTAGTTTCAACTACCATTTTAATTATTATATACCTCATACCAACACTTGTCACCACAATAAGTTTATATACCATGAGGGCATAACCTCAATTTACTATCAAGTGTCTATAGAACACATCATATCAATGTGTGTAGTCCAATATAAAATAGTAGTTTGAATCCAACTCTAAATTCTTAATAACCATGTAAAATTATATCTCACCTTGTACATCATTCTTAAGTCATCTATCATAATTGGAGCAATCTAGCCCACATAAAACTCTAAATTTTCCGTATCACAATATTTGTCACCCAAAACCAAACTCAATCTTTATAGAAGTCTTTGATAAACTCCTAATTTATTTGTACCGAACTAGTTCAGATCTGAAAGTCATATCTAAACTTATAGACAAAAATAAAACAACCTTTAACTACACCCCAAAGGTTTATATGAGAGATTTTATTCATTTACTTTTCTCAAATTCTTCCCATGGTGAAAAATTCTAAATATCTCTACCCTTCAGGATAAAAATCTTATTTCTCTAGCTCGCTTACCGATCTCATCCTTTTACCAACAAAACATGACGTTTTACTTCACACTCTAAATCAAAACTCCGAGGAAAATCCTTTCTTAAATCCTTTAACAATAAAAAAAACTTTATGGTCCAAAATATGCATGAGTTCTTTCACATGATCAATACCGATGCAATCAATCATTTCTTATCATACCAATTTATATCTTGACAAAACATATCTTCAAAAATGTAGATGTACAATGAAAAAAAGTCGAATTGTAAATTAAACTATGTAACTCAATCCTCTTGTCTATTAATATTAGTTCATACATTGAAGATTTTAGAAAGTTCATGTATGTTATCTTATCATTGATCGTCTCTTCATGAATCTTACCATATCACTCGCTAAAATTGCAATAGTACTCATTACAACACTCAAAACCACAAAAGAACTTATCGTCACACTCGAGTTAAACGTATATACACTCTTTTTTTTTCAAGATTTTCCAATATTTTTTAACCAATATGGTGAAATGTGACAGTATTATCATAACCAGACCAAAACAGATGGAATCAAGCGTCTTGAATCTAATTCTCAACTCCTCTTAATATACCTTTTACCCCTTACAATTTGAGAGATTAAATAATATTTTTGCTCTCAACTCTTTTGGAAGATTACCTACATTCTTTTTATTATTTTTTTATTTATTATGACTCTAGCTCTTTTAAATTCTATTCGAGCGGTTCCCCAACATCTTTCAGAACTTTTCATACAACCACATCATTCACTGAATAGTATAAAATCACAACCTTAGATGCTCACAAGTCATATTATCATACAAATTCGTTTAACCAAAATTTGTATTCTATAGTTGCATCTCAATCCTGATACATCACTAACTCATATTACCATTATTCTCAACAAACCCTTGTCATCACCACAAAGTGAACCTTTTCCACGACTTGACACATTAAAATCAGGCATTCAAATCAAATTCAAGAGGCTTACCCAATTTTATATGAACTTTCTTACTAAAATCTTCAATTTACTTCACTCGAGTATACTCGCTAGGACTTTCATTCCCTATAAGTTTTTCATTCCATTATCAATCTACCCTTTGAAACTTAAGATGAAATCACCAGTCCTCAATATACACTTGACAACCTAAATGCATTAATACCGTACCAAAGATTCATCACTAAAGATCTTTGCTCAAAAGTAAAGCATAACTCATATGTGAATGCAACACATAATCTAATTATCTGAACACGTCATATAACTGACAATTTCTGAAGTAGTTAGTATTCTCACTTAAATGTATTCATTTCCAAATAGCACTAGTACCATACCTTGAAAAATTGTTAAATCAATCAATAGAACACATCATACTTATTGGGAAGATCGTACCCAAATAGCCCACACATTTCTATCCACTGAATAACTACAAAACATTATAGAATATGTTCTCTCTCTAACCCAAGAAATTTGTTGTACTTCTTTTACCAAGACAATAACAAAAGTAATACACTTCATAACTCTAGGCAAGAAAGCATCGATGACTCTCTCTGATATCCCTTAATCTATGAAGTCATAGTTGAGATTCTAGCCTCAATTGGGTGCAACATCTATCTTCCATTTCTCTATATTCAAGAAACCATATCTCCTCGTATCACTCATAGTTTAGGGTATATAATTGGATGTAGGAGCTAAATGTTACCTTAAGTTATATGTAGTATCTTTACTGGTGGACACTAAACATGGGACCACCACAACATTTTGGCGTCTCCTTAAATCTCGTATATCACAAATTCAACACCAAACCTCTCCAATATACAACTCATGACAATCAACAAGGAGATCATAATTGTCCTAATATTTAATACCCATGAAGAATGGATTAATCATTACATGCCCTGTATTCAATCAAGAAAATATATCTATTTCAAAGTACAATTTTTTTTCATTCAGTGTTATTTTTCAAACTGCTAATACTCTAATACTAATCATATGTGATATAGAGTGAAGAAAATTCAGATACCAATTTGTATCACCTAGATACCAATTGAATTCAAGTAGTAGCACGAAAGAAAGAAAGAAGTGAATTTTCCTAAAGTCCTATAGCCTCTCGAAGAAAAGTTCAGGAGTCCCCTTACTGTTATGCAAGACTCTACTAGACATTTCCTTGTGTGATGAGATCACCGAACCTATTGCTCTGATACCAAGTTTATCATGACCGAAAATAAGTCGTAAGTGAAACCCACACTAAACCTTCTAGGTTAGATAACCAAGGAATCCAAACCCCAACATATACCGATAATTTAACTATGAATAATAAAAATAATACGGAAGCTCCAAAACTTATCGAAACAACCAATCATACAAACCTCTAAAGCCTGTTACATATTATCCCCAAAATCTGAAATTTATCACATCAAGGACATCTAATCTTCAAATACTATGTGTAAGATTACTAAAGACACCACAATAATTGAATAAAATAGTTTATGTCCAAAAACTAAGGACATCGTGCCATGACTAAGAGAATCTAACACGCTCTTGAATGAATAGCTTACTCTGGAACCTTATATGCTGGAGATTCACTAGATTTGAGGTAAGTCAAAGTGGCTGGTACACTCGCTGCACTCCATAAAAGAAAAACAAGGGAAAAAAAACACAAGCAGGGCTTAGTACGAGGCAACATGTACTAAGTAGGTATCATTGGCAAACCCAAAATAGAAACTAGTATACAATGAATAATAGTATAATATCAACTATGACACTTAAAAGGAGGCAAGCAAAAACACTAAAGTAAATATACAACCAATCACAATATCTAGCACGCAAATGGGGACTCATGCTTCCACCCCACTCTCATTTGGAAAATGGGTTCTTTGAGATTATGTACCGTAAGTTAGTTCAATATCCTTTTCCTTTAATATTATTTTATCAGAACGTGACACTATTATCCAATAATTACGTACTGTAACGTGACACTCTGATCCAATAATACAATTTCGGAACATGACACTCCGATCCAAGAATACCATGTCGGAACGTGACACTCCGATCCAAGAATACCGTGTTAAAACGTGACACTCTGATCCAAGAATATCGTGTCAGAACGTGACACTTCAATCCAAGAATACCATGTCGGAACGTGAAATTCTGATCCAAGAATACCGTATTAGAACGTGAACTCCAATCCAATCATATCGTGTCGGAACGTGATACTCCGATCCATTAATTTTCTTTTATTATCACCACTTTCAATTCATTGATAATATTTCATCAAGATTTATTTATTTAAGGCACCATTTCAATAAAAAAGTTCAAGAATATAGATTGTACGGTCTTAAGATTTCAGACCAATCACAAAACACACAACCAAGACACACAACTACACAATCAAGTACATAGGAAACTTCACAATATCATTCAATTCATATCAATCGCTATATATAGTCTATCTATCAAATAGAATAAATCATAACCTACCTCCACCGAAGAATCGAAGTAAACAAGCTACTTCTCCACTACTTTTCCTTTCCTCAATGCCTCTGAACTCTTCCAATCTATCAAGTATATATGTGATTAATTTTTAGGTTGACGAATCTATAAAAACTTATATTATTCTTGTATAATCCTAGATCCAAAATCTCACCTAATTCTATAATCAATTTCCTAAAGTTCAAACCTATATATGTCTTAGTTTCCTGATTATCATAATCTTAATGAAATTTAAATAATTCGATAAACCTAAAATTTAATCGTCTATCAAAATATATTAAAACTTAGTTATAATATAATAACTAATGAAAATAACCCAAGATTGATGTAATAATTATTAACCATTAGGCGCTGAGTATAAAAATTATCCTAATCTGATTATAGTTGCTAACTCACTATATTATTCCTCCCTCCTCTAATAAACATATCATAATTATCTAATAATTTCCTTTAAGTTAGTTTGGCATGATTGATCCATGAATTGACACATCAATCAGTGACTATCACATTTGTTGCAACAGTGACTATCACATTTGTTGCAACATGAATTTGAGAAACAATTCACTTTTATTTATACAACTTAATAATAACCAAGTCCATCCATGCAAATCTTTAATTACAATCCATGAATAATCATGTATTTCTTATAGTCCCTCTGTTAGTTTCAGTAATGGACTAAACAAACAAAGTTCAACCAATTTTAATAATATTAACAATGAACCAGTTTTCCAACGTAATTGCATCAGCAATCCACCCACAAATTTTTGTTATAGTCTAACGACCCTTCAATTTCATAATCATTATACCATTGTTATTTAGTCATGACCATTAATGTTTCTCCCCAATTTCACATAATCAACCCAACGTTCTATCCAATTTAACTTCGTATCCAACCTTTTTTTATGTATATTAATAATTTATAATTGTACTCTTTAATTGACAATATATGTATATATAAGAACAAAGATTGAAAATTTGAATGAAGACTTTTACGTGCAAGGTCATACGATCGATCCTCTTTTAGTCCTCTCTTCACCTCTTTTTCTTTTCTTCTACATATAATTTATCAACTCTAATTATTATATGACTTATTATAAAAGAGGTAAAAGTGACATACTGTTAATTTTAATGTTATTTATTTTAACCACCCATTAAATGAATTATTAAAACTACCCAAATAAAATAATAATAGTGTAAAACATACATTTAGAATCTATCGAAAATTATTTTATCAAATAAAAAGTTTTAGTACTTTAAACGACCAAATAGGTTGTTACACATTCATATATATAAAACATATATAATATCACCAACATTTACGAGCAATGAATAACTTCACACTTTTTATCACATCATTGTTCCTCTCATGGAACAAAATCTCAGCCAGTTAGTTTACCAAAACGTGGTACCCGATCCCATAATTATGCCAGAACTTGACAACCGATCCCATTTTCATGCCAAAACGTGGCAACGGTTCCAATTATTATGCCAAAACATGACAATTGATCCAAGTTAGGTATGTCGGAACGTGGCAACCGATGCCATTCAACACAACATAATCACAAGTATATCTTCAATATCATACATTTAAGTCATGATTTCATGGAAATAATCATTAATATATCTCATTTACAACAAGTGTGATCAACATTGCAATATTCATATACATACAAGTATCATAATGAATCAAGAACAAACATACATCACACAATCATAGAACCACAACCATCAATTACCTTGAAACCCTAAGAAACTTGATCCTTCCATTTCCGGGTTCCTTCCGCTTGTTCTTGGTCTACAAACAATCATAATAACATGGAAATCAACAAATATGTTTGATTACCTGAAACTATAACAATTATATGAACCCTAGATCAAACCCATGAACCCAATAAATCTCCATTTTTTTTTCTTTTTGTGAAGGACACACATAACCATTCATATTTCCGACTAGAATATGAACAAATAAAAAAACCTATGAATTTACTCCTAACATGAAATTAATACAAAGAATATATATTTTCAAGGTATTTAATGGTGTTTGATTCATGTACTAATAGGACAATTTACAATTTAATATTTAATTTATTAAATAATTTATAGCATTTATATTTAGTATAAAGATGAAATCATAATATAACTTTTATCTGTAATCCTCATTAACTAAAATATGATATGATGATTTATTATTCATGCAAAATATAAAAAATTAATGCGACTTTTGAAGTGTTATTGATTGTAAATTATTGACTATCTAACCTAATAAGAAGCACTATTAATGCTATTTAATATTGATCTATGTAATTTATTAAGTGAACTTATTGTATTTGAGGAATTGCAAAATATCCCAGTTCACAAGACACTTATAACCAAATGAACGAAAAAAAATGATCTTGACGATAAGATTATTTCGAGAGTTCTACTCGCCCGAATTTAATTTTGTAAAGTCATACAAGTTCGTTACAAATTTCTAACTAATCATGTAATGAAATAAAAAACAACTCACCCGATTGTTAACATATTTCTCTACACCTCAAAGACTCTAACTTCGTCCAAATTTTGACTAGGTTGGAAAAATTCAAATACTACGAAAAAAATTTTCGACACCAAATTCCCCATGTTGGCTTTTCTATAATGATGAGAACATGTCGTTACACTTTGTTTTGGGACCAACCACACAAACAACTTGTCTAAGATATAATTTATTTCCTTTTAATGGAGGTATGAGTCTGAATGGTTCAGACATTATTAAGTGTGTTTGTTTTTTAACTTAAAAATCTGTTAATGACTATGAAAAGATCTGAATACATCAGATCTCTCAAATAATCTTATTCTCATTCATTCAAAATCATTTAAAGACACTTATTTTTGAATACATCAGATCTCTCAAATAATCTCAAAGTCTCTCTCATTCTCCAACTTAATTAGTTATTCAAATTATTTCCTTAATGTTCTTGCTGCTTATTTTTCAATAATTGTTAAACTTATTTGATTAAAGTACAAAACAACTTCATAATATGTGTTGTTGTAATCAATCGGACGATGACACCCTTTAATTTTATTTTAAATTCATTTTAACTAGGTAAATTATCCATGCTTCGCACGGGATTGAACTATGTTATTATGTTCACATTGATCATTTGGTAATATTCAGATTTTCAATATATACACTTCATTGTCAACATCATTTTATCTTAAGGGAATCCAAAATCTTAAAAGTGTTATACTTTTAATTTTTGATTCATTATTTAAAAATTATGAGTGATAGAGTTATTTTTTAAGTATAAGAAAGAGATCTAAAAAATCTCAATGGAAATAGTTGCTCAGAAGTAATGAATGTTCTAAATTTCAAGAACTTATAATGAACACACAGACGTAAAGAAGATTACAAAAAGTCCGGAACACAAACCACTCCCAAGTAAAGTGGAACATGATGCCATAAAAAAAACATACTTAATAATTCGAATGGAGGGATCTTCGGCTCCTTTCTTGTGGACACTAAAATTATTAGTATCATAAAGTTTTGTTCTCATCGTCTCAGACTAGTTCAGTACTTATGGCTTGGTTCTATCACCAAAACCAACTTATTTGGAATTGGAACACAATTATTGCTATGGTATAATGTAATTATCAAACCAAGCAGTAGCGGACATCATTCTAATTGGCACTCTAAAAATGTTTTTTACACATAAAATATTAAAATCTCAAAGCAAATTTCTGAGTACTTGAACTCACAAATATCATAAAATTAATAATAACATGAAAAACCTTACTTTCCAAACAATCATAACGAAAACACATTGTTGACTTATCATATTTTTAAAAAGATGTCTTATTGGCTGTATTCAAGTTCACAAATTCACAAATTTAATTGAAGAAGCTTAAAAAGAAAGAGTTATTCCTTCTTTATTCAAGAAAGCAAAAAAAATTTTATCAAAAGAAAGAGTCATCACTACAACGGAAAATGAAGCTTTAGCAGAAAATTATAAAGTCTCTAGGAAAAAAAGTCATAGTAACATTGATTATAATAACAATTAATTAATGTAGTTAAGAACTCAGCACTCTTCGGTACTGTGCATATCCATTGTTCGATAAAAAAAATATTTTTGTTTTAGTGTATTTTGGATATTTATTGTTTCAAGAAAACTGATCTCTTATTCTGCCTAAAGAAGAGATGAAGAACAATGATGAAAATTAGTTTGACTTGACAAGGAGTGAATTCATTGTCTCTCTACTAATATTCTGGGAAGGGTTCAATGGCCATATCAAAGTTTATACCTAAGAATGAACAATCAATCCTAACTGTGGCAAAGAAGAGAGCAATCTTTTTGGTTCTTAACAAAATTCAACATTGGTTGTGTATTATTATCAACATATTATTGGTTCTGTGCTATCAAAAATAGCCACAAACTCACAAGAAATTTTTCCCAAAAAGTATACGTAATAAAACTAAGAAAGAGGGCAAAAAAAGAAAAATAAATTTGTCAATCATCCTAAAAAACACCAAATAGAAAAAAAGAAATTGCAATAGATTACATGAATTAATATGACTTACAGAAAAGATTAAGCTTCGGTAGATAGGAGGGAAGGAAAATTTTTGAGGAATGAAAACACTTCATAAGAATACCTACTTAATTATTTAAATTAAAAGCCACTATTGCGAAAAACATCCTACCAATACCTGTGGTAGAAATAAATGTTTTGTTATTAAAGAATTAAAAAAATAATTAAATTGAACCATTCCAACATGATTTTCTGAATATGATGGGAGGTGCAAATTAATTTATGCCACATTGCCGATTAAAACCATTTCTTTGTTACAGGTAGGAACCTGCAGGAAGGAAAGAAAGAGATAAATCGATTATAAATCACCCTTGCTGTCACGACCACAATCAGGGACGCGACTGGCCACCCACATTACCCCTCTATGTGCAGCGAAAACCAACCCATCGTAACCTTAACAGTTCAAGAATTATCAAAGAAAAAAAATAAGCGGAAGAACTTAAACTCATAATAAAAATACAATTCAATACGTTATTATTATCCCCAAAATTTGGAAAGTCATCTCACAAGAACCAATCTACTCAAATTACTTAAACTAGGATGTCTAAGAACAAAATAACTAAAAAGCTAGTCCGCCGGAAGTTTCAAGGCTCAAGACTTGAAGAAGACAGACCAGTCCAAGCTAGACGCATTAGCCACCCTGAAGTGGCGATGAAGGAAGACGCGCTAGATCTGCTGTTGGTTGAAGTTGACTGAACGTGTTGCTGCATTACACAAAGAAACAAAGAGGAAAAACATGAAAGTAGGGGAGTAGACAACTACGGACTGAGTAGATATCAGCGGCCAACTCAAAATAGGGAACCGTATAATCATAATAATGTAAATAACTACACACTCAACATGTAGCAAATAACAACATGATGCATCCCAATACTACAACCGAGTTCACAACGTGAGGACTCAAACCTCAATACCATAATTATTGGAAATTAAGTTCATTAGATTGAGTATATTCATATTTTCAGATTCATTATCTTTCTTCCCTGTGCGGGACGTGACACTCCGATCCTCTATTTATCCTGGTGCCGGGAACGTGGCACTCCGATCCTCATCCTATCATGGTACCGGAACGTGCACCCGATCCATATTCTCTCCTGGGGGGGGGGGGTGTGTTTGGTGGATGTCGGAACGTTGACATCTCCGATCCTCATAGTCATTCTCGCCTGGTACGAACGTGGAACCGATCCATATTCTTCCTGGTGTCGGAACGTGGACACTCCGATCCTCATATTCCTTTCTATCCTGGTAACCGGAACGTGGCACCGATCCATTCGATTCCTGGTGTCCAGACGTGGACATCCGATCTCATTATCATTTACCATTGACCGAAACGTGGCACCCGATCCCCTAATCATCAAGAACTCTTTTATACTAAGGCATATCATATCATGATAAATTATAAGCCTCTTCATACTAAGGCATCTCATTATCATTATATAAGTATATAAAGTGAATTCGGTTTTTTCAAGATTTGGGATAATAACTTCGTCAGGCTTTGTTAATTATCACAATTTTATAATCATAATATGCAGCATACAAATTAAGCACAGAGCAGGGTGTACATATTATCAACACATAAATATTCACTATTAGAGTCACTCGAATATCGTAACATAAACCATAACCTACCTCCAACGCAGAGTGAGTGATCAAGCAAGCAATTTTCAAAGCTTTGTTTCTCTCGTTTCTCCTCTTTTTCTCGTTCGACGTTCTTATCCCCTTTTTCTTTCTGTTTGTCTTTATCAAAACCCTCTTTCTTTTACCCAATAAATATAATAGAATAAAAGATGGCAATAATAACCCACTAATAAAATTAAGTTACCTCTTTTAACCCCCAAGTAATTGGACTTATTGAACATGAGCCCTCTAAACTTTATAATTAAAGCAGGAATAGTCAAAAAACGTCCCTTAAAACGTGTAAAGAAATCCGACCCAGACTGGGATGCGCAACCTGTGACTGCCGTCGTGATTGCGACGGTCCGTATGCAGGTCGTCGCAACGGCAGAGAGTGGTTTTACAATGAAGCCTCTGTGACGTCCGTACACCTGTGACGGGTACGTTCCATGCCATTTCGTTACGAAGTTCAGGAGTCATTGTCAGTACCCCAATTCAGATTTTTCCAAGTATTTGAAACGACACCCTCCAGACGGTACGTCGTGCCTTGACGGTCCGTCGTGGCCTCAGTCCACCTCGCCAGTTTTCCCAAAAAATCTGTTGCTCAAAACGACTAAAAAGGTTGTTACAAATAGATACCAATTTACCCATCGTTCGTCCCCCAACGATCAACAAGAGGAAAACAATGCGAAAAGGAGTACCTGAATCTGTAAACAGATGTGGGTATTTTAGTGAATATCCGCTCCTTCTCCCAGTAGCTTCTTCAAACGGTCGATTTTCCATTGAACTTTGATGGATGCAATCTCTCTAGATCTCAACTTGAGAACTTCTCTATCTAAGTAGAGCAATGTTCTCTTCTAAGTCAAGTCTCATCCAACACACTGAGTCCAAGGTACGGTAGTTTCCATTCTACCCCCACAACCCACCCATGGTATCTTTTCAACAGGGACACATGAAATACCGGATGCACTCGGGACAGCCCTGGGGGCAAGGCCTAATTCATAAGCCACCTCCCCTATTCGCTTTATACCTCAACTGGTCCAATATACCTTGGACTTAGCTTAACCTATTTTGCCAAAACCGCTCACCATTTCATGGGTGAAACCTTTACACAAGACTGGTTCACTCCATGAACTCCAAGTCTCTAACCTTCGGTCTGCCTACTCTTTTGTTACTTTGCGCCCGCTAGAGCTTTTCTTGAAATGCCTTTCACCTTTTCTAACGAATCCCTCAAGAGATCGGTTACCCCCAGGTATGACCTCGATGCATCAAACCAACAACTGGAGATTACACCTCCCTCCCATACAATGCTTCAAACGGAGCCCATCCCCTATCACATACTGGAGTGGTAGCTATTATTGTACGAAAACTTCTGCCAAAGTAAGAAGCTATCCCAATGGCCACCAAACGTCTATTACGCATGCGCGACGCATATCCTCCAAACCTGAAGCAGATCGATCAGACTGACCATCGGTCTGAGGAGGAACGCGCGGGTACTAAGGTCCAAACCTAGTACCCAATTATGCATGCCCAATGTTTTCAAAAACTTAGGAAGTAAACTGCGTACCTCTAGCGGATATAAGGATGTGGAACCCATGCAAATCGAACGATTACTGAGATGTAGATTTTGGCTAACTTCTCTGCATTGTACGTCACCTTAACAGGAGAATGAGGCAGACTTAGTTAACCTATCAACAATCCCAATAGGAGTCATACTTGCCCAATGTCTTGGAAGACCAACCACAAGTCCAGTGCGATTATCCCCATTTCCATTCCGGAATGGGCATTCTCTGAAGGGTTCCTCCGGGCCTCTGGTGTTCAACTTTACTTGTTGACAAATTTTGAGACATTTGGCAATAAAACCACAATATCACGATTCATTCTACTCCACCAAAAGTGTTGTTTTAGGTCGCGGTACATCTGTTGCACAAGGATGATAGAATACCTTGAAACTATGGGCTTCTGCCAGAACAGTGCTGATCAAATCATAAATGCGGGGTACACATACCCTTCCCTTAATCCTAAACACACTTCCTCGTCGATTGTGCTTCTTAGCTCTCATCGCAACACTTATCCCGGATTCGCCTTAGTTTTCATAATCAAACTGTTTTTTCCCTTAATCCTTGTCAAGAAAAGAAGATCTGACTCCACACTAGCAACAATCTCTCCCTTCATTTATTTTCCAACTCATCAAGTCGTTAGCCAGAGTCTAAAACTTCTAGCCAATGGGCGTTAGAGGCTTGCAAATGAGCTAGTTCCCATGCTTTCCGCCTTTCTACTAGGGCATCTGCCACAACATTCGCCTGTCACCGGATGATACAAAAATAGTGATGTCGTAGTCCTTCAGTAGTTCCACATCTCCTCTGTCTCAAATTCAAATCTCTATGTGTGAAGACATACTGTAGACTACGAGATACGTATAGACCCACACTTAAACCCCTATAAATAGTGTCTCCATTGCTTTAGTGCAAAACACTACGCGGACATTCCAAAGCAGAGTTGATTAGTTACGTTCATGAACTTTAATGATATTGAAGGCATAAGCAATCACATTCTGTCTCTTGCATAGCACTGCACCAAACCCGACAAGGAGCATCACAACAAAAACAATGAAGTTCTTACCCTCATACCGGCAAGGTGAGGATAGGTGCGGAGTCAACAAAGTTCTTAAGCTTCTGAAAGCTTCCTCACATGCATTTGACCCATACAAATGGAACATTCTGCTTAGTCAAGTTCGTAATTGGGAAGCAATAGAAGAGAATCCTTTGACAAAGCGGCGGTAGTAGCTAGCTCACCCAACAAAAATCCGTATTTCTGACACATTAGGGGGTCTTACCCAATTTCCTTCAATGTATCAATCTTAGAAGGATTACCATCACCCATCCTTCGAAAACCACATGCCCCAAAGAAGGACACTGCATATAAGCCAAAAAACTCACACTTAGAGAAACTTGGCGTAAAGGGTTTCTCCCTCCAACATTTCCAACACCACCTCAAATGCTCCTCATGTTCCTCTTACTTTTAGAATATATCAGTATATCATCATAAATACGATCACAAGAGATACGGCTTAATATCCCATCATCAAGCTCATGAACGCAGCAAGGGGCGTTCGTAAGACCAAAAGACATCACCACAAATTCGTAAATGTACATACCTAGTTCGAAAAGCAGTCTTTGGCACATCCGTGCACGTATTTTCAATTGATGATAACCGGATCTAAAGTCACAATCTTAGAGAAGACACAGCACCTGTAATTGATCGAATAAGTATCAATGCGAGGAAGAGGTAATGTTCTTAATGTTACCGTGTTCAACTGTCGGTGTCTATCACTCCGAAAACTCCCATCCTTATCTACAAAACTAAAACCGGAGCACCCCAAGGAGTGCAACTTGGTCTAATGAAGCCTTGGTACAAACAATACTTTTGAAGTGGGGCTTTTAACTCTCTTAACTCCGCGGGAGCCATTCTATAAGGGGGTATAGAAATGGGGGGGGTACCGGTTCAAGATAATACAGAAGTCAATATCCTATCTGGGGGCATACCCGGAAGCTCTGACAGGGAATCCATCAATAAGAAACCACGGACCCACCGAAAACCGATCCATCGAAGGTACTTGGGTAGTGTCATCCTTGAGATGTGCCAAGAAAGCCTAAACACCCTTTACTAACCAGTTTCTTAGCACGAAGAAAGGAGATTATACGCACCGGATTAGAAGTTGCTAGTTACCCTCCCACACTAAAAAAAGGGGATCTGTCCCAGGCTTGGCTAACGTCACGTTTTAGCATTACAATCCAAGATCGCAAATTTGGAGAGAAAGCCAAGTCAGACCAGATTACATCAAAGCACCCATTTTTAAAAATAACCAGATCACATAAGTGTTGCTCCCACAAAGTCACCACACCAGACCTATGTACCTTTTCAACCCCAACACCCGACCTCCACAAACCCACCGAGTAGAAAACACAAATTAGGCGTATTCAAGTATTCACAATGTAATATTTAGACCATTAGCAAAGGCTGAAGATACATATGAAAACGTGGAGCCAGGGTAAAATAATACAGATGCCATGCAATCACAAACCAAAGATACCTGTGATAACAGCGTCAGACGGCCTCCGATTCAGATATCCCAGAAAAGCGTAAACATGGGGCCCATAGGGTGTCTGGTCCATTGCCCCACATGTTGCGTAGTAGTGGCTCCATTTTTCCCATCACCTCTGCACGTTGTGTGACCACCCAGTACTCGACCACCACGTCCCTCCAGAATATATGTTCGGCCTCTACCATGCCACCTCTACTCGAGCTGGTGGGGTTCTGTAACTTGGTTTGGACAATACCTCTTGATGTGTCCAACCCCCCAAATCCATAACACTCTCGGGGTTCATGATAGGTCTCTCGGAGTAGTGTTGAACGTTCTGAGGTGGAACCCAACTACAGTCTGAGTGAAGACTGAATGTTCAATTTTGAGTAACCATCCGGATGCTCTGTCCTCATAGAGTGAGAACTTAAACTCGCTCCCCTTCGAAACCCGTTCGATGATCGATGTCGTGGTGAAGTGGTCGTCTTCACTCCTTCCCCTCTATCACCAAACCGTCTACCACTCTTGGAAGGCTGTTGGCCGTAGCCGTAACTGTAAGGTGAAATCGACAACTTGACCTCAACCCCTTCACAAAACGGCGAATCCGTATTGTGGACTGAAACAAAGTTGGGTGGCGATATCTGGCTAGTGCGCGAATTTAGCCTCATACGCGTTAACTGTCATCCTCCCTTTGCTATAGATCAAGAAATCGTACCTTTTCTATTCTCTAAAGTCCTTTGGGATATACTTGTCCATAAACAGGGTAGAGAATGATCCAAGCAAGGGTGGGCCTCGTTGGTTGACACTAAACATGTGACCCCACCACGTTTGGCGTTATCCTTGAAACTGATAGCTCACGAACTCAAGCCAAACCGTTCTATATACCATCTTGGTAGTAGCTCATGACAATCAACCAGAAAACTCGTTAGGCGATCCTCGTATTCTGCGCCCTTAAAGACTGGAGGTTTCAATTTCAGAAACTTACTGAAAAGTTCATGCTGATCATTGTCATAATGGGCACGTAGTCAGACGTGGAAATGTGCCGATTCCCAATGATGCAATCCATGCGGGGAGCCATAGTAAGCCGCATGTTGTGTACCTAGTCTGAAAAAACCGGAGGTGTTGGTGCAGAAACACACTGGAGGAGCTGACCATGAGCGGATAACCCACTAAGATAAAGCAAGTACTTGGGTGATCATCTCTGGCGGTAGGTGGGGGTGGCATTTCCTCATTTCTGCCTTGTTCATTATCCCTTCCTCCACTCTTATCACCTCCTCGTCGGTGGAGGAGTCACCGCCCTAGTATCAGATGGGATAGGTGCTTGTCTCTCTCTAGAGGACGTCCCTTCACGACCTCTCCAACGCTATGCCGGTGCTCTTCCTCGAGCTACAGCCCCAGTGGCTGATAGTCGTTCTTGTCTTGCGTTGTTGTGATGGTGCGGTCGTTGCCCTTAGTTCTAACCATATGCGAAATAGAGTGAAGATGGTCAGATACCCAATCGGTATCGCCCAGATTACCAATTGGACTTCAAGTATAGCACGAAACGGAAGAATGAAAGAGTGAAATTTCCTAAAGTCTTATGCCTATCAAGGAAAAGTAAAGGCGTCCCCCTACGGTTCCCTTAAGACTCTACTAGACCTGTTCTTGTGTTGATGAGACCCACATGAACATAATGCTCTGATACCAAGTGGTCAAGACCCAAATCAGGGCGCGACTTGGCACCCACATTTACCCTTCTATGTGAGCGAACCAACCCATCTCAACCTTAACATTCAAGATAATATCAAAAGAAAAAATGCGGAAGACTTAAACTCATTAATAAAAACAAGTCAATACAGTATTAGTATCCCAAAATCTGGAAGTCATCTATCATCCAAGAACATCTATCTCAAATTACTTAAACAGGAATGTCTAAGAAACAAAATAACTAAAAAGCGAGTCCATGCCGGAAGTTCAAGCATCAAGACTTGAAGAAAAAAAAAAGGGAAAAAGAAGACACCGTCCAGCTAGACGCATTAGCTCACCATGAATTTCCGATGAAGTGAAGACTGGATAGATCTGCTGGGGGGGGGGGTGGTGTTGGACGATGTTGAGTTGAAGTTGACTGAAACGTTTGCTGCATTACCACAAATAACAAACGAGGAAAACATGAAAGTAGGGGTCAGTCAACCTCACCGTACTGAGTAGATATCATAGGCCAAACTCAAAATAGGGAACAGTATATATCAATAATAATGTAAATCAAATACAAGACTCAAACATGTAGCAATAAACAACATGGAATTCATTCAATAACTACAAACCGAGTTCACACATGAGGACTCAAGCATCAATACCCCATCTTATTTGGAAATTAAGTTCATTGAGATTGAGTATATTATTATCTTTCAAGATTCATTATCTGTGTCCTCTTGTGTCGGACGTGGACACTCCGATCCTCATGTCTATCCTGGTGCCGGAACGGGGCCAACAGATCTCATTTCTATCACTGGTACCCCGCTTCTTTGTTTCTATATTCTATACTCCCGTCTCTCACCCTCTAGTTGGAACGTGGCAACCCGATCCATATCTATCATGGTGTCGGAAGTGACCTCCGATCCGCATGTATTCTATCCTGGTACCGGAGTGGCACCCGATCCTATTCTATCCTGGTGTCGGAAACGTGACACTTGATATCATATTCATTCTATCCTGGTACCGGAACGTGGCACACCCGATCCATATGTTTCTACCTAGTGTTCGGAACGTGACAATCCGATCATCTATTCATTCTACCCTAGTACAGAAGTGGAACCGATCCCCTAATTCATCAAGCCTTCTTTTATTACTAAGGCATCATCATTATCATTATATAATTATCAGCCTTCTGTCATACTAAGGGCATCATCGTTACATTGATATAATATATCAAGTGAATTAGGGTTCTTTCAAGATTTGGGATTCAAGAACGGTCGCATGCGCTGGGTTAATTGCAGAAGTGAATTTGGTTAAGCAAATCATGCAAGCATACAACTTAAGACATAGCAGGGTTTACAATATTATCCACACATAATATTCACTATTAGAGTTCACGTAAACACTTAAAAAAAAAAAAAAAACCTAACAATACGAATATCGTGAAACATAAACCATAACCTAACTCCACCGAGATTAGTGATAAGCAAGCAATTTTCCCAAGCTTTGTTTCTCCCGTTTCTCCTCTTTCTCGTTTTCGAATTTCTCTCCCCTTTTTCTTCTGTTTTTCTTTATTCAAAACCTCTTCGTTACCCTAATAATATATAATAAGAATAAAAGATGGCAATTAATACCCACTAATTAACTTAAGGTTACTCTTTTAACCCCCAAAGAAATGACTATTAAACATATCCCTCTAACTTATAATTAAAGCGAGGAATAGTCAAAACGTCCTTATAAAACGTGTAAAGAAATCCAGACCCAGACTGGGATTGCGCAACTGCGACGGCCCGTCGTGCTTGCGACGGTCCGTCCTGCAGGTCGTCGCAACGTCAGAGAGTTGTTTTCCACTGAAGACTCTGTGACGGTCCGTCACACCTGTGACGGTCAGTCCTGCCATTTCATTACGAAGTTCAGAGAGTCGATTTTCAGTATCCCAATTCCAGATTTTTCCAATGTATTTTGAAACGACAACCTCCACGACGGTCCGTCGTGCCCTTGACGGTCCGTCGTGGCCTCCGTCACCCTGCAGTTTTCCAGATAAAATCGTTGCTCAAAACGACTAATAACAGGTCGTACACTTGCAGAAATTTTAACAAAGTTCAAAAAAGGTCACTAAAATAGTAAAAAGAAATTGGCATAAATCCATGAACAATTATGACTTATTGGCAAGATTAATCTCCATGAAGTAGGAGAAATAAATTGTAAGGAATGAAATAAACTTCATAAGAAATAAAATTAATGTATTATGAATTCGACTACCCTATAACCAAAAATGACCTACAAAAAAAAGTGACAGAAAATCCCTCTATTTATATTAAACAAATTGTAGGTCACAATTCTTTCAAAAAGTTACAAACCCTTCGGAAATGTTACAACCTTACATAAAAGTCACAACTTCTCATAAAAGTCACAACTCTTCATAAAAGTCGTAAATCTTCCTAAAGGTCGCAACTTTTCATAAAAGTCGCAACTTTTCATAAAATCACAACTTTTCACATAAGTCATAATTCTTCACGAAGTCACAACTTTTCATATAACTCATAACTCTTCATGAAATGGGAAGTCTAGTTTTGGTAATAGATAAATTTAAAGGGGAATCCTTGATTATGATGACGCCACGTAGGCGGGCCTAGGATTCGCTTTTATATGTATGCATGATGTATCAAGTTGATTACTTGTTTTATAGAAGAGTACATGGGAAATACATTATAGAACATAGAGATGCTTCACTTATTTGCTTAAGAATAGTTTGTGTTAAATTTTTATACTTCAAGAAAAAATTTGTACATTTTTTCTAAAAATTATTTTTAATATTATAATCTTTACATGTAGTTCATATAATTCTAGTTTATTTTTGTTAAACTTAAATTAGTTATTTATAATTCAAATATCTTAAAATTTATCAAAAATGGACGTTTTTTCTAATACCTTGTTAATGTAATATTTATCCCCTATATTTTTTTAAAAATGATATTTATTATGTTTAAATATTAATCAATATTCAATTTTTTCAAAACGAACACCCTTAATCATTCAGTGTTCAGATCTACACACAAGATCATTTAGATGTGTATTCAAATTCATACATCTTAATCTTAATAAAAAAATTGACGAGGCTATAAGTTAATTATGTAAATAACTTGTCCCGACCCAAGATTATTCCCAGATGTTACATGGTGCTTAGAATTCCCCGAGCTTCTAAGGTTAACCACATAGCATAGCATGACACATAGATGATAACATAACTAAAATAACATGAAAGTGAAATAAAATTCTCAAATGACAATCTCAACATAAATGGAAAACTACATACAACGATCATAATGCAGAAAAAGAATACCATGTCTAATAACAAACCTCGAGTACATAATAAGTGGATAGGACAAGTTCTAGCTTACTAGAACATATCTGGAATCTGACGGTTTGAAATGAACATGAAAGAACTCATATGTGTGGCAAGGTTTCTGAATGAGGAGGACTCATCAAGAGTTGTGCTAGACTGAAATTAAGTTGTACTAACTGTGAAAAATTGAAGTAGGTCAGAACCTATATTATAAAATAATGTAGGCGCTGAGAGTTTTATGTGGTTAACACTAATAATGTATTTTGCATGAGAAATATGCATAAACATAACATAAACATGATAAGTAAGAAAACATGATAATGCAATGATTAAGTAAGCATGAAATGAAAATTGATAATCTGATTCTGAATAACATAGTACAAGGTCAATTCAATATTCTAAAAAGTGATAATTATAACACAAGTAGAAATCATAATATTTTGTGGGAGATACCATTAACCGAAATAAACATGTAAGTTATAATATGGAATACATTTTACTACCTCCACACCCAAAAGAGGGTATCTTACTTAACAAGGTAAAGAACATTTTCATCAGCTTAAGTGGATCAACTAGCTAATGTCTATTCGAGACAATCCTACGAGGGAATAAAGTTTTAGGACCTAGGTAATCACCACTAGTCCAACTTGGTGTGAAGTAACCTCCCATAAAAACATACATATTCATACCATATTTATATTCATAATTTTGTGAAATGGTAAAAATCTAGTAAGGCAAACCATTCATAAAAATCTCATAGTCATAAAAATAGTTCTTTTAAAAATCATGATTTCATAACATATTCATAAGAGACACCTAATTGAAAGAATCTAAATCATGATAATATTTCATAATGAGAGTACTTAAATCGGAAACAACCTAATTGCATGAAAACATGTTGATACTTTATTTAAAAACATGCTTGATTCATAAATTCTTCAAATCATAATAAAAACATATCATCATAACTTGGATTCAAATTAAAATTAGTTGCATGAAATGGGTCATGAAAATATCATTAAAAATATTAAATTATGATTATATCATGCATAATAAGATCAATCATGACAATGAAACTTGTAATCAATTGAGTTCGTAAGAAAATAATGAAACCCTAGGATTGGGTAAGAATTATAAAAGGAGGATTTGATATTTTTTTGGGACTCAATGGGTAAAGAGGAATCCATTGATAAATTTCCCACTTACCTTGATGAAACCATAGATTGAAATCTATGAAGAAGAATTTGAAGTTTTGATCCTTGGAGATTAGAAATCCTTGTCTTTGGGAAAAAGACTTGAGAGAGTATTTGGGTTTAGAAAGAATGTGAGTGAATGGGAGGAGTTAGGGTCTTAGAAACGATTATAGTCTTAGAAATAAGTTGAAGATAACATAATATATGAATTTAAAAAGTTAGAAAAAGACTCAAATATCCCATATAAAATAAATATCGGATAGGTGTACATACCTATGTATGGTCTACGTAGTCCAAGTTACTGGAACCAACTCTATGATGAAGAACGACGAGTTAACTTCCATGATATGTCATTTGTTATATAACCAATACAACACTATCTCATACTAAGTCTTGAAATTAGGCTCCATTCTCAAGCCTGAAACTAGGAATCCCACAAGCTACGGCCTATTTCCCTGGATGGCTTTGACACTAGCTAGTTGTATACCCACTTACTAGAAACAACAAATTTAAGAATGATAAAAACCATAACCAATCCACGAGCCTTATTTGAGTGCACGACCGGACATTCCCTTCAATTTTCTAATTAGTAGATTTTCAACTTTTTGAAGGGGAAATCTATGAGGCCAGCTATGACTCATGTTCCTACAATGATTGGGTTTCACAATTTTTGGTTTGATGTACGAATTTTACATGCCACTCGTGAAACCTTGGACTTACAGTTTTCTGCAACTTTTAAATTTCCTCACTAACTTTTACACATTCAAAGTGTTATAATATATTCCGTTTGGAAACATTAATTCTTGAATAGGACTTAACTAAACATGAATAAAGTAGGGAAGATATCTAGCATCCCAACATGAATCAAAACATATAAGAATGAATTAAATCGAGGAGTAATAAACTCCAAATTAAAACAAATAGCTTACAGTGATTTCATGAATATGCATACAAATGGAAACATGAGAATAGCTGAAACACATGAATATGAAAGAGTTCACAAGAGGAACTAATAACTCAAACTGAAACTGAAGCAAAGGGAAAGATAAGGGGGTACTTGGACATCAAATCAGCTTTGACCTGCCAAGTAGCAACGTCAACATCATCTATGAGTGAAAGTGTATGATTGGTAGTATAACAAATAGGTTTCATTGATTTTGGCGTTTAAGTGCACATAAAGTCAAATCGCGGTCTCAAAGTTTATGTCCACAATGGAGTTAGCGGGTCATACACACCACTACAGACTGTTATACCTATCCTGGACCAAACTTAGATACCATTTACTGTACATACCATTTACGGAAGCTTGTACAGACCGTAAAGCCTTTACCTGACCATATATCCTCTCATATAAAAAATAAAAATCATACATTAAAACCAAGGATGATTTATGTGTCTTTGTAGACTAAGTGGCATTTACCAATGATAGATTGAGTGATGACAATCTTAAGGGAAATTTTCACTATTGTATACTTGCAAATGAAAAGTTTGAGTAGTCGTTAGTGTAGTCATTTACAATGTACCCACGTTATAACTCTTATTTTTGTAGGTACCTTTGCACCTCAAAAATCAAAACTAAAATTGACTAAGAGAGAAGGGCAAACTACAGAGGGGTCCACGGTTCGGAACAGGACCACAACTCATCATCCTGCTCATGGTTATACCCCCATAAAAAGGTCAAAGACCATGAACAAGCAGACTCTCTATGGCTACTGTGAAGGACCACAACCACTAGACAAACGTGGAACTTCACACGTGCTGTGGAGTACCCTACAAAAAAAGGTGTCTGTCGCCTAATCCCTTTTGAAGAACTATAATTGCCTAAAACACCTATGGAGTTTCCCACGAGCAGTGAGGTGGTTCGTGAAAAAGGCTTGATAGACTATGAGGTATGGTTCAACTTGAAACTATCATATCTTTCAGCACATTATAGTTAGGTGTCTCATGATCTATCATATTAGAGATCTTGGAATATCTTTTCCAACTCCACTGAGTTTGCATAATTCCAAGGCAGGAGTAAAAAGTTATGCTTGTTTAAGTAAATCCTTGTTGGGTAGGGAAAGTGCCAAGACCCACTAGATGGGTTGTGATGCTCTAGACGGCCCATCAAATTAGTTCGTTAGATTTTAGGTTAGGGTCATATTGGTTTTTCCCTATGCATCGGGAACTTAAACTACATTGTTTTACATAGTCTAAAATTAATTGTCTAGTCAAAAACAACCTCAAACCCTCATTCTTCTAGAATATTTCAACTTAGAAAGAAAAGAAGAGAAAGAGGCGACATTTTCTCCCAAGAACAAGTAGAGGTGTTCTTCAAGTTCAGCCCCGAAATCCAAATGATATCTTCGTAGTCTTTGTCAGTAGATATGTGGGATTTCACTAATGTGTTACGTTCACCCATTAGGTCCCTAGGATAAAACCGAATCTTCAATTTCTCATAAATTGTTCAGCTCAGGGTTCCCAAAACCTTGGAGATTCATTTTGATTTTAGTTGTTATAGATTCCACACATCTAAATGACATGTTTCTTGGAAAGGTTGCATAGTCCCATGTATACAACTCAGAACCTTAGCATATTAATTATCAGTACTTCATGAATTATATTTGCTAGGAATATCAATCAGAAAATAATGCTTCAGAATTTGAATGCCATATCTTTTAGTACATTTATGTTCCATTCTCAGATATCATTTTAGTATTTTGAGCTACTAAATATTTCATTTGCATTTTAGCTATGCATATTCAGTTGGGAGTAGACTCCCAGAACCCTACAATTGGACTATGGTTCAAGTACTTAAGTTTAAAGAACACGTGCCATGTTAGGTTAAGAAGTACTATTGTTGGGAATCAATTTTAGCGATCATGCCACAATCATGCCTTTATACGCCATGAAATAAATTGGGTCCTCTCAATAGAAGCATACATCATACTCGACCTTTATCTCACATGGTTTATGTCCATTAATAGTAGCCCACATAGTGATTCTCTTATTGCATTGAGGATGTTATTAGCATTTACTTCAATATTCAATTCAACATGTTATCTTCATGATTAGTACTTGTTCATTGCATCCATCTTAGTTTTCAGTTATACAGTACAACCTTGTTTAATGTGAGTCTATGTTGTTCAATTTATATTGTTCTACTAAGTATTTATATCATGCATGCTTAGTACATTCAAAGTACTAACACATAATTTTGCATCATTGTATGATGTAGATTCTAACGCTCACCATCCAAATCACGTTTAGTTCAACCTCTAGCCAATACTCAACAACTTCAATGGTGATTCCTTGTAGTTTAAGGACGATCGTTTATACTTTGATTTAGTTAAATCACTATTAGTCTTAAGTATAGAGTTAGTTGGGGACTTGTACCAACAACTCATTAATACTAGAGGCTTAAAGATATAGAGTCCGTATTTAGTTTTTTTGGTTGTTCCAATTGAAATTTAGTTTTATTCTCACTTGAAGTTCTTTTAGTTTTTGATTAACTTTATAGTTATGCTTCTACTTATTTAGTTGTATTTCAAAATGCTTGTGATATTCCAAAATTAAGGTTAGCTTGGGGCATGTGATCCTGGGGGTCCATTGTTTGGTTGACTGGGGTGATAACCCACGGCATGGAAAAAGGACATCAGAGCATCGGTTTTCAAGAAACTAGGGATTGTCTGAAAGGCTTACTAAGTAAAGTCTTTTTAATTGGTGTGAAGGAACTAGGTGTTCCAAGAAAATTTTACTTATTTTTCTATTCCTATCATGCGTGAAGTGTGTTTCACTTGTCCTTGCTAATACATCATTATACATTTCAGACCATGCCCCCTCACAAAGATTTAGTAAAATGCTATAGTACATCC
Organism: Solanum habrochaites; assembly: GCA_027704765.1. Lineage (NCBI taxonomy): Eukaryota > Viridiplantae > Streptophyta > Magnoliopsida > Solanales > Solanaceae > Solanum > Solanum habrochaites. The sequence continues at coordinate 22,494,046 of JAKWJA010002494.1, forward strand.
TATCCCAAGGGGCATGAGGGTAAAACAAATTGTAAAGTGCGAAAAATAGGGGATCCAACTGTATCGGGCCTTTTGTAGGGGGCCAGGGTTAGGAACTTATTTGTATCTAATATATATAGTGTTAATATACCATCCTATCAACTTAAGGATGTTCTCATATCTAGTTTATGTATTGGAAAGACAGTAGGGGTGCAAATGCAACTCCTGTAACATGGGACTGTTCTACTTGAGCTTTTCTTGGACAAGTTCTTCTTGAGAGAGTTGAGGGAGGATGCGGCCTAGGAGTTTATGAACTTGAGTCAAGGTTAGATGTTAGTTCAAGATACAAACTTAATTTTACTCAGCTCTCCAAGTGTGCTCCACATATGGCTGTGGATCCGAGATCACAAATGATCAATTTCATATTTGAATCTGGTCTAGTAAAGACCGAGTGTAGTATTTCTATACTATTAAGGTATGAGGATATCTCTAGACTAATTACACATGATCAGTAGGTTGTTGGAGATAAGATTAAGAAAATTACCAAGGATAACAAAAAGGCTAGACCAAGCAACTATGAATACTTTCAACATAGGTCGGTGGTGGAAATCACTCACAATTTAAGCAGAGTTCTACAAACCCAACATCTTCATCAGATAGCGCTCCATCACAAGGTTTCAACAGGATGAGAAAAGAAATACATCAGACTATAAATCTCAAGGGGAGTGCTTCAGGTAACAAGACTATTCCATCTTGCCCAAAGTGTTATAAGACTCTTCTGGGCGAGTGCATTGCTAAAAAACAGGGGTGTTTTGGGTGTGGTAATTCTTGTCATAGGCTGAAGGATTAATCTTCTGCCATACAATGACAAAGAGGTAATATTAAAAAGGCTAAGTATACAACTTTAGTAGTGCTAAAATGGTGCCTCGTCTGGTATATATGTGGTGGTCAGTGCTAGAATATGTTGTATGCTCTTTAGGTCCGCCACGACTTGAAAGATTCTCCTGATGTGATCACTGTACATTACAAGAATTCCATTTCGATGTTTATGCATTGTTAGATTCAAGGGATTAAATATATTTTGTAACTCTATATATAACAATAAACTTTGGTCAGTCCAGAAAATCTCTCAGAACACTTCTCAGTCACTACTATAGTTGGTGGCCTAATTATATCAAGATGGGTGTACATAGATTTCCCTATCCCAGTTTTCAGAAAGTCACCTCCGCAAACCTTGTTGAGTTAGAAAATGTAGACTTTGATATCATTCTAGGAATGTATTGTCATTATTCTTCTTATGCCTCACTCTATTTTAGATCTTGGGTCGTTCAATTTTAGGTTCCAAACAAGCTAGTCAAAGAATGGAAAGGTAGTAACTTAATTCTTATGGGTAAATTTATCTCTTACCTTAAAGGTTAGGAATATGATTCCCACAGGGTATACCTATCATCTTGTTTTGGTTATGGATTCAAACTCTGAATTCCAAACTCTTGAGTCAGCCCCAATTGTGAATGATATTCTAGAAGTGTTTCTAGAAGATCTTCTCAAAGTTCCCCCCAAAAGGGAAATCAACTTTGAAATAGATTTCCTTCCAAAAACACAGCCTATTTCGGTTCCTCCATATAGAATGGATCAAGTCGAGATTAAGTAATTGAAAGAATAGTTGAAAGACATTCTAGATAAGCTCTTCATAAGACCCATCATATCTCCATGGGGTACTCCAATGTTTTTCATGCCTAATAAAGGCGGTTCATTGAGATAGTGAATTGACTAACATTATCTTATTTATGAAAATATTTTCGATTGTATGCATCAAAAGAAAGTTTTAAATTTTCTGATATTTTATTTTTATTACCTATGTTATAACTCTAAGGTCTTGTATGAGACCCTTTCGGGGTCAAGTACGCCATGTTACATCTAGGGGATACCCCTAGGTCATGACACTCCTCTACCTTCGGGGAATACATTCGTGGAGACTAGTGCTCTAATGCATATATCTTTGTTCCAATGACTGAACCTTTATTTGTTGTTGTCTTTATATTTTTATGTGATATAAAGGTTATATCTAGATCACTCTTGATGTAATAGATGGGTTTAGAGACAATGTAGACTTCCAGTTTATTTTTACGAACTCTTTTATGATATAAACTAGTTTTTAAAAAAATATTGTGTTCAGTCTATTATCGATTTATGTTGATAGTGTGTGGAATTTGGGGGTTTTATTACGTCATGTACAACCCTAAGGGTAACTTTGCATAGTGACACTAGTTTGGGTGTTTTTTAGTGGACATAGTTATGATTATCATAACTCTTATGCCTACTCTAAGGTTGATTTGAGTGAACACTCTGAGAAGTCTGATATGTCGTGTTTCGACATGAGGGATGCCCTATCTTCTAGGGTGTACTTGTGGGTCGTGACAAAGATGGTATCAGAGCATAAAATTTGGGAGCTTCTTAGTTGTCTAAGGAACCACTTCTAGTAGAGTCTTATTCATAATGTGAAGTGCACCACATTATGAATAGGAGACTATTGGTTCTAGGAAAAGTTTCACTTTTTCATTCTTCTAATCGTGCCTAAAAGCTTTGTATATGGTATCTTTCCCTAGTTCCTTTATGTGATGGTACTTTGAATGTGACCTTGTGATGTTTGGGTTGAGAGAGAAAAAAAGATTAGAGGTGACTTGTTAGAGTGATGTGAAAGATGGTGTTGATGAACTTAGTTTGGTTTAGTTACCTTTTGAAGGGTAGTATAGTTGGAAGAAATGGTGACTTATAGTGTTAGAAAGGTGAAGGGAGTTGTAGTTGAGATGGTTTGAAGTTTTTTAGGTCTAACCTTCGGTAGGAACAAGATGAGATTAAAGAGGGTAAGATGAGTTTCTTTTAGGTAGGGCGGAGGTTGTTGATTAAGAGGTCTAGTATGCTGAAGTGTTGGTGAGAAGGTGTTCGTGAAGTTTAAGGTTCCTTGAGGGAGTTCCTTGTAGTATGTTATGTTTATCTTAGATTGGGTTTCTCCTAAATTAGGGAGTATGGTAAAAAAATATTGGTTGTTGGGAGTGAGAAATCCTTATCTTTTCATTATATGCTTATTCAAGCCTAAAACAAAGAGTTCCTTGTAACTTTGTTTATGTTGTAATATTTTTGTGAAAAATGAGTTTCCAAACATTCTCCTTATGATATGCATGTTTTGGTTGGGTTCTTGTTGAATGAGAAAATAAGTTTTCATGCTTGGTATCATCCTCATGATTCATGTGCATCAAGTGTAGGTTGGTAATTGTTTGAAGAACGATGGTAATGAGCATGTCTAAGTTATTATACGATACATTTGTTAGATTGTGAAACTTGTTCACTGTAAGAAAATCTGTGGTCATTGTAAACATTTTGTAAAAATGAGTAAGTTGCTCTTTGGTGGAAAATGGTGGTTTGGTGTTCAGAATTTATGTATATGAGCATGATAGTGTGTTGAAAATGAAGTTTCTCCTAAATAAAATGAGGAATGTGAGTCTTATGGCATGATGAGTCGTAGATTAGTGTCTAGCTTCTTATTGTGTTACGAGTCTCATGTTTATATGAAAGTGATGTTTCTCCTGTATGAGTATTGTGTGGTATGGTGTGGTATGTCTAGGTTCTTATAGTGTTGAGTTTCATATATCTTGATAGTGTCTAAAATGAAGCGATTGTCATTAGAGGACGAATGTTGTCCAAGTGGGGGAGAATGTAAAGCCTCTAAAATGACTTAGGTGAAACTAGGGACTAACGTGTGTGTCATAAAGTCTTGAAGTCCTTAAATGGTTTAAAATAATGTTTTGAGGCAGTGTATAAAGATTTTGTTAAGTATGAAGTCAAACGTCAAGGAATGACCGAGATGTTCGACGACTAGTCACATATGTGCCTTATGTGTATGCATGTGCTTATATGTGTGTAATGATTTTATGAGGTCCTTATATGGTTGATAATAGTGTTTAGAGTCAGTATGTTGAGTTTGGTAAGGTTTGGAGGTCAAACATCCAAGAATGTCCGATGACGTTCAAAAGATAGCCTTTGGACATCCTTGTGAGTTTGGATGTGTTTTGGCATGTTACGTGGCTTGTTTGATGTTGAACTTGATTGGTGATGTCCCTAAGACCAAGACGTGCGTTTTTGGGGGTTTAATGTCTGGGTACGATCTTACCTAGGACCCACAAGGGGCCCTAGAAGAGGACCCCAACTCAAGACTTGATATTGCATGGCGCAACTTGCATGCAATGCCAAACGACGACCCAAACAACGTCAAGTGTCAATCAACATTAAAACGCCAGATTAGTCGCCTGCGGACGTTGATGGAGAATTGAAAGTCTGCCCAGTTTGGAAGGAAATTGGTTAACCCAACCTACGGGCACCAATCGACAGGGCGTAGCCTAGCAGACTGTCCGTCGATGGGCAACCGTCGATGGACCTACAAAACTGCCAACTTCATTTTAAGGGGGTTTTGGGATATTAACTCCAAGTCTTGTAAAATAGGATGATGGTTATTTTAGGTGTATATGGGTATTTTAAGAGTATTTAAATCATTAAACTCTTATTTAGACCCTAGCACCTATATCAAAACCCATTCTCTCTCAAAGTTTCTCCAAAAACCTCCATGAGAGCTTAAGGTGAAGATGGAGCTTGATTATGGATCTTCAATGGAGTTTATTCTTCATTTCTATTTTTATTATTCTAATAAGGTATGGGACTGAGGAAGTCTTCATCTATAAAGTATTCGATCACAATAGAGAAATTGACATATAGATGATTTTCAAAGATTTCAAAAAGATCGAAAATGAAAAAGCCAATTTCTACGCTATGTCTTGGGTTAGTGATGAACGTTTCAAAACTTATAAGATATGATATTATTGATGTAAAAATTATGTTTACAATTTATTAGAAACTCCAGAACCATGGACATTCTCAAATCCTATATTTGGCTTGCTATGTGTGATGTGTAAGTTCGTGTCGGTGTTGACTTATTGTTGTAGATTATTATGGGCTATTGATTTATGAAAAAATCATATTAAAATTATGTGTAGGCTGTCCTAAATTGATAAATTCATGTTGAATTGTATTTATTTCATTGAATATGATATTATTGGATTGAATTGATGATCATGACCATTGGTAAGGGACTTTGAGTATTGTGTTGGTTGATTTGGTTAAGGATTGAAGTTGTGAGATTGGATTGGTAGTATGCTTCCATAACTCTCTTTATATTATGTTGCATAACTCTTATATTATGATGATGATTGGTATGGTCCAATTATGGTGGCTGTGGTTATGTGTTATACTTGTGGATAATATGGCCTTGTCGACATTATTTTGAATTATAAATCAATGTGACCTTGTACGCATAACTTTATGTATTATGTTATTATCATGTATATATTGGCTATGTGATCACTGTAAATGTCTTGATGACTTGAGTATATATATGAAGATCAAGTATGTGTTCTCCTTGATTAATATAGGTGATCATGATAGGCTATAGTCATGCCTTTTGTGTGTAGACTTAATGTTCAAGTGTGAATATTCTTAAATGACTATATGCACCTTATGATGAGTTATGTTGATGATTCAATATGAGTGTTTCAGATTACTAGTAAGCATGCTTAGTTGACCTATGTGATTCTTGAAGATAGCTTATGTGATATGTTGTGAATTTTTTGTGTGGGTATTTTTTGTTTTTATGTTTTTTTGTGGTTTTTTTGTTTGTGTGTCGTTTGGTTTTGGTGTTAGGGTTAGGGTTGTTTTTTTTGTGTCTGTTTGTATTCGAGACCCTTAGCTTGATCTTTGGTGGTATTCGTAGTTGTATAGATGGGTGTGTTGATTTTTTATGTTATTTGACTCCTTGACCCAATATGCTAAAGCCTCTTATTATTTTATGTGTGATTGTGATATTGAATATAGTTAAGAAGGTCCTTTATATGGAATCTTCTAGAAAAAAGGTTAAGATATCTTGAAGTTGAAAGCCGTAATAGTATCCTTTTTGTGTGAATAGTGGACTTAAGGTTGATTGGATGGAACGTCATGAAATCACCCTTAGGAAAATCATTGAGCTATATTCTTAACCATTGTAGGTAGCCTGAGTGGACCCTCTTTGTTAAGGTGAAATGTGATTGGGTTATGAACTAGATATGAAACCTCTTCATATGATCCTTATGTGAATTACTCTATGTGAACAAAGACTAGCACCGAGTGAGTATGGTTAGGGGAGTAGATCTTGTTAAGGATGTGGCTAGCGTACCAAGAAACCCGTCATATTTCTTAACTATGTTCCTACATGGGATGTGTCCTAGTTCTACCATTGGCAAGTAGAACACCCTCCATCGGAGTAGGTTATAACTCCGGATTTCTTTGATAGATACCATGGTTTATGTCGGTTATTGCCGAATCTCATCATATGACATACATGCTATTGTTGGACGAGTTCTATGAAGTTTAGGTAGTGGTGTGGGACGCTATCTAGATATTGCACAAATAGGCTTGGAAGATGTTAATGCGTGAGTCCCTAGGTCTTCTCCAAGACCATTAATTGTATGTCCTTAAGTGTTGAATTTCTTGTAAATGATTTATGGACTTTAATGACTTAAATAAAGAATTGTTAGTTTAAAAGGTATCTATCTAGAGTAGCTTTGAGAATTGCTTAGGTAGGCTTGGAAAGGGTGTATGGGCGTTCTCTTCATGTCTTACTTAGGTGATTCTTATAGTAATTCTAGTTAGGGAGTCTAATTGTTAAAATGAGAAATGATCTTATATAAGGTAGAGTAAAGGATAACTTTAGTATGTATGAAGGGATTGTATGTACGATCGCTTCATAACTCACTCAAGTGAACCTTAGAATAACCTTTGGTATGATGGTCTCATGTTTTAGTGAATTGGTGTGATATATGATGTATTGGAATAACTTATTTTAGGTAGTCCTAGGGATCATCTAGGTGTGTGTGAAGGGGTTGTATGGCCGGCCGCTTCATATCTTACTTAGGGAGTCTTAGGATAACCTTAGTAGGGAATCCATTTGAGTTTTTTTTTTATGTCTTTTGATGTGGTTTTGATGTTACTTTATGATATGTGAAATTATATGTAAAGTTACTGTAAGGTTACTGTAAGATTTTGATGTATTGAGTATAATTTGGAACGTGTCTTATATTGTAATTATTGAGTTGGTTGATGTTTCTTAAACTATCTTAAGAAAGTTTTATATCAAAATATCATGAAAGCATGTTTCTACACTAAATGTCCCTTTTTCATGGTTTTTGCGTGGATTCCATACTTAGTGCATCTAATGTGCTAAACCCTTTTTTTCCCTATTTGACTAAAATGTAGGGAATTGGAAGTATTGATATGCTATGGAGGATCGATAGATTTCTAATGGTTGAAGATGAAGTATTAGTGAGTCCTCGTAGATTTGAGGACAATACCCACATGTTCCTCATTGTCTTAGTCTTTATGTTTATGTTGTGCATAGGCTTAGTCCCAAATGTTGTATACTCAAAAGTATAGATTGTTTAATGAGATATTGTAAAGGTTTATTGCTTTAATGAAAGTCTTCCATTTTCGTATGTTATTTAAAGAGTTTTTCAAGTATGAAAATTAAATACTTACTTACTTTAGAGTGTATATTATGCAATGAATGATACAAGTTGCTTAAGTGAGACTTCTCAGAGTCTCATATGCCGTGTTTCAACTTGAGCGATGCCCTATATTCTAGGGTGTACTTGTGGGTCGTGATATGTAATTTCTCTAAAATTAACATTCAGTTGGGTTATCACCAATTAAGGGTGAAAGAAGATGACAGTCCATAGATGGTTTTTCGAAATCGGCATGGTCATTATGGGTTTTTAGTGATATTATTTCGGTTGACTAATGCTCCGATAGATTCCATGGATTGTATAAATAGGGTGTTCAGCCAATATCTTAATAAGTTTATTAGTGTGTTCATTTAGGATATTTTGATCTATTCAATAAGTGAGGATGAGCATATCGATCAATGGAGGATTGTGTTGCAAATTCTTAAGGACCAACAATTCTTTGAAAAGTTTAGATAATCTGAATTTCGATTAAGGTTCATAGGATTTCTTTGCCATATTTTTTCAAGGAAGGGTATTTAGTTAGATTCTAAGAGGATGGATGCGGTCAAGAGTTGGCCTAGACCTGCAACCCCTTCGGATATTAGAAGCTTTTTGGGTTTGGCCAATTACTATTGAAGGTTTGTTGAGCGGTTTTCTTCCATTGCTTCTTCGTTGATGTATTTGACTCAAAGAAGGAAAAATTTATATGGTACAAGTCTTATGAAAAGAGTTTTCAAGAGTTAAAGGACAAACTTACTTCTATTCCGATGTTTACTTTACTGGATGGTACATATGGTTTTATGGTGTATTTGGATGCCTCTATAATTGGGTTGGGATGTGTGTTTATGAAAAATCGTTAAAATCGTTAAGTTATTGCATATTCTTCAAGGCAACTTAATATCTATGAAAACAATTATCCAACATATGAACTTGAATTAGTAACAGTTGTGTCTGCCTTAAATATATGGAGGCATTGTTTGTTTGAGGTTCATAATGATGTTTTCACAAATCACAAGAGTTTGCAATATGTGTTAAATCAAAAGGGTTTGTATCATCACCAAAGAATGTGACTTGAGTTGTTTAATAATTATGACACGAGTGTTATATATCACCCCAGTAAAGCTAAAGTGGTAGTCGATACTCTTAGTCGGTTTTACATGGGTAACAATCCACATATTTAGGAAGAAAATAAAGAGTTGGTTTGAGATATTCATAGATTGGCTCGGTTAGGTGTTCAATTAGTAGATTCAATCAAGGGTGGTGTTATGTTTCATAATGGTTCTGAACCATCTTTTGTGGTGAATGTGAAAGCCAAGCTATGTCTTGATCCAATTTTGACAAAGTTTAAAGAATCGGTGCTTAAGAAATCTGTTGAGGCTTTATCCCAAAAGGGAGATGGTTTGCTTAGATATCAAGTTCATTTATGTGTTCTAAATGTGGATGAATTAAGGTAATATATTTTGAAAGGATCTCATTATTCTCGGTGTTCCATTCACCCAGGAGCCACCAAGATGTAGTATAATTTGTGGGAGGTCTATTAGTTGGGATAAAGAAGGATGTTCCAACAAGTAAAGGTTGCGCATTTAAATAGGGAGGCTTATCCCAAGACATTACCATTCCTACTTATAAGTGGGAGGACATAATTCGATTTGAGTGATAGTAGATCGGATGAAGAAATCAACTCATTCCTTCCCATTAAGATTTATATTTGGTGGAGGACTATGCCAAGATGTACTTAAGATAGGTGGTAAAGTTACATGGAGTGCCTCTGTCCTTTATTTCCAATCATTTTAACCGAATAACTTCCAAGTAATAGAAGTCATTCCGAAAAGGTCTTGGTACTAAGTTAATCTTAGAATGAATTTCATCCCCAAACTGAAGGGGAAATGGAGCGTACTATCAAAACTTTGAAAGATATGGCGAGAGCTTGCGTGATTATTTTTAAGAGTAATTGGGATGACCATTTCCCTATATAGGTATGACTCAAATTGAGGCTCTTAATGGTAAGAGGTGTAGATCCTTTATATATAGGTTTGAGGCGGGTGAAGTTTCCATAATAAGTTCTAAATTGGTTAATTAGGCTTTAAAAAATATTTGACTCATTAGAGATGGTTGAAATGACCTGAAGCTAACAAAAGTCATATGTTGATGTTTGAAGAAGGTATCTTTAGTGTAGTGATGAGTCTAGGTAAGAAAGGGAAGCTTAGTCTCCGTTTTGTAGGCCCATAAGATTTTGAGATGTGTTGTTAAGGTAGCTTGTGATCTTGATTTTCCAAATGAGTTTGAATTGGTTAATACGGTTTTCCATGTCTCTATGTGGAAAAGGTTTGTTGAAGATCCAACATTTATAGTTCTTTCAGGTGGTTTGGAGGTAAATAAAAACATTTCATATGAGGAAGTTCTGGTTGAGATGTTAGAGCGGTAAGTTTAGAAGTTTAGAAACAAGAAATTGCCTCCGTGAAAGTGCTATGAAGAAAATTATATAGTGTAAGGTTCTATTTGGAGGCCGAAGCCGATATGATGTCCTATTATCCTTATCTTTTTCCTTCTACTCCGACTCTAATTTGAGGTAATGAGTTCCTATTTTCTTGTACTATGTTTTGGAGTTATGTGTTTCCATGATTTCCTTATGTTATGCATGTTCATGAAAAACTTGTGTTTTGAAGAAAATGAGTTTACATGATTGATTTTCTTCATGTTATTGTGCATTGAGTATTAGTTGCCTATAGACTTTAGGAGATGATATGATGAATATGATTTAGCTATGATTTTGAGTATGAATTGCATAGGCTTCATGTAATTGTGTTAAGAATGCTTTTAGCTTTGAGAAGGAAGTTCCCCCCATAAAGATGAGAAATTTTAAATTTTATAAATATTGGTTTGTTAGGTATAGTTCCTACTTTCTTTTGGCACGTTGAATATGTTTATCTTGGATTTAATGTTTCTTCCTTAGAAGTGTGCATTTTGATGAGATACATGCATGCTGGGTTGCTAGTCTTGAATCTTTTCCGTTAGAAAGGTTTTTGGAATCTCACTCGAGAATGAATTTTTCTAAGGGAGAAATAATGAAAAACCTCGTATCTAGTAGGCTAAACTAGGGCTAAGTTAGAAGGCAATAGCTAAAAAGGAAGAAAGTTAGGCAAAATTCACCAAGAACTACCTCACCTCACACGACCACCATGAAGATTCGTGGTGAGAACCACGATTCATGGTGTGGTTTGTGGAGGGCTAGGAAGTAGCTAGGTTACACTGCCCCAAACAAGGACCTTCCCCAAGAGCCACTTGACGGCTCGTGAAGGCTACCATGATCATGAGAAGGGTCATGATCCTAAGCTAGTCGTAGGGGGAGAAAGGGGTGGCACCGTAGTTACTCTTCCAAGAAATAACGATAGCACCTCAGCTCGAGGTAGGGATCACGATTCTTGGAGCCTCCCATGGTCAAGTGGTAGTGCACTATAGGTTAATGGTTAATTTATCTTTTCTTGTTTTAATTGGATTAAATCCATGTCATTTTGACTAATTCTATGACCCCTATATAAGTTATTTGATCCAAAAACTCATATGTTCAAGACATTATTTCCAAAACCCAAAACAAATCTCGAAAATTGTTTCCTCTCAAATAATTCTCTCTAGAATCTTGAAGAAGAAGAAAGAAGGAGATTCATTCTACGGTTCAAGAACAATCTTCCATGCTTCAATTTCTTTGGTCTTTAATAGTAAGTTAGGATAGTTATCATCCATGAAGTTGTCAAATTATCTAATTTCAAAAGGTAGAACTTTCCAATTTGTTAGGGTTTTCTTCAAAGTTTATTTAAATGATTAAATTATGTTCAATCTAAGTAGGTATTGGCAAATTACTATTATTTTATGATTATATCCACATAAAAGAATTTAAACCCCCATGTTTTCACTTTACGAATCATATGATGTGGGATTTTAAATGTAATAGGATATTTTTATTAAATTAGGCATATATTGCTAGAAGTAAATTATGGGCTATTGCATGTTCTTATGAAGTGTATGCATTTGTTTTAAGGGTGCTTTGAGAGTAACGTACCAATGATGATGTTGTTGTTGTGTCGTTCAAAGTATATTCTCATAAACACATATTAACATCATGTGAAAGGCCTTCTCACATAATGAGGGTTATTAGGTTGAAAGGTTTTCTTACCTAATTGAATCAAAGGCTAAAAACCATTATCAATACATCATGGATAGTGAAGGTTTTCTCATGTATGGTATAAGGAGCTAGTCTACGATAAGATAAGGCAAGACTAAATAAATATTCCGTGGGATTTATGATTAGTACCAAGTGGATATTGATGTAAGATGAAAGCTCCCCCGTAGTAAAAGTTGTGTTTCTAGAAGCAATCTCTTGAGATGAAAACTCTTCCGTGTAGAGGACAGGTTTCTAGTAGCAATCTATTCGATTAGATAGTTGTGATGAGAATATGTCTAGACTTCTGTTATTCATTAACAAAATATTTGGACTTTGAAATGTTGTTTCATTCTTATTGTTATACTTCTCATTTAATGAGAGTTCAATGTCATGTATGGATAAAATAGTATACGTTTGAAAACTAAGGACATCATTTCATGACTAAGAGAATCCAACACGAGCTTGAATGAATATATCACCCTAGAAACTTGATATGCTGGAGACTTGATAGAGCTGAGGGCAAGTCGATGTCATTGATACACTTGTCGCACTCCATAAAGGAATAAAAAAGAAAAAAACAAGTAGGGCTCACTACAGGGAAACATCTACTAAGTAGGTATCATAGGACAACGCAAAATAGAAACTAATATACAATGAATAATAGTATAAAATCAACTATGACACTTAACAGGTAGAAAGAAACAAACAACATGAACAAGTGACAACAACACTAAAGTAAGTACCCAATCAATCATAAAGTCAATCACACCTATGGGAATTCATGCCTCCACACCACGCTCATTTGGGAAATGTATTCTTTGAGATTTGGTACATCAAGTTAATTCAATATCTTTTTCCTTTAATTTTATCGTGTTAGAACATGACACTCGTATCCGATTATATCATGTCGGAATGTGACACTTAGATCCAGTAATACCGTGTTGGAATATGACACTCTGATCCAACCATACCCTGTCAAAATGTGAAAAACCGATCAAATTATACCATGTAGAAATGTGACACTCCAATCCAATTATACGTGTCAATACGTGACACTACGATCCAATTATACCATGTCGGAATGTGACACTCTGATCCAATAATATCATTAATTTATTATTTATTATCACAACTTTCCAATTCATTAACAATACTTCATCAAACCTTCTTTATTCAAGGCATCAGTTCAAATGAGAGGGTTTCAGATTATAAATCTCACAGTCTCAAGATTTCAAATAAACCACACAACCAAGACACACAACCACACAATCAAGTACATAGAGAACTTGATGATATCACTCAATGCATATCATTTACTATTAAGAGTCTTTCTATAAAATAGAATAAAGCATAACCTACCTCCACTGAAGAACCAAAGTCAAGCAAGCTACTTTTCCAATATTTTTCCTTTGTTCAATGTCTACAAACCTTTAAAATCTTTCAAGTATATATCCACAATTTGTATGTTAACGAGTTTATAAACACCCATATTATTCTATGTCTAGGTTATACTCAAAAATTAACCTAATGAATTTCTAAAGTTCAAACCTAAGGTTAAGTCTTACTTCCTCCAATTAGCATAACATTAATAGAATATAATAATTAGATACACCTAATATTTAATTACCTATCTCAATATATAAAAACTATAATTTATAATGTGAAAAGAAAATATAAATATATTAATATTGAAGCCACTGATCACGAAACCAGTGGCAGACGGACTAGCAGCAACCCCTAACCAATTCATATACATCAATTTTTGTTCAATTTATAAACACACACACACACACACACACACACACACAATGCGCGTGCACACACACACATATATAGAAAATTAACCCTCACAAATTTCCCAATCATGATCAATTTAAGTTTGTCCCCCCAAACTCCTAGACTAAAAAGTTATGAACAATGAATAGAGAAAAAATTCAAAGTTTTTGCAAAATTTGATCTTTTTTCCTTCAATTCCACTATATAATATAATCAATAATATACTATCCTTTGTCCAGGTAAAAAATTTTAAGAGTTAAAGGCTATGGTTACTACTTTTGTTTTTCCTTTTTTCTACAAATTATTTTGTAACACCTTGAAAATCCAAAACACATTGTAAATTCTAACATAGGTGTCATGATGTCTAAGTACTGTTTCTAAGTTCATTTTAATGAATATAGGTCATTTAGGAGGTTTAAGAACCAAAACGTCCAAGAACGTCCTTGACGTCCAGGAAGTTCGTTCAAAGGGATGTTAGTGTGCCTTAGCCTATTTGACTAACTTTTAGGAGTCATATATGTACGAAAATTGGTGGAAATGTAGATAATAGGTGTTTGAGTTGTTTGATGATTGAAACGTCTGGGTACGACTCCCCAAGAACCAACCAAGGGTCTTTGAGGAGGACCCTTGTAGTTTGATGCAACATTGCCTGGCGGTATGCATCGACGGGACAGAAGACAGCTCGTGTGTGGATCGACTTGTCCCCACACTTATTCTGGTGGATAAGGACCCTTCACCTGCACAACCTCTGAACTCATCGAAGGAGTGCAGAGGTGGAGCCTACAGTCTGTGTGTGGATTGACAAGGCGTTGATGCCACTGTTGTCCCACACTTAGACAATTGGAGGAAGCCCATTGCCTTCACAGTCTCTAACCAAGACGAGTGAGTATAGGATGGAAGGGTGGATGTCCGTAGACTCACAGACGTCCCATAAGCCGGGTCTCATCAGTGAGGGTCCTAAGTTGCTGCACATTTTTAATTCATTTTATTTAATTAATTAAGTTGTTTAGGGGTTAATTGGGGATTAAAGGGAGAACAATTAAGTTGATTAAGTCCCATTATAAATACCCTCAACCCTCATTAATCTAAAGACAACTCTCAAATAAACTCTCTTTCTTCTCTCTTATTTCTCTCTCTACATGAACTCACCATTGAAGACTAGCAAGGATTAGGGTTTGGGGGCTGGAAAGGGATGAATTTACCATCAAATGGTTGACAAACGTTAAGGTATGGGATCTATTCAACTTTGAGACTCTTTCCTCAAAGGGTTCCTTCAAAAATGGATTTCAAAAGTTGGGTTTTCTTATGGGTTTCATTCAGTTACGAAATTGAAGTTATGAATTGATTTGTTGATGATTTCTTTAGGTTATATTGAGTATATTAACATGTAATTCAACTTTTTTATCATAATTTTTTGTCGTTTGGTATATATTGAAGAATATAATGCTCCATCCCTAACCCTAGGTAATGATCATGACCTAGTTGTATTGTGATCATTCAATTGAGTTGGTTGTTGACTTTATTAGTTATTATGATTAAGTTAAGATGAATTATAGGCCTATCATTCTAGTTCTTGAGATGCGATTAAGGTTATGAATTATAATGTGAAATTAGCCTATGTATGTTGTCTCAAGTTGTGATTTACAATTGAATTGTGTTATACAGATGCAGTTGGACTTGTTATCTTATTTTTTATCATTGTGTGATGATGTTACTCCCAAAATTGGGTTGATTTTGCAGGTTGATGGTAAGACCTTGATATAGACTATGAGGAAGAGTTGGTAAGTCTTAGAATCATTATCTTTATTTCCAATTGTGATTAATTGTTATTAAGTTATGATATTACATTGGAGTATGCCTTATAGTAGGATTATAGGGTGGTATGATGTTGAATTGAAATGTCTTGACTATGTTGTGAGGTTAATTATTGTGTATGCGATATAAGGATGGTGAAAACTTTAAAGGTGCCTAGATATGCCATGGAATGCTAATGCGTTAACCTCACTTATATGAATTGTGATGAAAGGACTTATAGTCATAAAATTTTTATCGAACTATAGATGATGATTATTATACAAGGGGTAGACCCTATGGCCTAAATTCAGCTATAATTGATAATTAAAGGCTTAAAGACATTTTAAAAAGGGACTCTAGCTTAGCAACGAGTGAACTAGATTGAGGAGTGTCCCTTCCCACATAAGGAAGGTAGGAACACTATATTGCTCTTGAGATTGGAGACCATAATGCATGGCGTATAAAGAGGGTCCCAACTATATATCCTAGTTCTTGAACTATATTTCCCCCATAGGAATACTAGCTAGTGGATCCACACAGTTTCTATGTTTCATGTTTTGGTACTACCTTGGCAAGTAGTCCACCATCTTTTGGTGTAGGGTTTTATGACACTAGATTCCACCCTATCTCATGTCATCTATGTCGGTTAGGTCAAGATGTTCCCAAAAGGTAAAATGAATTAAAGGACTTGAACTCTAACTTGGATAACCTTAGAGGTCCAGCTTGGTGTATGTAGGGGTATGGGACTCTACCTAAAAATGACACTAGTTAGCCTTGCGGGGAGTCTTAGGAGGAGGTTCTTATATATGTTTATGTTATGATAATATATGATATATATATGATAACCATGGCACATTATTGATACTATATGTTGATTACCTCATTTATGAATATTCCTTGGGTTGTAATGTTAATATATGATGAAATGTAAACCTAAATGCGTTGATATGTAAAGTTGGACTTAAGGCATGTTTTTTGTTGAGGATACTTTATTGAGAAAGGTTATGGGCTTTGATTGGTCAATTCACTTGTTTACTTGATAAGGACTCGTGAGTAGTTGTCTTGCTTATTATGATATGTTTAACTCTTATTCATTCTTGTGATATTGTTCCTTGATGTTAGGGTTGTAGTAAATCATGGTTTTCAAGTATGTCGGGATAAGTATTACTTGTTGAGATAATAGTTTGGATGGTTGATATGACTTACTTGATTCTGCATCAAGTCCATTAAGTGGTAATTTATCATGTTTTGACAAAATTCCTTTTTAGCATGTTTTGCTTTTGTATGTGCATAAGATCCCATACTTAGTACATGCGGAGTACTAACCCCATTTTCTTCACTTTTTTACAAATATTTCATGTTCCGGTCGTTGAAGTGTTTCGAAGGCGATATTGTTGAAGGCTTGTATTCTTCCTTTCATCCAAGTAGGGTAGATCCTCAACTTTCGAGGGCAATGCCATCTTGTAGCTTACGGATTTTGTTATGAGTTTATTGACTCCTTCATTTCTTACCTTTTAATTGAGTATTGTACTTCTGTATGACCTATACACGGTCTTGTTGGATTGATATAAGGGCTATGCCCATATCATATTCGTTTAGATGGTATGAGATAAGATAATTGTTGAGATTATTTCTATTTTTTACGTATATGTATATGCAATAAAAGTAGAAGGATACGTAACCTTCCTATACGAAGGGTCAATGTATACTCGATATGAGTATATGTTATGTGTATGTTTAGGTCTATGTAAGCCTCCAAGTAGTGATAATGAAAGTTTTAAATTTTTCCGCATTTTACAACCTATGAATGTAATGACATGAAATTAAGAGGATAGCCTTAGTCCTCAAAAAGGACGACAACGCCAGTTACGTCTAGGGGGTAAATCTAGATGTTACAAACTTGGTGTCATAGCATGAGGTTGAATATCATTGAGTAATTTATCTCTCTACCACTTCTATGTATGTTTGTATTTATAATTGTGAAGCGCGCCACACTTATGAGTAGGAACTTATATGAAGCTTAGGAATCACTTTCTTTATTGGAAATCTTATATCGTGCCAATAGAGTTTACTTATGGTGTGCTTTTACATCTAATCCTATTCTTTTGCTTATAGGAAGCATGAACACTTGAAGGAATGCGGCTGGAATACTTGAAGAGGAAATTGCCAATGCGGGGGCTCCTCCCCATGGTAAGCAAGTTCCTCCATTTGAAGAAGATGATAATGTTGACCAAGCTTAGGTCAATCCTCCACCTTTTACCTATGGAGATATATTGGCTGCGCTCATTCAATTGGCTCAAGCCGCTACCTTTCAAGCCCAGGCCATGACGACCCAAGACAACCGGGAGATTGCTCCCCATCCTCATCAACAAGTCACTACTATGGCTTCCTATCTAATTGACTTTACTCGAATGAACCCTATTACTTTATATGGATCTAATGTTGATGAAGACCCCTAAGAATTCATCAATGAGGTCTACAAGATACTATATGCTATGAGGGTGTCTTCAACTGAAAAGGCCGAGTTGTCCACATACCAACTCAAGGATGTGGCTCAAACTTGGTATGTGCAATGAGGGGATAATAGGTCGTTCAGGTGTGGGTCGGTGACTGGGGAGATATTTAGGCTGCTTTCTAGAGTGGTTCTTCCCTGGAGATGAGGAGGAATAAGGGACGGAGTCAATCTTCTCAAAGGAGGAAAAGAGGTCAATGAGTACTATTTGGAATTCATTAGTTTTTCCAAGATGCTCCTTCTTTGGTTTCCCATCTAGAGACAAATGAGCCATTTAGGGTAGGTAAGGTTGTCGGAGGAGATACAAGAGTAGTGTCTTCGCCATGCTTACATGACAACATGAACATTGCCCTTCTTATCGGTTTATGCAAGAAGGGTTGTGAGGAGGAAAGGGAAAACGAAAAAGTAGAGATGGCTAGGAGCAATTCATTCTGAGGAGGTGGGTTCTTCAAAATAGCTTGAGATACAAGACAAGCCAGATAATAAGAGGGTTATAATCAAGTCCCTTCCAAATTCCCAAGAGCTAGTGTTGATTAGGTTGTCTAACCTAATTTTCGAAGGGAAAAGGTACTAATTCACCAAATGAGAAGCCAACTTGTGGAAAGTGTGGTAAAAGCACTATGGTGATTGCCTTAAGGGGACAAATAATTTCTTTAGTTGTGACAAGAGTGGTCACAAGATGAGAGATTTCCCAAATTTGAAGATTCAAGACAAGGGTAGTTGTCAAGCTCAAGCAAGTGATTCTCCAAGGAAGAACCACTTCTAAGCTCTCTGCTCTAGGGGGAGCAAGAGACCTCTCCCGATGTGGTGATCGATATGTTGAAAGTTTTCTTTCTTGATGTATATTCCTTACTTGATCCCGGCACTACTTTATCATTTGTTACACCTCTAGTAGCAAAAAAGTTTGATATTTTACCCGATATTATGCAAGAACCTTTAATAATGTCTACTCCGATGGGTGAGTCGGTTATTACAAAAAAGGTGTACAGAAATTTTCCAATAATGTTTCCCAATAGAGTTTCTTATGTTGATCTAGTAGAACTCGATATGCTTTATTTTTATATTATATTGGGTATAGATTGATTGCATGCATGTTTTGCATCCATTGATTGTAGGACAAAAGTGGCGAGGTTAAACTTCCCAAATGAACCCATTGTTGAGTGGAATGGGGAAAATTCTATTCCTAGAGGTCGTATTAGTTCTACTCTAAAAGCATGCAAAATGATCTCAAAAGGTTGTATATATCATATAGTAAGAGTCCAAGATCTAGACTCCAAAGCTCCTCCCATTGAGTTGGTACCCGTAGCTAGTGAATTTCCGAAGGTCTTCCCTAATGACCTTCCCGGTATTCATCCCGAACGAAAGTTGACTTTGGCATTGATTTTCTATCGGATACAAATCCTACATGGATTCCTTCTTATCGGATGTCTCCGGTTGAGTTGAAGACTCACCTCAAGGATTTACTAGATAAGGGTTTTATAAGGCGTAGTTTTTCTCCGTGGCATGCTTTGATTTTTTTTGTGAAAAAGAAGGATTAGTCCTTAAAAATGTATATTGATTACCGCCAACTAACCAAGGTCACCATTAAGAATAAGTAACCTCTCCCTCGGATTGACGACTTGTTTGATCAACTCCAAGAGGCGAGTTACTTTTCAAAGATAGACTTGAGGTCAGGGGTATCATCAACTTAGGGTGACAGGGAATTATATACCGAAGATGGACTTTCGGACTAGGTATGGGCATTATGAGTTCTTGGTCATGTCTTTAGGTCTCACTAATGCTCCGGTGGCATTTATGGACCTAATGAATAGAGTATTTCGAAATTACCTAGATTCATTTGTCATTGTATTCATTGATGATATCTTAGTATACTCGAAGAATGAGGATGATCATATGGGTCATTTGAGGGTAGTATTGCAAACCCTTAAAAACATCAATTGTATGCCAAATATAACAAGCGTGGATTTTGGTTGAGGTCGGTGACTTTTCTTGGGCACATAGTCTCTAGTGAGGTACTTGAGGTAAACCCAAGGAAAACGGAAGCGGTGAAAAATTGGCTAGACCATTGACTCCAACTGGCATTAAGAGTTTGTTGGTTTTAGCGGGTTACTATCGGAGGTTCGTTGATGGTTTTGCGTCCATTGCGTCTCCTTTGACCCAAAAGAGTAACATGTGAGAAAAGCTTCCAATTGGTAAAGGATAGGCTTACTTCCGCTCCGGTGTTGACCTTACCGGAGGGCACAAAGGGTTTTGTAGTGTATTGTGACTCATCCCTAGTGGGTTTGGGGTGTGTGATTATGCAACACGGGAAGGTGATAGACTATGCCTATAGGCAATTAAAGGTACATGAGAGAAATTACCCCACTTATGACCTTGAATTAGCGGCCGTGGTTTTGCATTGAAAATTTGGAGGCATTACTTGTATGGGGTTCATGTTGATTTTTTTACTGATCATAAGAGTCTTTAATATGTGTTTACCAAAAGGAGTTGAATCTCTGACAAATAAGGTGTCTAGATTTGTTGAAAGATTATGATATGAGTGTCCTTTATCACCCCGGTAAGGCTAATGTAGTTGCGGATGCCCTAAGTCTTATGACTATGGGTAGTGTATCCCATATTGACAAATCCAAGAAGGACCTTGCAAGGGAAGTACATAGGTTGGCTCGGTTGGGGGTGAGGTTGGAGAGTTCTCTGGATGGAGGTGCTATAGTTCATCAAAACTCCGAGTCGTCTTTAGTGATTGAGGTGAAGTCCTAACAACACTTTGATCTAGCCTTAATGGAGTTGAGAGAATCGATTCTCGGCAAGTTGAATGAATCATTCTCCTTAGGGGGGATGGTTTGTTAAGGTATCAATGGAGATTATGTGTTCCCGATGTAGATAGGTTGAGGGATTAGATCCTACAAGAGGCACATGGGTCCTGCGACTCAATCATCAGGGTCAAACAAAATATACATGGGACCTAAGGGAAAGTATTATTGGCCGGAGGTCTCTAAAAAAGGGACATAGGCGGGAGGTTTGTCACTAACTGACCGAATCGCCAAAAGTAAAGGCATGAACACCTAAGTCGGTTGGCTTACTTACAAGAGATCCTTGATTCCTACGTGGAAGTGGGGAATTAATCCAATAGGATTTATTGTAGGTTTACCTCAGACGTCACGAGTTCAAATGATTCCATATAGGGGGTTGTGGATCGATTGATAAGTCCGCTCACTTATTACCCTTATGGTACATATACAGGGATTATTACAAGAATTTTCATAGAAGAGATTGTGCTGCCGCCAAGGCATTACTTATCCATATATCGGACTGGGGCGCACAACCACATCTAGATGTTGAGGGTAGTTACAAAAGGATTAGGTACATACAGTGAATTGAGCACTACTTTTCATCCCAAAATGGATGGGCAAGCGGAGAGCGTACGATACAAAACCCTTGAAGAGCGGCTTAGGGGTGGCAATTATTGATTTAACGGGAAGTGGGACATAAACATTTACCTTTGGTGTAGTTTTCCTTAATAATAGTTTTCATTTACAATTTCCATGCTCCTATGAATACGTGTATGTAGGAGGTGTTGTAGGTGTCATATTGGATGGTTTGAAGTGGAGTGATCCTCACTTCTTGCGCAAGCAGAGTTGATTTATAAGACTTTGGAAACGGTTCATATCATAAGGACCAGTTGCAAACGGCCTATAGTCGGGAAAGACTTATGCGGTTTCATAGGACGGGATTTGGGTTGAAGAGGTGGATAAGGTGTATTTGAAAATTTCCACAATGAAAAGGGTGGAGATTTGACAAGAAAGGGAAAATTGAGTCCTCGTTATGTGGGTCCAATGAATCTTTCAAAGGTTTGTAAGTTGCCTATGAAGGAAACTTCCTAGTAATTGGCTTCGGTCATACGGTTTTCATGTGTCTATGTTGGAAAGTGTATCGGTTGATCCCGGAGTCATTCTCCTATTGAGGGTCTTAGTTTCAAGGATAACATCACTTATGAGGAATTCCTGTTCAAATTCTTGATAGCACAAGACAGAAGTGTGCAGGAATAACGAGGCTGGTAATTTTGGAAAGGTTCGTATCGAAAAATATCATCTAGTTGGGGGCTTTTGCAACATGGGAGGCGAGGACAACAGAAGAATCCCGTACCTCATTTTTTGAGAATTAAAGTTAGTCGTTCTTTTAATAATATAATATGACTAGGAAAATTGAAAGTTTCTTGACTTTTTGGAAGACACTTGTGACACAGTTTTATTTTTTGAAAAATTTAATGTGAAGTTACTATAGTATTTCTCTTAAAAATATGAATTTTTGCTTTTTGCTTGTTTTGAATTATGATGCGCATTTTGATATGGTGAGACTTTATGAAATGATAGGTATCATGTTCGTAAGTTGAACTTTGAGCTAATTGACTCATGTAATGTATGTTGAGCTCAAAAGTGTTATGAGAAGGAAATGCCTCATGATAAAGTGTTTTGAGCCTTATGCGTGGTAATATGAGTTTTGATATTTGCCTTGTTGAAATGACATGATTTATGTTGATTGGTTGGGCTACTAGTCTTGAGTCTATTATTTCCTTCAAAAGAATTTTAGTGTCATTGGGGGACGAATGTTTCTAAGCGGGGGATAAAATAACACCTTGAAAATCCAAGACACATTGTAAATCATGACATAGGTGGCATGAGGTCTAAGTAATGTTTCTTAGTCCATTTGAATGCATATAGGTCATTTAGGAGGTTTAAGAATCAAAACGTCGATGATGTTCGGGAAGTTGGTTCAAAGGGATATTAGTGTGCCTTAGCCTATTTGACTAACTTTTAGGAGTCCAAAATGTACGAAAATAGGTGGAAAGGTAGAGAATAAGTGTTTGAGTTGTTTCATGGTTAAAATGTCCGGTTACAACTTCGCAAGAACCAACCAAGGTCCCTTGAGGAGGACCCTTGTAGTTTGATACAACACTGCCTGGTAGTGTGCATCGACTGGATAGAAGACGACCCATGTATGGATCGACGGGGAGTCTATGCCATCGTCGTCCCACACATAGGATGGTGGAGAAGGACCCTTCACCCACACAGCCATGACACTTCATTGCGGGAGTTAGAGGTGCATGCTACGTCAGTGTGTGGATTGAAGGGGGGCTGGTGTCATACCACTCGTCCCACACTTAGAAATTGGGAGGAAACACTCGCCCTTAAACAGTCTCCTGAACAGACGACGGAGGGAAGGACGAAGGGGGGGATATCCGTTTGTCTCATAAACGGCCCGTAATGGGTCTCGTCTTTGAGGGTCCTAAGTGGTTGCACATTTAATTCAGTTTATTAATTAATTAAGTGGTTTAGGGGTTAGTTGAGATATTAAAGGGATAAAATTAAGTTTATTACCCAGTCCCATTATAAAATACCCTGAACCTCATTAAAACCTAAAGAACTCTCAAATAACTCTCTTCTTCTCTGTATTATCTTTCTACATGAACTCACCATTGAAGACTAGCAAGGATTAGGTTTTAGGGGTTGGAAAGGGAACGCATACACCACCAAATGGTTGGACAAACGTTAAGGTATGGGTTCTATTCACTTTTTGAGACTCTTCTCAAAGTTTCCTTCAGAAATAGATTTCAAAAAATGGAGTTTTCTTATGAGTTCATTAATTATGGAAATGAAGTTATGAATAGTTATGATGATTTCTTAGGTATATTGAGTATATTAACTTAATTCAACTTTATTATGGTAATTGTTCCTGGTTTGGTATAAATTGAAGGAAAGAATATGATCCTCATTCCTAACCTTAGGTGGTGATCTATAGTTGATCATTGCAATTGAGTTGTGCTGATTGATTACGATCTTATGGTGTTATTGTGATCACATTAAGATGTGAAATAGTGGCCCATCATGATGTTCTTGAGATGGATTTAGGTTATAATTATATGTTAAATTAGAGCATAGTCTCTTTTCCTTCAAGATTGTGATGTAGAGTTGAATTTGTTAGTTAGAGAGCAATTGGACTTGTTATCTTATGATTTATCAGTGTGATTGATGTTACTTCCCGAAATTGTGGTTGATTTATGGGTGATGGTAAGAAACGTTATGATAGACTATGGGAGGAAAGACTTGTAAGTCTTAGAATTTCTATATCTTTATTTTCAATTGTGATAATTGCGTTAAGTCATGATATACATGGTGTATGCCTTATACTAGGATTATAGGTTGGTATGATGTTGATTGAAATGAAATGATGACTATGTGTGAGGTTAATTAGTTGTATGTGATAGAAGGATGGTTTTGGTCCAGTTTTAACGTGCTTGATATGACATGGAATGTAATGTCTTTATTTAAACCTCACTTATAGAACTATAATGAAAGGAACTTAAGTCATTACTTTTTTTTTATCGAAACTATTTGAGATGATTATTATACAAGGGGTAGACCCTATGGCCAAAATTCAGCTATAATTGATAATTGAAGGCTTAAAGACATCTCAAAAAGGGATTCTAGCTTAGGACGAGTGAACTAGATTGAGGAGTGTCATTTCCCACATAGAGAAGATAGGAGAACTATATTACTTTTGAGATTGGAGACTATATCTCCTATAGGGTCCCAACTATATCTCCAAGTTCTTGAACTATGTTGCCCCATTAGGAATGCTAGCTAGTGGATCCACGCAGTTGCTATATTTCATATTTTGGTACTACCTTGGCAAGTAGTCCGCCTTCTTTCGGTGTAGGGTTTTATGACACAGGATTCCACATTAGCTTATGTGGTCTATGTCGGTTAGGGAAATATGTTCCCAAAAGTTAAAAGGATTTAAGGACTTGAACTCTAACTTGGATAACCTAAGAGGTCTAGCTTAGTCTAGGTAGGGGTATGAGACTCTACCTAAACATTGCACTAGTTAGCCTTGTGGGGATCTTAAGTGGAGGTTCTTATATATGTTTATGTTATGATAATATCTGATGTATATATGATTACCATGACACATTGTTGATACTATATGTTGATTAGTTCATTTATGAATATGCCTGGGTTGTAATGTTAATATATGATGAAATTTAAACCTAAATGAAATGATATGTAAAGTTGGACATTGATCATCTTTTCTTGTTGAGGGTACTTGATTAAGTAAGGTTATGTGACTTTGCTTGGTCATTGCACTTTTTGACTTGATAAGGACTTGTGAGTAGTTGTCTTGCTTATTATGATATATTTAACTCTTATTCATTCTTGTGATATTGTTCCTTAATGTTAGGGTTGTAGTAAATCACGATTTTCAAGTATGTTGGGATAAGTATTGACTGTTGAGATAATAAGCATGTTTGGTTGGTTGATATGACTTACTTGACTTTTGCATTAAGTCCCTAAAGGGTTAATTTGTCATGTTTAGATAAAAAAACCTTTTTAGCATGTTTTGCTTGTGTATGTGCATAAGATCCCATATTTAGTACATGTGGAGTACTAACCCCATTTTCTTCCTTTTTTCCCAAACATTTTAGGTTCCGGTCGTTGAAGAGTTTGGAAGGCAATATTGTTGAAGGCTTGGATTCTTCCTTTCATCCAAGTATGGTAGGTCCTCAACTTTCGAGGTCAATGCCATCCTCTAGCTTACGGATTTTGTGATGAGTTTATTGACTCTTTCATTCCTTTCCTTTTAATTGAGTATAGTACTTTCGTATGAACTATATATGGTCTTGTTGGATTGATGTAAGGGCTATGCCCATATTGTGATATTCGTTTAGATGGTATCAGATGAGACAATCCTCTAGACTATTTCTATATTTAACATATATGTATATGCAATAAAAGTAGAAGGTTACGTAACCTTCCTATACGAAGGGTCTATGTATACTCGATATGAATAGATATTATGTGTATGTACAGGTCTATGTAAACCTTTAAGTGGTGATAATGAAAGGTTTATATTTTTCCGCATTTTCAACATATGAATGTAATGACATGAAACTAAGAGGCTAGTCTTAGTCCTTAAAAAGGACGACGATGCCAGTTACGTCTAGAGTCTAAACCTGGAAGTTAAATATTTACAATACTAATTATTATACATACCTAATTATAAATTAGTAAAATGACACACTATTAATTTTAATGTTATCTTCTTTAACCACCAACTATATTAATTATTAAAACTATCCCACTAAATTCATAATTGTAGTTACGGATAGTATTAAATACCCATTTAGAGTCTGTAGTAAAGTATTTTATGAAATTAAAAGTAGTACTCAAAATAACCAAATGGGTCATTACGTTATATACCAATTTACCCATTGCTCGTCCTCAAACAATCAGTAGAAGGTTAGGGTAAGAAAGGTAGTTTCCTCAACAATTTATTCAAAATATTAGTACCCAAGGTGTCATATACAATATTATGAACCAGCCAATTGGAGATCTACACCTCCTCTCATACAATGCCTCAAATGGGGTCATCTTAATAGTCTAGCGATAACTGTTGTTGTATGTGAACTTAACAAACAACAAAACTATTCCCAAGTGAACTTTTCAACTGAGCGGTTCTCCAACTAGTCCTTGGCACAATCATTAGGACAAATGTTATCTAACTTAACCATGTTAAGATCGTTAAAAAGTAATGGATAAAATCAGGAGTGAACGTAAACCAACCAACCACACACCCACATTGCACAAATCATTACAGATCTTATAAAGATTACATCCTCAGAACATAATATTTTCTCGAGCTTAAGCTATAATAATATGATTTTTAGACATCAAGCTATCATCAAAGGGAATCAAACTCAGCTGATCCAAAGAAGGAAATGATCAGTACCCACAATCGAGTGATAAACCCAAGCATACAGAACCTCTAACAATACTATCGAAGTGCCTAGATAAGTTGCCATTCAAAACCCTTAAGAACGACAAAACAAATCACAACGGTCGCCACATTCAATCAGATATAGCCAAAAATGATATCGATGATGAGATAGGTCAGAAGTCTATTGAACAAATGCAAATTTTCATTGTAGCTCTTCTATAAATTGTCATTAGCAAAGTTGTGTGTTTCAAATAACTAGTATACTTTATCTATCCCCCAACAACACCAAATCTTCCATAGTTGGAATGAAAAATCCTAACCAAGGATGCCACCCTACCAGGATGACCATCATAGAATCGATACACCCGATCCACTACTTGAGATTCATACATAGAAGCAAAAACACACACGGACGTAGAAAGTGAATCATATTATAAACCGTGCCGAAAATGAAGTAATTGGTCACATGAGAATGTACAGAACAAGGTCGACTAACTCTAGATACTCCTTCCGTAGTGTCCATATCAAACATTTTCATTCATCTTACTCTATCTCTTTGATTTTCTAGCTACCCACAATCACTAATTTAGTCCTATAATAAGTAAAAACATTCTTGGTTTATCGAACCCCACATCCACTGAAGTCAACAAACTTAATACAAAAAAAATATCATAACCCACCGATCATTTACATTACTCTCAAATCATCATTAGTTTCAAAGTATTCTTATCAAATGTTTGTTCAAACTATTGTTATATCTGTTTTTATTTAAGATTTTCATGTACAATACGAGTCCCAAACAAGTCTGATAGCACTAATTTCAAAATTGATAGTACCTTTCCATCAAGATAAACCTATTAAATCATACCCAAAGTGGACTCCACATCACTTCCACACATTATGCTTTAGCTACTATTCCAAACCATCACATACCTCATGCCAATACTTAGGGAAATTCTTGGTCACCCAAATTATTCTGTGTACTATAAGCTCAAAACTTCAATTAACCATCAAGTATCTATATAACACATCATCACATTCTATATAGTCCCATCAATATAGTAGTATTAGTCCAATTCTAAATTCTTAATAACCCTATAAAATTATATATCACCTTATACACCATTCTTAAGTCATCTATCATAATCTGAGTAATCTAACCCCAAGTGAAACACTAAATTTTTCATAACTTACTGTCTGTACACTCAAACCAAAACTGGATTTTTATAAAAATCAATGATAAAATCCTAGTAAATTAGTACCAAACTAGTTCACATCTCACAATCATATCTAAATTCATAGGAATAAATTAATACAACCTTCAACTACACTCCAAGGGGTTATACGAGATGTCTCATTTGTTCACTTTCTCAAATTCTTCCCAGTATGCAAAATTCTAAATATCTCAACCCTTTATTATATCTAACTATTTTTAATTTCTCTTACTTACCGATCTCATTCTTTTACCACCAACCCATGTTGTTTTACTTCATACTCCAAATTGAAACTCCGAGGGAGACCCTTCCTTAGATCCTTTAACAATCAAATGTAACATACTTTACGACTCCAATCATGTGTAAGTCCTTTCAAATTATAGATACCTAATGCAATCAATCATTTATTACCTTACAAAGTTATACCTTGAAAAAACATATCACCAGGAATGCAGACTTATAATGGAAAATTGGAAATGTGAATCCAACTATGTAACTCAATGCTCTTATCTATCTATATTTTCTTATTCTTTGAAGAATTTTATGAATTCTTGTATCCTAACTTATCATTGATTGCCTCTCTATCAACCTTACTGTATCCTTTAATAAACATCTAACCACACTCATTACTAAATTCAACACTACAACAATACTTATCACTCCACTTGAAAATACATTTGTAGTCCTTGCAATCAGAGAATATATTCCTACTATCATCTATTTCTTGAGGCTACACATCACATAAATTTTATCTTATTTTAATTATTAGTCTAGCTTTTTAAAGTTCTATTAAGTTAGTGCCCCCAACATCTTGTAGAACATGCCATATAACCCCATTATTAACTAAATAGCAGAAAATCACAACCTTAGACACTTGCAGGTCTTTATTACCATACAAAATTCATTTAACCAACAAATCCTTACTATACAGTTTCATCTCAATCGCATTTCCTCACAAACTCTTTTTACCATCATGCTCCAATTAACTCTTGTCATCACGAGGAAGTGAACCTTTTCCTTGAATTGAAACATTAAAATCAGGTAGATTGATTAAATTCAAGAGACTAACCCAATTTTACACGCACTTTTTATCTAAAATTTCCAATTTACTCCACCCAAAGTATACTCACTAGGACTTTGTTTCCACATAAGTTTGTCATTTTAGTATCAATCTACCTATTGAAGCTTAATATAAAATCACAATTCCTCATTCAAACCATCAAGATACATTTCACAACCTAAATGTATTAATATTGTATCAAGGATCCGTCACAATTTTTTTTTAAAAATAATGCTTAATCCAAACGTCTGTAGTAATAAACTAGTTGGTTTCTCAAATGTGAATGCAACACTGAATCTCGTTATCTAAACATGTCATACCATTAATAATTCCTTAAATAGTTAGTATTAACACTTGACAATCGACGAATTCATTTCCACGTAACACTAGTACTGTCAAAGGCCATTAAATTCATCACTAGAATACATTATACTTATTGAGAAGATCGTTATCAAATAACCCACACATTTTTACCCATTAGATGACTACAAAATATTATCAATTTTTTTCTGTCTCTAGCTCAAGCAATTTGATTTACTTCTTAGATCAAGTCAATAGAAAAAGTAATACACATCATAACCCTAACCAAGTAAGCATCGATGACCCTCTCTGATATATAATCAATCCACGGAATCGTAGTAAAGGTTCTAACCTCAATTGGCACAACCTATCATTATTTGCAAAACAACCCATGCATGTTATGAAAACTTTACTAACTCTATTTTCAAAAGAAATGGTGTTCATTTTCTAGTTATCTCTGACGAAACTTGTATGTCACAAACTTAACACTAAGCCTCTCCACTATATTCATTGTATGAAGCAGCTCCACACAATCAACAATAAAGCATAAATATCTTCATGATTAATAGACATGAAGAATGGGGGTTTTAACTTTAAAAACTAAATAAAAAGATCATACTAGTCGGTAGTCATTACATGCCTAGAGTGAATAAAGAAAACATATCTATATCTAAGGACGCATCCTCTCTGGTTAGAGTTGGTGTTTCCAATTCTACTACTCTAGTACTAGCCATATGCAAAATACAGTTTAAAAGGCTAGATACAAATTTGTATCACCTAGATACCAATTAGATTCAATAAGTAGAATAAAAGAAAGAATGAATGAAGTTTTCCTAAAGTCCTATATCCTCTCGAAAAAAGTAAAGACGTCTCCATACCTTTCCGCAACACTCTCCTTGTGTGATGAGATCACAAAACCTAACAATATGATACCAAGTTTGTCATGACCCAAAACGCATTGTGAGTGACACCTAACATAACCTCCTAGGTTGGTGAACCAATAATTTTAACCCGCAACTTATATTTTTCATTCAAATTACAAAATACTAACCATAATGTGGAATCTTTAATTTTATTAGTGTAAGAAACAAAAATTCGTTATAGTCTACTATATGTCATTCCCAAAACTTGAAAGTCATCACATCAATGACATCTTATCTTCAAATATTATCCAAAAGTATTAAAAACAACAAAATAAATTAATAAAATAGTTTATGTTTGAAAAGTAAGGACATCATTTCATGACCAAGAGAATCCAACAAGAGCTTGAATGAATATCTTACCCTAGAAACCTTATATGATGTAGTCTGACTAGAGATGAGGGAAAGTTGAAGTCATTGATACATTCACTTCACTCCACAGAGTAAAAACAAAGAAAAAACAAAGAAAACACAAGTAGGGCTCAATACAGGGCAACACATACTGAGTAGACATCATCGGCCAACCCAAAATAGAAACTTATACAATGAATAATAATATAAAATAACCTATGACACTTACGCAGGTGGAAAACAACAAACAAGATGAACCACTGACAACAACACCAAAGTAAGTACACAGTCAATCAAAATATTAATCACACATATGGGGACTCATACCTCCAAACCACGCTCAATTGGGAAATAAGTTCTTTGAGATTGGGTACATTAAAGTAATTCAATATATTTTCCCTTTAATGTTGCCGTATCGGAATGTGACACTCCTATCCAATTATACCGTGTCAGAATGTGACACTCCAATCTAATAATACCATGTCAAAATATGACACTCCGATCCAATCATACCCCGTCAGAATATGACATTCCGTTCCAATTATACCGTGTCTGGACGTGACACTATGATCCAGTAATACATGTCAGAATGTGACGCTTTGATACAATTATACTATGTCCAAAACGTGACACTCCAAAATGTTTACACATTATATCATTAGTTTGTTATTTAATATCATCACTTTACAATTCATTAACAATATTTAATTAAACCTTTTTTTATTCAAGGCATCGCTTTGATAAAGAGAGTGTCATATTATAAATCTCACAGTCTGAAGATTTTAGACCAATCACAAACCACACAACCAAGATAGACAACAACACAATCAACTACATAGAGAAATTCACAATATCACTCAAAGCATATCAATCACTATTAAGAGTCTATCTATAAAATAGAATATACAATAATCTACCTTCATCGAAGAATCGAAGTAAAACAAGTTACTTCTCCAATATTTTCCATTTGTTCAATGCCTCCAAACCTTTCCAATCTATCAAGTATGTATCCATAATTTGTAAGTTAACGAGTCTATAAACACCCATATTATTCTATGTCTAGCCTAGACTAAAAAATTCACCTAATACTATAATTAGTTTCGTAAAGTTCAAATGTAAGGGCAAGTCTTAATTCCACATATTAGCATAACTTTAATGGAATTTAAATAATTAAATGCACCTAATATTCAATACCTATATCAATATATCAAAACTATAAATTATAATGTGAAAAAAATATATTAATATATAAAATAACGTAAGCCACTAGTCACAAAATTAGTGGTAGATTGACTAGAAGCAACCCCAACCGAATTCCTATACAATAGTTGTTGTCCAATTATACACACACGCAAAGACACACACATATATAAAATTAACCCTCACAAATTTCCCAATCATGATCAATTAAAGTTTGTCCCCTCAAACCCCTCGACTAAATAGTTACGAACAACAAATAGAAAACTAACTCAAAGTTTGATTCCTTTTACCTTCAATCCCACTATATAATATAATTAATTTTATAATATCCTTTTTTGAGGTAAACATCTCAAGAGTTGAAGTCTATGGTTATACCTTGACTTTGATTTCCTCGAGTTATTACAAAGTTGTTGTAACACTTCTGTTTTTCTTTTTTTTTCCCTACAAATTATTTACTATCTTAGCTATTATATATACCTAATTATAGAGTAGTGAAATTTCCCACTATTAAATTTAATATTATCTTCTTTAAAAACAAATTACACTTATTATTAAAACTACCCAACTAAATTCATACTTGTAGGTACAAATAGTCCTAAACACCCATTTAGAATCTATCTGAAAGTATTTTATGAAATTAGAATTCTAGTACTCAAAAAGACTAAATGGGTCGTTACACTTGTAGTTGCTGTTTTCTTTTCCTAAGATTGACCCTTATATATAAATGAAAATTCTGGATTCTATAATGTTTAGATAGTTTGAATTATAAAATTTCTTAATATAATCACTAATTATTTTGGAATAAATTTAAATGAGGGTATATTATCTTGAATTTGATGTTGTTTTTGGATTTGATCTAATATTAGCCAAATATTTTGAGTCAATCTTTTCCTTCAAGGAAAATAATTAGTGTTTTTTAGGTTTGAATAAGTAGTATCCACAATACATGCTCATAAGTTTATAGCAGACACGTTTCTTATGGAATTACATTTTTTTTTTCAAATTTTGGAAGAAATTATATTTAGTAGAAATTTTATACTACTTTCAAATATTTTACAAACTAAATCCTACCTAATTGTTCTTTTATTAATATATGATTCGCACCAACTTATTACTTGACCCTAAGTGAAATATTTTTATAAATTAGTTTGAAGTGAAATTCAATATTCCATAATTGTACTATTAATAATCAAAATATTGTGTTTACACAAAATAGAAAAATTAAAAGATAAATTTTATTATTCGAAGGAAATGTTTAGTCATGACCCGAAAGCTCAAATTATGATGCCCCAATTATAAAAATCCACTACTATTGAAGATAACCCATACCCTTGAATGACAAGTAATGGGTTTTAGGATAGAAATAAAGCAAAAGACAAAACTAAAATATTGACCAGAAAATAAAGAATAAATCAGCACAATATATATATATATATCTAATATATATATATATATCTGTGTGGGGGTTGTGTGTGGTGTTGTGTGTGGTGTTTTGTGTTTTGTGTGTGATGTATCTCACCAAGAAAGTACTACTACAAAGATGTTTAACCAAAGAGTGCAAGTCCCAAAAATGTACCCAAAATACAACGTCTTGTCCCACAATCAAGTCAAATTAAACCACACCAATTTTTAAAGTTTTCTTTGAAATGTCACAGTCTCTAACCTTGAGCTGATGATACCTCTATATAAGATCAATCTTAATGAATCAAGTGGGACCTTGAAGCTAGTTGAACATTTTCAATTATGGGATTGAATACTTTTTCTTAGTTGTGAGGTTGTTCAATTGAAGGTAGTCGATACATATTTTTAGGGAATCATACTTATTACACATGAAGGATTATGTCACCGCATGCGGAAACACTATATATGTCGAATTCATTATTTTGAAGGTGTTTCATTTTTTATGCAAAACTATAGAAACTTTTGTTAAACCAAATAGCACATTTACACTGGTAGTTTGTTTTGGAATCTAGACCAAGTACTCAAGGGACACCTATATGTCTATACTAAGTAATTATAGAAACTAGTTTCGCATAGATAAGTATTTTATTGATCAATAATTGGTTTCGACTTTCGTAACGACCCTGAAATGATTAGTTTTATCTAGAGATTCAGAAGTGCTTTAAGGTATCCTAATAGATTATTCAACATGTATGTTAGTTTTGAAGTCTTTCTGGTTGAGTTTGAAGTCAAACGTTAAGGGATGACCAAGAGGTCAATGACTATTCCCTAATGTGCTTGCATGTGTTCTAGTGTGCCTTTGCATGTCTGGCGACTTGTTTTGTGTTGACATTTATAAGGAGGTTCCTATGACCTAGACGTGCATGTTTAGGGGTTTAACGTCCAGGTACGACCCCACCTGACCCACAACAGTCCCTAGATGAGGATCCCAACTTGAGGCTTGAGGCTGTCGATAGCCCGCAAGCAGTGTAAACCAACAAAGTAAACGGTGACTGATACGCTCAAATTTACTTCTCAAATAAGAAGTAAAACGGTCGTATCATGTAAAGAACCTAACTAATGAGGTTGGGATCGTTTCCACGAGGAAAATAGTTCAACTGTAGTTTAATCTATTTTTACTATTATTTAGTCAATTATTTCCTTAGAAAATAAAAGACAATAAAAGGGAGTTTTTTAATTCTAAACTAATGAAAATAACTTACTAAATTAAAGTAATCAACTAACAGAATCAAATCTTGGAGTTTAATCAATTAATAAAAGTAACCAGGGCTTTAATGTTCCCCACAGGTTCCTAACTTGATAATTCTAACTATAACAATTCTTTCCTAGTATCTTGCATACAAAGTGGATAAGTATGATTCTAAATCTTGGTCCGGAATGTAGCAAAATTTTACTCTGACACCTTCGGCCGGATACGCGTGTTGCTATACTAAACCCTAAATTACTCATATTACGCATCGATTCGATATTTGAAAGTGATTACCTAGTTAGCAACGGACACTAGCCATTAGGTAGTATACACTAAAATCTATAATTGATAATTCTTTTACTATTATATACTCCTTTGTCCGGCAAGTAGCATTTTAAAGCCGAGTTCTAACGTTGGACCATCCGTTTAAAAGACTTTCTAAATGAAAGGAATTATCAATACATGCAAGACACTTTATGGAATTAGATAGAGTTTACCCCAGTATTCACCATGGTTCCCACAACCCTAGTTATGGCGTTTATTTACCCATTCCCATAGGAATAACACAATATTCGTATATTATAATAGAGACAATTCATGCACTACTTTGATGAGAAAGAAATATAAAAAATCCAGAATTCATTGTTTATCACACAAAATCACCAACAATAAAATTCCAGAAAAAGTTGTTGTAACAATCAAAAGTCTATTATCCAAGAGTCTAGATCAAAGAGTCCACTATCAAAGAGTTTAACCAACAAAGAGTATAACCCCCAAAAAAAGAGGTTTTTTTTTTTTCTCAAATATTTATAAAAAAAAACAAAAACCTAATAAAAGAAGGACTAATCAGAAAAGAAAATCGTGAAGACGCAGTGGGTCAACGGACCTCGTGACGGACTGTTGGATTATGACGGGCGTCATGGCCTCTGTCGTCCACATAACTTTACAAAAAAAAAATTCTTCTGCTGCTATCTCCATTATCCTCGACGGCAGGTATGACGGGGACCGTGCAAGAACGATGGTTCGTCGAGGTCTCTGTTCCATAAAAGTAAAGTTCTGGACATTGGGGGGGGTATTGGACTACCTCTCTGATTATTGCGACTGAACCAGCAGGTACGAACTGTTGTGGCTATGACAGTTCCATCATGAATTCCATAATCCCAAAACTTGGTTAGACTTCCCCATCTTCCTAGCAGAGGCTTCACTATGTGCAACCTACGGACCGCTCGCAAGCTCGATCGACCGTCTAAGCTCGTAGTGGTAACTTTTCTGCATCGTGCCCAAAAACTTCCGCATTCATTCTTGACTAATTTCATGCCAAAGTAAGAGAAACTTAATAAAAGCAATCCAAAAAGGCTTTTGGACACACACTAAACTTAAGGAAAAAGCATTAAAATACCGTGAAACCACGGTACATTAGTGAAAAGTTGACCAAACGATGGCTCGTTGACTTGGTCAGTCGATTAATCTTACAAGTCTACAAGTTTTGAGATTCTAAATCAAACCACGAGACCCCCATCGATGGGAAGTGGTCAAAATGATGGATCGTTGATTGGTGGGCGTGGTTTAGACCTTTTTTCTGCCTGCAACATGGCTTGACTTGCGGTGTTTTGTGAAATTTACCCCAAGTCTTATAAATAAGGAGGAAAATTTGTTTAGGTGTATTTGGGTATTTTATGAGTATTAAAATGGTTTGACTATCATTTGAACCCTAACAGCTAAGTCAAAACCCTTTACCTCCAACACTCTCTCTAACAACCTCCATGAAAGCTCAAAGAGAAGATAGAGCTTGATGATGGGTTTTCAATGACATTTCTTCTTCAATTCTCTTTGGATTCTTCTAATAATGTATGGTTCTTCTTTATCTAAGACTTTATATCACCTTAGAGTAAATTTCAAATTGATTTCAAAGATCTTCATGCTTATGAAAATGTCCAATTTCTACTCTAAGTAATGGTTTCTTGCAATAAATGTTTTCATACATTAAGATATGATATTATTGATTTATAATTAATTTTATCCAATGAAAATCTATATGAACCCTCAAACTTCTCAAATCTCTATGTTTTACTATAATGTGGGTGAATTGATCATGGCTTGATAATAGTGAATTCATGTTTAGATTGGTTTCAGCTATTCATTTATGTATAGATCATGATTGAAGCTGCCTTAATTTTATTATGTTCATATTGTATATTGTTGGATTTTTGGTTCAGAATTGTGTTGATGGCTATGTGTAAGAGACTTTGTGAAATAAACTGATTGAAATGGCTAAGGAATGTTGATGATGATGGTGGAAAGGTGGTAAGTTAACTTGATCTCTCTATATTGTGCATAATTGTATAGAATTTCTATTCATTGGTATCGTCCACTTATGGTGGCAATGTTTATATGTTGATTATGTGATGAACATGGTCTTGTGGACATTATTTATGTAAATTGTAGTAGTATCATGCTAGGGCTTATATGAAGATGTAATCTGTAGATGCTTATATGAAGTAATGTGATCATGTTGAAGATGTTATGACTTATATGATTATATTAGGTGATGACATGATGTAATACATGTGTTATCTAATATAATGTGAAGATGTGAAGTGTGATACTCTTGTAATGTTGATATTATCTTGTATGAATCCTAGTGTTATGATTCTTTTTTAAGCGGTGGTATGTGGTGATATAAGGCTAGGAAGTTCCTTATACAATGATGTTGCATGTGTATGTTTGAGGTTCAATCATATTGTCCTTGAATAATTATGTAAGACTAGGATTGACTATGATGAGTTCCTATATGTGTTGATACAATATCGTTTGTGATAGACTTAGTGTCCCTACTTGGTGCTTGAATGACATTGTATGAGTGATATGATGAATGTGTTTCTTTATTTGGTGGAGCTAAGTCCCTCTTTTGATGCATGAAAGACATGTGAATATGTGATCCCTATACTTGGTACGCTAAAGCACCATTTTCTTGTATGTGTATGTATGATAGAAAAATGACCTTGATCATTATTAAGAGGGTCATTAACTTGAATCCTTCAAACTAGAAAGAAGGTTATGATAACCTTAAAGTTGAAGTCGTAATGGTATCTTTCTATGTGCATGATGGACTTAGGGATAGGTTGGTAGGAATGACACGAAACCACCTCTAAGAAAGTCAATGAGCCATCCTTTTTGACCATTGAGTTGTTGGCCTAGTGGACCCACCGTGTATTATTATTATGGTAGTGACTAAGTATGGTACCTTTTCATATGCCCTTGTGATTGAATTACTCTATGATAACTAAGGCTATCACCGAGTGAGTATGCTTGGGGATAAACTCTTTGAGACTAGAGTACAAAGAAACTCTTGATATTTCTTAACCATGTGCCTACATGGGATGTCCTAGTTCTACCCTACGAAAGAAGAACACCCTTCATCGGAGTAGGGTGGACTATGAATTCCATTCTTAGATAGTATGGTCTATGTCAGTTAATGCCTACTCTCATCCTCTAGAATACATTCTAGTGTTGGAGAAGTTCTATAATGTTTAGGTAGTGGAATTGGACTCTATCTAGACATGGAACGAGTAGGCTTTGATGATGCTAGTATGGAGGTTCCCTAGGTATTTTCCAAGACCATTATATGAATTCCTCTAAATGTACGGTTTTCTCTCAAAATGGTTTTAATAAAAATATGGTTTATTAAATAAAGTAGGTTTTACAAAAAGGATAATTATGTAGGTTAGCTCAGAGGATTGCTTAGGTAGGCTTGAAGAGGGTGTACGAACGATCTCTTCATGTTTTACTTAGGTGAGTCTTGGAGTAGCCTTAGGTGGGGACTCTATATGATGTAAAGACTTGTTGTATTAAATATGAACTATGTGATATGTGATGCAATGGGATAACTTACTTTAGGTAGGAGTCTATGTGAATATGCTTATGTGATGGATGTTACTTGAATATGTTTTATATGTGATTATTGACTTTTCTTATGTTTCTTAAACTCTTTTATGAAGGTTTTTATCAAAATATCACGAAAACATGTTTCTATACTAAATGACCCTTTTTCATGGTTTTTGTATGACTTCCATACTTAGGGCATTCAATGGAAAGCTCTCATGGTCTATTCCGGTTATAGTTTCTCCTCCCTAAAGTAATTAAATTTAAGTAGAGATGAGTGAGTAAGAAGCAATGTATGAGCTCCTAATGAGTTTACTAAGTACACATGGCGATACGAGACTTCACTTGTACATTACACTAGTAGTCTTAGTGGGTCATTATAGGTGGTTCCTTGTAATTATGAAATGATTGTGATACATGTCTATGAAATAGAACGTAAAATTAGCATGTGTGAACAAGGTGATTTTTATGGGAATGGTTGGTAGGGTTTGTAGTATGGGGTGCTAACTCTACATTGCAAAAGTGGACCGTAGGAAGTGCTAAAGTCATGATCGTATTAAAATTAAGATATTATTGTGATATTTTGATTATATGATGTTTTTATCATGCAAATGGTTTTTCAAAACTTCATGTGTTCATTATTTATATGAAATTTTCCTTTTCTCATGTTTTAAAAGTTTTTATGCATTTCTCCATACTTAGTGCATTAATTGTACTAACCCCTCTTCTAACTATTATATTATGAGTATAGTTGGTTGCTTCTCCATTCTTAAATAAGCTTGGACTTATTTTCTCTAAGGAATTTTGGTAGGTCCTCAAATCTTCGAGGACATATGGATTAGTGGACACTTTATTTTGTTCTATTGATGTTATAAAATTAGCAATCTTCTCTTAAGTACATTTGTTTTAAACACTATTGTGTCTAAAGGGGTAAGAACCCAATTTGTAGATCTTATTAAACTTTAATAAAAAGATGGTGTTGTCCGACAATATTAGAATATAATGAATTGCTTATATTTGCTAAACGAGAAGTCTATGTAAACTTTATATGCAAGGACTTATGTAAACTCCATATATGATATGTGAGATTCTATGTATACTTCAATATATATTTTTTTTGAAATTTTCTGCATTATTTCAAGTATATTATGCCCTGATAATTACGCTAAGAGGCTTGTATGCGACCTCTTGGAGGTCGAGTTCTACAGTAACGTCTAGGGGTGCTCCCTAGTCTTTTCAAACTTGGTATTTAGAGCAGAAGGTTTTGGGATGATACTAGGGTTGATGTCACACACACCATGTCAAGTAGATCCTCATTCATAAATGTGAAGCGCACCACCTTTTTGAATATGAGGCTATGAGATGATTAGGAATCTTTCTTCTTCATTATTCTATAATTGTGATAGGAGTCCTAATTTAATATAATTCTTTCCTTTTAATCCTTTTCTTGTGCATATAAGACATGAATAGCAAGAGGAATAATGATAGGAGGGCCAAAGCGGAGAATTCTAATGAGGAGGATCCCCGTCAAGATGCTCAAAACCCTCAAGTTCTTATTGATAAAGGAGCTATGTCTAATTTTGAGATAAGGACTGCGATCTTTAGTTTGAATCAAGCATTGGCTACTAATGTTTCTAAGGTTGCTAGGGTTCAAGTAAATCCAAATGCTAGCACCACCTCTTCGAGGATAAGGGATTTGACAAGGAGGAATCCCCCGAACTTCTTTGGCTCCAAGGTGAAGGAGGATCCAACAAGGGTTCATAGATGAAGTCTTCAAGGTGGTATATGCCATGGGTGTGACTCCTCAAGAAAAGGTAGAATTGGCCGCCTCCCAACTCTAGGATGTGGCTCAAGTTTGGTATGAACAATGGAAGTATGAGAGGTCGGTTAGAGAAGGTCGGATCACTTTTGGCGTGTTCAAATCAACTTCTCTTGATAGGTTCTTTCCTTGGAACTAAGGGAGAGGAAAATGCAAGAATTTATTAATTTTCGTCAAGGGACTATGAGTGCGAGAGATTATAGCCTCAAGTTCACTCAATTATATGAATATGCTCCTACCATGGTAGCGGACTCTAGAGCCAAGATGAATAAGTTTGTTATGGGGGTATCCGATCTTGCGGTGAATGAATGTAGGTCTGCTTTGCTAATATCAAGCATGAACATTTCTCATCTTATGGTGCATGCCGAATAAATTGAGGAGCAAAAACTTAAGCAAGTTAGTAGAGACTTGAAGAGATCAAATCCCGATGAAGTAAATTGTTCCAAAACTGGATTTGAGATACAAGACAAACCAAGGTTAAAAAAGATATTTTCTAATCCAAGTCCCTTTAATGCTCCTAAGCAAAATAAAGGGAGGAGGACAGCCCCTAAGCCTCAAGGAGAAAATAAGAGTGGCCTTATTGGGGAAAGAGCTACTTCTGCCAACTGTGGTAAAAACCATGAAGGAAGGTGTCTTGCCGGTATGGGTATTTGCTATGGTTGTTGGAAAAGTTGTCACCAATTGAAGGATTTTCCAATCCGTTCGACCACGGGTATAGAAAGTACTCAAGATCCAACAACTGATCCAAAGCCCGATGCACCTAAGAAGATTCACATATATTCTCTTCGCTCTAGGGGTGATCAAGAGGATTCCCACAATGTTGTTACTGGTATGTTACAAGTGTTTTCCATTAATGTTTCTACTTTAGTAGATCCAATCCTACCTTATCATTTGTAACCCCTTTAGTGTCTGTGAAGTTTGATGTACTTCCTGATAGTTTACATGATCCTTTTTTGGTTTCTACCTTTGTGGGTGATTTCGTACTCGTTAAAAGAGTTTATAGGGGTTTTCCCATGTCATTTACCAATAGAGCCACATTGGTGGATTTAGTAGAGCTAAATATGTTGGATTTTTATGTAATTTTTGGGATGGATTGACTATATTTTTATTTTGCTTCTATTGATCATAGAACTCAAGTAGTAAGGTTTCGATTTCCAAACTAACCCGTTTTAGAGTGGAAAGGGGGAAACCTTGCTCCAAAGATTCGAATAATTTCATTCCTTAAATCTAGTAAGTTGATTGAGAAAGGGTTGTCTCTATCATATAGTAAGGGTCAAGGATCCTAAATCTAAGACCCCTCCTTGAGTCGGTACTCATAGTGAGGGAGTTTCTAGAAGTCTTTTCCAATGTCTTGCTTGTAACTCCTCCTGAATAGGAAATTGACTTCGATGAGTTGAAAGAGTTGGAGGCTAAACTCGAAGATTTACTAGGCAAAGATTTTTTTTTAACTAGGCATTTTCATGGGGTGCTTACGGTGTTTGTTGTTTTGAAAAAAAGAAAAGATGGGAACTTTAGGTTGTATCGACTATCGACCAATGAAAAATGTTACTATAAAGAAAGGTAAATATCCTCCGGATGGAATTGATGATTTGTTAGATCCACTCAAAGGTGGCGAGTTGAATTTTCAAAAATCAATTGAGGGCTGAGTAGTAGCAATTGAGAGTTAGAGAAGTTGACATACATAAAATGACTTGTTCAAACGAGGGAGGGAATTCTTAAGTGGGAGGAAGGGCTTGGTAAACTAACAGAAGGAACGCAAACACACACCCCACTAATATAAAAACAACAAAAAAAACCAATCCACCACGGAACGACAAAACCCAACACAACAACACCCCCCCCCCCCAACACCCCCCCCACCCCCACCCAACAACACAACCCCCCCCAACCCCCCATGGCGGCTTAATGGACCTTATGAATTGTGTCTTTAGAAATTATCTTGATATTTTTGTGATTGTCTTTATTGATGACATTTTGATACACTTAAAGATAGAGTAACCATGTGAACCATTTGAGGATAGTCTTACTAGCCCTCAAGGATGCTCAACTTTATGCCAAATATAGTAAGTGCGAGTTTTTGTTGATATCAATTGCATTTCTTGGTCACATTGTGCCTATTAAAGGGGTAAGGGTGGAATCCTGAAAGACGAAAGTGGTCAAAAGTTGGCTTAGACCTTTGAGTCCTACTGACATTTGAAGTTTATTATGACTGGTCGGGTATTATAGAAGGTTTGTTGAGGGATTCTTCTCGATCACATCCCATTAAGAACCTTGAATCAAAAGAAGGCTAAGTTCGAATAGTCGAAGGCATGTGAGAAAAATATTCAGTTGTTGAAAAACAAGCTTACCTCTGCTCCAGTATTAGCCTTTTCGGAGGACACGGAAGTGTTCTTGACATGTTGTGATGCTTCTCGAGTAGGTTGGGGTTGTGTTATTATGCAAGATGGGAAGGTTAGAGCATATGCTTCAAGGCAACTAAAGGTACCCGAGAAGAACTATTCAACTTATGATCTTGAATTAGTGGTGGTAGTGTTTGTTTTGAAAATATGGATACATTACTTATATGGTGTCCATGTTTATGTACTTACGGACCACAAAAGTCTTCAATATGTGTTCACTCAAAAGTAATTGAATCTTCGACAACGAAGATGGTTGGAACTTTTGAAGGAGTTACGAAGGAGGGTTATCTACCAACCGGCAAGGCAACGCATATGCTTACTTGATTCAATCCGTATGCCCATGGAAAGTGTGTCTGATCTAGAGAAAGGTAAGAAAGACATAGATAAGGACGTCCATATATTGGCCCGGACGGGTGTTCGGTCATAATGTTCTCCGAAAGGTGGTTTTATGGTTCACCGTAATTTTGAGTCATCTGTAGTTGTTTAGGTTAAGTCTAAGCAACATCTTGAACCTATATTGTTGTAGTTGAAGGAATCAATACTTGGTAAGTTCAATGAGTCATTCTCCCGGGGGAATGGTGTACTTAGGTACCAAGGTAGGTTGTGTGTATCGGACGTTGATGATTTGAGAAGAAAATTTCTTAAAGAAGCTCATGGGTCTCAACATTCGATTTACCTGGGTGCCACAAAAATGTATCTTGATCTTTAAGAGGTCTATTGGTTAGATGGGTTAAAAAGGGACATATAAGAGTTTGTGTCTAGGTGTACAAATTGCCAACAGGTAAAATCTGAGCACTGAAACCAGGGGGTCTGACTCAAGTAATGGATATTTCTACTCGAATTTGGGAAGAAATTAATATGAACTTTGTTGTTGGATTGCCTTGAACCCGAAGGCAAAATGACTTAATATGGGTGGTTGTGGATATATTGACAAAATCTTCTTACTTTATCCCCGTTAAGTCTAATTATTGGCGGGGGATTATGCAAGGATATACATAAATGATATTGTGAGATTACATGGGTTCCTTTGCCTACATCTCGGATAGAGGTTCCCAATTCACTACTCGTGTTTAGAGGTCTTTTCAAAAAGGGTTAGGTACTCAAGTGAAGCTTAGCACCTCCTTTCATTCACAAAAGGATGGTCAAGTGGAGGTACCATTCAAACCCTACAAGATATGTCGAGACCTTGCGTAATGGAATTCAAAGGTAGTAGGGATGATCACATATCGTTGATTGAGTTCTCCTATAATAATAGATGCCATTTGAACATTTCGATGGCACCTTTTGAGAAATTTTATGGTTGGAGATGTAGATCTCTGGTTGAGTGTTTTGAGGTTTGTAAGTCTTAACTCTTTAGTCTCTAGATGGTCTATGAGGCTATAGAGAAAGGTCCGGTGATAATAGTTAGGTTGAAAACATCCAATAGTCGGAAAAAGTCCTATGCCGAAAATAGGAGAAGAGATCTTGAATTTGAAGATAGGGATATGGTGTATTTGAAGATTTCACCTATTAAAGGGGTAATGAGATTCGGTAACAAGGAAAAGCTAAGTCCCTGTATGTGTATCCCTATGAGGTGTTACAATGGGTAGGAAAGGTTGCATATGAGTTTAATTTACCTAGTGAACCAGCTTTGGTTAATCCGGTATATCATGACACAATGGTTAAGAAATATCTTGGTGACCCCGTATCCATTCTCCCTATTGAAGGTTTAGGAGTGGAGGAGGACCTTTCCTATGAAGAGTTTGTAGTGGAAATCCTAGATATCTAAGTCAAGAAGTTGAGAAACAATGAGGTGGCCTCCGTAGAAGTCCTATGGAGAAACCACCTAGTTGAGGGAACAACTTGGGAGGCTGAGACAGACATGAAGTCCCATTATCCTAATCTTTTTTCCTCAAAACTCTAGTCAAGGTTGAGGTTAGTAATAATCCTTTTTAAAATAATGAATTATAGTAAATTCGTCTTGATTTGCTAAAATATGCATATTTATGGTAAAGGTTCATGCTAAAATGAGTTTTCATGTAATAATTCTCTTTTGCTTAATTTCCACTTCTTTGTGTTATGTGTATTGTTGCCTTCATTAAGTGATAATGAGCATGTTACTGAGCCTTGAAAGGAAATTTGGAAAAGTAACTCTTGAGCTCATGTTGAAGTTGAGAATAAAGCGCTCGTATATGTGGTAAACTGTTATTTGAGTTGCTATGTGTAAATGCCATGGTTATTTGTTGAATGAAGTTTTGAAT
The DNA here is from genome assembly GCA_027704765.1 of Solanum habrochaites. NCBI lineage: Eukaryota > Viridiplantae > Streptophyta > Magnoliopsida > Solanales > Solanaceae > Solanum > Solanum habrochaites. Next base: position 22,538,653 of record JAKWJA010002494.1, read on the forward strand.
TACTCCTATGAGATGTGACTCTTGATGATTGTATGTTTTTTGTTTTGCTTCTATGTTTAGTCTTCTAAGTCCCTCATAAAAAGGTTTTAGTGTCATTCAGGGATGAATGTTCTTAAGGGAGGAGGGGACTAATATGACACTCCAAAAATCCATGACTTATTCTAGAGCCTCACTAGCTCAACTAAGACATGAAATATTGTTTTTAAGCCAAAAATAATGTATAGAAACTAAGTGGGAGGTGTTACACTCAAAATGTTAAGAAACGACCATGATGTCCAGTGAATTGTGAAATGTGAGCTAGTGTGCCTTCGCATGTTCAAATGGGTTTTAGGTGTTGGAATTTAATTAGGTTTGGTAAAAAGGTGTTAAATTTATAGAATATTTAGTTTAGGGTCGAAACTTCCAGGTACAACTCCCAAAGGACAACCCTAAGGGTACTTGAGGATGACCCTTCCATTTACCCTTCAAAAGCAGTTGGTGCTAGTGTGCAACCACGACCACAATCAATAAGCCATCGTCTAAACGATGCTTCGTCGTCTTGTTTCATTCGTTGATACATAACCATTTTCGAAAATGGCTCAAAATGGAACTCTCTGACCCAAACGAGACCTTGCCAGGACGGTCCATTCATGGAACGACGGACAGTCAACTAAAGTCGTCGATTGGGCCTATTCACTGGTGCAAAAATTTTACTGAGCCAAGGATGGTTTCTTAAATTCCACCCTTGGAAAATTAAGTATGGGGCGTTCTAATTTGGTAATTTTATATATATTAAAAGAATCATTCAAACAATAAATTCTTCATTGTTTCAAAACAAAAAATCAAACCCATTTTACCTGTCTCACAAATTCTCTCTAGATCACCATTGAAGAACAAAGAAGAACTCAAGCTAGGGTACTAAATATTCATCCTTTGTCACTTTAATTTCGTGGAATATCATCAAATAAGGTATGTGGATTTTGATTCATTCGTTAGTTTCTCCATGAAGCTCTTAAAAACTTCTAAATTTCGAAATCTATTTTGTGACAAAAACTAGAATTTGTATTCTAACCATGGGTCCACTCTCAAATAGTTTTCTATATGTTATGTTAATTATATTATGATTATATTGGATAAATTGATGGTTTCTATTGTGAAAATCCCCAAGAACCCATGTGATCCCATAAATCAACTTTCATAATGTTGTGTGGTGATTGAGTAATTATGAGCATGATGTATTGTAATAAATGATTATCTAGTTATAGAATCTTGTCTTCCATGCCTATTGTGATTTGAATAAAGGGTAATCATGATACTTGATTTCTATTTTGCAATAAAGGTAAATTCTAGGGGTTTTTATGTAATGAAGAGTATTATACATAGACTTTGAATTGCTTGGAAGGTACATGGCTTACGGAAGAATACTAGGAAGGTAATGAGGATGATTTGCATTCTCTTGAGCCTTGTCTATTGTTTAGATTGAATTATTTAAAATTAGGTTGGTCTCTTGTGTTGATTAAAATTCTAGTTCCCATGGAAACACTATAATCGAGATAATTAAAGTACTACTCACACTTGTATGATGATTCTAGCATGAAAGTATATTCTCATCTAATAAATCTAATAGAATTATGTTGAATTGAATTGAACAAAGATGAATTACTCTTCACACATGCAGATACAATTAAGAGAACAATGTTAGTAAGTTAGGAAGTATAGGAATCACCAAATGGATATGTACAATGAGAAAAAGACCCTCCCGCTAATGCAATGGGCCGGGTCATCCAAGTGATTACTCATGAGATGGAATCCTTCTCGCTAATGAAATAGGCCTGGTTTCTAAAAGCAATATCACTATCCCTTGACTACGTGCCCCCGTAGGATATATCTAGTGGATCCACATAGAAGCTAGTTTCTAGATTTCACCTTGGCAAGTGAAACACCCATTTTAGGTGTGGGGATTTATGACACCGGATTCCACAAAAAGCTCTCAAGGTTTATGTCGGTTATTGTTGCTCTTCCCTAAAGTAATTAATGTGAAGTAGAGATGAGGGAGTAAGAACCAATCTATGAGCTTCTAATGAATTTATTGAGTACAAGTGGAGGTATGGTACTTCACTTGTACATTACACTAGTGGGCTTAGAGGGTCATTATATGTGGTTCCTTGTAATTATTAAATGAGTATGATAAAATATCTATGAAATGATATGTTAAATTAGTATGTTTGACCAAGAGAATATATATGGGAATGCTTTGTAGGGTTCGGTAGTAGTAGGGGATGCTCAACTCTTACTTGCCATAAGTGGGGACCCTAGGAAGTTGCTAGTCAGTGAGTGTTTTGAAACGAAGAATATTGTCGGTATTGGCTTATATGATGTGTTAATGATGCAAATGACTTTCCAAAACCTCAAGTATGCATACTTTATATGAAATTGTCCTTTTCTCATGCTTAAAAGGTTTTTATGCATCTCTTCATATTTAGTTCATTAATTGTACTACTAACCCCTTTTCTCCCTCTAATATTATAAGTATAGGTTCCGGCTAGTTGGTTGTTTCTCAATTCTTGAAGGAAGTTTGGACTTCTTATCTCCAAGGAATTGTGGTGGTCCTTCAAAGATTCGATGGACATAGGCACTATTGGCATTTTTATGTTGATAATGATTGTAATAAATTGCTAATTCTGTATTTAAGATATTTCTTTTCTAACGACTGATTTTGTCCTAAAGGGATTGTAGACCTTATAATGAGGGTGTTGTGAGATAATATTAAAATATAATCATGAATTGCTTATATTTTCTAAACGAGAAGTCTATTTAAACTTCATAAGCGAGGAGCGTATGTAAACTCCATATATGATATGTTAGAAGTCTAAGTATGCTTCACTATATAAAAGTTCTAAATATTAAGCATTACTTATAGTACATTATAATATGACAATTACGCTAAGATGCTTTAACGAGATCTGTTCGAGGTAGAGTACGTCGGTGACGTCTAAGGGGGTGCTACCTGGTCGTTACAACTCTAGTGATAATTATTGTTATAATAATATTCAATAAGAGGTAGTTGATCATCCCAATTACCTTTTAAATCAATAAAATAAGCCATAAACATATCCTTTAAGGTACGAATAATGAGCTATGTTTGACCATTTGTCGGAGGATGAAAGGTAGTATTTAAGTTAACCTTTGAACCGAAGAATTTTTTGAATAACTTCCAAAATTATGCAATAAAGTGTGCATCTCTGTTAGAAAGAATGGTAAAAATACTGCATGAAGTCTAACCTCTTCTTGAAAATACAACTAGGCAAAGTCATACGGTGAGTGGGTAGTCTTTACTGGCAAAAGTGGGTTGATTTTGTCAATCTATCAAGAATCACCCAAATAGAATCATGTTGCCTACGAGATCTTGGTAAACATAGGATGAAATCCATATTAATCATCTCCCTCTTCCATTTCGAAAGTTCTATTCTCTGGGTCATACCAGCGGGCTTTGGTGCTCTACTTAAACTTGTTGGCAATTCAGACATTTACACACAAATTCTGAAATGCCCTTCATACTCCTCCACCAATAGACTTCTCTCAAATCGTGATACATGTTTGTGGAACCCAGATGAATAGAATATCTGGAGCTATGATCTTTCTTTATGATCCACTCTTTAAGTATATCCACCCTTTTTACACACAATCTGACTTCTACCTTAATCTGTCATCTCCCTCTTGTTCAAAAGACATTACTTTTTTCTTATGAACATTTTCCTTTAATTTAAGATAAATTGGGTCTTCATCCTACTTCTCTTTTACTTTTGAAACTAATAAATATCTATCCCCATTCATCACTACTCCTCCTCCTTATGTGGAATGAAATAAGCAAACTCCCACGCGTACAAGACTGTGCACATCCTTTGCTAGTTCGTTCTAATAATCTTTTTCAAAGTGGACAGTATTACCCATAGCAACCTTCTTAAGGCATCATAAACAACATTAGCCTTACCTCGGTGGTAAATAATACTTATCTCATAATCTTCAAGTAACTCTAACCACCTACTTTATCTAAGATTAAACTCTTTCAGAGTAAATACATACTAAAGACTTATGATTAGTGAATACATCTACATGAACACTATACAAATAATGATGTCATATCTTCAAAGAAAATACTATGACAACAAACTGTAAGTCATGGGTTGGAGGTAAAGGAAAACTTTTCATATGAGGAAGTTATGATTGTGATTTTAAAGCAGGAAGTTTAGAAGTTGAGAAACAAGAAGTTCCTCCATGAAAGTGCTATGAAGAAAATCATAGAGTGGATGGTGCTATGTTGAGGCAGAGGCTGATATGATGTCCCGATATCCTTATATTTTTTGTTAGACTCCAACTGTAGATTTAGGTAATGAGTTCCTCTTGGTTTTTCCTATGTTTTGGAGTCATGTGTTTTATGTGTTTCCCTTATTTCCTTATGTTATGCAAGTTGATGTAAAACTTATGTTTTGAAGAAAATGAGTTTACATGATTTGTTTTCCTCATGTTGTTGTGCATTGAGTATGAGTTGCCTATAGACTCCAGGAGATGATATGAAGAATATGCTTTAGCTATGCTTTTGAATTTGAATTGAATATAGGCTCAATGTAATTGTGTTGAGCATGTATTTTAGTTGTGGGAAGGAAATTTCTCATTAAAGATTAGAAAACTTAAATTTTCATACCTATTGGTTTGTTATGTATATTTCGTAGTTTTCATATGGTACACTGAATATGTTTAGCTTGGAATTAATGTTTCCTCCTTTGTTGCATGAATTTTTATGAGTTGCATGCATGTTGGGTTTCTAGTCTTGAGTTATTTCCTTTAGAAAGGTATCTACAATATCACTCAAGATCAAATTTTTTTGACAGGGAGTTATTAAACTACTAAGAATCTAGTTGGCTAAACTAGATTTAAGTGATAGATAAACAACCAAAATGGGAGGAAGCTTGGACAGACTTCACCAAGCACTACCTCACCTCATACAAATACCATGAACATTTGTGGTGAGGACCACGAGTCATGGTGAGGTTCATGGAGTTCTAGGCAGTACGTAGGCTACACTGCCCCAAAAAAGTACCCTCTCTAGGATATACTTGATGCTCGGTGAGGCACACTGAGTGGCTAAGGTTCCATGATCTTAAGCAAGTTCGTACTCTTTTAGGGGAGAAGGGTTCACCGTAGAAACTTTTCACCCCCATGAAAAAACCAACCAGAGCACCTCATCTTGTGGTTTCAATCTAGGTTCAAGAGCAAGCTTCCCTCGCAATTACTGGGTTGGTAATAGTAAGTATAACACTTTCTTCATGGAGTGGAGTTCTCAAATTTTCAAAAGGTTAGGAAGAACGAAAGAAATTCCTAATTTGTTAGGGTTTTATTTAATTATCAAGGGTTGTCTTCAAAGTTTATTTAAATGATTTAATTATGTTCAATTTATGAATGAATCGATGAATTACTACGATTTTATGATTATATTCCCATAAAACAATTTAAACCCATATGTTTTGAAGTAATGAATCATGTGATGTGGGATTTTTAATGTAAAATGAGATTTTTATTAAATTAAGCATATATTGCTAGCTTTACATGAAGTCATAATTAAATCCATATCTAACCTAAGTTTTCTAAGTAATGATGAATGAAAATGGGCTTTGATCCTTAAGAGGTAAATTATGGACTATTACATGTTCTTATGAAGCCTATGCCATTGTTTTAAGGGTGCTTGAAGAGTAAAGTACCAATGATGATATGGGTCTTGTGTTATTAATATTATATTCTTCACATATTAGATGATGTGAAAGGTCTCCTCACAGAATAAGGGTTCTTAGGTTGAAAGGTTTTCTCACCTAATTGGATCAAAGGCTAAAATTAATATCGGTACATCAAGAACGGTGAAGATTTTCTCACACATGGTATAACGAGCAGTCATGAATGATAAGTCACGACTTAATAAACTACAGTGGGATTATGTTAGTATATCAAATGGAGATGTGATGTTAAAATGGAAAGTTCTCTATAGTAAAGGTTGGGTTTCTACAACTAGTCTCTTGAGATGAAAGGTCTTTCGAGCAGAGAACAAATTTCTAATAGTAATCTCCTTACGCCGTAGCTATATGCCCCCATAGGGTGAGATACTTGATCCCATTAAGTAGAAGTTAGGGTTTACTGGGAAAGTAGGGCAAACCATTGGTTTATGGGAGACCAAGATAACCATGTTATAGCTCACATTCTCTTTGTGTCGGTAAGTCTAATTCCCCACATTAATGATTTACTAATCTTACTTCAAAAAGTAACACACATGCGTTCAGAGGTTTTAAAGATGATTGTGAGCTTTCACTGACCATGTTTTATGAAGAGTGCATTTGAACCCTCGTATATTACCTTTTAGTTTGCTCAATTGCATGTCAATAAATGAAATTTCCCTTTCAGCACGTTATAAATGTTTTTATGCACAGATATCATAGTTGGCACATTGTTTATTACTAACACGTATTCTTGCCTACATATTCCTTGAATATCCCCGACAATCAGGAACATCAATTTCGTATTTAATTGTGATATTTATAAGCTTTGGTGAGTTTCTAATGCTTTGAGGACAGATTTTAATCGTACTAAAGGTATTTTAAGTATTTTTATTAAGGACTTGATATATGGGCGAGGCCCAATTTTATTCTATTGATTAGATTGTTTTGATGAGACAAGATGTCTTGATTTCCATTTTTCATTAGTAAAATGTTTGGACTTTGAAATGTTGTTTCACTCTTATTGTTCTATTACATATGTAATGAGATCTAAATGTCTTGTATGAAGTTTTTCGGGCTTCTATGCGTCATGTTACATCTAGGGGGTACCCCTAGGTCTTGACACCTATGCTCTTAGAACGTTTATGAAATATTGGGGGCAAACAGTAAAATATATTTTTCTATATATTAATTATTACCAATAGAGTTATATGTGGAGCAAATTTCGTGACATAACAAAGGAAGGGGGAAATTGAGAAAAATCTAAAAAATGAGCATACGCGATGACAAAAATTAAAATTGTTGAACTATAAAAATTAATTATAAGCAATCAAATTAAACTAGATAACATGAAATTTTTTAACTTAAAAAATCCAAAAAAAATGATGAATCTTTTATTTCACCTTATTATTTCAAAATGTATATTTTATTGGTATTCTTGATAATTTTCTTTGATGTTAAAATTCATATTCAATTTTAGATGCATAGTTTTTTCACTCTAAAAAGTTTAGAGTGAAAATTTATTCAATACATAAATCAATTTGTTTACCTTATAAAGTTCAAGAGATTTTCTTGGAAAACCATGCAAACAAAAAGATTTTAGTAACAATAAATTAAATAATTCACAAGCTAGTAAACAATTAAATTTTCATATATTTAATAAGAGAGAGAAATAACAAATTTTGAAAAATAATTCATTGAACATGACATACATACGACACTTAATATAAGGACAAAATAAAACTGATGTGTGGAATCCTATGACACACTTGAACATGCAAAACCTAAAAGATATAAATTTTCTAGGGACAACATGAATCAATAAAACAATACTAATAAGAAGAGACATATACTAGTCCAAAGACATTATTTATTATTGTAGGGGATTGAATCTTGATCATTAATATTGTTTTGTGAAAGGCCATCCAACAAAGTAATGAAATCATCATCACTCAAGTTTAGCAATTGAGTCCATGATGGACTTTGTTGAATGTCAACAGAGTAGTTCTGGTAGTTATTAATTTGAATTGGTGCACCTATTGAGGGGATCTCAGTTGAAGGATTTATTTGTGGTGTCATAGGAGTAAATGGAGGATCCATAATTGGGGAAGGCATCATAGATGTCATTGTTATTGAAGGAGTGGACTGAGGGATATTTGATCAGTCCCTGTCCAAATCATTATTTTTCATTGTTCACATACTAATTGAAGGATGCTTCTTAAATGAACGTAAATAGATCGTTGAGCGATAGAAAAGATCATGTCAATGAAATCACTTTTTAATCCACACTTTTCATGCATCTAATTTGTAACAATTAATTGACTCTATTTTTGTTCTTACCTTTAGTAGTTTTTTCGGCTAAATTCTTGATTCTTTATTGGTGAATTATTCCTTTTTCACCATGTTTTTAATCTCCAAAGTTTCCAATTTCTTTTAAACTTTTTAAAGGTGTCGTTGATTGCGCAACAAGATTTAGAAACACCTTAGGTCATTACTATAGGATATATATGATGGAGCGTTCATTTCAATGTCACAAAGAGTCTTGGTTTTTTCATGCCGTTTTCAACAAACCTTAGGTGTCTTTTCGTTATGAGACTTTTCTTTCAGTTTCTTTTTGCAATCAAAGAAAATCTTACTTTTTTTCTAAGGAATGACTAAAGAATAGGGTATATGAGGATGATATGTGTTTGTTCAAGAATTAAGTTGTTGTTTTATTGAAAGTTGTAGTTGCTTTGCCTCAGATGGGGACCCTTATTGCTTATCCATGAAAATTTGATTCATATAAAGTTTGGGTAGTGTAAGTGATAGATTTTCTTATATTAAACCTAATAATTGGAATAAATTTAAATGAGAGTATATTATCTTGAATTTTATGTTGTTTTTAAATGTTGGTCTTAATGCTGACAAATATTTTGAGTTAATATTTTCCTATAAGTAAAATAATAAGTGTTTTTTAAGTTTGAATAAGTAGGATCCGCATTACGTGGTCATAAGTGTATAGAAAATATGTTTCTTATAGAATTATATTATAGTTTTTTCTAATTTTGGAAGAAATTATATTAATTAGAAATTTTATACTACATTCAAATATTTTAAAAGCTAAATCCTACCTACTTGTGTTTTTATTTATATATGATATGCACCAACGTATTACTTGACCGAAAGAGAAATATTTTTCTAAATTAGTTTGAAGGTAAATCAATATTTCATAATTGTACAAATACTAATCAAAAATTATATTTACACGTTACAGAAAAAATAATAAAAAGATTTTTAATTTTATAATTGTAAAAAATGATTGTCAAGACGTGAGTTTAGAAAAATCATGACTGCCCCAATTATATATATATATATAGATATATATCTATTATTATATAGATATATCTTTATATTATATATATATGAATATATATATATATATATATAGTATTCTCGCAGGCATATGAAGATGGGTAATATGGTAAATACAAAATTTTATTAATTAAAATGGACAATGTATATATTTATTTCAATTTCATGAAGTTCAGTCATGTGATGAGTCTTATATAAGTAATATTACCCTATAGACAATATTTACTTTGTATTTTTCTTGTCATCTAACCAGATGTTTAGCCAAAAAAAACTCGAAACATTTTAAAATAATATATTTGAAGTTAAAGTCTTGGTAACTTATACATTTTTGACATGAAATACTTAATTTAAATACAAATATCTACCCAAATATAAATATATATTTCATAATTGAAAATCTTTAAGTAATAAAATTAAATATTCAATAATTAATAAAAAATAAACTAATAGAAACTTCAACAGGTGGTATAAAAAGTCATATAAACCTTTCTTTGTCTAAAATACTGAAATATAAGATATCGTAACTAACTAAAACAAAAGGGAAATTTTTATATCGTAATAACTATTTTGAAGAAAACTTAATGAGATTCTAGGTCAGATAAGTAGCTTTGGTAAATAAAATCATTCTTTTGTCTTGAGCATAAAAAAAAATTGTGACGCTTCTCTAAATTTTATAAAAGATATCTAGAAGCATTTATCCACATCACAAGAGAAATTGTTTACAAAAAAATGAATTTAGGCTACATCATGTTATTATCAAAATTGGAACATACATACAAATGTATATATTAAGCAAAAATCTTATATGAGATCAACAAATTATAAGTTATTTCCTCAAGAGTAACTCGACGGTATGGAAATTATAAACTACTTTTGGAGTGAACACGATTCTTCTTGAGTAGTGGCTTATTATGCACATATTCCTATAACTTCGAACTCACTCAATGATAATAAATCACACAAAACAAATTACAATTCAAGAAGAAGAGTAGAAGATTAAAAAATTATGTTTGAAAAATGAGAAGAACCCCCTCTATTTATAGTCAACAAAAGGTATGGACAACTCTTTTTTGTGTTTTATATGAAAAGTCATGAGTTTTCAAAAAGCCGCAACTCTTTGGAAAAGTCACAACTTATTAAGAAAATCATAACTCTTTAAAAAATTCATAACTCGTCGAAAAACCACAACCCTGCGGAATAAGTTAACACTTACAAAAAGTCACAACTAAGTAGGGAGGTTATAATTAATTGAACATTCGAAATTAGGAATTTCATGTGTGTGTGGGTATATATTAGAGTATATATATATACTCTATATATATATATTATATCTATATATATATGATGATAGATATAGATATATATAGAGATAGAGAGATAGTTAGTTATTTATATGTATCAGTCCCAAAATATGAGTCAAATTTGACCATACCAATTTTTAAAAGTTTCCTTTGAAATGTCACTCTCTAACCTTCAAATGATAATGCCTATATATAAGATCAATCTTAAGCAAGTGGAACCTTGAAGCTAGTTGAACATGTTGTCAATCATGGGAATGATATACTTATTTTAAGTTGGGACATTGTTCAACTTAAGGTAGTGGATACATATTATGAGAAAATGATATTTTGAACACATGAAAGAATTATGCCATCGCATGGGTAAACACTCGATATGATGAAACCGTTATTTTAAAGGTATTTCATTTATTATGCAAAATTGTAGAAACTATTATTCAACCAAAAGTACATTTACAACGCTAGTTTTTTTTTGGACTCTAGAACTAGTACTGAAGAATTACACACACACACACACACATATTTATGTGATAGACACTTGTTGAATACAACAAACCCAATAATTTTGTGACACGTCCAATACTATGCACTCTGTTCGATATCCTTGTAGTTCATCTTCCCTGCTTCCTATTTGTCTAGGACTTTTCATCCATGTCAAGAGTGAACCCCATAACCTTATAGAACATACACAATTGAAAAGAAAATGACTGACTAATTTTGTCAAGAATTTTCTACAAAGTACATATTTAGTAGGAACAAATATACCCCATTTATTAAAATCTACGAACTGTTGAAAGTCTTTGATGGATGGCGAGCCATAATATAAGTTTATTTCTTGGTAACATACCTTTACAAAGTGTGAGGAACTCATGTGGAACTTCATGGAATCGTGGTTGTAATAACTTGTACATTTAATTGATACTGAGCACCCCTTGAGGTCAATACTTTTGTATCTCATCAACCATATTAATACTCGTTAACCAATTGCTAGCCTCAAGGATATTTCTAACAAGCCAACATGCTTGTTTAAGAATTTTTGTCTTATCCGGAGATCTATCCTTGATGTATATGTTGATAATCCAGTGAACCCACAAATTGTCTTTCTTTACAGCCACGACCCACAAGAGTTTACATATAGCTTCCTAGTTGCATAGGTTACCGTTTGACAAACCAAGGCCTCAAACAGATTTGGGATTACATAAGGTTTCCTAAGCCATCAATGATCTTTTAGTTCTCCCAGTCAATGAGAAAGTATGACAAATACTAGTGACCAAGTAGACCACTTTCTTCAGTAGGTGGAACACTTTTGTCTAATATGTCTATTTCTCGAATATCACACTTTTGATCAATTAAACTCGACCACTATAAGATATAAATTTTGTTGTATAAAATTTAATCGTTTTGGTATTCTCCCCACTAGTGGCATGCATATATAGTGATATTCATTGAGGACAAGGGAACTCAAGGTATTTGAAGGAAATTTCTCCAAGTCTAAAGTGCATTTCATATAATAGTTGATTTTTTAAATATTCGGATACTTAAGTGATATATATTAAGCTTTTGTACAGATTGTCCTGCAACCCCAAAACTGATTGAAATCCTGTAGTAGTAGTAGCTGGAAAGAGGTTTCATCAGCTCTATATAATATAAGAAGATGATCAGCAAAACAAATATGTACAAGATTAATTCTGCTGCAGTTTGGATGGAAATTAAAGTTTGGGTTCAACTTGAGTTTTTTCAGGAATCTGTTAAGGTATTCCTTTCCTCATAAAAATAAGTCCGGTGACACGGGGTCACCTTGCTGCAGACCATTATTTCATTGGAATTTGGAGTGAGCCTTCCATCATTCAATAAAGAGTAGTTTATCATCGTAACACACTCCATTTAGAAATTAACAAATTTGATCGGTAAACCAAACACCATCAATGCAATTTTAAATAAATTCCACTAGAGTGATTCATAGGCTTCCCAGATATCAATCTTAATAAGGCATCTAGGGGAGAGTCCTTTTTGGGAATAACCTTAAAAAAATTCATGCGCTACTATGACATTGTCGAGTATACTCCTTACCTAGATTCTCCAACTATTTTCCAACCAAATTCTTTGGTCTAGCCGTTATTATTTATAAATAATTTGAACAAGGTTATTTTGGAAGCAATAGGCCTATATTCCTTGACATAAATTTGAATTGGAACCTTTAGAATCAAGATTATTGTGGTACAGATAATCATCAATACACAACATTTATGATTTGCCAAACACCTTGAATCCTTTTTTAGTATGGTGAGTTGTTTATATTTTGTCAATTGGTAACCATCCTCTACCACTTCTATATTTAGATAAGGAATCTCTACAAAGTTTAATAGTGATAGAGATCCCAAACAATTAGATATAAAAGAATTGTGACATGTTTTATTAATTATAAAAATTGTAGGATTTACAAGATATTTATACAAGTAATTAGATTCCTAATTATCTATTGAATTCAATCTAATGACCATTATCCATAATGACAGATCCCTAATTTGGTGTTGATAAATAATGTATACTCAACAACCCCCTTAAAACTAATGTTGTGTATCACAAAGCACGAGTTTGGACAACAAATGATTGTGTCTAATTCTTGACATGTCATTTTTAAATAAATCATCCAATTGACCTCAGAGGATATACTTTAGGCTAATATTTCAATCTTCAACAAATTCTCCAATGTAGTGATAGTTTACATCTATGTGCTTGGTGTTTTCATGATGAATGGGGTTTGTTGCTATCATAAGCACTGGTTGTATCCATACAATGTGCGACTTTTCATTTAGAGCACAGTTCTGATTAGAACCTTTATAGATAAATGATATTTGTTTTTTAGACTTTTTTTTGTGTCAACCCCAATTCAGCGCCCGACGGGTGGGAGGGAATGACACTCGCGAACCATTGTTGGCCCCAAGAGAACCCTTGGCCTAGGTTACTTACTCATCGGAAGGCTTAACTTATCAAAGATAACTCATATAAAACTTAGAATGTTATAAAGAAAATGTTCAAATAGCCAATTAGGAGAACTCAAGCCTCAACATAAGATTATGAAAATGAAAAGACTAAAGAACTATAACTACATGTGTATGAAGCCTCTAAAACAAAGAGGGAATACTTTGTTCTTGAATATGAAAACAGTTCTATTTTTTGGGGATAATCAGTTCTCGAATAATCTTTTAATAAATGATTTTTACTCTTAACTTGTTACACAACTCGAAACTTAAGTATTAATGCAAAGTTAAAACGTTTGCAGAAGTCCTTTTGAAAACTATATGAACTTCTCTTGACTTTCTTCTTAATGTCTAAACTTAACTCTTACCTTTCTTTGAATTTAATTATGGATTCAATGTTCATGATATCATGTTTATAAATTATTTTCATGATGTTAATATGTACCTTTGAATGTTGGAACCAAATAGAAAATATAGTCATGATACTAATGAACTAGTATAGAAAGATAGAGGAAGAATTGTAAGAACTATCATCCATGGCGCTTGAAGAGGCGCTAGATGTGAACCCTTGAAATTCAAAGACAGGGTTGGGGTACTCTTTCTAGGGCTTCTCCCCAGATCCCATTATTCAGAGACCCCTTTTTGGGGCTCTAAGAGGGGTGACTCCCCAAGACCCTCCCAGGTGCTCCCCGACTTAGCTTCTTTATTTTCAACACGAAATCCTCTAATTAAACTTGGTTCCTTCTCCAAAAAGCTTAGAATGGTTTATACCCTCAATATATACTAGATTAAACTAAAAATTTCACCCAAACACATGAATCAAATATCAAGAAAATTTCAATGACACAACCCATAATAATTCAAAAGAATTTCATCAAGAACTCAAAGGTTTTACTTTCAAATCATATACTTCTCTGTATTGAATCATGATTGGTGCATGGATGAACTAAATCAATGTTATATGATCTTACATACCTCGTAGGATTGAATACTTGGTGAAATCCACTACAAGACTTGAACATTCTTCACGACTCTTGATTATTTTTTTTTCTTTGTGTTTCTCCTATTTTCTCTTTTCTCCAAGCCCTAACATAAATATCAACTATTCTAAACGAACTAAAATCTGTTTTGAACCCAATTAAACTCTTAAAAACGAGTGAAACAATTGGGTAATGAAAATATTAAAATACCCTTTTAAAATCCGAATTAGACTTTCATTATTTGAATGGACCAACTTCAAATGGATATATCTACGTCATACCAACTCGAAATTGCGCAAACTCAATGGTATTGGAAAGATAATTCCAAGATCTTTCCTATGATGTTTGAAACAAATCTAAATCATTTTGATCTATGAGTTATTGTCGTTTGAACTTAACAAAAAGCTCAATTTAACATACTTACCAAATTTCTAGATTTTCATATACTTTACAAAAATGGCTATTTCCATTTCTTAACTTCTTCCTAGTTATTTCAATTTGTGAGATATTTCAGTATTTCCCCCTTGGGAAAATTCCTCCTTTAATTAAATTACTCTTATTAGGCTAAGGGTGTAAAATAAATCATTCAGTTCAAACATCCAACAAGAAAATATAACACATCAAGAATTTAAATTATAGAGAACTGAAAAGAGAATTAGTACATTGATCTCGAGCTTCCCCGGTTTCTAAGAGATATGAATAAATCTTCTTCATATCTTTCTCTGCTTCCCAAGTGGCTTCCTCAAAAAACCGGTCTCTCCAATGAACTTTGACTAATGCTACTTCCTTAGTACTCAACTTTCAAACATGGAGCTCTACAATATGGACAAGAATCTCCTGATAAGATAAGTTATCATTGATCCTAATTTCATTAGTTGGTATGGTTAATGAAGGATCGCAAATAAACTTCTTCATAATGGAGATGTGTAATACATGATCAACTCTGGATAACGCTTGTGGTAGCTCCAACTCATAAGATACATAGCCTACTCTTTTTGACATTTTGTTATAGGGACGGATATCCGTGGACTAGCTTCTCCTCGACAAATTTATACAATCATTTAACGGTGTGAAACATTGTGCAGTATACCAATAATACTTAAATCTATCTTCATTCTTCTTACATAGGTGTATGATTTCAGATAACTCTGTGCCATTTTAAACCTCTCTTGAATCACTTTCACCATCTCTATAGCTTGATGATTTAAATGTTGTTCTATCAACCAAGCTTAACAAAATTCATACCATCTAATAGGAGATCTGTATCTTCTCCAATGAAAAGTTTCATAAGGAACCATTTGTATGCGAGAGTAATAACTATTATTTTAAGTAAATTCAATAAGAGGTAGGTGATCATCCCAACTACTTTTGAAATCAATCACACTAGCCATCAACATATCCTCCAAGCTTTGAATAGTGCACTCTACTTGACCATTTGTCAGAGGATGAAAGGTAGTACTTAACCTTTAACTCAAGCCATTTCGGAATAACTTCAAAAACTTTGTAGTAAATTACACATTTCTTTTTAAAATAATTGTGAAAAAATCGCATGAAGTGTAACCACTTTTTCAATGTACATTTTGTCATAGTCCTATGGTGAATGGGTAGTCTTTACCGGCAAAAAGTGGGTCGATTTTGTCATTCTATCAAGAGTCACCCAAATAAAATCACTTTGCCTGCGAGGCCTTGGTAAATCTAGGATGGAATCACTATTAATCATTTCTCACTTCAATTTCAGAAGTTCTATATTCTAGGCCATACCACCGATCCTTTGGTGGTTTACTTTAATTTGTTGGAAATTTAGACACTTCGACACAAATTCGTAAATGCCCTTCATACTACTCCACCAATACAATTTTCTCGAATTGTGATACATCTTTGTGGAAACCGGATGAATGTAATATTTGGCTTTGTGATCTTCCTTTTTGTTTCACTCTTTGAATTAATCCACTCTTGGTACATGATACGCTCTAATTACACCTCTCGAAAGAAGAATAAGCGGTCGTAATCAGGTAGAGAACCCAACTCGTAGGTTGGGGTCGATCCCACGAGAAAAATGGCTTAGACTTAACTTCAATGTACAATTATATCTATATAGACAAGTTTTTTCCGAAAACAAGTAATTAAAGAAAGGGTTTTGTGAAACAAGTTTCTTTAACACTTCAAAATTAACAAGTAAGAAAAGTAAAAATTGATTTTTTATCAAGTTGTAACACTAACTGGGGTATATGTGTTCCCCATAGGTTTATAATGTCGTACTCCTAGTAGAAGCAATTCTTCCCTAGTGTTTTGCATGTAAAGTGATATAGTTTGATCTCTAAAGCCGTGGGGCGGTGGTATCTAGAGAAGCGCGCACCGTGGAACGGTGTCAGACTACGGTAGTGAAAGAAGTTGAGGACCCGGACTGGGGGGAGGGGGGGGTGGGTTGGTGGGAGGGGAGGGGAGGAGTGGGGAATGCGGTCAATGGGACGGGGGGGGATAGGGAGGAGGGGGGGGGACGGAGGTCGACTGGGGGGGAGGAGGGTCGGCGGCGCGGGGAGGTCGAGAGGTAGCGGGGAGGAGCGGGGGCTGGGGGGGGGCCGGGGCGAGGGGAGGGATTAAGACGGGGGCGGAAGGGGGCGGGGGAGAGGAGGGGGGGGTGAAGGGGGGGGGGGTGATGGGCGGACGGCGGAGAGGGGGACAGGGGGGGAGGGAGAGGGGGGGGTGATGGGGGGAGAGTGGAGGGAGGTGGGGGCGAGGAGGGTGGCGAGGGGGAGAGGGGGTTTTTTTCTTATTTTATTTTTTTATTTTGGATTCTTTTATTTTTTTATGCTATTTTTTTCTATTTTTGATTTATTTTTATTTTATATTAGAGATTCATAAGAGATGTATATGACTATTTTACTTTGCACCACGACACTCGCTATTAATAGTATCCCACTAAAATCTTGTAGATAACTTCTATTATATTACTACTTCTTGATCAATCAACTAGAAATAGGCTGTTTTAACGCTTGTGCTATGGCACGCCTTTTAACACACAAGGACCTATAATGAAAGAATTATCAATACAGCAAAAACCTATGGAGAAGTGCTTATTGCTAGTCTACTTTGTTTAAGTACTCCTGGTTCTAAAACCCATAGTGTAATTTTGGTACCATGCTAGTAAGATCACAATTCATAGTTTTTAAAGAAGAAATCATAAACTTACTGCAACAATAAGAATAAACCCAGAAAATCAACTAGAAATTTCAAGATAAATCTTCAATCCGAATTCGGAAATTGAATTATTACCAATGTTTGCAAAAACCAATCTCCTAACAAAATATGAACGTAACAATGTCTAACCCCAAAAATGAGGTTTTATCCTATTTAAAGAAAACATTTCCCTAAATTAAAAGGAATTGAAATACAGAAAGCTTTTCTGAAAAATCAGTATTAATAGACGACCCCTACTAACGGACCACCGATGGAACGACGGTCCGTCGACTGACTCCGTCAGTCAAGACTTAGAGAATATTTTTTCTCTCCTTCAGATGGCACCCTGAATCAATTGATGGACCAACAACACGGTTTGTCGATGCACCTACAGTCCATCGATACTCTTTGTCGCTCCATCTTTCAAATTTCTCTAACTTTGGGTACTAGAACTATCTTTGATCAAATCAATGGTATGCTAGTACGGTCGGTCAATTAATCTACGAATCATCGATTCCTTCTATAGTTCCACACTTGGTAAGATTTCCCCCCAGTTTCTCCATCAATGTGAATTTCATCGACGGTCATAACCTATGGACCTTCCATTGAATGAGTGGCCATCGAGGACCTTCTTAGGTCGTCTTACACTATTTTCCAACTGCCTTCTACATTTTTAATCTGGACATTTTTCTTGAAACCAAACATAAAAACATGTTAAAACTACTACAAAAAGGCTCGAGACACAAATGAATCTTAAGAAAAATGCATTGAAACTAGCGTGAAACCACGATACATCAACACCCTCAACATAAATTTGTTGTTTGTCCTCAAGCAACGCACTATGACTCAAAACCACACTTATACAAAAGTATAATCTTTTAAGCTCTCGCAATCACATGGTCATAAATCCAGACTCATTCTTTGATTTAATGCGTGATCATGCTCTTAGGTTTGATAAGCTAACTCATGTGGATCGTACCATGACACAAACTTAGAATGCACATACACTTCTACTGTTTTGTCTTTAACTAAGGTAGAAACTTTTCGACATTGCAACTAGGGCCCTCATTTCAGAAGAAATCCTCATTTTTTGCACAATGATTTTATGTTTGGGTACAAGGATCTTTATTCAACACTCACACTCAAAAATCAGTTCATAAATAGCTTGTACTCGTTGTTATAGGCTCGCCCTTATTTTCTCTGCTTAGGTTCACCAGACTAGACTCTAGGATCACAGTAGGACTTTGGATATATTTGTAATGACTTTTTGCCCTCCTTGACATTTCCGCTAAGCTTCCTACCTCTTTTCATTGCCTTTTATATCCTACTTTTCTTTAATTCTTATCTTTTATTTGATCCCCTTCTTTTTGGATGTGACTCATACTTATTTTTCAACTTTTTCAAACTCTTTTATTTGTTTTCTTTTAATTTTCTTTTCACTTTCATTCACATTGATAATTCCAACAAGTCACATCTTTAACTCGTTTTATCTTTTCTTTTTCGCATTCAACTCTTTTCATACTCCTTTTTGGGTTCTCACTCATAATAGACACCATCAACTCATCAATTTTCCATTAGTTGAGGTACACAATACCCGAGATCGGGTCAGGCCCAAGACGACGTCACTTTCTACATTAGCCATCCTCAATTTATATTTGGCCTAAGTCGAAGTGCACATGTCCAAGGAGGGATTGGGGCTAAAACATTAAACTCTAGGAAAGTGTGTTGGTGAGAAAAAAAATTAGGTCTATTATTGGCTCAAAAGATTTGGATCAAAAAGGGATATAGCTTCCGTTTGCTAAACTTCATTTTACACTAGATGTTTGCTAATTCGAACAACGACATATGATCCTTTCGTAGTATTTAAAAATAAATTCCCTTTGCAGGACTAACGGAGCAAGTTTTAGCTAGGTACCAACTATTGAACAGTCCAAACTCCTCACACTCTCTTGACACCTCATTACACTATCGGATTTTTATATTTTCGAGTTTATATGTTAGTTGAGGGTCATGTAGCGGGTGCCAATCCATGTCATGCTTAGAGTCAACACATTCAACTTATTTTCACCTATTCATGCAAGCAATTTCTAGGATGGTAGATCATTTAATTTCAGCCATGCTTCATCTTTCATGTTTTTATAATTTGTACTAATAACAACATGGCGGTTGAACAGAAAATTTACCAGTATCTTAGAAAAAAAACACAAGCAAGAAAATACAGTTGAGCTACTCAGACTTCAACCTAAAAGTCACTTTCCATTACCCGACCCGCAACAAGAAGAGCATGATATTGTCCCCACTACATAAAAATATCAGTACATGGTTGTAGGTAAAGCAAGCCTGAGGCACATAACGCCGATGATATTTCAACAAGTGGGCGGGTCCGGTTTCCTAGAACTCGCAACATCAGTAATCGTTCACCCTCAGTGGTGTCCACATCGATCTCCCCACAATAACTGATGCTCATACTATCGGCCACTGGTATGGAACTAGACGCCCCAACAACCATCTCTCGTTCCCTCATCTGATGGGTCTTCTCATCCATCAAAGAACCTCTCCTCGCAGCCTCGACGTCCATCTTCTCTTTCTTCCTCACAAGAGCATCATCTCCTATCTCAGTAGTATGGCTATAATGGTGCCTCTTGGAACGACCATGTGGCTCAGACTGTGTCTCAGTGGGGACTTTGAAAAAAGTGTCAAGCACCGTGTCCTCCGCTAGCTTGATGGGTGCACTCTCAGGCTCAGCCCCCCTCATCTCCAATGTAGCATCCACATCATCCCTCAAACTGAAACCGCCTCCTAAAGAGTAGTAAAGTCTATGGTGGGGGTTGTTCATGCTAGTACACGCAACTCAAAGGCGTCAAGGCGTTGGTGAACCGCCTGAATCTTCTGCTCAGTCTGTTTGGGCACCCTCTTTTATATTTCGTCCTCAGTGACGATGATACATTTTTGCATCCAAGGCTTCATATGATGTACCAGGGTGGCCATTTGGGCCTTCCACTTTTGGACCCGCGCTAGCGGGACAAGTGTTGCAGATAGGGGCGTTGAACAGGATAAGTTGGAGGATCGACTAGAGGCATGGGCGGAATCATCTGGGGTGGTGCAAACTTCGGATAACTCAACTGTGTCCTCCAAGTTCTCACTAAACGGATGCATCTCAACTCTGGGCTCTCTCCATGGTGCCGCTACATTGGCCTCATCCTTGATGAG
Source organism: Solanum habrochaites (assembly GCA_027704765.1). Classification (NCBI taxonomy): domain Eukaryota; kingdom Viridiplantae; phylum Streptophyta; class Magnoliopsida; order Solanales; family Solanaceae; genus Solanum; species Solanum habrochaites. The sequence goes on from JAKWJA010002494.1 coordinate 22,559,388, forward strand.
ACCTATATCAATAGTCCTTGCAAGACTACAAAATGTGTCACAGTGCCAAAGGGCACTTCGGCATCCCTGCACAAATGGAAGATGAGAAAAGCAAAGGGGTAAGTAGCATAGGACTTGAAATCCCTCTCATGGATCACCGTGATCACCACCTTAGCAAAATTTATTTCCAACCCCGCCACCAAGGCTGCTACAAACACCGCCCTATCCCAAGTAAGAATATCATCGACATTTGTCGGTTATAGAAGGTTTCAGACTACCGACAAGAAGAACTTCGCCGTTAATGTGAGGGTGGACTTCTTAATTAACCCTCGGGAGTCTAACACACAGCCGACCCTCTAACTATCAGTCACCAGATGTTGGTCCAGCCACAACTTCATAGACTCACTCAGTTTTGCGATCCTCTAAAAAGATCCACTTTTGACCGTCTCCCACCTGTAGCTGAATTCTGGACTAATAGGGGCCCATTATGTCTCTGTGCTGGGGCCATACAGTAAACAATGGAAGATGAACTCTGAGATATGAATAGAGGTGAGCGGATCCTGTTTGGGAGGTCTTCCCGCCTATCAATAGAGCCCCTACGAGTAGCCACATAGAAAGCGTAGAACTACCTCACTATCACTCATTGTAGGACCCCAAGATCCACTCTATCCACTCAAAACTGTGCTGGTTGAATACTCTATCCACCTTGTGAATTTTATGCAAACACCCTGCAATAACTCGACACTCAAAAGTTATAGACTTGTTCATCACCCCCTTCTAATTTAACATTTTGGTGTCTCTGTAGACCTGATATTGACTATCGACGCATCACCAGTTAGGTTCCTCATCAGTCGGTGGAGGGATATATACTCAGGGTGCAGGGGACGACTCCGAGCTGGTAGACTCATCAAACGACGCTAGGTGATCATGGACCTCTGGCTGAGTGGTCCCCTGATATATGGAACTGGCGGCAGTGGCCTCATTCAACCCTGAAGAGTGGGCCGACCCTGATGCTAAAGTAGATTTAGAGCCAGATGCTCCTTCAAAACTCAAGGAAGCTCCAGACGATTAGCCGGTCAGTGTGCGCTCCTTATCAGATTGGGAGATAGTGACTATGCCGGGAACCACCTTCGGTGGGGTACCCCGAGTAACTCGTGCAGCTTGTGAAAGTGGTGGTTTCTGTAGACGGGAAGGGCCACTTACTTGGACTTGCCCCTTGGGTAGACAAAGTTCTTTTTGGGAGCCATTAGTTCCTGTAGAGTATTTGTTAGTCTCAATTAAGCCTCATAACACATTATAAACACACAGGATGAGAGAAACTTGAAAAGTAATCAACACATTTCAGTTCTGCAATTCAGATCGACAGGCACTATCGATGGTCCGTCGATCAAACGATGGTACGTCAATTTTGTCCGTAAGTAGACACTTAGAGTTATTTAACTTAGAAAAAAATCAGACTTCTCATATCAAAACGACAGACGTGAGGAACAGCTCTTCGATCACTCGACGGACCGTAGTCCACTTCCATCGTCTAACACTTAGAATATTTTTTAGAAATAACTGAAAACAGGCTTTCTGAAGGAAATGACAGACTTGCAGACCAATCGATGGACCCCATTGACGGCCCATTAATCCATCGACGATCTGTAGAAGGGATATCATATTGTTGTCCAGAGAAAGATTTTAGGACTTTTTGCAAATTCCAATTTTTTTATAACTTTTTTACACCATCAAGTTTAGACATGATTGTTCTTCAGCTAGTTAATGAGGAAAAAAATTGAATGGGGAGAAGAGAGTATTTGGGAATGGGAGGGCTTTAATTTGGGAGTGAAATGGGAGATAATAAGATGGTGGTTGTGTTAAAGGAAAGAAATAAAGGGCGAAAGACGGTTATGGTAGGGAATTTTAAAAGAATTTGAAGGAGGGAATGAATTTGAACCATTATTTCCTTTAGTATTACAGGTCGGGTTGGGTTGGTTCACTAGAATTTCGGACCTACGAAACCCCGTCAACTGGGATCGTAGTTTGCATCTAGACTTAAAATTTGAGAGACATACTTGGAGTCTACGAACATCATCGACCGTCTCTCGATTGAGTTTGTAGACCTATGCAGCAGACCATTTTTCTGTAGATTTTTGTTTTGGTCCCTACACATGTAACATTCATTAGTCCATTATTTTTTTTGTTTTTCTGGACATTTTTTAGATATGGACCTTGCACTAATCTTTATCCGACACTATCACTCAAGCGAAAATGAAATAACATTAAAGATAAAAAAAATACGAAATTATGACTATTTATACAAAGAAAAATCAAACATATCATTGACTAGAGGATAGACCTTGGGTTGCCTCCCAAGAAGCGCTTGATTTCACGTCGCTTCACAACGCAGGATCCTTGATTACTCATACTTCATCAAGGTGATAGGCCTCAACCACTTTATGGACACTCTACGCATGACCCAGGTAGGTCTTAATCCTTTGACCGTTGACTGTGAACTTTTCACCCTCATTGTTCTCCAACTCAACTGCTCCGTGTAAGAACACTTTAGTGATGAGGAATGGCCCTGTCCTAATGAACTTTAGTTTTACTAGAAACAAGCTTAACCTAGAGTTAAATAGAACCACCAGATGACCAATCACAAATTCTCGCTTTTCATTCCTTTGGTCGTGGTACTTCTTCATCTTCTCTTTGTAGATGGCTAAACTTTCAAAGGCTTTGAAGAGAAACTAATCAAGTTCATTCAACCCATTTAGTCTTTGTTCCGCAACTTCATTCCATCTATCTTCAGTTTACTCAATGTCCACATGGCTTAGTGATTTAACTCGACCGACAAATGACAAGCCTTCCCATGTACAAATGCAGTCCGATAGGTTAGAGATCATCATCAAGCCTCATTGAACAATCCATTCTATAAATATTCAGCATTTTCGACAGAATTTACTTGATCCCTCGATTTGAAACCTCAACTTTCCCCCTGGTATGTGAATGATACGGAGTATCCATATGATGTCGAACCCCATATTTCTCCAATAGTCATTTCAAAAAATCATTTCAAAAGCGATAGAAAGTATCACTAATAATGGCCCTTTGTGTGCAAAATCTGGAGAAAACATTCTTTTTCAAGAATGAGGGGACACTCTTTCCTTCATTTTTGGGAAGCGCTATAGCTTCCACACATTTTGACACGTAGTTACCTCCATAAGTACATACTTCATCCCATGAGAACACACAAATGGTCCCATAAAATAAATGCCCCATATATCAAATAATTCAATCACAAGAATGGGATTTAAAGGGAGCTCTTTCCTCTTCGAAATTCCTCCATCTCGTTGGCACCGATCACATTATTTGGAGAAATTGTGAGAATCTTGATGAATGGTTGTCCAATAGTCTCCACACTAAAATATCTTGTGTGCAGTATGAATACCACTATGGTGCCCACCCACAAGCGAGGAGTGACATGCCTCCAAAACACTCAACATCTCAACTTCTCGTACAAATCGGTGAATAATCCCATTGGCACAACTCTGGTATAAGTAGATATCATCCTAAAAGAATATTTTCACATCATAAATGAACTTCTTCCATTGATGGAAATACAAATCCAATGAAACTATACGACTAGCAAGATAATTTGCAAAATCTGCGAACCATGGAATCAAAACTTGAGAAGCAGCTAGTACATGTTCATAAGGGAATGCATCATCAATTTCGTCCTATACACCCAATTCGCGCATAGCTTCATCCTTTAACCTAGACAAGTGATTCGACAACATTATTCTCAGTCCCCTTTCTATCTTTTACCTCAAAATCAAACTCTTACAGTAATAGTACCCATCCAATAACTTAAGTTTCACATCATTCTTTTCCATTGAGTATCTCAAAGTGGAGTGGTCTGCATGCACTATAACCAGCGTCCCAAGCAAATAGGAGTGAAACTTTTTTAAAGCAAAACCACCTCAAGGAGCTTTTTTTTGGTTATCAGTAGATCTTTACAGCTTCATTCAGGGTGTTACTTGCATAGTAAATAGGGTGAAGGATTATATCCCTTCTCTATCCCAATACCGCACCAATAGTAATCCCACTAGCATCACACATCACCTCAAATGACTCACTCGAATCTAGGGATATAGTAATGGGTGCGGAAACTAACTTCTCTTTCAAATCTCCAAATACTTTTAAACAGGCTTCAGTGAAATGGAACTTACATTCCTTCTCATGTAGTTTTCACAAAGGATGTGCAATGTTCGACAAATCCTTAATAAACCTCTGATAAAAGCCCGCATGGCCTAGAAAACTTCTCACACCTTTTATAGAGATGGGTGGACGAAGCCTCTATATCACTTCCACATTAGTTTGATCAACCTCTATCTCTTTCTCCGAGATGCGATGGCCCAAAACTATACCTTCTTTAACCATGAAGTGACATTTTTCTCAAGTAAGCACTAGATTACAATCACCACACCTTTTGAGCACCTCAGTCGAATTTCTCAAACATCAATCAAAGGAGTCTCCAACCGTAGAGAAGTCATCCATGAACATCTCAATAATGTCCTCCACCATATTTGAGAATATCGATATCATACATCGCTGGAAAGTGGGCAGTGCATTACATAGCCAAAACGACATTCTTTTGGATGTGAATGTCCCATAAGGAGAAGTAAAAGTGGTCTTATCTTGATCCTCAACAATGATAGAGTTTTTATTATAACCCAAGTAGCCATCAAGAATACAATACCACCATTTTCATGTGAGTCAAACTGACATCTAATCCATGAAGGGCATGGGGAAATGGTCCTTCTCAGTCCATGCATTCAACTTTTGGTAATCCATATAAACTCTCCATCCGGTCACTGGCCGCATTGGTACAAGCTCGTTCCTCTCATCAGGCACCACTGTCATCCCACCCTTTTTAGGCACGCATTTAATGGGGCACACCCAATTATTATTTGCAATAGGATATATGACTCCAGCATCAAACCACTTGATGATCTCCTTTTTCATTACATCTTGCATAGGTGGATTTAACCTTCTTTGGTACTCAATACTTGGTTTGTGATCGGGCATGAGTTGGATTTTCGGTGAACAAATCACGGGAAGAATCCCAATAATATCCATAATAGTCCAACCAATGGCTCGTTTGAACCTCTTCAAAACCTCTACTAAACACTCTACTTGTGGCCCATTCAAATCCGCTGCACTTATAACTTGCAAAGTGTCATCTCTACCCAGGAACACGTACCTCAGATGAGGTGGTAGAGCCTTAAGCTATAATTTTGGAGCCTCTTAAATAGATGATTTCGCTGGTGGATACTCGCGATGCTTAATGTCTATTTCCAATTTTTTTGGTTTTGACCGGTATTCACTTCATTCAAGTGCCGCGACCAAAGACCCATACTCTTTAAGAACATCACCCTTAAAATTCATAATTACTGCCGCTACTACCTCGACAACTAGTCGCTCTTTAATTTGTACCTCAGATATACTCTCAACCTTGTAGGATATAATAGATACCGTTTGGAGCTCACCACTCTGCTTCATGGACCTACATAAGTTGAAAGATGTTTCTTCATTGTTCAACCTAAACTTCATCTGCCCTTTTTTCGTATCAACCAATGAACGCCTGGTGGCAAGGAATGACCTCCAAAGTATAATGGGAACCTCAAAATCTACCTCATAGTCAAGAATAACAAAATTGACCAGAAATTTAAATGACTCCAATTTTACTAGCAGATCATGGAGTATACCAATGGGTCTCTTCACTGTTCGATTGGCCATCAATAACTGCATCTTAGTAGGCTTTGGGTCACCTAAACCAAACTTCTTGTAAATGTAAAGGGCCATGACATTTATGCTTTCACCAAGAACACATAGTGCTTTAGCAAAATGTAGCAACCTAATTGTACATGGAATGGTGAATGCTCCAGGATCTTCCTTTTTCTGCACAAGAGACCTTGTAGGAATAGCACTACAATGTTGCATTCTATTATCATCCTCAAAACTCATCGATATCTTATTTGTCACCATGTCCTTCATAACTTAGCATAATCGAGCATTTGTCCTAAATCTTCTATCAAAGGGACATTGATAGATAGTTGTTTCACATTGTGATAAATCACTCGTGTTTCCCTTCCTCAGTCTTCACTAATTTCTGAGGTAATGGAGTGGAGATCTAGGAATGGGGACCATTTTCTGAGTCATTTTTGCTTCTTTCACTGCTTCGTCCACTAATTTTCCATTAGCTTCTGTCATTTCTTTGTATTTTCTCATATCAACTTCGATTACAGACAACATAGGTGGATCAACGGTTTGCTTATCCCCTCAAGTGGTGACTGCAATGCAATGCCCATCATTTTTAGGATTCTATATGGTGTTGCTAGGAAGAGTGCTTGGTTTACGTGTATTCACAGTAGTAGGCAATTGATCCATCTGTAATTCAAAATGCTTAATCGAAACCACATGTGAATCTACGTTTTGCGAAATGTTAGCTAAGTCATCTCTCATCTCCTTGGAATGCTTATCACTAGTATCAAATCTCCTCAACATCTTCTATAACATATCCTTAACTCGAGCCATACTTCCTCCACCATCCCTAGGAGCAACATATTTATTTTGAGGTTGAACATAGGGCCCACTTCGATCATTCTATTACCATAGTTATCTCGGTTAAAGTAGTTGTCGCAGTTGTAGTTTCCAACTCGAACATATTGACCCTTTGGATTGTAGTTACCGTAGTTTAGACCTTGATTTCCTTTATGTTAGCACCAATTCTCTTGATAAGAGCATTGGGCGTTTGGTCGGGAACCCCCTATCTGCTCATTTAGTGCATAGGCATCTTCTTCATAATAGTACTCATCTACCGGTGGTGGTGGTTTATTCAATTAGTTCACCACATTTACCATTTCTTCACCTCCGCTCACATGTTTCAAAACCAACCCTAGCTAAGTTGTCATCTGTGCAACCTCTTCACAGATCTAAGATTCTGTTGGGTTGTTTGTAGCTTGTACTACAATAGTTTTTCTCTCGGTGTGTAACATTTTAGTGATCCAAGCCTTGTCGTTGTGAGATATCTTGTCCATCTTCTCTGCGATATCTGCATATGTGCAATCTCCAAACGAACCCCCAAAATAGTGTCAGTACTACTTTACTGTTTTCATCTTGACCCCGATAGAAGTACTCTTTCAACGGCTTATCATCAATGTGGTGGTTAGGTATGCCTCTCATAAATGCAATAAATCTGTACTAGGAGCTACCCACTAACTCCCCAGGTAGTGCCACAAAGTTGTTCACTTTATTTTTATGGTTGATCTTCTTGGACAGTTGGTAATAACTCTAAGGATGCATCTCTTAACTAATCCCAAGTATAAATGAAGTCGTAGGGAACCTCAGTAAACCATATGGCAGAATCTCTTGTCAGTGATAGAGGAAACACTCGCAACCCGATGACATTCATATCCAAGTATGTCCTACCCACACAACTCTTACACACATACCTTAGTTTGGATATGTGAGCATGAGGGTCCTTGATGGTAGTCCCGAGAATAAACCCCTCGCAGTGAGTATCTGCATCAAAGTACTCGTCACCACGAATGTTTGCTCAGGTGGAAAAGGGGTAGGACAATAGGTCCATCAGAGTTAGCAATGTTAACGTTGCCCCTATAGTGATCATGAGGTTGTGGTGCCGGGGGCTGCATCCTCAAAGAATTCTCAATTGATTTTCATTCTGAACTTGATTGTGTGCCTCAACTTGTAATTGAGGTTGAACAATCGCCCCATCACCTAAATTGGTTGGGTTATTTTGATTTTTGATTCTTCACAATGTACGGTTATGTCCAGGATCGCATGGAATAAGTGGTTCTCCTTGGCTTCGTGTACTTGGCATATACTAAAGCTAGACCTGAAAGAGATAAAAAACAATAAAAACTAAAACAAGGAAATTATTAACTAAATATCAATAATGTATTTAAAGTTAATCCAAATCACAGATTCCGTGACAACGGTGTAAAAATTAGATACGCTCAAATTACACCTCCCTAAAGAAGTATAAGTTGTCGTAATCAAATAGAGAGCCCAACTAATAGGTTGGGGTTGATCCCACGAGGAAAATGGCTTAGACTTACGTTCAATGTGCAGTTATATCTATTTAGCCAAGGTTTTTCTGATTACAAATAATTAAAGGAGGGGTTTGTGAAACAAGTTTCTTTAACACTTCTAAATTAACAAGTAAGAAAAAGCAAAAATTATGTTTTTATAAATTTTTGAGACTAAATAGGGTATATGTGTTCCCCATAGTTTCATAACTCCATATTCCTAGTAATAGCAATTCTTCCTTATTATTTTGCATGTAAAGTGATAAGTTATGTATCTCTAAATCCTTGGTCCGGCATCTGGAGAATTTCACCCCGTACCTTGGTCCGGCTAAGTGTATGTAATTTACTAACCCTTACCTTTACTTTATTTTTGACATCATAATCAATGTATGACTTAGTTATTACTTCGCACGAATCAACACTAGCGTATTAGATAATATCCCATTAAATCTATGTTGATAATTCTTATCCTATTACTACCTCCTTGGTCAGACAAATAGCAACACGGCTAGTTCTAATGTATGCAATCGTTAAAAACACTTATAAATGAAAGAATTATCAATACATGCAAGAACCTATTTATTTAATTGCTTATTTGGTAGGTTTACTTTTTTAATTACCCATGCTAGCAAGATCAGAATTCATAGTTTTTAAAAAAACTTCAATAATAAGAACAAACAGAGAACATCAACTTGATATTGTCAAGAAAAATCTTCAAACCAAATCCGGAAATTGAATTATTTCAAAATTTGCTAAAACAAATCTCCAAACAAAACTAGAACAATACAAACAATGTCTAACCCTCAAAACGAGGTTTTTAATCCCTATTTATAGAAAACATTGTCCTAAATTAAAAGGAATTGAAATAAGGAAAGTTTGCCCAAAAACGCGGCATTGATCGATGACCCCTACTAACGGACCGTTGATGGAACGACGGTCCGTCGACTTCCTCCCTCAGTCTAGACTTAGAATATATTTCTCTCCTTCAGATGGCACCCTCTTAGAAACAATCGACGGACCAAAAACAGGTTCCGTCAACGCACCTACAGTTGGTTGATGCCCTCCGTCGCTCCAGCCTTAGAATTTCTCTGACTTTGGATACTAGAACTATCTCTAATCAAATCAACGGTCTGCCAGTACGGTCCGCCAATCAATCGATGGACCGTCTATCCCTTTAATATTTCCACACATGGTCAGATTTCCACGAGTTTCTCCATCAGTCTGAAATGCAATCAACGGTCACCACCTACGGACCGTCGATTGAACGATGGTCCGTCGATCGCATTCGTAGGTCGTCTTTTTGCACTATTTTCTAGTTTACTTTTGCATTTTTTTAAAGGACATCTTTCCTGCAAAACAAACATAAAAAATGTTAAAACTACTACAAAAAGGCTCTAGACACACACAACTCTTAAGCAAAATGTATTAATAGCACTGTGAAACCACGGTTCATCAATACACACAATCTAACTTAATTACTCAATACACCATCAATCCCTTGTTCAAACGCCATTACTTTTTGCTTATGAACATTTTCCTTTAATTCAAGAAAAATTGGGTCTTGTTCCTATTACTCTTTTACTTATGATACTAATGAAGATCTAGTCCCATTCCTACTTCTCTTTTACTTATGATACAAATGAAGATCTAGTCACATTTATTACAAATACTCCTCCTTTTGTGGAATCCAATGAGAGAACTCCCAAGTTTGCAAGTCTGTGCATATCCTTTGCTAGTTTTTGTTATCTTTCTCAAAGTGGGAGATACTACCCATAGACAACCTTCTCAAGGCATCAGAAACAACAGTAACCTTACATGGGTGGTAAAGAATACTCATGTCATAATCGTTGACTAATTCTAACCACTTCATTTGCTTGAGATTGAGATCTTTTTCAGTAAATGCATGTTGAATGCTTACAAAAACTGAATACATCTACATGAACACTATACAAATAATGATGCCATATCTTCAAATCAAATACAAAAACAGTCAACTCTATGTTATGGTTGGAGGTAAAGAAAAATCTTTCATATGAGGAAGTTCTAGTTCAAATTTTGGAGAGCAAGTTTAGAAGTTGAGAAACAAGAAGTTTCCTCCGTAAAAGTTCTATGATGACAATAATATTGTGGAGGGTGCTACTTGGAAGCCAAGGCCGATATGATGTCCCGATATCCATATTTTTTTCCTTCTACTTAAATTCTAGCTTGAAGTAATGAGTTCCTCTTGGCTTGTACTATGTTATGGAGTCATGTGTTTTATGTGTTTCTTGATTTCCTTATGTTATGCATGTTCTTGAAAAACTTGTGTTTTGAGAAATGAGGACATTTGATTTCCTCCTTGTTATAGGCATGGAGTATGAATTTCAAGACTCTAGGAGATGATATGATCAACATTCTTTAGATATGCTTTTTAGTATGAATTGCATGTAGGCTCCATGTAATTGTGTTGAGAATTCTTTTAGCTTGTATAATGAAGTTCCTCCTTGTTTAAAATTTCATACATATTGGTTTGTTACGTATAGTTCCTACTTTACTTATGGCACATTGAGTATGTTTAGCTTGGAGTTAATGTTTCCTCCTTGTGGTATGCATTTTGATGAGTTGCATGCATTGTGGGTTTCTAGTCTTGAGTCGTTTCCATTAGAAAGGTGTCAAGAATCTCACCCGAGGATGAATTTTCCCAAGAGGGATATAATGCAACACCTCAGAATCTAGTAGTCTAAACTAAGGATAAGTGAGAGGTCAACAACAAAAAAGGGAGGAATTTTGGGTAGACTTAACCATGCGCTACCTCACCTCACACGACCACCATGTAGATTTGTGGTGAGAACTATGAGTCACGGTGAAGTTTGTGGAGGGCTAGGAAATATTTAGGCTACACTGCCCCAAACAAGGACCCTCTCTATGAACCACGTGATGGCCCGTGTAGGCAACCATAGATGTGGGAAGTTCGTTGATCCTAACATAGTCTTAGTGGGAGAAAGGGGTGACACCATAGACACTCGTCCAAGAACCAGTGAGAGAACCCCATCGTGTGGTAGAAACCACGACTCTTGGAGCCTTGCATGGTCAAGTGGTAGTGCACTGTTTGTTAAGGAATAATTGATATTTTCTTATTATAGTGGATGAAGGCCATGTCGTTTAGCCTAATTGTTTGACCACTATATAAGTTATTTTAACCCCAAAACTAATATGTTTAATAAATTATTTACATAACACAAAAACAATTCCCAATAAGAAATTATTTGCATAACACAAAAGCAATCCCCAAAAGTTCTTTCTCTCAAATAATACTCTCTTGAATCTTAAAGAAGAAGGAGATTCAATCTATGGTTCAAGGCCAAGCTTCCATACTTCAATTTCTTTTGGGTTTGATATTAAGTTATGAATGTTTTCATCCATGGAGTTCTCAAATTTTCCAATTTCAAAAGGTAGAAATTCGCAATTTGTTAGGGGTTTCTTTAATTATCATTGGTTCTGTTAAAGTTTATTTAAGTGATTGAATTATGTTCAATTTAAGTATGAATTAATTAATTACTATGATTTTAAGATTATTTTCCCATAAAAAATTTAAACCCCAATGCTTTCAATTTATGAATCATGTGATGTCGGATTTTGAATATAAAAGAAAATTTTATTAAATTAAGCATATATTTCAAGATTTACATGAAGTTATGATGAAATCCATATCTACCCTATATAAATTAGTAATGATGATTGAAAACGGCCTTTTCTCCTCAAGTGGTAAATTATGGACTATTGCATGTTCTTATGAGGTTTATGCTATTGTTTTAAGGGTGCTTAAAGAGTAAAATTCCAATGATGTTGATGTTGTTGTGTTACTCAAAGGATATTCTCACAAACACAAATTAGCATGATGTGAAAGGTCTCCTCACATAATAAGGATTCTTAGGTTGAAATGTATTTTCACCTAATTGAGTCAAAGGCTAAAAACTATTATCAATATATAATGGATGGTGAAGGTTTTCTCACGCATGGTATAAGGAGCTAGTCTATGATAAGGTTTTCTCTAAGAGACTTTTTAGGACTGTTATGATCATATATGTTTCTTTTGATATATTTTGGTTTGAATAATGCCCCTATAGAATTCATGATACTGATAAACAGTGTGTTCCAACATTATCTGGATTCGTTTGTGATGGTTTGCGTTGAGGATATCTTAGTTGTACTCAAAAAGCGAGACAGATCATAATAAACATTTGAGGGAAGAGAAGTTCTATGCCAAGTTCTCAACATGTGAGTTTTGCCTTTGTTATGTGGTATTTTTAGGTTGTGTGGTGTTCAAGGAGAGTATTTGGGTAGATACATTCAATATTGTATCACGACCAAAAAAAAGACGTGATGTAACTTGTCTTTTCCCACCAAGACAAGTTATCCTCAACCTAACGGAAATGAAAGAAACATGGAAAATCATAAAAACAAGAACAAGATAAAGCGAAAAATTTATTTTTCTTTCAAAACCGACAAAATATGGTTGTTATATGTACAAGCCACTGATACATATGTGCGGAATGAAGGAATAAATACATGTCTCAAGTTTTGACGACCCCGGAGATCAAAATAAGGAGAAAGAGATCAAACTCAATATCTACAAAAGTTTAGAATCATGGGTTAGCACCAACAACATGGTACCGACAAGAAACCTACTAAACAAAGCAACTAGATACAAAAAGAAACCCCTATACCTCAACCAAACCTTCTCAAAGTATAACATGCACAGATATCAGCCCAACCTAGAAATTGTACAGAACATTGATCTCAATCCCAATATTCATGTTCAACAACTAACAAATAAAATAACAAAATATCAATGACAAGTTGTTCAGTGACACATAAAATATATATGAATCATAATCCACAAGTAAGTAACACATAAGCATCAAGAGTATCGACTCACAATGATCACCACTAGGTCAAACCATTTCCCATCCTCTTTAACATTCACCGGAAAAGACCCCATCACAAAAAGACTCTCCGGAAAACATCTCAATATAATGACACTCACCGTCAAAGACCTCCTCATATTAACACTTGTTGGCAAAGACATTGGCAAATAACACTTGCGGCAAAGACATTGGCATAGTATAACTCCCTCACAAAGACATCAGTATAATATTACTCCCCAACAAAGACTTCAGCATCATAACTCAACATATGCCTCATCACGATGCTCAATGATTAATACACACAAGCAATATCACAACACATAGAAGAGAAAACAATTTGCACAATTCAAGTCTGCATTCATGTTTTCAAGCATTCCTTTGATTAATCAACAACGTTTAAAATTAGGTAGTGGTGGGATACGAAATCTCTTGAAATAAAAATTAGGTAGAAGATTAAGATTTTATTATACGTGTGATATGATGCGTGTAACATATTTGTTTATCGCATAGTTATGGCGCCTGTTTGCGCCGCACTGTGCGACACATACAATCACCGTGCACCACACCCACTGTGTCACAGCGAACCCTATGAAGAAGGCGAGCCTTGAGGCACGCCCATATAGTAATGCGCACGCCCCCGACTAGAGGGGGCCACAAGCAGCCGGAGGACCAGCAGGCAGGCGGCTTCAAGTTGAAAAGTGTGACAGTTAGATTAGATGAAAGACGTCTTTTAATTTATGATGTGTTTTGTTTATTAATTTTTTGTATGATATTTCTAAAATATTCAGATCTGCTTTGAGGATAGTGGTATGAAATCTCTTAGATAGAAAAACATTGATGGTAGAACAGTGAGTTATTATATTTTTATAATTGTCTTTCTTGTTTTCTGAAATAACGTCTGGTGTCTTTATAAAAATAATGGATAAATAAAATGGAGTTTTTGGCCAAAAACATCATTAAACTATACCCTAAAATTAAACTACATTCTTAAAGTATCGGTTTTAACACAAAACATCCTTTAACTAAACCACAAACTTAAACTACATCCTTAAAGTACCATTTTTAGCAGAAAACATCCGTTGAGTATTTGTAAGGGAGGAATTTTCATCCTTTTGTTAGATATTGTCCAAAAACTAAGGGATCTTATGAAAACATGAGCAGTTAACGTCATTTTCAACAAAAGATATTCTGCAAAATTTCATTACTTTCTACAAAAATTTCTTGAAAAACATAAAAAAATCTTCGACATCGTTGCTTATGGAACCTAAAATGAGGGAAGTATGAGCGGACAGGATGACCTTTACATACGAAAAGAAGTTGGAGTAAGTATTTTTCCTTTTTCTTACACTGAAATGAACCAGCATTTGTGGGTCAATCTAATTTTGAAGTGACCCAAAATATTGATTACTGTTCGTACTGAGTTTAGTTACAGTATTAGAAGCGGAAGTCTTCAACCAAGTCGCTTCAGCATATTCCAATCAGAAGAAATATATTAAGCTAATACATTTGATTTAAAATTTACATGAAAAATAAATGAGAAAAGGAGGACAATTAAAAGATTATTTATGATTCGTAACTCAATTACGAAAAGGTTCACTATAATATTCTTGGCATATCTAAGAATAATAATTAGGAAGGGACAACTTAATTTTTGTGGGATATATCAATTAGTTTTATGATATATTCAAGTAGAAGGATGAATATTGTTTACTTTAAAATACTTTAAGGATGTTTCATCGTAAGAATGATACTTTAAGGATGTAGTTTGAGTTTGAGGTTTTTTTAAGGATGATTTTGGCCAAAAACTCAATGAAAGGACATCCTTACATACATTTGTTGCAACAAAGCGTGCAAGTTGATTGATTTTCAATTTTAATTTTCTATTCCTTTTCATTTTTTTCGTTGTAATTTGTATGTTATTAAATGCATATACAACAACCACATGGTTTGTTGTTTGAATGAAGTAGTAAATGAAAAGACTTAGACTGAATATAGCGAAAGCAAAATTAACAAATATAGACACTTGTAATTAATCTACTAGTTATTCTATTAAAAACTTACTAAATTAGAAATGGAAAAAAGAATAAAAAAATATTCCTAAAATATCTTCACACTATGGAACCTTGTAGACAAAATGTATCATCACTGAGCAGGGGAGGAGCCACGTGGGCTCCAGGGTGTCCAATTCGTTTAGAAAAAAATTCTATAGATACACGTGAAATTTTGATTCAATATTTTTATATATAAAAGTTGGACGCCCTAAAATAACTAAACAAGACGCAGTTGAGTTGGCAATTGTAACGACCTGTTAGTCGTTTTGAGCAGTAGAGTTTATTTCTGGTAATAACTGTCTGGGTAGACAGATCCCACGACGGACCGTCATGGGTGCGAAGGTACGATCGAGGGTGTCTTGTCAAAAACACTGGATCCTGAGAATTGAGTACGTGGATCGACTCTCGAATGTCTCGACGTAATGGCCAGGACGGACCGTCGTTGGAACGACGGAACCCCGTACAAAAGTCTTTTGCACAGAATTAACTCTCTGCACTTTTGTGATGATATGCAGTAAGACAGTCACAGTGTTGACGAGACCGTAACAGTCGTGACGGACGTCCAGGCGTGTAACCATACCTGGGTCGGATTTTCTGTTTTAAAAGTTTTTAAGGGCGTTTGTGACTCTCAGCTATATAATTATAATGTTAGTGGAATTAATGTTAATAATTCATTCCGTGGGGGTTAAAGAGTAACCCTTGGAAATAAAAAGTGGGTATTTTTATAATACTTTTATACTTAATTTAATGACAAATTAGGGTTAAAAGAAAAAGGGGTTTGAAATAAGAAAAATAGAAAGAAGAGAGGACGAAACGAGCGAGAGAAAAAGATTGAAGAACACGAGAGGCCAGCAAGACCTTGAGGCGTAGAGTAGAGCTTCGCTTTGATCAGATCTTCGGTGGAGGTAGGTTATTTTGTTTATGCTATATCTAGTAAACTTATAATAGCGAATGATATGTATTGGGTAGTATTGTAATGTCTTCTACTGCTGAATTGTATGCTTGCATGATGTGATTCTGTAATGTACGGTTGGAAAGATGAGGCATGAATATTAACCTTAAATCACCTTGTAAGATGATGCCTTGGTATAAATGAAGGCCTTGATGAACTAAAAGAATGAGGTTAATGGATCGGGGTGTCACGTTTTCGGACACAAGGATAGTAGTATGGACGGGTGTCACGTTCCGATACCAGGATTCGTAGTAGTGCGGACTGGGTATCACGTTCCGACACCAGGATAGTAGTAATGGATCGGGTGCTCACTCACTGTTCCGACACCAGGATAGTTCGTAGGATCGGGATCAGGTTACGACACCGGATAGTAAAAGAATGAATCTTGGAATCATGTAATATACTCAGATTTAAAGAACCTATTTTTCCAAAATGAGTATGGGTTGTGGAGGATGAGTCCTCAAGTTGTCCTGGGTGGTGCAATGGTATGTACTTGTTGTGTTATCTGTTGAGTATGTAGAGATTTTATGTTATTATCTGATATATATGCTTTTCTATTTTGGGTTGGCCGATGATACCTACCTCAGTACTTGTGCCTCGTTTACTGGACACCTACTTGATGTTTTTCTTGTATTGTGGTGGAGTGCAGTGAACGTGCCATCGACTGACTCAACCGCAACTCTAGCCACACTTTAGCATTAATCAGATGTCAGGGTCAGTATTGATCCTTAAGCTGGCCGGCTTATTTCCTTCACGTCTTATCTTGATGTCTTGACAGTTCGGACATGGAGACCATCTTGTTACTTATTTAGTTTCTTAGATACTTTAGATTTAGTAATTGAGGATAGATGTTCTCTGTGATGATTACTTCAGGTTTTGGGATAGTAATTGATAACTTTAGAAGTTTTTAATTGATTTAGTTAAGAGTTTGGTCTTCGCATTATTTGTGTTTATTATGGTTTTGAAATTTTGCGGATTAGATTGGTTGGTTCGCTCACTATAGGAGAAGTAAATTGGGTGCAAAACCGCGGCTCGTTTGGGTCGTGACAAAATGGTTTCAGGCGTAGGGTCGTGGGTCCTAATCACGCCAAGAACGGTCTAGTAGGAGGGTGAGGAAGGTAGGGGACGCCGTTACTTTTCTTGAGAGGCTATAGGCTTTAGGAAAATTCCATTCCTTCTGTCTGTCGTGACATTATAATTGGATCCCAATTGGTAACTAGTGTGATGATTGATACAAACTGTTATCTGAATCTCGCTTACTCTATTTGCGCAGAGGTTAGAACTAGAGTAAAAAACTGCGCCAAACACCAACACGGAAAGACAAGATCCGTATGAGCTAGCTACTGGGCTATAATCAAGAGGAGCAGTGGCAGAGGTCGTGGTGGTAGAGGTCGCGGGAGGACGGCCTCTAGAGGAAGAGGGACAAGACCTGGCCCTAGTCTAGTACTAGGGCGTTGGATGACCCTCCAAGAGATGAGGAAGTAGTAGTAAGAGGGTTGAGGGTGGGGAGAATGAGCAAGTGGCAGAATGAGGAATTAACCACCCCAACCTACCCCAGAGATAGAGATGATTAATCAGGTTCTTTCTTATCTTGCGGGTTATCTGATCAGGGCCAGACACATCCGTGTTTTCTGGCACCCGCACGCTCAGGGTTCCGGCAGTACAGTTACAACATGCAGATGTGTTCTTATGCTCCCCGCATGATGCCTCATTGGAAATAGGCACATCCCTTTCTCGATGACTACAGGCCCTTTAATGACACGTGATCAGCACGAACTTTCAGTAAGTTCTTGAAATTGAAACCCCATTCTTCAAGGAGACGAATCTGAGGATGGCCTATGATTTCTAGTTGATTGTCAGAACTAATACACAAGGATGGGCATAGTAGAACGATTTGGCGTCGAATTTGTGGACATATCAATTTCCCGAGAATGCCAAAATATGGTGGCGTCGTAGTGAGTGGTCAACCAGCGAAGCACACATGACTGGCCCATTATTCTCTAGCTTGTTTATGGAGAAGTATATACCCGGACTTTGAGGGATAGGAGGAAGATAAGTTCCTGAGCCTTAGAGCAAGGCACGAGGTGTCAGTCACGGCGTATGAGGCTAAGTTTCGTGCATTTTAATCTAGGTTGCCACCTAGCTTTGATTCAGTCAACAAGAGCGGATTTCACCGTGGTGAAGGGATTGAGGTCAGATTGCAGATTCCGCCTTACAGGTATCTACTGCAGCAAATCCTTTCGAAAGTGGTAGACTTGTGATAGAGGTGGCGGGGTAAGCTGATGACTTCACCATGGGCATCAACACGTAAGAAGTTCGTAATGGACGGTGATTTAGTGGTTTCTTAAATCCAGAGGGCAGGAGTCAGGAGGTTTTATCCAGCCCGAACTATTCACTCTTCAATAAGACTATAGCTGGGGGCTCCGCCGCAGACCGATCAAACATTTCTCTTGAGTTTGGAGGGTATCCCGACTCGTCGTTCTCACAGAGGACATATTGCTGAACCCACAGAGTGTCTGGATGTGGGGAATTGACATATTAAAAGATATTGCAAAAACAGAGTTACAAACCCCAAAGTCAGAGTAGAGGTGGCATGGAAGAGGCTTGCCAGTCTGCGAGGTGTGTGCTGGTCAAAGGTAAGGGTGGGTCACCAAACCAACCGGGGTGGCGGGCGCCGGAGGTATTCGGACACAACATGGTAGCGGCAACGGGCAGAAAGGTCGCTAGGGCCCCATTGTACGCTTTCCCTGGGGCGGTCGGAAAGCGGAGACATCTGATGTTGTTATCACCAGGTAATCTTTTGGTTTGTGATTGCATGGCTTTGTATTATTTGATCCTGGTGGCTCCACATTTTCATATGTATATTCCTCATTTGCTCTGTCTTAATTTACATTGTGAATTGGCTTGACAGCCTGTTCGTGTTTACTCCAGTGGGTGAGTCGGGATAGTGAAAGGGTATATAGGTATGCCTGGTGACTTTGTGGCGGACCAATAATCATGTAGACTTGGTTTCTTAGAAATTGTTCGATTTCGATGTAATTCTGGGTAGACTTGGTTTTCTCCGAATTTTGCAATCTAGATTTGTTAATGCTAAAACAGTAAACGTGGCCAAGCGGGGAGGGACAGATACGTTTAGGTGGGAGGGTGACTACAATTCCACTACAGTTCGTATTCATCTCCTGTCTTCGTGCTAGAGAATGGTTAGTACACGGGGGGTGGTTTAGCTTTCTTGGCACACAGGACGATTTTCTACCAAGTACCTGCCCAATGGAGTCGGTTCGATAGTTCGTGAGTTTTTTCCGGGATGTGAGCGTCATAAAACTAGAGAGTCTTGGCCAATTTTTCATGCAGACCTTCCTGGTATGCACCAGATGAGAGATATGACTTTTGCATGATTTGGAGCGAGTACTCGCCCCATTTCCATACCCCCCTTTTATAAAATGGCTCCCGTTAGTTAAGGGGAGTCAAGTTAAAAGGCCCAACTTCCAAACGTTGTAGGTAAAAGGCTTCATTAGACCGAGCGCTTCCCTTGGGTGGTGCTCCAGTTTATTTGTGAAGAAGAAAGATGGGAGTTTTCGGATGTGCATAGACTACAGCAACTGCAATACAAGTAAATGTTCAAGAACATGATATTCTCTTCCTCCATTTGATGATTTGGTCGACCAGTTACAAGGTGCTTGTTACCGTCTCAAAACTCGACTTGAAGATCTGGTTATCATCAATTGAAAATACGGGGAGCCGATGGGTCAAAGACTGCTTTTCGATACCAGGTATGGGCAAGTATGAATTTTAGTAATGTCTTTAGACTATGAATGCCCCCCCGATGCTTTCATGAGTCTGCTAGAACGGGTTTTTAAGCCATATCTGGATCTCGTGTCATTGTGTTTATTGAGATTATATATGGTATCACTCAAAGAGCGGAAGAAAATGAGGAGCACTGGCTGAGAATGGTATGGGAAATGTGAGGGAGAAAACGCCTGTATGCCCAATTTCTCTAGTGGGAGTTTTGGCTAGATTCGTATCCTTTTGGGGCCATGTGGTTTCTATGGATGGAGTGACGTGGATCTTCCAAGATTGAAAGCATGAAGAGGAATTGGGTAAGACCTACTGATGTTGTTAAAGAGGTAAGGAGATTCGTTGGTTTAGCGGAGCTACTACCGTTTGATTGTCAAGCAATTTTTTCCGTTGTTCCCGACTGACAAATTGACTAAGCCAGAGTGAGTGTTCAATTGTATGGTCGGCACGAAACGAATGTAAGAAAGTTTTCAGCAACTCCGACCTTGTTGACACTGCACATTCTTACCTACCAGGGGAAGGTAAGAATTCAGTGTTTATTGTGATTGTGCATCTATTCTGATTTGGGCCGTGCAGTGCTTATTTATGAGAGAGGAATGTAATACTTTATGCCTCGAGGCATAAAGGTGCAGAATGAACGTAATTATCCGACCCAGATTTGGAGTTGGCGGTGCAGTAGTGTTGGCATTAAAGCAATGGAGACATTATCTATATGGGTTAAATGTGAGTCTATACGGATCATCGTATAGTTTACAGTAGTGTCTTACTCTGAAGATTTGAATTTGAGACAGAGAGATGGAGAACTACTGAAGGACTATGATATCATATCTGTATCATCCGGGAGGGGAAAACGCTAATGTTATAGCAGATGCTTTATGTAGAAAGGGAGGGAGCATGGGAGGTCTAGCCATGTGCAGGTTTCTTAGACGCCCATTGGCTAGAGAGGTTTCAGATTGGTAAGACTTCACGCGGCTTAGAAGTTAAATGAGAATGGAGGATTTGGCCTGTTGTGGGAAGGCAGATCTTCGGTTGGATAAGATTAAGGAACGCAGTTTACCGTAAGAAACTGTTCCGGATTCGAGATAGGTCGTTGCGGAGGGAGGCAAGAAGCAAAAATCGATGACGAGGTGTTTGAGAAGTAAGGGAAAAGGGTATGTTTACCCCGTGTCGATGGGTTGATTCCACTATTCTTACGAGGCTCAGAGTCAAGGTATTCTATACATTATGGTGCAAACCAAAATGTATCATTGATCTAAAGAAACATTTTTTTTGGAGTAGGATGAAGCCGTGAACATTGTTGTTTTGTTGCTCAAATGCCCGAATCGTTCAGCAGGTAAAGTACAATACCAGAGGGCTGAGGGACACTTCAGAGAGCCCAGTTCCTGAATGGAAGTGGGAGAGAATCTGCAATGGACTTCGTGGTTGGTCTTCCAAAAGGAAAAGGGAAGTAGACTCCATTTGGGTAATTGTTGACAGGAATAACTAAGTTTGCTCATTTCATTCCGGTCAAGGATCAAGGAGAATTATAATGCCGAGAGTTAGCCAAACTTACATCTCCAGAAATAAATTGTTCGATTGCATGGAGTTCCATTTCCATTATATTAGTAGAGGTACGCAGTTAATTCTAAGTTTTGGAAAAACCTTTCTGCCCGAATTAGGTTCTAGTTGGATCTTAGACTGCATTACCATCAGACCGATAGGCAGTAGAGCGAACGATTCAGGGTTTGGACGATATGTTTTCGTGAATGTGTGATAGAATTTGGTGGTCATTGTAGATAACTTCTTACACGTAGAAGAGTTCTCATACAACAATAGCATCACTAAGTATGATATGGCCCCATTTGAGGCAATGTATGGAGGAAGATGTAGGTCTCCATTTGGGTGGTTGTTTCCAATTTGATTTCTTGGTTATTACCTTGGGGTACTGACTTCTGAGGGAAACGTGAGATAAAGGGAAAGGCATTCAATAAAGCTTTAGCGGCTCAAAGTAGGGCAGAAAGGCATAGCAGATCGAAAGGTTAGAGATTGAGTTTTAGTGATAGAGGGTGAACAAAGTCTTACTGAAGGTTTACCATGAAAGGGGTTGATTCGGTTTGGTAAAAGACTGGGTTAAGCGTAGCCGAAGGTAGATCGGTCCATTTGAAGTTCTGAAGCGCGTGGGGGAGGTAGGTATGACTTGCCTTGCACCCAAGAAGTCAGGGGTTTTTGGCACCCGGTATTTTACGTAGTCTGTGATGAAAAGTACCATGGGGAATGGAAAAACTACATTATTTGTTGGGATTCAGTTCTCTTGATGAGAATTTGTCTTATGCGGAGGAGCCTGTGCTATTCTAGATAGAGAAATCCGCAAGGAGATCAAGGGAGATGGCCTCCATCAAAGTTCAATGGAAGGCATCGACCAGTTGAAAGGGTCCAATTGCGGAGAGGAGAGCTGATATGCAAGAAAAAATACCTCACCTGTTAAAATTCAGTACTCCTCTCGCCCTTGTTTTTCTCGTGTGATATCTGAGGACGAATGATGGGTTAAATTGGTATCTATTGTGATGACCTGTTAGTAGTTTAGTAGTTTTGAGCAGTAGAGTTTATTTTTGCTACAAATTCTGGGTCGACGGATCCCACGATTAGACCGATTCTTCTGGGCGCGACGGGACAGTCGAGGGTTTTGTGTCTCGTTACAAAAACATTAGATCTTGAGCATTGGTATGAAATCGACTCTGAACCGTCCGCCGGAAAGAAAATGGCAGGAGGGACCGTCGGTTGGGCCATGACGCTCGTCAAAATCTTTCCACAGAATTTTAACTCTCAAACTGTGTGACCGGATATGCAGTACGGACCGTCACAGGCTGCGGACCCATGGCTGGGCGGATTTCTGTTTAAAAGTTTAAGGGGGCGTTTTGGGACCTATTATGCTTATTAATTAAAAGGTAGTGGATAATGTTAATAATTCAATTACGGGGGGTTTAGGTTTTAGTTAAAGGAGAGTAACCTTTAAAATAAAAAGTGGGTTAGTTTTATCATCTTTATACTTCAATTATATGACAAGTAGGGTGGTAAAAGAAAAAGGGTTTGAATAAGAAAAATAAAAGAAGAGAGGGAGGGAAGAACGAGCAAGAGAAGAGAGAGAACAAGAGGAAAGCAAAGACCTTGAGGAGAGCTTGCTTGATCACGATTCTCGGTGAAGGTAGGTTCTGGTTTTATGCTATTTTTTCAATAAAAAAAAAAGTAAACTCTTAATAGTGAATGATATGTATGGTTAGTATTGTAAAGTCTTCTAATACCTATTGTATGCTTGACATGATGTGTTATGTAAGGGTAATGGGTTGGAAGGAAATGAAAGATGAGGCTATTAATCTTAACCTTAAATCCACTTTTTAATGATTTGATGCATTGGTATAAAGAAGCTTGATGAACTAAAAGATGAGTTAATGGATCGGTGTTTGTCACGGTTCCGACACCAGGAATAGTAGTAGTGGATCGGGTGTCAGTTCCTACACCAGGATAGTATTAGTGGGATTGGGTGTCACGTTCAGACAACAGGGATCTTTAGTAGTAATGGATGGGTGTGTTCACGTTCTCAGACACCAGGATAGTAGTAATGGATGGGTGTCACGTTCCGGACACCAGGGATGTAGTAAAAAGGATCGGGTGGTACACGTTCTGACACCCGGATAGTAAAAAGAATGAATCTTGAGTAATGTTAATCTACTCAGATTTAACGAAGAATCTATTTTTCCAAATGAGTATGGTGTGGAGATGGGTCCTCATAGTTGTGCTTGGGGGTGGCCAAAGTTTATGAGTACTTGTTGTTGTTTGTTGAGTATGATAGTCGATTTTTAGGTTATTACTGATATATATTGCTTTCTATTTGAGTTGGCCGATGATCCCTACTCAGTACTTGTGGCCTTCTTACTGACCCCAACTGTATGTTCTTCTTGTTATGGGAAGTGCAGTGAAGTGCACATCGCACTTCGACTCAACAGCAACTCTAGCCGGACTTCAGCATATCAGATTTCAAGTGGTGAGCTATTGTTCAGCTCGGACTGGTTCTTTACTTAGCGTCTTATTGATTGGTGTGAAGTTTCGGACATGGACCATCTCTTTTATTATTTTAGTTCTTAGATACTCTTAGATTAGGTACTTGAGGATAGATGTCTTGTGATGCGACTTCAGTTCTTTGGTTTTGTGGTGATAGTAATTGATAAACTTTAGAACGTTCTTAAGTGATTCGTTCAATGAGTTTTAAGATTCCGCATTATTTTCTGGTTATTATGGTGAATGTGGGATTAGATGGTTGTTCACTCACAATAGGAGAGTAAATGTGGGTGCCCACATCGCGGCTCGTTTGGGTGTGGACCGGCCAAAATGATTGGCACACATCCCTATTGCTATGTACGGACGTGGATGACCTCGATCTGCGTTTTAAATTTTTGTAGTTATTTTTACTTTTCGATTTAATAAAATTAAAAATAAGCCATTAATTTTAGATCTAAACATTTAGTCGGCATTGTGGTTAAACAAATTTATTCTATGAAATCCTCCGTGACCGAAGATACAAATCCCCCTAACACAATTATTTTTTTCCCCATTAAAATTTAATCGTTTCGTTAAATTTTAATATTCTTTTCAACTATTCAATAAGGATTTCCTAAAAACTTGATCACTTGTTTTGTGTATTTTTTCAATTAGAATTCAATTATTTCCTTAAACGTTTGAATCCATTTTCCTTTAGAAAAGAATGTCCATAATTTTTTTTTCTTTTTAAAAAAAAATCTATGGATAATGTTTTCTTTCTCTATAAAATTCCAAGACGGCCATTATCCAATTATCATCACATAGTATTAAGAATAGAATCTCAACTAATACGCTCCTTTTTTTTTCTTCTCGTTTCTTTTATTCTGTTATAACAAATAACCAATTGTTTTGCTTTTGCCCAGTTTATACTTTGCAACCGCCGAAAAGAGAATCTCGGGATGCCAGTATATTAAAAATGACTTACAAACGAATGGATGATGAGGATTTTTAGACGGTTTGCCCTAGTGTCTAATGTTTAGAAAAGAAATTAGGTCATGTAATTTCTAATAAGTCCTTCTACAAAAACATTTCGGAATGACACCCGTGAGTCCAATTATAAAAAAATATTTTTGGATCAGTTTTCCACTTAGTATTATTTCTTTATTTTAGTTTTGATCATATACTCTGTACATTCATAAAAAATTATTATAATCAATTAAACTATTGCTTAACTTGATTAGTGTGTTGTTAGTTACATATCGTTTATTTTTCAAACAAAAAAATATTATTAAAAGTTTGGACACCCTTGATGAAATTTCTGGCTACGCCACTGTCACTGACTAGTTAATTAATCATATGGCTGCAATTGAAGCATCAGAGTAGGATATCAATAGCGACGAAGTAGGTATATATATTTGTTACTTACTTTGCTAATGTGTGAAACTTGAGCATTGATTACCTTTTATTTGAGGAGATCATTATTTAATTGAGGAAATAGAAGAAATTTATAGAGTCCAACAATTAGAGATCTCAACACCCCTCCCCCTCTTAAAGTTGAAGGGATGGATACAACGCCCAACTTGCCCTAAAAGTATTGATGAAAAAGACCTAATAAGGTTTTGTGAACAGATGTGTGATTTCTAAAAAAGAGGGGACAAAGCTAAATGAGATAAGTTTTGTGAGATGTTGTTAGCATGAAGTGGCAGTCCAGATAAACATGATTCATATGCTCTTGGAAAACAGGTTTTTTCGCTATGTGCATTTCCTCTAGGCTTTCTGAGAACAAAGGAACTTGAATGTGATAAAAGGACAAAGAAATCATCGAAAAGATGATGCATCCAAGTAATCTCAGTCTCCACCTGCCGCATAGAGAGATATTCAGCTTCCACGGAAGTGAGGGAGACCAAAAATTGCCTTTCACACATCCACAAAATCAGTGATCAGCCAAAGTGATGAAGTATTTGCTAATTGAATGATGGACGTCCGAATGTCATAAAAAGGAAAACAATTTGTAAAAAAAATGCAAAAAGATATATCCCCAAGAAATAATTTATTACACGAAGGGAACCCAATGACTTATTTAGATGAGGTTGTCGGGGGGGTTGGTAAATTGGTTTAGATGTTGAATGTCAAAAACATGTATTGGTGAGTATGGGTAAAGAAATTTAACTTATCCAACAATATCCAGTAAAGAGTGGAGGTTGGAATCAGAGAACCTTAATTAAGTATAAGTTTGGCAGAGGAATCAAGTGGAGAATCTACTGGTTTTGAATAATTACACAAAATTCTTTCATTCCATTATGTTCACAAATTATTTCCATACACTATAAGTAATAACTAGCTGAACACAGTGCTTTAATCTTAAATTTTTAATCAAGAAAGACATTGAGAGAATGAATTTAACATGGGCGGTCCCCTGGAAGTAGTATATTTCTATTATATAGAAGAGTGAAGTGGTAGGACGACCAAGGGTAAAAATGTTATTTCATTCTAACAAAAATCTATTAACAAAACATAATAAATAATTCTACGCAAATCTCTTTGGATAGCTTAAACTGAAAAGCTAAAAGGGCAAAAGGTAAATTCATACTAGCAAAATATATCACATTTCGATAATAAGAAAAATGTAATATTTAAAACATATAAATTCTTGTTATTACCATTAACTTATTTGCTCATTCACTTTTACTTCCTTTTATTTATAAGTTATGTGATATCTATGTTATGAGGTACTCTATTTGACTCTTACTCTATTTAATTTCAGTTTAAGTATCAATATTTTTCTATTCATTTATGCATTAAAAATGCCTACCCTTTTATATAAAAGTTTATCATGAATTAATTATTTTCATATTTATTTTGGTTCTAATTAATAAACTTGAAAATAAATTTCTACTATATGGTTGTGTGAAGTGAAAGGATGACCAAGGATAAAAATATAATTTTATTCTAACGAAAATCTATTGAGAAAGATAATAAATAATTCTTGAAATCTCCTTCTATATATAAAGTGAATAATGATCAAGGAGAAAAATTTAATTTCATACTGACAAAAATCTACCAATAATGATAACAAGAAAATTAAAGATTTTAGAAATACATTAAGTTATTGTTATTACCATTAACTTATTTTGTCATTACTTTACTTTCTTTTCTTTTGTGAGTTATTGAGATATTTATTTTAGTATTACTCTATTTTACTATTAGTCTATTTTACTTTAGTTTAGTTCTTAACATTCTTTCTATTCATTATATTATAAAAAAAAGTATATACTTTGTAACAAAAACTTTCATCAAAATTCTTTTCAACTTTATTTGGTTCTAATAATATACTTGAATATCTTTCTTATTATATGGAAGAGTTGAAGTGGGAGGATGCAAGGGTTAGAAAAATTATAATGTGTATTCTAAAAAAAAAAAAAACCTATAAGAAAGATAATAAATACTTCTAGATTCTCTTGCGAACAAAAGTGAATATGATCAAGTGCAAAAATTTTAATTTCATATAAAAAATCTATTAAAAAAATGATTACAAGATAAATGTAAAATTTAGAAACTAGATTAGTTATGATTATTACCAGGAATATGTTGTTATTCGCTGTGCTTTGTTTTCTTTGTGTGTCAGTTTACTCTGATATCTATTTATTATTACTCTACTATTCATTATATAAAAGTGATGAAGTGCGAGGGACGACCAAGGTAAAAATGTAATTTCATTCTAACAAAAATCTACTAAGAAAGATTATAAATTATTCTGGGAATATCTTTTTATATATAAACTGAATAATCATCAAGGGCAAAATGTAATTTCATACTAACAAAAATCTATCAACAATGATAACAAGAAAATTAAATATTTTAGAAACATATTAAGTTATTGTTATTACCATTAACTTATTTTATTATTACTTTACTTTCTTTTCTTTTGTGAGTTATTGTGATATCTATTTTATTATTACTCTATTTTACTATTACTCTATTTTAATTTTATTTAATTCTTAATATTTTTTCTATTTGTTATGCCTATAAAAAATGCCTACTTTTGATATAAAACTCTATCATTAATCGAATATTTCCATCTTTATTCTGGTTCTAATTAATATACTTTAAAATAAATTTCTATTATATAAATTTCTAAGAGGTCAACGACGCCGGTCTCGTCTAAGATCTAGGTTCCGGTCGTGACTAAGTTTGTATCAGAGCCCTAGGTTAAATTCTGAGAATAATAAGTTCACATCAACCACATTGAGTAGTTTCTAAGTCATAGTAGTGAAGTGCACCACTATCCTAAATTAGAGACTGCATGGTGAATAGGAAAATTTCCCTTCTTCTGATCTTATCGTGCCTTTCCTACTATTTGAATTCTTGGCCTATGAGCGTGTCTAACATCAAATCCTTGTTGTTTACAGGGAATGAACACTAGGAGAGCTATTGGTCAGAGGAGAGGAGTAGCAGCTGTTGGGGACAATCAGGTTCCACACCAGGTTCCAGTTGAAGTAGTGGTTATGCCAGTTAACCCATCTAGGTTGACTGATGCAGAGGTGCGGGCATCTCTGGTCCAGATGGCATATGCCATCACTAGCACGCCCAATTCATGACTGCCCAGGTCTACTGGCAGAATATTGAGAGGGAGAACCCACCAGTGAGTAGCATGGCGAACAGGCTGCGAGACTTCACGAGAATGAACCCTCATATTTTCACAGGGTCTAAGACTGCAGAGGACCCCCAGGAGTTTGTGGATGAGGTGCATAAGATTTTGGTGGCTATGGGGGCCACATATACTCAGAAAGCAGAGCTGGATTCCTATCAGCTCAAGGATGTTGCATAGACTTGGTGCAAGATGTGGAAGATAGACGAGCATTGGGCGGAGTTCCGATCACTTGAGATCTGTTTTAGACATCCTTCCTGGAGAGATTCTTTCCCGTGGAGATGAGGGAGGCGAAGGTTGAGGAGTTTATCAACCTTAAGTATGTATCAATGACAGTCAGGGAGTATTCCCTGAAGTTTGTCAAACTATCCAAGTATGTTACTTCCCTTGTATCTAACAACAGGGATGAGATGAACAGGTTCCTCATAGGAATCAACGGAGATCAAGAGGATGAGAATCAGTCTGCGACGCTCCATGATAACATGGACCTCTCCAGGTTGATTGTGCATGTCCAACAGATAGAGAAATGTCGCAAAAAGAGGGGTGTTCGTGATTTTAGGAGGCCAAAGCCTCAAGATCAGGCAGTTCCCAGCCATGAAGGACATAGAAACAATTTTGGCGTCCGTGAGCAGCACATGTTCAAGAAGGGGCAGCAGATTTCTGGGAATTCAAATTTCCATAGAAGTACCACACCTAGAGGAGGAAGATCTGAGCCCAAGAAGGGCAATGGATGTGAGATGTAGCTTCCCAAAAAAAATTGTGCTAAGTTTGGCCGTGCTCACAGTGGAGAGTGCAGACAGGGCACTAAGGCCTGTTTCTGCTGCGGTAAGAGTGGCATATGGTTAGAGACTTCCCACATAATAGAGGTATGTTTGGAGGCAATGCTTATCCTAGTACTAATCCACAGGGTGCAGCAATAGTCGAGCCTCCTAAGAGGAACAGATACTATGCCTTAAAGGGAATGGAGAAGCTGGAGAAGGCCGCTGATGTGGTCACAGGTATGTTGCAAGTACTCTCAACTTCAGCTTATGCTTTACTTGATCCAAGTTCTACGCTTTCCTTTGTAACTCCTTTGCTTGCTCTCACTTTTGAAATATTACTTGAAGTTCTGCATGATCCTATAGTGGTTAGTACACCTTATGAGAAAATGTAAGAACTGATAGAGAATACAAGGATTGCCCAATAGTTGTAAATGGTAAGACTATGTGTGCAGACTTGGTTGAGTTACCCATGCATGATTTTGATATTATCCTTGGCATGGATTGGCTTCACAGTTTTTATGCTAATATGGATTGTCGTAGTAGAGTGGTGATATTTCATTTCCCTAATGAAGAGGAACTAATCTGGGAGAGGTACAACTCGAGTCATCCTAATCCCTTGATTTCGAACCTTAAGGTCAATAAAATGATGTCCAAGGGGTTATTGTATCATATTGTGAGTGTTAATGATTTAGATCATGACATTCATTCCATAGACTCAGTGTCTGTTGTAAATGAGTTCCTAGATGTATTTCTTGATGATTTGCCAGGAGTCCGTCCTCCTCAAGAGATTTACCTTGGTATCGACTTAGAACCCGATACTAAACCAATTTTGATTCCTCCCTACAGAATGGCCCGAGCCCTAACTTAGAGAGTGAAGCGTCCAGTAAAATCGCCTGATGAGGTTTCATTCAGCCGAGCATATCCGAATCCCCTTGGGGTTCATCCATTGTTTGTTTGTTGAAAAAGAGGTGAACCCTTAGAATGTGTATCAATTATCGGCATCTCAACAACTTCACTATTAAACAAAAATCCACTTCCCAGAAAGATGACTGTTGGACCAACTCAACCAAGTCTCGCTTCTTTTTCAAATGACCTTCGTTCAGGGTACCATCAGCTTAGGATTAGGGATGGAGATATCCCAAAGACAACCTTCCGTACCCGTTATGGACACTATGAGTTCTTAGTTATGTCATTTGGTCTCACGAATTAACCTGCCGCGTTTATGGACCTTATTAACAGGGTTTTCCGTGAGTACCTGGACTCTTTCGTCATAGTATTCATTGATGACATTCTTATCTACTCTAAGACCAGGGAAGATCATGAACAACATTTGATACTAACCTTGTAGGTACTTGGACAACATCAGTTGTATGCCAAATTCAGCAAGTGTGAATTATGGCTAAGATCAGTGACCTTCCTGGGTTATGTTTTGTCCGATCAAGGTGTGGAGGTGGACCCCAGGTAGACTGAGGCTATTAAAAAATGGAAAAAAACCTCTTACTCCAACAGATATCCGTAGCTTCTTGGGATTGGCTGGTTACTACCACATGTTATTGGCCAAGTTTGAATGGACGGAGACTTGTTATAAGAAATATTCAGAGCTTAATGACAAAACTCACTCACCCCGTGCATCCTTCTAACTCCATGTGGTGAGGAATATACCCTGTTTCTTTTGATGCATTGGGGTTGGTTTGGGTTGTGTTCTTATGTAAGGGTGGTAAGGTGTAGCGGAATCGTCCATAACAACTCATGAGACGAATTATCCCACCATACCTGGGTAGGCAGTTTTGTTGTTTGCACTGAAGTTGTGGTGGCACTTACTTGTAATGGTGTTGCATTAGATTTGTTCCACATACCCCCAAATTCCCCGAATAGTTTCACATAGAGGGAGTTGATCTAACGTATCGCATAGTTGGCGTTGTTGAAGACTGATGAACTTAATGTCCACTACGCATCACTGTAAGCATGCTGTTGTTAATTGATTGCCTTGAGCAGTATGAGCTGGAACCAACCCAGTTGAGGATGAGAAAAAGAAGTTAAGTCAAGATGTACATAGAGTGGCTAGGTTGGTGTGCGGTTGGTTGACATACTAGTGTGGTGTCTCAGTTTCCAAGTTCTGAATCATCCTTGTAGTTAAAGTCAGGCAGGTGCGGTACATTCGAAGCTTCGATATTAATGAAGCTGAACGAACTTAGTGTTGACAAAGATATGATCGTTCACTGTGGGAGTGATCTGTAATCTTTAGGTACCAGGACATGCTTGGTGTGTGCAGATGTGGAGGATTTTGGCGAACCAGATTATTGTAGAGGCCCATTGTTTCCAATATTGCCATACCTCCAGGTTCCACCAAGATTACTGCTCTTAAGAAGATTTATTCGGTGGGATGGCATTGGTATGGTAATTGAAATTTGCAGAACTGTGGCCAAGTGTTCCTAATTGCTAGCATTAAAGCAGAAAACTTCTAAGTCCTAGCGTTTTACTTCAAATTATTGAGGTCTGACTTGGAAGTGGGGTGGCCATTTAATATGGACTGGTCAATCAGCGTTGGTCTTCCCTAGGACAAAGGGACAGTATGATCCATATTGTTTATTTTGGACAAAGACTAAGTCTGTAATCTGCCCACTTTATCCTCAAGAATCTAGCCGACAAAGCCGAGGATTATTGAGACTCAGACATTGATGATATTGTGTATGGAATGGGATTCCTTGTCTATCATTTCAGCTATAGAGAGCTACATTTTCACTTCACTTCATTTCAGGGATATTTCCATAAGCTCTTGAGCACGCCAGTAAAGAAGAGTACTTCCGCTTCATCTCAGACTGAATGGAAGGTAGACTCACCATTCAGTACATGGACTTACATGTTTAGAGTGTCTGATTGACTTCAGGGTAGATGGTCAGCTGGGATAACATCTGCTTTGGATAGAGTTCCTCGCGACATAATAGCTATACTCTAGCATTTGAATGGCATCGTTGATGCCTTATGGTGGAGGTAGAGTCTCGACAGTTTTGTGTTCATGTTGGAGTCACTTTCCATCCATTTTGGTCACGGAGATCATTACTCGTGGAGGGCCTTAGGAGAAGGTCAAGTTGATTAGGACTGTCATCTACCTACGCTTACATTTGGTAGAGAATCATCTCTAGATAATTAAACTGCTCTTAGATTTTTGATGTTGGTGAACAGTCCTATCTAGATCATCACCGATTAAGGGGGTCAGATGAGGTTAGCAGGAATGGGAATTTGATGTCCGAGATATGTTGGGCCATACGAGATCTATCACGTGGTTGGTGAGGTGGCCTATGCTTTAGAATTACCATGCGGAGGCCCCCCCCCCCCCTCGCTTCTGTCCATCCAATCTTCACATCTAGCCTGTTAAGAGTTCCCTAGTGATCCAACATGAATTCTAACAACCAAAATAGAAGTTTTGGGGTTGATGATACTTTCGCTATGAGGAGGTCCTGTTGAGATCTTATACAGACGGTAGGCTTGATTAACTAAGTGATGAGATGATTACGCCTTAGTATAAAAGAACGGCTTGAGAATTAATAGAATGAGATTAGGGATCGGAGTTCACGGACCGACACTAGAATTAGTGGACGGGTGCCCACGGAACCGACACGTAGATGTAAGGGATCGAGTGTCCCTACCCGACACATTAGAATTGATTGGGGACGGGTGTCACGACGCGACACTTCTTAGATGTAGGGTATCGGAAGTGTCCGATCCCGCACAGTTGATTAGTGGACTCGTAGTGTCACGTTCCGACCCTAGTAGTCGGGGTATTCGGAGTGTCACGTACCGACACAAGAGTAATAAAGCATAAGTGAATCTTGAAAGATACTAATATACTCAATCTAAAGACATGTATCCCAAAGAGTCTGGCATGGAGGCGTGAGTCCTCAAATAGGAGCGGTGATATTATAAATATGTTTGTACTTGTTGCTATCACAATTTAAGAATATTAGTTGATTTATGATGTTATCTGAGATATATTATTGTTCTATTTTGGTATGGCCGATGAGACCTACCAGTCATTGTGGTTGTACTGACGCACCCTATTTTATGTTTTCCTTTTGTTTGTTTGTGGAGTGCGCAAACGGCCGTCATCTTCGACTCAAACATAGTTCAGCCAGTCTTCGTCACCTCCGATACTTCAGGGTGACTAATGCCTTAGCGTGGACGGGATCTCCTTTCCTCTGGTCTTTGAGCTCTGAAAGTTTCGCATAGACTAGCTTTTATTTGTTTTAGCTTCTTAGATACTCTTGTTTAGTAAAGTGATCATACGATGTTCTTGTGGTGATGACTTCCAGATTTGGGGGATACTATATGTTAATTTTAGAAGTTATGAGTTGTCTTTTATTTATCAGTTTAAGTCCTTCCCATTGCTTTATGTTGTATGAAATTGAAATGAGCAGGTTCATATTTGGTTTGTTTGCTCCATAGTGGGTAAATGTGGGTGCCATCGCGGCTTCGGTATTTGGGTCGTGACAAACTTTGTAGTCAGAGCATTAGGTGTTCGTTGATCTCATCACCAAGAACAGGTCTGTAGAGTCTTAAGGACGTAGGCGGACGCCTTTACTTTTCTTGGAGAGGCTATAGACTTTAGAAATTCCTGTCTTTTCTTTCTTTTCTTCGTGCTATTACTGGATCCAATTGTATCTAGGTGATACAAATGGTAGCTGCCATCTTCACTCTATTTCAGCATTATGGTTAGAACTAAGCAACGCTACGCCAAATCAACAATCAGCAGACAAAATTCATCTGACCTCAAGCCACTGGGGCTGTAATCTGGAGGTGACAATGGGCAAGAGCCTCGGTCAGTGTCGTGAGAGGATTGTCCTCTAGGGGGAAGGGACGGAACACCTAGCCCATCTGGTCACTAGTTCGTGACTCCTCCACCGACTGCAAGAAGTAAAAGAGAAGGTGATGGGATGGGGAGCATGCAACACGTACACGAACGATGCAATGCCACCCCAACCTACCCCAAGATGATCAATCAGGTGCTCGCTTATCTATGGGTTTTTCTATCAGGGTCAGGCACCCCCAATTGTTTTCTGCACCAACACCTCCGGTTTCAGAGGTAATCGACTGGCAGCGCACTATGATGGCCCCTCGTATGTATCCTCAAATTGGACGATGGGCACGTTTCCCGCCTGACTACTGGGCCTATAATGACAAATGATCAGCATGAACTTTTCAAGTAAGTGTTCGTGAAATTGAAAACCTCCAGTCTTCAAGGTGCAGAACTGAAGGATGCTGTCACGATTTTCTACTGGTTGAACTGTCATGAGCTACTACACAAATGGTATAGTGAACGGTTTTGTGTGTTGATTCGTGATTTACCAGTTTCAAGGAACGCCAAAATTGGGGTGGCGGTCACATGTTGATTGTCAACCAACAAGGGCACCACCTTGACGTTGGGCGCTCATTCTCTAGCTTTGTTTATGGGCAGAAATATATTCCGCCGGACCTGGAGAGATAGGAAAAGGGACGAGTGCTTTGAGCCTAGAAGCAAGGTAGGATGGTCGTCAATGCTAGAGGCTAAAGTTTCGTGCACTATCCAGATATGCCACCACAACTATGTTTCATCCCAAGAGCGGCATTCGCCGTTTTTGTGTGAAGGGGTTGAGATCAGAGTGCGAATTCAGCCTTACCCGTCGCTTCTCGGAATAAAGAAACAAAATCCTTCCAAGAGTGGTAGAGTGGTTGGGGATAGGTGGAAGGGTGAAGCCAGATAATTCAACCAGGCATCCGATCATCAAAGAGGTTTCAAAAAGGGGTTTCATTTTAATGGGTTGCTTACTCTATAGACAGTTCCGAGGTTACTCAGTTCGACCCATTCAGTCTGTCACTAACACGACTGTGGTTGTGGTCCACCTCACACCGGTCAAACACTTCTCTGAGAGCCCATGCCCGACTCCAGAGAGTGTTATGGGATGTGGGGAGACTGGACATATTAGAAGGACTTGTCCAATACAGATTCTATACCCCCAATAGCTAGGAGGCAGAGGTGGGTCATGGTAGAGGTCGTTATCCGAGGACGTGGAATGTCGAGGTAATGGTGGTCACCAAAACGGCCGGATGATGGGCAAAACTGGAGCACCACTATATCAACAACAATGGTAGGGCAACGGCAACACAACAAAGGGCCCTTGTTACTGCTTTCCCCCCTGGGAGATCACATAGCGGAGACATCTGAATGCGTCATCACATAAAGGTAATCTTCTGGTTTGAATTGCATGGCTTTCCGTATGGGTTTGATCCTGTATCCATCATTTTCTAGGTATCTTCCTCATTCCGCTAATGTTCTATAACATTTACATGGTGAATTACTGTGATACGCCTATTCGTGTTTCTACTCGTGGGTGAGTCCTGTGGTAGTTGACAAGGTATGTAATAGGGTCTTGTTTGGTTACTTTGTGGGGAGTAACACTTATTTATATTGGTTGATCTTGATATGGTATGATTTTGATGTAATTCTGGGTATAGACTTGGCTTCTCCGCAATTCGCGATCTGGATTGTAATTGCTAAAACGGTGACGTTAGTCCAGCCTGGGACCGATCCGTTAGTTGGGAGGGTGACACACTTCCAATCCGATGCGTATCATCTTCCTTTCTCGGGCTAATAAAATGGTTAGTAAAAGGGTATTTACGGCTTTCTTGGCACATGGCCGTCTCAGGATGACACTACCGCCAGTCACCCATTTCGATGAGTCCCGTTTCGGGGAGTCCCGTGATTTCTTGATGTATTCCCTGCAGATCTGCCGGGTATGCCCCCAGATCGGGATATGGACTGTCTGTATTGATCTTGACCGGGTACACGCCCATTTCTATACCCCCTTATAGAATGGCCCCCTTCGAGTTAAGAAATTAAAAGCCAACTTCAGAATGTTTAGCAAAGGGCGTTATTAGATGCCAGTGGCATCGTCTTGGGTGCTCCGGTTTTGTTTGTAAAGAATGAAAGATGGGAGTTTTCGATGTGCATAACTATCGCAGTTTAAAACGGTACTATAAAAACCAGTATCCTCTCTCGCCGTGATGACTTGTTAGAAGTCATTTACAAGGTGCTTGTGTCAATCTCTAAATTACTTGAGACCGGTTATTCATCAATTGAAATACGGGCAAGACGTATGTGCCAAAGACTGCTTTATACCAGGTAATGGGCCTTACGAATTTGTAGTGATGTCGTTTTGTCTTATACGAATGCCCCTGCTGCGTTCATGAGTTTTATAACGGGATTTTTAAGCCTCAACTCTTTAGATCTCTTTGTGATCGTCTATTATTGATAATACTGATATACTCCAAGAGTAAGAGGACCATGAGGAGCCTTTTGAGACTGGTATTGGAAACGTTGAGGAGAAAAGCATTATGCAATGTTCTCTAAGTTTGAGTTTTTGTCTATATGCGAGTGATCCTTCTTGGGACGTGTTTCTAAGGATGATATGGTGGAATCCTTCTAAGATCGAGTAGTGAAGATTGGGGGTACGACCTACTAATGTGTCAGAATAAGGAGGCTTTGGTTTGGTTGCTAGCTAACTACCGGCCGATTTGTCAAGGGATCTCTTCTATTGGTCTTCCCAACTGACGAACTTGACTAAGCAAAAATGTTCCATTTGTTGGTCGCTGAGTGTGAGGTCAAGTTTTTCAGAACTCATAGCTCTGTTGACTACTGCAAGCCAATTCTCACCCTGCCAGTGGAAGGCAAGACTTTCATTGTGTATTGTGATGCATCTATTCGGGTTTGGGTTCAGTGCTAATGCAAGAGAAGGAATTATTGCTTATGCTTCAAACAATTAAAAATGCATGAACGTAACTAGCCATCATGATTTGGAAGTGGCCGCGGTAGTGTTTGCACTAAAGCAATGTGAGAACACTATTATATGGGTTTAAGTTGAGTCTACCCGATCCTCGTAGTCTACAGTAGTCTTCACTCAGGAGATTTTGAATTTGAGACGAGGAGTGATGGAACTACTGAAGGACTACGACATCACTATTTTGTACCATCCGGTGACGGCAATAGTTGTAGCGATGCTTTAATCGAAAGGCGGAACATGGGAAGTCTAGCTCGACTTGCCGCTTCTAGACGCCCCATTGGCTATGGAGGGTTCAGACTCTGGCTAAGAGACTTTAATGAGATTAGTAAGTAATGAGAAGGGAGGATTTTAGCTGTGTGTGGAGGCAAGATCTATCCTTCCTTGATACATTAAGGAAAAACATTTAATGATGAAAAATTGATCCTGATCCGAGGATAA
Organism: Solanum habrochaites; assembly: GCA_027704765.1. NCBI lineage: Eukaryota > Viridiplantae > Streptophyta > Magnoliopsida > Solanales > Solanaceae > Solanum > Solanum habrochaites. The sequence goes on from JAKWJA010002494.1 coordinate 22,596,837, forward strand.
AGGTTGCACAAGAGAGGCTAAGAAGCTAAAGTCGATGAAGAAGGTGGTTTTGAGGATTAGGGAAGGATATGTGTGTACCTCGCGTCGATTGATATTAAATCCAACACTATTCTGACGAGGCTCATATTTTTCAAGGTATTCGATACATCCGGGAGTGCAATCAAGATGTACCGTTACCTAGAAAGCAACCCTTTGGTGGAGAGAATGAAGCGTGCATATTGTGGATTTTATTGCCAAATGGCCCAATTTGGTCCAACAAGTAAATTATGACCACGCAACGTCCCGGATAGAACACTTCAGAGAAATGCCCATTCCGAATGGAAATGGGAGCGAATCGCAATGGACTTCGTGGTTGGTCTTCCAAGACATTGGTCAAGTATGACTCCTATGGTGATTGTTGATTAGGTTAACTTACGTCTGCTCCTTTCATTCATTCCGGTTAAGGTGACTTACATGCATATGAAGTTAGCCAAACTTTACACTCAAAGTTGTGTCGATCTTGCATGGATTCACTATCCATCTATCAGATAAGGTACGCAGTTTTCTTCTAAGTTTGGGAAAACATTGCAATGCAGAATTGGGTACTAGGTTGGACTAGACCCCCTCGCGTTCCATCCTCAGACCGATGTCAGTCTGAGTGGGGAGTGGAAAAGCGAACGATTCAAGTGTTGGAGGATATGCTTCGTGTCATGTGTGATAGAATTCGGTGGCCATTGGGTAAGCTTTCTTACCCTTAGCGGAGTTTTCAACATATATCTATCACTTCAAGCATTTGATATGGCTCCCTTTGAAGCATTGAATTGTAGGAGATTGTAGGTCTCCATTGGTTGGGGTTGATGCATTCGAGGTAGACCTTGGGGTCAACTGATCTTTTGAGGGGGGATTCGATAGAAAAAGGGAAATCTATTCAAGAAAAGCTTCTCGCGGCGCAAAGTAGACAAAGGAATATGCAATCGAAGGTTAGAGACTTAGAGTTCATGAGTGTGCACAAGTCTTTGGTTGAAGTTTCCCATGAAAGGGGTGAATGCTGTTTTGGTAAAGAGCAACTAAGCCCAAGTACATTGTCCCTTTGAATTAGCTTAAGAGAGTAGGGGAAGGTGGCTTATGAGTTAGCCTTCCTCCAGGGCTGTCAATACATCCGGTGATTTTCCATGTTCGATGTTTGAAAAGATACCATGGGGATGGAATTACATTATCCATGGGATTCAGTTTTGCTTGATTATAATTTGTCTTATGAGGAGGAGCCTGTGATATTTAGATAGATAAGTTCGCAAGTTGAGGTCACGAGAGTGCATCCACTCAAGGTGCAATTGGGGGAAGATGACCCGTTGAAGAAGCCACTTCGGCGAAGGAGCAGCTATGCCGAGGAAAGATACCCACATTTGTTTACAGTTCAGGTATTCCGTTTCGCCTTGTTTTCCTTCTTGTGATCGTTCGGGGACGAACGATGGGTCCTTGTGTATCTATTGTAACGACCTTTTTCGTTTGCGCAACAGATTTAGTCTGGCAAAACTGGGCGAGGGTACGAGGCACGACGGACCTTCGGGAGGTGCGTTCCAAAACACTTAGAAAACTGAAATTGGGGTACTGAAAAAAAATCGACTCTCTGAACGTCGTGACGAGGGCAGACGGACCGTCGCAGGCTCGCTGCCCGTCACAGGCCATCCACTAAAACAAGTCTCTGTGCTGCGACGGACGCAGACGGACGCTTCGCAGGCGCGACGGCCCTCACGGCTACGCAATCCCAGTTCAGGTTTTTCTTTACACTTTTAAGGACGTTTTTTGACTATTCTCCTGTCAGCTTTAATTATAATTTATAAGGTTACATGTTAAAGTCTAATTACTACTTGGGGGTTAAAAGGAGGTAACCTAAGTAATTAGTGGGTTATTATTGGCCATCTTTTCTTCCTTATTACATACAATAGTGTAAAGAAAGAGGTTTGAAATAAGAAAAATAGAAAGACACCAAAGACAGAAAGAAAAGAGAGGAGAACGATTAGCAGAGAGAGGAACGAAGAGGCGAACAACAAGAATTGAGGAATTTGCTTGCTTGATCACGATTCTTCGGTGGAGGTAGGTTTGTTTTTACCCTATTCCGTAGTAAACTCTTAATGCGAATGATAATGGTGTGTTGGTATTATTATAGAGTCTTCTTTATCTTCTTATTGTGTGTATGCATGATGTGATTTTTTATATATCTGATTGTGATGAAACAAGCATGATGAAGCTATTGAATCCCAATCTTTGTATAAACCTAATCTCTTGTTATGCTGATGCCTTGGTAAAAAAAGCTTGATGAACTAAAGTGATGAGATGATGACACCTTGGTATAAAATGAAGGCTTGATGATAATAAGATGAGATTAGGGGATCGATTGTCACGTACCGACCCCTAGAATTGTGGGGGGAGAGGACGGGTGGCACGACCGACACTTAGATGTAGGGGATCTGAGTGTCACGTACCGACACATGAATTAGTGGGACGGTGTCACGAACCGACACGTAGATGTAAGGGGATCGAGTGTCACGTACCGACACATTGAATTAGGGATCGGCGTGTCACGTTCCGACACTAGTATAGGGTATCGGAGTTCACGTTAAAAAACCGACACAAAGAATAAAGAATAAGAACTTGAAAGATACAATATACTCCAATCTAAAGAACATGTATCCCAAATAAGTAAATGCGCATGGAGTCTTATTCCTCTAGATATTATCGGTGATATTATAAAGATTTGTACTTGTTTGCGATCACATTTAAGAATATTAGTTGTTTTATGATGTTATCGAGATATATTGTTTTCGATTTTGAGTGGTCCGATGATAACCTCTCAGTTACTGTGTGTTGTACTGACCCCCTACTTTTTAAATGTTTTCCTTTGTTTATTTGTGGAGTGGCAGTCAAACGTGCCTCGATCTTCGACCAACAGTAGTTCAAGCCAGTCCTTCGTCACACCGGATCTTCAGGGGAGCTAATGCTTCTAGCGTGACTGGATCTACTCCTCATTTCTTTCTGCCATTGAGTTCGGCATAGGTCACTACTTTTTTTTGTTTTAGCTTCCTAAATACTCTTAATTAGTTAAATTGATCATAGATGTTCTTGTGGGTGACTTCCATATTTGGGGAATAATAGATGTTGATGTTAGAAGTTATTTAATGTCCTTTTATTTCATGAGTTTAAGTTCTCCGTAAAACATTTCTTTCTATTGATATTAAATTGAAATGATAAGGTTCAGATTGGTTGGTTCGCTCACATAGGAGGGTAAATGTGGGTGCCAGTCGCGGCTCTGTTTTGGGTCGTGACAGGTTTAACCAAAGTAATCATCCACAACTTTATCACCTGCAAAAATAAATCAATTAGTTATCTCAAGAAAATTTATGTATCGTTGAATACTACACCAAGATCGAAAGGTTATGGGATGATCTTGAAACCTAAATGTCTCTCAAATATAAGCAAGATGTCAGGCTCATTTAGTTCCTTACGGGATTGAATGATTCCTACACAAGTCCCAGGAGAATTTTTCTCATGCTTTGTCCATTACGTTCAGTTAATTATGCTGATTTATTTTTGAAAAGAGACAAGAAACAAAGGAAGTTTTGATAAATACTCATCTAGATACAACAACTATTCATATCAATACTTATCTAGGTACATCAGCCTTTTATACTAGTAAGTAATCTTATGCTGCAACCAGGTACATTTCAGAGAAGAAACCTATTACAAAACGAAAGAAATATAGTTCAAGTCTCTCTTGCACTTATTGCAAGAAATAAAAAAGCAATGTTATGTGTATTGATGATGAACCTAAGAATCATTCAAGGGGTCAACCAATGACTCTATATATATTTCATGGTCTTTCCTATCCTGTGTAATATGTGAAATTGGTTGAAACGTAGATCAACCCATTGAGGATATTACTATTGTGAATTGTTTTGATACCCTAAACTATTACCTTTCTTATAAATCCTTTGCTAAAGTATGTTTAATTTCTATTTCCTTGATCTTACACTGAGCTGCTTCTGAGCACATGATCTCTGATCTAAGAATCCTCTTTAATGCGAAAAATGGCTTCCCAAATCTGTTTATGTCACGCTTCCTATATTTAGTAAAGTTTTAGTTTTTCAATCAGGTGATGTCGCCGTTATGCCTAATTTCATTATTCATACTGTTCTTTTTTATTCCTTCTTTCAATTGTGATTTCTTATCTATTTACAATTTATGTTTGCAATTAACTTTATTCTAATATTTTCTGGTCTTGGTTCTACCTTGCATACCCCTTTAATAAAAATGTCAGTACTTCTTGGTAAAGTTAGAAAGTTATTATATATTCTAGACCTAAAATATCAAACCCACTAAAGCCAAATGCTCCTTCAACTAGATTAGGCATTTAGTTTAGTTCAAATGTTTGTAATCAAATTGCTAGTGCTAGAGCTGTTAATATGGGCTAGGCATGTTGAGCCGGCCTGATCTAACCCTGGATTTAATAGGGCAATGCTAAGATTTTTGGAACCCGTTTAAGAAAAGGGCTTTTTAGCCTGTCCTGAATAATCTTGCTCATTTGGGAGGCTTGAGAAATATTGGTGGGACGGCCCGTGGGCCAATAAAAATTAATTATAAAATATAATATAATATTAAAATTTAAAAATAATGAGAGTCCAAAATCAAAACAATTAGGTTAATATTTCCATTTAGATATTTTTACTTTTGGTTGAAAAAAAACTTAATAAATATTAACTGAAAATGCACCAGTACCCATTTCCTATACTATGACCAAAATCCCATAGACCACCTTCACTAACCTCAAGTCATATATACCCCCCCTTACTTTTTTTTTGTAAGTTATACACCTTGGTTTATGTGCACTCTATGACTCATGCATGGAGGCTCTCGGAAGATGTTTGGGTGTCATGCCTAGCCAAAGAGGTACCATAATTAGAAAAATTAAGTTCAGGGGGTAATACGACCGTAGTAAAGGGGTATCTTTGGATTTCGAGTCATATTCTAGGGATACTTGTGCGTTTGCCGAATGTTTTAAAGATAATTTATTAGTGAATTTGATTAACAAATATGACCTAAAGGTCTCATTGTTTCCAATTAAGATTTAGCCGTCAAAATTTAATACCTCATTTAAACATAAGATGTTGCATTAAGATCGAGATGTGTAAATCTAAATAAACATCTGAATACAAAATACTATCTCTGAATCTGTAATACACTAATTAAATTGGGACAGTTTTTTTCACTAATCTGTAATAGCCCATATGAAATTAACGTTATACACCATAAAATTTATCAAACCTTATTAGTGAATAGTTCTTTTTCATATACAAATCGATTTTGAACATTTTTTTACCTTAACGGTAATATGATTTCTCTTTAAAATTCAACATCATTACATAATTAATCTGACTATTTGTTGCAACTCCAACCTTTGGAGGATCGCATATTAATGCATTTGAATAGTTTTAAAAGATTATAAATGTATAGTTTAGTAAATTTTTATTTTATTTTATTATAGAAATTTTAATTATTGGTATTGATCAAATCACTAATATTTTAATTTAGTTTTTTAAAATGTGCTAATATAATATCATGGTAGTGCTTATCATTCAATTTTGATTAATTTATGAAAGTAAAAGAAGTATATTAAGTTAATTTGATCAGAAAATTATAATGGCACTCATGTATTAATATTAATTACATAAGAAAACAACTTTTATGAGTTGATTGATTTAGTTGAATTAATATATGCATCTATTTTTTTTTAGTCTGCTAGGGTTAACAGGGTGTGTTACAAATTCTGATTCATTTAGATCTTCCAAAGTCATTAGAGAGTTATAAGAAATAAAACCAACGAATTTAATGACGGAATCTATAAATTCAAATCCATTTCTTCAAAACAAAATTCCTTATTGAGCAATTTGAATGATTAGATCAAACACCCATAAAGTGAAACAAATGATGCGTAACATAATTATATTATTTTGTCGAGATGGAATGATAATACTTTTAGAATTATCATTTATAATTTAATTTAATAATTTATACACATATATATTTGTTAAAGTGAGCCTGGCCCTGCAAACCTGTAGCCACGTACTTTGGGCTGACCCGACCATTTTCTGGCCAACCAAAATGGCCCCTGACCTGGCCTGTAAATGCAAAAGGCTTGTATGGATTATCCGAATGGGGTGGGCTAAGCCTAAACAATATTGACACTCGTTCCGCGATATCCCCACTTTTTGTCTTTCTTCTTTACTTCTACTTCTATTGATGGAAATGTTCTGCACAATGTATAGATTGCGTTATATGCCTATTTCTAATATGAATAATGTTCTTTTTGTGACTCTTCTATTTACCTCCATATTTTTTTTGCAAAGGCTTGAAAAAACAAATTATCCTTTCATATTAGTGAAATTTCTTCCAAACTTCATATTGACACTTGAGGATTTTAAAAATCACAAACTTATGTTTATGCCAAGTATTTTCTCACCATTATTGGTCAACTTGGACTTTTCTTCTTTCTATTAAATCCAATGCTTTCAAAGAAATACAATTCCTCCAAATGAATAAGACTCAACTTCAAGCTGAAGATATTGTTATTTATTTCCTCTCATTTTTAAAAGAAAAACGATTTCTAGACATCTTCTACTATTACTAAATCTAGTATTCTAAGTGTACTTTAAAATCATTGAGAGGTTCGCTGACACCAGTGTTTTGGGTATCAATACATTCATGATTTAGATTATTCTATCATGAGAGGACATATTTCAAATCAAACCTCGAATATTAGAGGAGAATAATTTCCTTAAGGGACACTGTGCATTTTGTGGTCTTGATCTTTTTTTTTTTTCCATGTTTTTGTATGTGTTATAGATTTTAAATTTGTGAATTAACTTTTGTTCTTTTTATCTCACTTCACATGTTCATTAACTTTAGTCTTTCATATTTATCAAAGTTTATTGGAATTAGTAAAGCTTTTTAAACAGATTGACAAAAAGTCTTTCTAAAGAAATATTTTTCATATATTTATCTAATTTATTCTGTTCAGTTGCACTCTACTACTTTTAATTTTGTAGTTCTGAAAAATATTCTAAACTGTGGTGTTTTTACCAAGTTCTTTCAGAGTTTTTGTTATAGTACCTAGAATATAATGAACAAAAAATCCTAAGGAAATTATTATACTTTGGGTATTTCTTGTATTCTACTAATAGAGAAACAGATCATTTAAGTAGAAGATTAATGCATTACTTCTCCATAATTTGCTGCATTTTTTAGCAAGGTCGAAGTGAGAATGTACATATAAAAAATTGATGGTATTTGGGTTAAAGATTACACCATGTAACCTTCTTTTTTTTTTTTGTCTAAGGAGGGAAATAGTTTTATAAGGGTTAGCAACTTTGATTTTTTATCATTTGTATATTTGGGAAAAGATTTGCAAACCATATGTTGTGGAATGAATTTGGATTGACAAATAGTGTTGCCTTTTAAATTCTTTAGTTTGCAAAATGAGAGATGTTTTGTACTCCATGTGAAATTTAATTGTGTCTGAATATAGTTGAAAGTTTATTGAAGAGAAAAAATTTCTATGTGATAATGAATATGTTTAATTCTATTTGGAGACAAAAACTTTTGTTGTTTTGTACTCCAAGTGAAATTTAATTGTGTCTGAGTTTTGTAGACTAAAAGAAATCTTTTGTAGTTTCTACCCTGGATAAATTAGACAATATAATTGATTTATATGAAAACTTCACATAATAAGTCAATATTGTACTTTTGACTTTATATAAACTTCACTGGTATATAGAACATTGTACAATTTCTTTCTTGTCTTTCTTATTCGTATTCTAAATGTTAAGTGGTATGTCTATTTGTGATAGAGAAAAAACTACAAGTCACATAGAGTTTGTTATTTTGTGCTTCTATGGAATGAACTTTGACACTCTTAAAGATTTTCAAAGAGAATTGAAGCAATATATTTCTTTCGTAAAATAATATTTCCAGTAGAGATTTCATACTGTCATTGATATTTTGATAGTCTAGGAAAATATGTGGAAAAACTTTTTCAAATATTTGAAAAATATCTTTGATATTACATTTGAAATGTGGGGGTTTATTTGCTTATAATAAAGATAAAATTATACTTGGACTCTAATTTAATTTTGGAGCAAAAGATATGAAATTCAGTGATACTTTTTTATTATGATAGACCCACAAAATTCTTGGAGCATATTCGGTATTGTGGTTGTAGAGTTTCTCTATTACTATTATATGGTGTGACTAGTATGAAACTACCAAATTAAATATATAATTGTTCAAAATAATTGTGTTCTTTTATGAAATGTGTCACTAAAAATGTTGTGATTTTTCATTAATAGATATGTCTGTTATAATAAATGTATTTGCATTGACACAAATATTGGTGAATAGTAATTTGTTATGTTTTATAAAGAAAATTGTAACTATTTCCTTTTTGGACTCGATGAGACTTTTTTTCATGGTATTTCTATAACAATCAAATTGAAAGTTATACAAAGGTCCTTCTAAATGGACACTTGACAAGTGATGACTCTATACATGTTGTGTATCACAGCAAATTGAAAGAAATAGGAACATAAAGGTTATTGAGAAAATGCACCCGTGAAGACTTTTTGGAACTCATATTTTTATTTGTTCTTATACTTGCTTTAGTCAAAGTTTGTGCATGAAAACTTTGGCATTTTAATTACAAAACCTTGCAAGGAACCTTATCACTTAGAGTTTGTCTATCTTGAGTGGCAATAAATAAAATGTCATGTGTGTGTGTAAGCTAAGTATGCCTAATCATTATTATCAAATCTATTGAAGAAATCTAATCCTTAGAGTTATTTCACTGACCTTTGTGATAATGAATCAACCCACTCGGTGGTGGGCAAAAGTGCTTATAACTCTTATAACTTACATTGACAACTTCGTTAGAAATGACTATGTTTATTTGCTGAATGGTAAGAATGAAATAATAGAAATGTCTAGATAGAATAATATCGAACTTGAAAATCAATTGGCAAAAAGATAAGAAGTGATAAGAATGGAGAGTATAAATCTCCTTGTGTAGAACTATGTCTGGAAAGTGAAATTATCCATCCAATTGCTTCACTATTCACCTCAATCTAATGAAAAATGAAACATTGAAAGAAAATATGGATTCTTATTTATAAGTTCAGGTTATCACAAAACTTGTGTAGAAGAACAATTTTTACTGCAAAAGGAAACAACAAAAAGTTATCTTTTTAGAAAGAAATCAATTTTGTTTGTTTAGGATACAAACTATTCCATATGAGAAATAGAAAGGAATGAAATTCAACTTGAAATATTTCAAAGTGTGGTGGTGACTATTCAAACTCAAAGTTCCTATTCCTAAAATGATTAAAATATGAACTAAACTTATTGACAATAAATATAGACTTGAATAGTTTAGGGAAAGGTGTAAATGACCTTGGAAGAACAAGAGGAGATTCCTTAGGGGTGCTGTTTTTTGTCGTTAACCCGCTCACCCATCCCCCTCAGATCAAAATCTTGTTTCTTCCCGCTCGGTTGGTCTTCGGCCGATAAATATAGACTTGAATAGTTTAGGAAAGTGTAAATGACCTGGGAAGGAACAAGAGGAAGTACTAATAAGAGATTCAGAGGTTGTGAATAAATATCAAAGGATATTTACATCCTTTGAATATGATTTTGTAACATTTTTTGTGTCTTTCGTAGACTAATCCTTTTGGATAGATGGTGTCAATAGTGAGATTGGTTCAATCTGGAGCAATCCTATTTGAATTTTGTTGATCTTCCTCCGGGAAATAAACCTTTGGGTTAGAAGTGAATCCTCAAAAGGAAAATGAAAGTCAGTGGAACTTTTTACAAATATAAAGCAAGGCTTTTGTCAAAGATTTAGAAAAAAACTAGATCTTGATCTTTTCGACATTATCTTCTCAGAAAGATTACCTGCATTTTGGATGTTAATTATTTAGTAGACATCGGCCCTCAAAATTATCAATGGATGTTGAAAAAAAACTCTTTAAACGAGAAATTGGAGGAAGAGATTTACATGAAACAACTAGGGTTTTTTTATAATTCCTATTAAATAAAAGAAAGTGCGCGAACTTGTTAAATAACATTATGGACTAAATCAAGAACCCATACAATGACATAAGAAATTTGATCAAACTATGTTGTCAAATTGATATTAAGAATGATGAAAGTGATAAATGTGTTCACATAAAAATCACAAGGTCATTGTTTGTTTGTATATTGGTGATATGTTGATTATTAATTGAGACACTAATAACGTAAATGCTACAAAACCTATGCTAGAAAGAAAGTTTGGAATGAAATATCTTGGAGTTGCTGAGGCGATCTTAGGTACAAGAGTCCTTAGAACTCCATAATATTTCACATTTTCATGGTCTCATTGCATTGAAAAGGTACTTGACTAGTTCAAATGTTTTGTTATTAAATATTGTCAAGTCTCCAATAAATGTGAGCTTTGCATTTCAAAAGAGTGAAGGCGAAAGTGACTCACAATTGGATTGTGCTAGAATATTGGGAAGTATGATTTATATCATGAAGTGTGCACGATCAAATATATCTTTTCCTATTAATGAACTGAGTCTCTTCACGATTTATCCCAATCGAACTCATTAGATGATAATAAAAGTGTTTTGGAGTATTTATAAAATACTTAAAACTATGTCTTGTATTATAACAATATCCAGCAGTATTGAAATGATATAATGACGCAAATTGGATCACTTGACAAATGAAGTAAAATTCACGAGTGGATATGTATCTACTCTTGGTAGAGGGGCAGTCTCTTGGATATATTTAAAAATACAAAATGTATTGCTAGCTCTACAATGATCCCGAATCTAGGTAATCTAGATATGGTTGGTGAATAAGTTGAAAGGCTCCAGATTTCTTGATAGATATTCTTGTTTGGCCTAAACAATTGGCATTAATATTCTTACACTTTGATAGTCAAGATGCAATAGATAGGGCATGTATCATGATGTATAAAGAAAAGTCTCGTCATATAGGACATAAACATGATAGCGTTATCAAACTACTCTCTGGTGGAATTATCAGAATTGACTATGTAAAGTGAACAGATAATGTGTCGGATCCACATTAAAATGCCTTACTAGAGAGAAAGTTCAAAGATCATCTAAGGGAATGAGTTTATAGATTAGGACAAGTCATCATGGCGGTAGACTTGAGATCCCAAGAGCTAGACTCAAGGAGAAAAACAAAGTTATGATTGGCGGTTCGATATTGTCAACAAACTCAATTCATTCTCATGATGAAGACAATGCTTGGAACAAGGATACAACATTAAGACTTGTTAATGAGTTAATAAAGCTTAATGTTTTAAATGATTTGCTAAGTTCGAAATATTTAACCAACTAGTGTATCTACTTGATAAGACAGTTAGAAATCACCTATGTGAGTATGAAGTGTAAGCCGCTTCAAAGAGAATTACTGTCAAAACTCTATTCTCTATACACTCATGAAAACAGGAGGTATTCATGGTTGAAATGAACACAACTCTAAAAATCATAACCGGTAAAGGGTTAATTTTGTGATATATGGTTGTCTATGTATACACTAAATCACAAAGGTCAATGATATCCTATCTACCCACTGATCGAGTATATCCGATAAATGTTAACTACAGAAGTCCAAGGGAAATCCTACTTCTACAGATGCAATTAATTCTTACTTGTAAAGTACTACTTGTCCTTTTCTTTGTCATGAAGTCATTCCCCATTCACGCGTAGATTTTTGGGTGTAAAAAGGTGTAAATGGAAAATGAAGAGTTGTTGTCACGACCTTAACCTAGACCCAGACGAGACCGACGTCGTTGACCTCTCAGAGGTTGTAGACAAGCCTACATACGTCATTCTCACTTCATCTAGGTTTATTTTAGCGGAAAATTTGAACTTGTGAATTATTCTTCATCTAAAATTTCGAACTTAACATCATTAGCATTATCAAATAACCATATAATATAGCGATGATCAAATGCAAGAAACAGTACATAATTGCATTAAAAGTATTTGCCAAAACGGCACAAATAAACGTTAAAAATAAAAGTGGGAAAGAAACATAGTCGACAGTCCACTATCTAAAAAGCTAGATTAAAGCTATATAGTCACGGTAGAATCCTCGAAAGAATGAGGGCCCTACAAAGTCCGGATGAAATAGCCACGTTCCGGATAGTGCACATCAACCTGTAAACACTAGCGTTCCACTGTGCCTGCACCTAAACTATAGAGTGTATGGATTAGTACCACACTTCTTGTACTAAGTATGGGTATATGGAGACCACACAAAGAACTTTCATGAGTAGTTCATAGATCTTTCGTAACAACATATTTGGAATGTCAAGTCGTGGTCTGCCAAATTGGGCTTAGGAAAAGTTAGTGAACTTTCAAATATTTTGGATTAGGAAGTCAGTGTGCTGTCCAAAGTTGGATTACGAAAAGTCCACGGTGAATTTTCAAATTTTGACAAGGAAAGTCATTCCGATGAAAGTAACATGCATCATATACTTATCCTCTTGCAAAACAAACCACATAAAATCTTATACATATCAAATATCATATGGCATAGGGCACATCAACACCTTCCAATTAGAAATCTATCATATTTGTCATATAACACATAAAATCTTTATAGCATTCCTATGCCATGAGACATTGGATCATGATATGACTTAAGACTTCAAAATGAGGGCTCAACATAAGGACCTCAACTAGGAAGTCTTATTAACAAACACCGGAGTCTGCTTCATCATTCATACGTACTTAATTTCATTCGTCATAGGTAGTGTGAACACCACCAGACCTAGGGATTTAGTTTGTTTAAGACTTCTTTCAGCGGGTTTTATTGTGTGCAATGATCAAGAAAACCTAGGTCATTACTTGAGTCTAGGCTCACCTCTTAATTACCCTATCCTAAAACACTCTTGAATATCGTCATTTCATGATGTGATCATTGAGGTTGGTCCTCAGTCATTAACATGGGAACTTTACTTAACCGATATAGATCATGTGGCATCATGAAATCCAGTGTCTCCCCCATTACTAAAAGGACGGCCGAATCAGACCCAAGGTTACCAAAACATGGATAGAGTACATGGGAATTTAACCCTGCTAGATCACCTTTTGGTAGTATAGGGTTCGAAGACTAGGGATATTAAGGAGACCCATACCGGCATGCCGGACCATCTATATCATTGAGGAGTTACGTGTGTTGAAACTCCGCCCTTCCCGAAAGAAGGCAATCACCGTCATAGCTATAGTCTATAGTGGATGCAGTATAAAGTTCCATTACATCAACTCTTACGTCATTGAAGCTAGCTTCTAGTATGAGGGACATAATAGTCAATAGATGAGTAGCATCTCATCATTAGTATTAAGTGTGTTCATCTCATGCTTCATTGGAGTGTCATAAAGACTGGGCTCTTCATTAGGTGAGGACATTTTGTAACATTTACTTGGCTCATTTAGATTGATCCTCCATCTGTTACATTAGCATCTATCATGTTGTCACCACATTAATTAGGGGCATTGGCAACATTTTCTCTTCATAATTACCACCCCTTTTTTAAGTGAATGTTCATTAATATAGCAATGCACTTGCGATTTGGGTTTCACACTCTTACTTAACCTTTTAGGGTGTCACAGTTCCTAACATACAATAATCATTTATCGTATTGCCAATTGCACTAGGACATGTATGTCTTTTACATTGATACTTAACGCTCTAGGGTTATATCATTTCATTAATTACATCTTAGGTTCACTTATTTCTAATTGTATGCTAGGATATGGGTCTATAAAGACAAGCAATGATGGCTTCATTCATAGTTCATTAAGTGACTCATATCCTTTCGAGATTAGGTAGTGCAAAATTATGTATCTTTATGTATGCCAAGATACCGATTCAATTATGTAGGTGCATATTCTAAACATATAATCACGTATAATTATGTATCAATACAAAAATTTGGCAAGGTAACCTAAGTTCGAATCCTGGACAACCAATTACAGTTTTCCTTGATTTTATTTTTTGGTTCTCAAGAATTCGGAACTAGATCGAGCTACCAACTATTAAAATTTATTGTAGTTCTTTTCTTTAGAATGTCTTCTCCCTTGGCCGAGGGGTTGTGAGTTCGAACCCACAACCTCTTTATTTCCTTTTTATTTTTCATGGTCATTTCGATCAACCAGGAGGTTGTGGGATCAAAACCCCACAGCTCTCTTTATTTTATTTATTTCGCTAGGGACTAAGAGGTTGTGTGTTCACCCCAAACGTCCTTATTTATTTTTTTTTTCCCAAAATTGAAAAAATGTATTTTGGGGGGGACACTTATCTAAGGCGTTGTGGTGGCAGTGAGGTTGTGGGATCGACCCCCCACAACCTCACTTTATTTTCTTTTATTTACGTTTGTCCTTCGCAGTCTTGAGGTCGTGGGTTGGATTCCCACGCCTCACACTTCCTTTTGTTTTATTTTTCTTTCACTTCATTCGCTGCCTGGAGGTCGTGGGTTCGATTCCCATGCCTCCCATTTTTTTTTTGCCTTCTCCTTTCTCAGCCATTATACCCCATTTCGAATCCCCCTGACCCCATTTTATTTTTTCTTGTTAGTGTAAGGTAATACACGGGTGAGGTCACAGGTTCAAATCCTAGTGGCCTCATCCCTTTAAAATCAATTATATTTCCAGGTTTACTCCTATATACTTTAACCTAAACTAAACTTATAATTTTTGATGGAAATGTAATCATTTTCTTAGCTTATTTTCACAAATAGTTCTACTTGAAAACTTAGGAAAATTCATGGATCATGTACCACTTTTGGGGTGTATTTCCTGGATTTCATTTCGTAAAATATTGATACTCAACTTAGACCCCACTTTCCATATTAATGAACATCATGATTACTAGGTTATGCACGAAAATGAGAACCAAAAAACAATATCAATATTGAGGCATTAACCCGAAACCCATTATAGTAACATTTTGACATGACATAATTGCACAAACTTAGCAATAAATATGGTTTGTATTTACATGCAATTTGAAGTACGAAACATAATCATATTCATCACGAAAACATAACATTACACCTAAATCTAAAGAAATCTATTACCCAAATACGATTTTATTGGGAGTAGTGAATAGGGCATGCCAAAAAGGGGAAACAATCCTAGTTTCCGAATGAATAATAGGAACCAAGGGGTCTATTGCGGAAAAAGGGAAACAAGAGAGAAGAAAAACCCAATACCCTTGATGTTAAATCATCCATTCATTATTAATTTATTAAATTTATTCACAATTAAACAAATACATTATTAAAATCAATGACTCCCACCTAGGTTCGAACCCGGATGGAGCAATACTTCCTTTAAGGGCTCAATTTTTGACCTCGATCCCCAAATGCCCCCCACCTTATTAATTAAATAGTTATATATATAGATATATATAGCTATATTATATACTATACGCCTGATGCGGGCAGGCCCGGACCGACCGTTGTGTGCAGGCACGCCGACGACGGACGACAGTTGTGCCTGTCCATGGGCTATGATGGCATTCAACGGCCCGCGACGCGCGATGTGTGCTGTCCAAGGGGAGATGAGGACATGACACTCCGACGTCAGTTTTTGACCGGTTTGAGTGTGCTAGTCCAAGGCGATGATGGCATGCCACGCAAGACTAGTTCAGACAGGATGTGTGTTGCTAGTCCAAAGGGATGATGGCATGCCACGCCAGACGTCGTTCGAGCGTGTGTGCTGCCCAAAGGCGATGACGGAATATATATATATATATATAGGGTAATTACGATACTACCCTTAGCCTGGAAAAAGACCATTTTACCCCTAGACCCTCCAAACTTAAGATTTCCTCTTTTTAAGTCCGGTTTAGACTCCTTGAAGTAAATCTTCGTATTAAGAGCTCTACATGGTTGGACCCAACCTTTCCAAGCTCAACTAACTTCCTAAGTTAGTTGTCTTGGTTGTATCAAGGGTTTCGAGGTTTGGTTATATGCACATCAATCCGTGTAAATCCGATCTAATCATAGGCAGTCTAGACACATTAAACATTACTTATCCTATACATTTTTTGGGTTGTTACATTATCCTCCCCTTAGGAACATTCTTCCCCAAATGACACTACTAATTATTTTGCTTAATGAAAAACATATCATAACATAATTACTACACACAATCACGCAATAGCAAAAAAGAATGGAGAGCTAGGGAAACTTAAACTTTAGTATAGGGAGTTTAATCTCAGGAACTCAAAAGATAAGGGTAGCTGGATCTCATATCGACCTCGGCCTACCACGTAGCACCCTCAACAAGATGATTCCTCCACAATACCTTCACTTTGGCAACCTCCTCACATCATGCATACACACAATTAAGCATAAAGAAGACTCTATAATACTACCCAACACATATCATTCGCTATTAAGAGTTTACTACGAATAGTGTAAAAAACCATACCTACCTCCACAAAAGAATCGTGATCAGCAAGAAAATTCCTCAATTCTTGTGTCCTCTTCGTTCCCTCTCTCTCTCTATGTTCTCCTCTCTTTCTTTTTCTTTCTGTCTTTGTTCTTTCTATTTTTTTATTTTTCCCCCCCCCCCACCCCCAAACCCTCTTTCGTTTTACACTAATTAGTATGTAATGAAGAATGAAAGATGGCACTAATACCCACTAATTAAACTTAAGGTACCTCTTTACCCCCAAGTAAATTAAAAAGGGTAAAAACATATAACAGTAACCCTCTAACTTATATTAAAGCAGAATAATAGTCAAAAACGTCCCTTAAAACACGTTGTAAAGAAATCCGACCCGACTGGGATTGCGTAGCCCGTGACGGGCCGTCGCGCCTGCGACGGTCAGTCCTGTGTCCGTCGCATGCCAACAGAGACTTGTTTTAAGTGGAGGGACGGTCTGTGATGCGGCCGTCGAGCACTGCGACGGTCCATCCTGCCACTCCGTCACGATGTTCAGAGAGCGATTTTCAGTACCACAATTTCGATGTTATAAGGGTTTTGAAAAGACACCTCCACGACGGTTCCGTCGTGCCAGTGAAGGTCCGTCGTGCCTCCGTCACCTCTGCAAGTTTTTCCAGAATAACAATTGTTTGCTCAAAACGACTAAACAGGTCGTTACAAAACCTTTCTACAAAGATCCTTCAAAATTTTCATGGGTATTTTGGAATACAAAACACTTTGGGTTATTTCCTTTGAGAGACAGTTTGATGTTATTCTTGGAATGGATTGTCTTAGTTCATTTTACGCTTCTATATATTGTAAAACTTGATTGCTCACTTTCATGATCCAAATGAACCTATCATGTCATAGGAAGGGGAAAAGGTTGTTCTTAAGGGTAAGTTTATATATTGTTTAAAATCTAGGAAAAAATTTCTTAGGGTTGCATTTATTATCTTGTTCGAGATAGGGATATATCTTTTGAAAGCCCTACTATTGAATAAGTTCTGATTTAAATGAGTTTACGAAAATGCAACGATCTTCCTAGTGGTATTCCTCCCGAAAGGGAAATAAACTTCAGTGTTGACATTTCCTTGATGCAAAGCCTATGTCTATTCTGCCTTATAGTATAACTAAAGGAGTTGAAGAACCTACTGGCTGATTTTTAAATAACGGTTTTGTTCGATGGACTATCTCTCCAATGTGTTCTACGGCCTTTTTTGTTAGAAATAAGGACCGTTCTCTGACAATAAGTATCAATTATCGACAATTGAATAAAGTTACCATCAAGAAGGCCTCATTTGTTTGAACTTAATGGAGGTCTGAATGGGAAGCAGGGGAATGAGGCAAGCCCTTAGCACCATACCCACGACGTCTCTTTGTCACTTTCCACATTTCCCTTCTTTACCCTACATCACTTTTCTGTCTGTTCGATCCCCCAACATTTAAGTACATTTGGTTTTTAGATCTGAATTTAAATCAATCAGATTCAACCCATTAAGTTCATTTGTTTTAATTTTTTAAAAACCTCTTAATGGGCTAAAGAAGTCTGAGAGAATTAGATCTGTAGGAGGCTTTTGACAACATTCAAACTTATTTGATAAGTTATCAAATAATAAATAATAGCTTCTCTACTTAGGGAATGTATTTTTATCTCATAACTTAAAACTTTCTTTCTCACTTATCTCAATCAAACACCAATTTTTTCAAACTATATGTTTACATAAATCCTTGCAAGTATTTTTTTATATTAAGAATTTTCTTGTATTGTGTGTGTCAAGAACACTGGCTGCAACAATATTTTTGGTGTATTGTTATTTATCAAGTGTTTTGAATGAAAAAATAGTAATCCATATCATGATTATTAAAAAAATTAATCACATATTTTATTGAAATGAAATTTTTATAATATTTTATCAAAATAATGTTCAACTTCACTTCCACAATATTGAAAACAAATAACATTAATTATTTATTGTTAAAATTTAGAGACCATATCTTAATATTCAAATATGTATTCAAATCAGAACACTCAAATCTTAATACAAATCTTAATATTTAGATGTTTATTTAAATTTAAACATGTTAATGGAAATAAATGAGGCCCAAGTATCCTTTTTTATAGTGAAAATATCTAGTTTTCATAATTACATATTTATTTGTTGTCTTTTTATTATTATATTGAAATTTCACACAAAAATAAATTCCCCCTCATGTTTTCTATTTAAGAAAATTTCCCCCCTCTTTTAGTTTCAACATTTAGGTTTTCTCATTTGACTGTGGTACATAAGGGCATCTTCTCCCCCTAATTTTATCTATTTTAGTATGTTTTCTCTCTCTTATAATTTCAAAATCTTGTTTTTTTCATTTTAGTGGGGCTTAGCGGCACAACTTCTCTCAACAAATGGCTTTAAATTTTAAAATATTTGTCTTCTCTTCCTCTCTAATCTCAGGGGCACGCCATTTTTGGACTCAAAAATCATAAAATGTAAGCTTCTTTTTGCTTTCACATATCTTCACTCATCTAGATTGTCATTCATTTTTATTTTATAATACCGCTTTCATTTGTTTGATTATAGCTTAGAACTAAAAGCTAGTGATCATAAGTGTTTCTCAAGAAAAAATAGGTCTTGATTTAATTTTTTTCCCATTAATAATCTTTACCCTAGTTCAATTGGTAATTTTCATATGCTTCACTTATTAAATCAACCATAAAACTTGTGGTCTCTTCAATGAGCTAAATATTTAATTTTCACAAGTCCCCCTCATTTTTCTATCTAAGTAAATTTCTTCCCTCTTTTAGTTTCAACTTCTAGGTTTTCTCATTTCAATGTATCCCAACGGCATATCTTCTTTTGGCAAAACGATTGAAATTGTTAGCTCTTTATGCCTTCTCTTTCTCTCTAATCTCATTCATCTGCATTGCCATTAATTTTAGTTTGTAAGATCTCTGTCAACTATTTGATTAGAGATTTGTATTAGGTCCTCATGAGAATAGTTGGTCTCTCAAGAAAAAATAGGTCTCGAATTTATTTTTCTACATGAACCATATATTCACTAATTCAACACTAATTCGCATGCGCTCTCTCTATTTAATCGATCATCATACTTGCGGATCTCTTCTTCAATGGTCCAAATAGTACATTCTTTTGTCATATAAGTTTAATGTTATAGAACATTCTTTTGTCAAATAAGTTTAATGTTATATTTTAGGATTTTCGCAATTCCTTGGATAATAACTATATCCTTGTTCTTCATTTTTATTTTCATTAATATGTAGAAAATTTGTAGATGAAGTAGATTTTGCTGAGAATAAGCTATCAAGTAAGGTTAAATAATATAGATATGTTATTATCTTTGTTCTTTTATTTATTGTTCTTTTATATGTAAAAATAATTATGTTGAAGGAATAATCTGAAAACAAATTTAAGATGCAACAATACGAAATTCTAGTTTCTAGATGACAAAATAAATTAAAATAGAAACCCATTCTACCTAGGCGCATCTATTAAGATGTTGCATCTTAAATTTGTTTTCAGATTATTCCTTCAACATATTATTTTACATACAAAAGAACAATAAAAATAAAGGAACATAGATAATAACATACACTACAAAAACAATGTGAATTTTATGCGAATTTTCCTGGGGATTAGTATGAAATTTAATAGGAAAAATTATTTTCTGTAAATTTTTGAACTAATTCCCAAGAAAATTTTCATGTAATTCACAATTTTCTTGTAGTGATATTTATATGGTTATATTTTTAATTGATAGCTTATTCTCAGCAAAATCTACCTAATCTACCAAATTTTTTACACATTAAAGAAAATAAAAATGAACAACAAAAATATAGTTATTATCCAAAGGAGAGCAAAAGTCTTGAATAACATTAGCCTAAATGACAAAAAGAATGTACTATTTTGACCATTAAAGAAGTGATCCACAAGTATTATGATTGATTTAATAAGTGAGAGCTCATGAAATTAACAATTTAATTAGTGTATATATGGTTCATGTAGGAAAAAAAAGTCGAGACCTATTTTTTCTTGAGAGAGAAACTATTTCATTAGGACCTAGTTCATATTAATCAAAAAGTTGATTGAGATCTTATGAACTAAAAAGGAATGGCAATTCAGATGAATGAGATTAGAGAGGAAGAGAAGACATGAAGAGCTAACAATTTCAAACTTTTTGTCGAGAGAAGATGTGCTGTTGAGACTCATTGAAATAAGAAAACATAGAAAATGAAATTGAAGAGGGAAGAAAATTGCTTTTATAGAAAAATAAGGGGGAATGGCGAAAATTAAATATTTTCACCATTGAAGAGACCACAAAGTTTTATGGTTGATTTAATAAGTAAGAGCATATGAAAATTACCAATTGAATTACTGGAAAGATGATTAATGGAATAAAAAATAAAGTCAAGACCTATTTTTTCTTGAGAGACACTCTCATCATGTTTTAATTCGAAGGCATAATTGTACGACTGAAATAGATATAATAAATGAAAAATGAATAACAATCTACATGAACGAGGAGGGGAAGTGAAGAAAAAAGAAGTTTACAATTCCAAAACGGCACATAAATTTTAAGATGAAACAAAAAAGACAAAGGCACACGGCCTCCACCACTTACAAGGCTAGGGGTCTTATGCCTTACACAATTTGTAAAAAAAAAAAAATCTTATACTTAATAGTCTAAATATATGTTTTTATCTTTGGATTTGTCCATCACTTTTCTGTTTAGGCTATGCTGCATAAGAAGACAAGAAAGGAGAAAGAGCCCCAAATTTCTTACCATTCTGTAGGTCAAACCAATCCATCCATAAATTTCTATCATGAGCAAGCTTTATCAAAAATCTATTTTCGATTGCTACCGAAAGCATCAACTAGTGCTCCTACTGCAGTTAGCAGAACCTGGTTATTGCTTTCAATAGCTGTCAACATTGACTTCTTGTTAACGGGTATTCATGATCACTATTTAACTGGTCTGGCTTGAAGAATTATTAAGAAAACGACGCTCTTCTTTCTTCATTATCTTCTTATGCAGCAAAGCCTAAGCCAGATAATGATAGACAAACTCAGAGAAAAAACATAAATTTAGAGTATTACACTCTTTCTCTATTTATGTGACTTACTTTCATTTTTAGTCAATTCATATTTTTATATTAAGTAATAATTTAATTATAAAAAAATTAATTTACCCTCAGTTAAATGATTTACTGCCAAACTAATTTTTATCATTAATTTTGGACCACAATTTTTTAAAAATCTTTTTTTTCTTAATTTTCGTATAGAATCAAAGTACGAGTATTTTTTTTTTCCAAACAGATGGAATAAGGTGTACAGACCCTGCACTTGTAAGGCGTGGGGGTCATGCACCGTTCATTTAATGTTTGCTTAAGATTTGGTAAGGGACTAAGGAATAGGATGCACTTTTCTTTATTGTAATTCATAACTCTAGACTTGTCATTCATACTATTTCTGAAAAGTGTGATTATTTATTTGTGTTCTTAAATTATTATATATTGTAATTTAGTTAAATTAAATTAATAAAAGATCATTTTTTTCACTTTAAGATTACTTGAAAATCAAGTAGCTTGATAGCAATTGAGCAAGTATATCTTACTCAGAAAAGGAGATCATTAAATTATACGAAGTTGAGTAAAATATTTTATTCTATAATTTAATCTGAAAATATCTTGCGGTTAACATACTTTGCCTGAGTTAATTTATATTGTTGTGTGCGTTTGGAAGCAATTATTTTTTCCTAAGACATATTTGAAGCTTATTGGTCCATTTTGTAACTTATTGTAGGTCAATTATTGAATTTTTTGTTAGACAGTGAGAGTCCTAATGACTGTGACATTTTTTAATGGGATCTCACCTTTATCTAAATGGTCCACATCATAAAATATGAAATCATTGACGAACCACTGGCTATATATATTCTGTATGATATTTGAAGAGTTCATAATTGTGTCTGCAAAGAAAAAAGCAACAGGAGAATTGTTAGCTAGTATTTGAAGAAATTAATAAGTTGAAACCTGTTAAATTTTGGGGAGAAATTAATGATGGTGCGTGCAAGTGAAGCGCATCCTTGATCATCTTATTCAGAATGCTATTTACTCCTTATCGCGAACAATATTCATTGAATTACAATGAAAATTAGGTTAGAAGATTCACATCTGTTAACATTGTGATGTGTATAGATTCTTGGAATTCTCATGTTCGGCATGAACATCTTTAATTGTTTTTGTAAGTTTGATTCGTCAATTTTGCTACATTGTTCAATTGCAAGTTGAAAAAGTCGCTGACAGTTAGGTTAGATGAGTGACATCTTTTACTTTTAGATGTGTTTAGATATAGTAAAATTTAGTATGATATTTGTGTAATCTTCAGATCTTCCTATCCCAAGGGTAGTGGTAGGAAATCATTTGAATAAAAATGTTGATGACAGATCGATAATTTATTGTATTATTTATTTGATTTTTTTTAAAAAGAAATAAAAACGTCCCCTTTCTTTATAAAAAATAAGATAAATGGAATCGCATCCTTACATACACTTGTTGCAATAGAGCGTGAAGTTTGAGTGAGTTTCAATTTTCATTTCTCTCTCCTTTTCATTTTTCGTGGTTTGTTGTTGGCTTGTTTTGCAAGATTTTATGCACTACTTCTTTAGAACTCGGTGGCTTGTTTAGTAAGATCGAAGTGAGAAGGTATCATAAATATTG
Organism: Solanum habrochaites; assembly: GCA_027704765.1. Classification (NCBI taxonomy): domain Eukaryota; kingdom Viridiplantae; phylum Streptophyta; class Magnoliopsida; order Solanales; family Solanaceae; genus Solanum; species Solanum habrochaites. Next base: position 22,620,111 of record JAKWJA010002494.1, read on the forward strand.
GTGGTATTCTGATTAAATATTACACATAATAATTTTTTTATTATTTATCTAAAGAGAAAAATAGTTTATAAAAGTTAATACTTTGCACATTTATCATGTGTGTCTTTGAAAAAAAAAATCTGCAAACCATGTTCTTTTGAATCAATTTTTCTTGGCAAATAGTTTTTCTTTTTTAAATTCTTTTGTTTGTTGCAAGAGATATGTATATTTTAGTTTTATAAAATAGTATGTCAAAAATGTTATAGTTGGAAAACTATTAAAAAAGAAAAACATATTTATGTTATTATCCAAGAATATCTTTTTTTCTGTTTGGAGATAAAAAAAACATTTTGTAGTTTTGTACTCTGTGAAATTTGATAATGTCTTATTTTGTGGACAATTTTTTTTATAGTTTTCTACTGTGGATAAATTAGACTATGCAATTGTTCTGAAGAATATGAAAACTTCACTTAATAAGTCAGTGTTGAACCTCATTGTTAAGTAGAAAAAATTGTACAAAAAAATATGTTTTATTGTTTTTATTATTAGTTTTCTAAATACTAAGTGGTATGTTCATTTGTGATAAATGAAAAAGACCAGGCGCTTAGAGTTGTGAGTTTGTGCCTCTATGGAATGAACTTTGACATTGTGTAAAGATTGTAAATGGGAATTGATGCACTATATTTCTTTTCAATAATAATATTTCAAAAGTTGTTTCATGTTGCCAATGACATTTTTATTGTATGGCAAAAAAAGTTGAAATAATTTTGAAATACTTGAAAATATTTCTGAGATCATATTTAAAATATGGGGTTCTTTACTTATGATAAAGATAAATTTAGACTTAGTGTCTACTTTAAATTTGGAGCACACTATATTAAATTTAATGATACTTTTGTTTATGTTAGACCCACCAACTCACAAAATTATTGTAGTTTATTTGATATCACGGTCATTGAGTTTCTCTTTTACTAGTATATGGTGTGACTAGTATGAAATTACCAAATTATATGTATAGTTTTTCAAAATAATTGTGTTCTTTTATGAAAAAGTGTCACTTAAAATGTTGTTATTTTTTGTGAAAAGATATGTCTATTCAAACAAAAGTATTTATTTATATAGACATGCATATTGGTGAATAGTCATTTGTCATGTTTTGTAAGAACAACATTTTGACTATATTTCTTTTATTGGACCCGATGAAATATTTTTCATGGGAAATTCCACAACAATCAAATTGAAAATTTTGGAAAGGTCCCTCTGAAAAGGATATTTGAAAAGGTGCTAACTCTGAACAATACTTGTATGACACAAAATCGTTTTGTGAGAAAAAGCTATCTCATATAGAGTTTTTCAAACATAATAATTTATAGTGTTCTTACTTGCTTAAGTCAAACTATTTGCGACATAAACGCTTGTGATATGTCAATTACAAAACCTTATAAGAAAAACTTATCAACTTCTATGTCTGCTAATCATTCTTATAAAATAGTTGAAAGGACCTTTGAGTTGATTTGCACTGACATCTATGATATGAAGTTAAAATCATCTTGTGGTGGAAAAAAGTATCTCATTAATTTTTATTGAAAATTGCATTGGATACGGTTATGTCTATTAGTTGAATGATAAAGATTTAGCAATAGAAAATGTCTAAGCAATATAAAGTTGAAGTAGAAATCATTTGGGCAAAAGATAAGAAGTGATAGAGATGGAGAATATAAATCTCCCTTTGCAGAAATATGTTTGGAAAGTTTTATCCATCAAATTGTTGTCCTATTTTACCTCAATCTAATGGAACACTGAAAGTTGAAAGAAATGATGGATGCATTACTTATAAGTTCAGGTTTACCATAAAACTTGTTTGGAGAAACAATTCTTACTGCAAAATGGAACAAAAAAAGTTGACATTTTAGGGAAAAAAAGCAATTTAGTTTGTTAAGTATACAATCTATTATATATGAGAAATTGTAAGGAAGGAAATCCAACTTCAATTATTTTAAAGTGTTGGAGTGTCCATCCAAAGTCCAAGTTCCTATTCCTAGAAGTATTAACATAGGACCTAAGAATGTAGACTGTAACACTACAAAATAAACATTGTTTACTGACAGAAGAAATTCATAGCTAAATACCTTATTCCTTCGCTATTTTGGTCTAGCGACGGAATACCAATAGAAATTTATCCGTCAGTATTATGCGTGTAGTTAACAATTTACCAAGGAAAAATCAAATATGTCGTGAGTTTAGTGACGGATGTGCGACGAATCTCTTCCGTTGTTAAAACTCACGACAAAAAACACCGTCGTTATATTTGTACTTTTGGTCGCTAACTCTGTAAGTTATTTCATCGTGTCACCATATTTATGACATAAAATTTGTCGTTAATTTCGTCGCTATTACATTCTATACATTTCTACCTTTCTTTTAGCTACAAAAATATTGTCAAAAGTTTGTCGCTAATTCGTCGCCGTTATATTTTATACATTCCTACCTTTTTGCAGCTACAAAAATATTTTTATAAATTCATCTTCGTCCCCACTACTTTTTTTAATACATTAATGACATAAATATTGTTGCAAATTCTATTCAAACATATGTTAAAAGTTGCAAAAGTAACTTAACTCACAGAAACTAATATTCTGGAAGATCCAACAACATACCAAACTACAAAGTGTATAACCAACTTTAAAAACAACCCCAACGAAATTTCCAAGGAAAAAAATTAAAGTATTTGCAACAAAAATAATATCTAGCCAACAAAAAAACTAAGAGAGATTGGAGAAGCAGAATCTTCATCCGGAACTGACGCATGAGACTCATAAACATTAGCTAGAGTAGGATTTGTATGAGTCATATGAATGTTTAAATGAGATTAGGTCGAAGAAATCAATCCACATACCCGTTAATCAAGTACATCATGGATTTGATTAGTTAGTGGAGGAATCAACCGTGTCATAAAATCATCCAATTTTTTTGTTGCTATTGTTTGAGAATTTGTACATGGTAGTGAGGATGAAGCTTCATTTCCAGAAGTTGAGGCACAAAGAATTGTCCCATAATATGATTTTGCTTGCGCCCTAAGATTACATATCCTTATTTTCTGTTTTCCTTCTGCGACATGATAATATGCTTGCAATTGATCAACATCAGATTGAGTTTGTGTTTGTTTCTTTAATATTTGTAGATACTTTCCTTGTAAAAGACAATGATAATTAGTGAAATTCATTTATAACAACTGCAACAATAGCAATAAGTCACATCAAGATTAATGTTGGAAGTGGAAGTGAAGGTAGGTTTGCCTGATATTATTTTCTTTAAGAATAAGAAGGGGAAAACTTGGTAGAGCAAAAAGTTTTGTGCGATTGGAAAACAACATAGTGTACTTGTTGCGCGGTAAGTATTGACATGCTGAAATTGATTGTCAAAAGAGGAAGATCAAACGGAATGAAAACAAGTTGCCAACACTTTCAGCCAATAGCTGAAGCAATCGATATGGCCAACGCGATATAAATTATATTCGAGAATTACTACATGACTACAAAATAGATAACACCTATGAGAACTGGAAGAGTGTAATAGAGTTGCACAACAATCATAATTGGAATGTCCAAACACTTTCCAAGTGCTACACAAGACCACATCAGACATTATTATAAGCAACTACATAACAGAGTTGTTTGCTCGAAACTAAATAAAAAGCAAAACATTTATAATATTGACAATAATTTGATAGGGGATGGTCGTATGTCACTAACTTTTAATCTCAATATATGGTAGCATATCGGTAACTTGGAGGACAGATTACTACAAAATGAATCTGATTGAGAAGATTGCTCAGACTATCACTTGGGTTGTAAAATATATTCCATTGCAAGATGAATTTGTCACGAATTTTGTGTATGCTTACAACACTAGAGAGGGTAGACGAGAGTTGTGGAATATATTAGAGAATTATAGCATGGTATATATGCCAAAAACCATGGTTAATCGTTGGTGATTTTAACTGGTATTGAAGGCACAAATTGTTTTTGGAGGAAATCCTGTTTCTTGGGCAGAGTTGTCTGAATTTCATCAATCTATGGAGGTATGTGGGTTAAAAGAGTTTTCTTAACAAAGACAGAGATTATTTGGAATGATAAGAAAGTGGTGAGCAAAGGATATATTCAAAAATTAAGAGAGACCGTTAATTAGAAAAAAAAATGATTACACAATTTATCTCCCCCCAACTAATATATAAAGTGAATGTAATTATAGAAAATCGTACTTACATGTACAATTCGAGCTCATTAACCAACAAAATATTTTCCATGTATATATATATATAAAGCTAGTAAAACAGTAAAGAAACTCAATTCATCATAGAAAATGCAGTACAAAATCATATGAAAGTAATATTGTTCTGTGGGAAACTCTCTAACCGACAACCACCACTATGAGCCTAAGTGGTGATACAGCGTCTCGCCCACGCTGCCAGAACTATCCTATACTTTGTCATTTCATAGAACATCCTCAACGTAGTGGATCCACTGGCTAAACTCGCGTGATCATCCAAAAAGTATGAACCGTTAATACCCATTATGGTTACATGGTTTACATGGAGACTTGAGTTAATATGAAATGTTATTACCACATCGGTGCTCAACACTACTACAAAAATACACTTTAGCTCATGATTTTGAAATAACCTCCTTCCTCTAGGTTGAGATAATTTTCTCAACCTTTTTTTAGCTTTAAAAGCCCTCTTTCAATCAATGTTCCTCTTACTTGTTCAAAACTCTGTTGGGAAAACTTCCTTTCCTTTTAACTTACATGTTAAAATATTTATAAACATTATAGGGAATACTTAGTTCCCTTATATCTTTTGAGAAATGAACTCAACTGTTTCCTCTTTACTTGACTTGAATATTTTGATCGTAATCAACTCTTTAGGAAACACTTAGTTCCCTTATATAATTTGAGAAATCAAATCAACTCATTACTCTTTCTTTAACTCTAAACTTGAAGCTTAAAACGAAGTTAAAACGTTTACATAAGACTCTTGGAAGCTTTAAGAAACTTTACTTTAACTTACTTCATAGCTTTAGACTTGACTTATTATTTTCCATGACTTTGATCCTAACTTTCCTTTATTTGAATTGGGATTCAAGGTACTTGATTCATATTTATTGATGATTTCACGATGTTTCGATGTACCTTAGAGTATTGTAATCGACTAGAAATTGTAAGTACATCACTTAGGAACTACTATGAAAAGATAGAAAAGAACGGGGTATCCAGGTGACTTTGGCGCTATGAGAGGTGTGGAGATCCAGAGACTGATGGACAGACTCTGGTCTTAGGCGCTCTGGCTGGTGCGGTGTGCCAGAGCCTATCAGACAGAGGCTGTCCTGAGGGGCTCTGGTAGGCACGACACCACACGTCCTTTTAGACGGAACCTCCAACCTTTCTTCTTTATTTTTCATTTCTAAACCTTTTAAACATCCATGGAACTCACCCCAATCACTTAGGATCACCAATATCCTGAATAACCAATATATTAGACTTGAAAAATAACACAAAAATATGAATCCAATCAACTAGAACATGCTACAAACAATCAATAGGAATTCAATAATTGTTCATTAAGAACTTCAATATTCATCAACCAATCTATTCAAAACTCGCTAAATTAAATATATTGGTGTGTGGGTGAATAAACCCAATACATAAACATCTCATATACCTTATAGGGATCACCCTCGACGAATTCCACTTGAAGATCTTGGCGTTCTTGATGAATTCTTGGTCTTCTATCCTTTTTCCTTCTTATCTTTTCTTTTATCCCAAGCCCTAAGTGTATTTCAATTTTCTAAATCTGACTTTAGGCTTAGCTTTACCCCTAATAAACCCTTAAAACAAATTAGGAAATAGTAGGGTTAAAAGACCACTTTACCCTTACAAAAATTTGGTTTGGATTTTCCTCAATCCAACAACCCAACTTCTGATAGACATATCTCCCTCATACGATATCGAAAGTGCGCAAACATAGAAACGTTGGAAAGATCTTTTCTAGTGATTTTCCACCATATACAGAACTAGCCCTAACAGATCTAGAGGTAAAAGTTATGACAGTTTGAAAATGACCTAAAACTTACATTTACACTTAGGAAATTTTTCAGATTTCTCATATTCTTTCAAAAAATAAATATTCTTAGTTTCTTTGTTTAATCCAAGATATTTTTGTTTACGATATGTTACAGACAAGAACCCAACCATTGGTTGGGTTAATATACTCGCTTTGATTTGTAGACACTCAGACTATAGGCTAGTGTCGTTGTCAGATAACAAGTATCAAAATGGCATCGTTGCTGGAGAGTAATGTTACGTGCAGATGTAGTTAGCTAACCCTTTTAGTTCTTCTTAGTGTAGTGATTACTTATTTAATTTTTACATTTGCCATGTTTATTATGCAAATATTTCAAAAATCATGAGTGTTAATGGTAGTAATGAGAGTCAGTTGGGCCACCAGGATGACATCGACAACCTCAACAATGTCCAAGAGCCCAACTGTAACACCCCGTAACAAAAACTGACCAAAAATACATATTTTCAGAAGTTGCAGGTGTTACCAATCGAAGCCAACTAAGGACCATCAATAGAGTTACGGTCCGTCAGTCAGCTCCATCAATGATCCAGCCAATTTTTGAGTCCTCAGTCGTGAATGATGGTTAACTAGTACGAACAATCATTAAACTTAAGGTCTGTCAGTCAGCTCCGTCGATCGGCCAACCAACTTTCACTCCTCAGTTGTGAACGTCCTTTGACTAATACGGACAGTCAATGGACTTACAGTCCGTCAATCAACTCTATTGATGGACCAACCAACTTTCAATCCTCAATACTAAAGGACGGTCACCAAGTATGGATCATCCATCGACTTACAATCTCTCAGGCAACTCTATCAGTAGTTTAGATATCTTTTAGGTCAGGGGTCTTTGGTCATTTCCTTGTTTGTTTGGCTCTTAAATTACGTTGTTTAGACCCTAATTCATGAGGTTTTAATTATTTTAAGCCTAGAAACTTAACTAGGACTTACCTATGTAAAATCATTAATCAATACATCGAATGAAGCAAGAAAGGAGAGAAAAGGTAAGAATCCTTGTTTAAGAATGCGACACGTTTCCATCGGTTCCATCCCTGAAATCGAAAGATTTCTCTGTAGAATTCATCGCCAAGAATATTGGATTTCACTGGTGGGTTCCTTTCACCCATTGGGTCCCTAGATTTCAGTCAGATTGTTGATTCCCTTATCATGATTATACCTAGGGTTTCTAAAACTTCAGTAGATTATCATGAATTAGTTAATTATATGTTCCACATCATATTATATTTGTATTACTTAGTTTATTGCATGAATTTCAGAACCCTAGCTATGTATTTATTTAGTTCTTGAATTACACATACTAGGTCACATATTTAAGTTATATAGTTATACTTGCCTCAATTATAAATTCATCGGTATCAGTTTAATTGTTGCTTGATTAGTTTGTAGGTTCAGTTTGAGGTATCCAGTAAGTTATAAAAAATAAATCATAATGTGTTAATAACTTAACTCGTTGGGAGTAGTAGAATATCGAGTTAGACTAGGGTTAAACATACAAAATTGGCCTAGAACTACTTGCTAAGTAGGTCGTAAGCCCCCTTTGTGGGTATTAGTTTTGTGATCACGCCATCTTGCATCTAAGCCTCTGCCATGGTATAGTTGTTCCTCTCAATGGGATGTATACATTAGACTCTACATTTAGATCATGTGGTTTTATTATCTGTTATTAGTAGCTCCCACAGTTTAGCCAGACTCCATTGCACTTACCATGTTCTAGTATTTCAGTATCAACATTTTATAACTTGGTCATTGCATTCTATTTAGTCATGTTTAGTATTTCAACATCTTTATCATGTTCAGATTATTTCATTACTTTATTTCTTTGATAAATTATTTTTTATTTCAACTTTATTATATAGTAAATGTTCGGTAACTTTCAAGTATTGACGCATACATGTGCTACATCTTCTCGTGATATAGATTAAAGTTCTCAGCATATAGATTAGGCTTAGATCAATTATCGATCTCCAATTTAGTAGAATTGATGGTGATTCCTCATTTTTTTAGGATAATAGTCATAAGTTTTTTAAAACTATTTTTAGTCCTTTATTTTTAATTTTTGCTAGAATTTGTTCGGGCTTGTCCCAGCATTACCAGCCAGTTAGAGGCTATTTTCAGACATAGTTATATTGAACTTATTCTAGAGTAAATATCTTTTTTTTTGTAATAAAATCATCAATATTTCGTTTATCTCAGTTATAGAATATGGGTATTTCCAATCCTTTAATTTTATTTATAATTTAGCTTCTGCATCAGTTTATAATCTTTAGTATTCTTATGATCATGCTATCATGTTTAGCTTGGGATTACTTGTAGTCCTAGATCCCTGTTTGCGTTTCGAGGGTTACTCGGGTCGTGATAAACTTGGTATTAGAACACTAGGTTTAAGAGTCCTATTATTTCTTAAAAGTTGCACTAAGTAGAGTAATATTCATGGATGTAAAGTCCACCAGATCTAATGGAGGGAGGCTACGAAGTGTTTTGGACTTGTTCCTTATTGTGTTTATTTATTATATCCTCATTTACTATAGGAATGAGGAAAAATATTCGATTTATTTCAGGGTTGTCTTGCAGACTCTTAAAGATCGGAAGTTATTTGCTAAGTTTAGAAAATGTGAGTTCTGGTTGCAATCCGTTTCTTCCCTCGGTCAAATTGTATTTAGCAAGGGGATCTTAGTGGATTCACAGAAAATAGAAGAAGCGATACGATGGCCTAAACCTACCTCTGGTACTTATATAAAAAATTATTGGGTTTAGTGGGTTATTACAGAAGGTTCATTGAAGGATTTTCATCCATAACCTCACCATTGACTTGGTTGACTCAAAAGATGGTCAAGTTTCAATGGTCATATGATTGTGAGAAAGTTTTGCAAAATTGAAAACTAGATTGACTATAACTCCTGTCTTTACTCTTCAAGAGGCTTTATGATCTATTTTGATGCATCCAGAGTCTGCCTAGGTTGTATATTTATGTAGTGAGGTAAGGTTATAACTTATTATTCTAGACAACTTAAAGTGCGTAAGAAGAACTACTCAACTCATGACCTCGATCTAGTAACAATGATATTTTCACGTAAGATCTTGAGACACTACTTGTATGATGTTCACGTAGATGTGTTCACTCACCATAAAAACCTTTAGTATGTGATTATCCAGAAAGAGTTGATTCTTTGCCAGAGTAAATGCTTGAGTTCCTCAAGGATTATAACATGAGTTGCATTACCTTTCTGGTAAGACGAATGTATTTGTTGATGCCTTTAGCAGACTATCTATGGGTAGTGTAGTTTATGTTAAGGAAGACTGAAAGGGGCTTGTAAAAGATGTTCACAAACTTGTTCGCCTAGGAGTTTGTCTGATAAGAATATCAAGTAGTGGAGTAACAGTTCATAATGGGTCAAAATCATCTTTGGTAGTGTAAGTTATGGAAAAGAAAGATAGTGATCCAATATTGCTTGAGCTTAAATGAGCAATCGTCTAGCACAGAGTGGAGGTTTTGTTTCAAGGGATACATGGTGTGGTTCTCTACCAGGGTCAATTATGTGTTCCTAAGGTGGGCGAGTTGAGACAACAAATTCTTACAGAAGCCCATAACTCCAGATATTCTATTTATCGAGTAACCACTAAGATGTACAGGGATCTATGTGAAGTCTATTGGTGGAATGGTATGAAAAGAGATATATCAGGTTTCGTTGCTAAGTTCCCCTATTGCTATCAAGTGAAGGTAGAATATCATAAACTAGCGGATATGATTCAGGAGATCGAAATTCATACTTAGAAGTGGGAAGTGAGCAATATGGATTTAATCACAGGGTTACCTCGTACTTGAAGACAACAGTACTCAATTTGGGTGATAGTTGATAGGATTACCAAGTCTTCTCGACTTTTGGCGGTCAAGACTACAAATTGGCGAAGGACTATGCCAAGCTTTATATTAATGAGATTGTGAGGTTGCATGGGGTTCCTTTTTCTATCATTTTAGACATAAAAGGGCCTCAATTTACCTCTCATTTTTTGAATTCATTTAGTATGGGTATTGTTACTCACGTTAATCTTAGCGCAATACTTCTTCAAACAGATGGACATGCAGAACGTTCTATTCAGATGCTGGAGAATATTTTTAAATCTTGTGTGATCAATTTCAAGGGTAGTTGGGATGATCATCTTTCTCTTATTGAGTTCACATACAATAATATCTATCATTTAAATTTTTTGATGGCCCCTTATGAGTCATTGTATGGACTTAATTGTAGATATCCAGTTGTTTCATTTGAAGTAGGTGAAACAACACTAATAGGACCAGATTTAGTCCATGATGCGATGGAGAAAGTGCAAGTCATTAGAGATAGACTTAAGACAACCCAAGGTCACTAAAAATCTAATGCAAATGTAAGGAGAGGGGAATTAAATTCCAAGTTGATGATTGGTCTTTTCTCAAAGTGTCACTTATGAAGGGTGATGAGATTGGAAAGAAAGGGAAAATCAGTCTCACATATGTAGGCCCTTACATGATTTCGAAAAAGATTGGTAACGTGGCTTATGAGTAAGAGTTCCCAGTAGAATTAGTAGTAGCGTGTGGGTGATCTCACATTTCACATTTCACTTTTGAAGAAGTGTGTGGGTGATCTCACATCCATAGTGCCATTAGAGAGTGTGGTCATGAGAGATAGTCTCTCGTATGAGATCCCTGGACCAGTAACTTATATGGCATGCCATGTCCCGGCCTGTTAGGAGGTTGTTTAGAAATAAATAAGTCACTTCAGTCAAGGTTTTGTAGAGGAGTTAGTCCGTAGAAGGAACTACTTGTGACGCAAAAGAAGCCATGAAGTCTAAGTATCTTCACCTCATTCCTCCCGATTCCGTTCTAGCGCGAGGTAATAGTTCCTCCTCAATTTCTTTCATTCATGAGCAAATTTAGTGTTAGTATTATGTTCCTTCATTTAGTACTTGCATTTGATCTTAGTTGCATGTTCTTGAAACTTAGTTCAATAAGAAATCAATTTCTAGAACTTAGCGGTAGGGATTGCAACTCCTTCCCTCCGTACTAAGCTAGTTTTGTCTTCATTTGAGGATGCATTGTCGTAAGGGGGAGAATTTAAGACATCTGAAACTGACCAAAAAAGAAGATTTCCAAAAGTTATAGGTGTCATTGATTGAAGCCCACTCAGACCATCAATAATCTCCATCGATGGGCTAGATAACTTTTAGTCCTCAATTATGAATGACGGTCGACCAGTACATACCGTCAGTCAACCTACGGACCATCCCGTCCAGCCTCCTTCCAATGGGTTAGGCGATTCCAATCCTCCAATCCGGAACGCGTTGACCTTTGGTACTGACTTGTAGTACATACATACATTCCTTTAACGCCTCTCTGAGAAAACTAATTTAATTAATGGCAGAGGGGGTTTGCCCAGCCAACTGTTACGATTTATGAACCATGTCCTAATAATAATGCCTCCACGCTCCCCCACAGTATATGGTGGATCATCAGCACCACCATGACCTAAACCATTAAAAGCAAAAGGTTTCCATAGCTAGTCGCAAGAAAGAATCGTGAACGGGGCTCACAAAGGAAGCTAAACAAGTCATCCTTGAAGCGTAAGCACTTTCCATGTTGATAGGAAAATCTTCATTCTCTAGTCTAAACATAGGAGCGCAGTATTGGAGAGATCAAAAACGGTGAAAAAGTGCTCCAAAATAAAAACGCCTGAGTCCGAGACCTTAGTACTGTACTCTACCCTGAAAACCAGCAGCAGCCTTCGCGCCAAGCCAAGAACGTACTTCCCCACTTGTCCTTTCCTTTTCCTATATTCGCCCCCTTCTTTGATTGGTACAATGAGTCTAGGCAAAAGTGGTTCGTCTGCCTACTTTACCTACTTGACGAAAGGGAACGAACAACGTTTCATTTCCGGGTTTATGGATTGGATTCCGTCAGCCTCACGACATAATCAGAGTGAGGCTTTGGTTACCGGCAAATGCTTCTCCAAAGGCAACCCTCTCGAGTTTCCAGTTGTTTCCGTCATTGAAGTAGCCTTTCGTCGCCCTACCAAATGAAAGAAGTCACTATGAAACTGCTCGCCCTATTTAAGTACCAAAGGTGTGCTCAGCCCGGTGACTAGGAAATGGGTTTGCCCTTGAATTGAGAGAGTGATTGAGGTCGGGAAAAAAAAAAGAGGGGGAGGAAGGGAAGTAGGGCTCCATTGACTAAAAGGTTGGTTCCACTTCGGTTTTGTGGTAAGGATCAGTCAATGGTTACAAACTGAAATTCATTCCTCAGTCACGAAGGATAGTCGACCATTATGCACCCTCAATCGGCGCACGATGCGTCATTCCATTTCGTTAGTGATTATGACAACTTTTAAGTCAGGGTCTTCTAGTGTTTTCCTTATTCGTATGGACCCTAAGTTACATCATTTAGACCCTAAATCATGAGGTTTTAGTTAGTGTAAGCCTAGAAACCTAACTGCGAACAAAAACCCTTAAGTCAAATCAGTACAACCAACAAAACATAGAAACTTAACAAAGAAAGAATGAGAAAAAAGCGTCTGAACCTTTGTTCCATCTCGAAACAGCAACAAGTTTTCATCGTTTCCGTCCCGAAATTCGAAAGTTAGTCCATGGAAGGAATTGTCACAGGTATGTGGAAATTTCTATCCGCTATAGGTTCCTGCGTTTTAACCCACTTGGGTACCTAACGATGTCAGGTAGATTTTTGATTCCCTTTCAGGATTATGATACTAGGGTATAGACGTTTAGAGATTATCCCTATAGTTTATTTATATTATACCGAATAGCTGTTATAATTGTTATTTAATCACCGCCGTCTATTTAATTTTGGAATTGCCAGATTACCTACCACCCCCCTAGAGATGTATCTTATTCCAGTTCTTCAATTAATCCTGCTCTTAGGTTTCACTAGAATATTGTTTCTGTTATTGGAGTGTTAATACAGTGACTCAGTATTAAGGCTATCAATCTTAGCCTTAATTCCTGTTGCATTGATCAGTTTGACATGTTCAGTTTGAAATATTCCAAGAGCCTCCCATAATTTAGTAAAAAAAACGTTAATGACTCTCATTATCCCATTTTTTTTTCATCTTGGGCCTTCTCCTTTTTCTTGTACGTATCGATCACTGAGTGGTAGACTAGTGGTTATATTGCATAGCCAAAGAGTCCAAAAACTACTAGGCAAGTAGGTTGTATGTTGCCTTTGTGTGTATAAATTAGGTGATCACGCCGACATGCATGTATACCTCTTGCAATTTAAAGTAAGTCATCTCAATGGGGTGTATACTTTGGACGACACATTATGCTCATGTTGTTTTATTTTTTTGTTATTAGTAGATCCCATAATTCAGTTAGAGGCGTATACATTCGACTACACATTAAGCTCATGTGGTTTTATTAACGGTTATTAGTAGATCCCACAATTCAGTCAGACTCCATTACATTGACCATGTTCTAGTATGTCAGTCTCAACATGTTATAACTTGGTCATTGTATTCAAATTACTCATGTTCAATATTTCATCATCTTTATCATGTTTATATTATTTCATTACTTTATTGCTTTGTTAAGTCTATGTTATTTCAGCTTTACTCTATTCTATATGATCATTACCTTTGAAGTACATACACATATGTGCGCTACATCCTCTCTAGATGTAAGTTCACGTTTACAACATGAATACCACGTTTAGATCGATTATAGATCTTAGTTAAATATAACAATGGTGAGTCCTCGTTCTCTGAGGACTATAGTCATAAGTTTCTTTTAGTATTTTTAGTCCTTTATTTCCAATTTTTGCTAGATTTAGCTAGGGCATGTCCCAACATTACTAGTTAGTTAGAAGCTATTTTCAGACATAGTTAGATTCAACTTAGTATTGAGTATATATCTTTTTTTGTATTTAACTCATTAGTATTTCATTTATCTCAATTAAAGTATATAGGTATTCCCCATCCTTTCATTTTATTTTTGATTTAGCTTTTGCATCAGTTTATCATCTTTAGTATGCTCATGATTATACCTGTAGGGTTAGTTTGGGATCACTTTTGGTTCTAGGTGTTGTGTCTGCATCTCATGGGTAGCTCGGGGTGTGACACCAACATCAATAATTCATACCTGATGGGAGGTGTTGGGGCCATTTGTTTACCTCCAGAAGAGGGAAATGCGATAAAACACAAAACAAAAACCATGTTGCAACTCTTGCAACTAAAGTGATTTTTCAGTGGATTAGCTCTCCAGGACCTACACGAGCACCTTCGAAACATCGTGGATCTATGTGGACCAGTATCATTCAAAATCATCTCTCATTAGTCAGAAAGATTAAGGCTATTCCCTTTCTCTTTGATGGGAGAGGCGTGGAAGTGGCTAGAAAAGTTTATATGTAACTCAATCACTCTATCAGAGGAGTTGTTTAACTCTTTCAAAGTGCAATTTTTCCCTCCCACAAAGATGATGACCATTCAGGATAGCGTCATAAGCTTCAAGCTCTTGAATGGAGAGCCTCTGCATGAAACTTGGCTCTGATTTTATAAACTTGCTAAAGTTCCCAACCCATGGTCTTCTTCATAACGTGCTCCTTGAATATTTTTACAAGAACTTCGACTAAGTCAAAAAAGTGGTTGCTGACCAAATATCTCCCTCGGATGTCTAATATAGCAGCCCATCTTTTAGATAGCATGGTAACCATCAATAGAGCTTGTTACACTTGCAACGACCAAGTTCCCTAGTCACCTTTATACTATCTTAGGAGAAAATCAAATAAGACAATGAAATAGACCAAAATATGGATAAGATTATGACACAACTTGATTTTCTTTATAAAAATTTATGGGGGCAGTATTTGTTGGTGTCAATGTCCTGGGAGCTAGGAACACGAATCCTAATGAGATGAATTTTGGAGCTCTGTATAGTGAGGAGGTCAACTTTATAGAAAACCAAGGTGGTGGTTATCATTTAAACTAACCGAGGTAGGATGGCGACAATGGTTGAAGGGTAGAGATAACCAGGATGGACCAATAGGAGACGTGACCACTGTAGGGATAAATCCAACTTGGCGAACAGGATGGGGGAGAAGATTTTTTACTCATGTACATCCCCACGAGCGGGACACAAACTACCTTAACATATTCCGAATTTTTGACACGGGTGGCAGTTATGAGCGATTATTGATATTCGCATTATCCTCCGTAAAGTGATGGGTCTGCCCCCCCCCCCCCCAATGCTTAAAATGCATGAAAGAAGATGTGTCTACCCTAAATCAGATAGTCACCGCTCATTCATTTTCAATCAAGCTCTTAGAGACCCAAATGGGTCATATTTCATCTCATCTCAACCCGAGAAAACAAGGGGGTTTGCTTAGTAATACTACGTCTAACCCCAAGATTTAGATCTAAAGTTTAACTTGTGTCGTTCCACTACGTTAACTAAGGCGCTATTTGGTAGGCAACCCAAAAACATTTACTTGATTTTTATTACTTTAATAAAATTAGAGGGTTGTTGTTTGTATAAGTTCAGGAAAGAATAAACTTGAAAAGATGCAGAGTGACAGGCAATCCCTTTGGCAGAACGTCAATAGGTTTAGCATACCTGACCATCCCCACTGTTTGACATGACCCACCTAAACGTTTAGTCTGTAAAACTCTATAGATTGAAAATTTTTATCGGCGAATTGACAACCTAATGGTACTCTCGGCAAACACTGATGATACAACATTCAAAAAAGTTGAAAATCATGTTATATTCGGTGACGAAATACATACTCGGTGCTTCGTTGAGCCATTGAGCGAGATAAATTAACATCGCCAAATGAGAAGAAATTAGACAGTCACAAGCACCAAGTTTAAAGTCCACATTTTATTCCTTTAATTTAGTTTTTACCTTTTCATAAACTTACACATGCAGTCTACTAGTTATTTTGTTTCAGGTCTAGAATATTTGAACCGTTAGGTTATGCTTGAATTTGGATCACATTCCCACCTAGCATGTTTGTAACATCTAATTTAACATTAAAGGTTGGTAATCAAACCCCTCTATTATATCATCGAAAATTATACTGATTTGCATAATGATTGATAAGTTGAAGTCTCTTCTAAGTCTCTGAGTTACTGAAGTGGCATATATCATTCATTATGATTTTGTAGTTTATGCATAATTTGAGGGACACCTACTCGACTGTTCTTAGAATTGAGTTGTTATACAGTGGGGATGCGAAATTTCTATGGGTCTTCGTTGAAATTGTGTTGTATAAGCTTAGAATTTTTTTATTTTGGTTGCAGGTGGAATTGAAAAGAAATGGGTTGAAAATGAATACGTTGCGTGCTTTGGCGGATTTTCATGAACCAAGGATTGAGCGTCTACAACATGCCGGCGGTCCGTCCCACGTCCGTAATTTTGCGGACAACGGAATTATGTCATATTATGTAATGGCCAACCCCCTTTTTTATGATCTGCTTCATTCTCTTAATGCACGCGGAGACTTCCGCCAATAGATTCTAGCCCACCACACACTCTTGTAAGCACCCTAAAAAATAACTTTCCTCTTTCGGTCACCATTAACGACGGGGTCAACCCAACTGTCTTGCGGTGAAGGACTCTACACTTGGAAACCATCTTTCTACTTCTTACATTTATATATAACCTCCTATTTAAAGTCTCTTGCAGAAATGGCTTGAACAAAAGTAGCCACCACAGACCCTAAGAGCACGTTGTTTAAAGTAGATGAAAAGAAAGAAGAGATATCTAGAGAAAGCAAATATACAAAGAAAGCCAGGTCCAATAGGAGGATCCCTGTTGATCCCACATGGAGTCGCATATCATTAAATTCAACAAATACCTTTTTGGTAGCACATGACATAGATAGAATGGTAGCATCTTACATTACTTCCGAAGCTAGGGCAATTGAAAATAACGAAAATCTTAATGGTAACAATTCAATAGCAATTGTTTTATTCCAAGATGACGGTCCGGGCGCTGATGCTCCGACCAATAAAGAAGCTACATAGACAAGATCTATTATTCACTCTCCTCTTTGGTTTATCTTTATTCAATTATAAATATTGTTATTACTCACATTTCAAGACTAAAACTTTTGTTTGTGGTGGAGAAAAAACCACCTTGTTGTGGTTTTGTTATTTTTCCCCCTGGAAGACTGCTATGTTTCGACTCTCCGTATTTTCTCACGGAGCCATCTATTGTGAACGTCTTGTTAGTTTTTAAACTTTTGCGCTGCCTGGAGTTCTCTGTATTTTCTTTTCTATTGTTTCTCTTCTTTTTAATTTGTGAAACCATTTTGACCTTCCAAAACCAATTCATTTTTCCTTTTTGACCTCTTGTGAGAGAAGTTTGTTTTCGTTATGCAATTAAGTCCCGGTTTCGATCAACTATCGTATGATCCTTTAAATGTGCCTTCTTAATCGATACGAAAATGATCCATGGGGTCCTACCCAGGTTGAATACCACCTATGTATTTGCATTTTGGATTTTCAATATGTGCACATTTTGTTATTCTCGTGGTATCCCTCCCCGTTCGATTTCGACTTAATTCTTGTTATGCCATCCATATAGTTTTTGAACAGTGTCGATCTTTGGTTTTTTGATACGTCTACGGTCACTAGATGCTTAGGTGATAAACTTGTGTTAATTTTTATACCTTTCTATATTATCTTATACCTTTAGAACGTTCCGCTGGGTTATGTCTTAATAGATTTTATAAAAGGTTTTATTGAGATCGTGACTTTCTTAGACCCACTTTAAAGAGTTAAGACAAACTTTTACATAGCCTCATTGTTTGCATCCACGCGTGGAGTATGGGAAACCTTTTTTGAACCACCCTTTGAGGCCTGATAATGTCTTTGGAATAAACCTTGATGAACCTGGGAAAACTTAAGTGATCCACACCCTAACTACGCTTGATTGTGGTTTAAGTGAAAATCCAACTTAGGCCAAAATCCCTCAGTTGAGGGTTTCCCCCGTGATGTGAGGAAAAGGAGAAAGAAGAAGCTCAAAGAAGGCGAAGGAAAATGTCCTACACCCTTGGTGGTGCGGAAAATTGAAATCCTCCATATTAAAAAAAGAAAAAAGGAAATAAAAATAAAAGAAAATAATAAAAAATTAAAAGTTGTGTAACAAAAGCACGAAATAAATTGGGTTTCCACACAATCCATGGAGGCGAACAAACAGATGACAAAAAAGCACTTGAAAAAGAATCTGTAAAGTTCAAGAAGGGGATATCTCTCGGAGAATACCCCCACATCTCTCATTAAGAAACTAGCCCTGAGCCGACCCAATTTCCACTTTACCATCAGCCCCCACTCCTTACTTCCCTTATACAGGACCGTGTTTCAATCTTGCCAGCGGATCCCAACAAAGCCGATTGGCAATCCGGGCAAAAACCAATCATGGATGATAATATGCACAATGTTCCTCTTTGTGAGTGTGAGCGCTGAATCTGATTCCTGATCGAATGATTAGTATTTTGTAGGACATAGGAATAGTCTTTGGTTGAGGGGAACCGTTAGATATTGTTGATGCTTATTTTTTAACATACATTTAGTATCAAGTATTTGCTCTGATACTCTTTGGTACCATGGCCCTGCTGTTCCAAAGACTTGAATCTTTGCGTACACCAATTCTTTGTCGGCCCCAGCAGCAGTAGTTGAGTCTTGTTGGTTCTTCATGATTTATTCCTTGTGTAGCACATTGAGACATATCCTATCCCCGCTGAAAACTGCTTGCACTTGTGTTTACTTGAGGACAAGAAAATGTTTAAGTTGGGGGTATTGGTGAGTCCTCAACTTGGCCTTATTTAGGGCTTTATGTTTTTGTAGAATTAGTGTCCTTTAACTGCATATTTTGTCTCAGTATATGATGAGAACTATTAAGTTTCAAGTATTTGATGTTTTAGTGGAAGCATGGACATTTACGCACAAAAAGGAACAGAAAGGATAAAAAGAACATAAAAGCTGAAGCATGGCTTCACACATTACAATTGGAGAATCCCCTAAGGAAAGCAAACTGCCCTTTTTTCTAGTCCCCGAAGCCTCAAGGAATTGGATCAGAAGGCGATGGAATTCAACGAAGAAGAGTTATTTCACCCAACGTTAGAACATGCATAGATAATGAAGGCAAATCACAAACGACGATGAACAAGAAGAAGGGCGAATTGCCGAACTACTCAACGATTCACGACTAACTTCACTGAATGGATTTGTTGCACTTAATCTCAAAGTTATAAATACTAGTTGTAGGAGATATTTTTAAGGGTCCGAACATTTTTATTAATTTTTACTTTTGAGAAGTTTAGTTTTTTGTAATTTTCTCTCAATTTTAAGAGGGTTTTGTGGGATATTTGAAGAAAGGAGCTCTTTGTACATCAAATTTGAAGTGATTCTTCTTCATTCTTCTTCCTTTGCTCATATTAAGATTAAGTTTCTTATACCCATTTGATTTATTTATTATTATAGGTGTATTTGGTTATTGCTTTATGTGTGGCTAAAAGCCCCATTTTTTGTCACGATCAGAGAGCACCCCCTAGTCGTAACCGGCGTCTTCATCCTAGAAGAGGCCTTAGATAATACCTTATCATGTATCATTGCATTATATATAGAATAAAAAGAGGAAAAAGTTAAACTTTTCATTTTAAATTCAACTTCACTTACTTATCAAAATTAATTCTATAGTTGTCTCACAATTCCATCTAAACATAGGAGTATGAAAAGTGGGACTTAGCCCTTACATAATTACAAGTCTTATAAAATGAATACCACATAGTTCTTGAAATAGGAGAAGTAGAACAATGTCTTTCAACATATGCAAAAAAACTAAAGATAGAATGATAGGGTTTTGTTTCACACTTCTCACAAACTTGGGGAAAAAATCCAAGCTTCTTGAGAAAATGACTTTGAATCACCTCACTGGGACGAACCTACATTTTTTGTAGAAATATAATGTATGGGTCAGTACAAGCCGTATCTACTAAGTATGGAAACATATGCAACTAAAACATTTAAAACATGAACAAAAAGACATTTTTGTATAAGCATGCTAAGTTCACTTTAAATCCTTTATTCACATTCCAAGAACATATAGAAGTTCATATCACAACAACAATAAGAAATATTCATATTCATTTTCAAGAGTAACATCATAACAAAGTCATAATAAACATTTCATGCTTAGAGTTCATTTCATCAATAGATCAGAAGACCTTATTCACAACCCCAATCAAAGTCTACTAGTGTAATGTGTATGTGAAGCCCCATAACCCCACATAAGCTAAAGTAAAAGCATTGTTTTTTACCACTTACATCATCATAACAAATGTAGTCAATATAATGCATATCAATTTAGACCAATATCATGTATATGAAGTGAAACCAATATCATATGTATCATATGAGACCAACATCATACTTTCTATCATATTATTAATACATAACGAACCCCGTCTAGGATTCCCTCAAGGTCCACTTGTGCAATGTATAGGTAAAGTCTCATACCCTTACTTACACTAAGTAAGATTTCTTAAGTAGAGCTAGTTAGTGTTCAACTTCTTACTTTCATTCATTCATTATAATATTCAGGAAACTTTGCCATAACCGACATAGACCATGTTAGCTAAAATGGAATCCGTTGTCATCCCCTCACACCGAAAGGAAGGTTTCATACTTTCCAAGGTAAGACATATACATTCATATAACCTCTAGGTGGATCCACTAGCTAAGTTTTCCGATGGGGGGGACATGATTAAGGAACTAGGGGGTTCTTACTAGAAACCATCTTTATGATAATTAACATTGTAGTTTCCACCTTAAGAGAACATCGGTGAACCAATATTCCCCTGGGAAGGAACACCTCTCATTGTCAAGTTCACTCGGTGCTAAGCTAAATTCTCTTTTTGAAGTGTCTTTAAGTATTCCTTAACGTTAATGCATAACATAGGTCTTAGGATTTTAACCCCTCATATAACATTTTTATAGCTCATAGGTTTTAGGATGAGAAAGTCTTTTCATCACAAACCCAACATCATGTGAGTATATTGCATTATAACATAATAATAATAAGAGGCACATGGGAATTACATTCAACCCCTCATAATAGTACATGTATCATTGTATCACAACCATCATATTCAATGCATGATAATACATTCATAACTTCATTATTCATACTTCAATTGATCAACATTACCAAAGATAGACCAACATTACGATAATAATGTTCATGACCATGCAGATATTACCAATGGCTTCCAAGAAACCCTATGAAGAATTCATCCCACATAAATCATTATTTACCTATCAAACAAATTATAGTCATCATACAATAGTCAATTATGCAAGAACATACCCAATTACGTCAACTCTAATCACTAATTAACATAATTATTGAGTTAGGGTAAATAGAAGAGGAAAATTCATGGATATTTAAGGAATTAGGTCAATAAACTTACAATACATCATATAAGGTAAATCATGAATTAATGACACAATTAACGCAAATATAACAATTGATATATTCATCATCTTCAATTAATTAATCAATTCAAAACCAAGAATTATGAAATTTTGGAAGAACATGAGTCCAAGGGAATTTCAAGTGAAAAACAATAGTTACCCATCATTATACACCTAAAAAACCTATGTAATAATAATCCATCTTAATTTATCCGTAATTTAAATTTTAGAAGAAGACCCATATGTTGAGAAAAAATCTTGATTATGGGGGACTTTAAAAACATCTTTGAAGGGACTATTGGGGAAATAAATTTCAAGAGTGAAAGAATACACATCTTTATGAAGAATTGGCCCTCTTTTGGAAGCATCAATGTTCTTCAATGGAGATTTGAGAAGATAGGGAAACTAGAGAGAAGGAAAAACTTCTATTTCCTATTTTCATGTCAAATTGAGTGATTGTGTTTTTTATTGGGAAATGGGTTAAAAATGATAAAAAATCATATATATTAACCTACCACCCAAAAAAACCCTACACTAGTTGGACTTTAACATATATGTCAAACATGACTTTTCATGAAATTCTCGATTTTGTCAAGATTCGAAGGTGGTTCCTTGACGTTCCACCATGACCAATATTATTTTTTGAAACATACATTATAAGGATAAAACCTCATGTCGGAGCTGAAATTTTCCAGATTTAGGGTCAGGCGCATGACTCGCGATCGAATCCAAATTCTGCATGTCAGAATCTTTTCTTCGTTTTGCATCTCTAATCCCACCAAACTTCCACGACTCTTTCCCCAAACACTTGGGACTATAGTTACCCCTTTAAAGGTCATAATTCATTAGGTTAAGCTCTAAAATAGGTCATAGAAATTTACGGGGTGTTACACTCTTGGGGTGTAATTTAATAAATATGTGTTGAGATTATTGTTGGGTATTGCTTTATAATAGGATTCAATGTATTTTAATGGTGATTTCACCTAGTGGATGTGGTTTAATTTAATAGGTTCGTTTTGCAATAAAAACCACCCATGTATTTTCTACTTTCTCGAGAGAGAGGTCATCAAACCAAGACTGCTAATTGATAACCTAAGGAGTTGGGCGACATGAGGCTTAACCCGAACGAGTGAGCCCTAGTCCTATATCCTAGCACTCTTCATCGAAAGAACGGGTCTAGGTAAGGCATAGGCTTGTCTTCATTAGACGAGTGGTGTCCGAGAGGAACCCATTTGATATGAAGTAAGTTGCCTGAGAGGGAATTTACTTTTACATAAAGCTTAACCTTGTAATCATTATCTTACAAATTTTCTATCTGAAGCATGTATCCATTGATTTACGTCAACATATATCGCGGTCACACCCCAAGAACTCTTCCCTATATTTGATCCCCCTTTTATTTTTGTTGTTTTTAATACTTGTAATAAATCCCCTTTTTTGATATTTGACAATTTGGTGTCACAAATTGAATTTACTTTTTTTTAAATTATATAATTCCATAAACTACTACTACCTAGAACGAAATTCTAGTTAACTACTATTTTCACTACCACTCCCTTGGGACACGACCCCAATCCTTGGTTGGGTCACTATACTCGCTTTGATTCGTAGATACACAACCTGTAGGCTAGCGTCGGTGCCAGGTACCAGACGAAAAGCTCACATGTTCTCGTCATTGCCTAAGATGCCCATCTGTGGGAAGAACGCCATGTACTACCAGGCAAACCCTACTTTGTTTGTTTAGCCGTTGCATAAATAATACAAGGAATTAAAACAATAGAGTCGAGAATAAAATGGCATATAACTCTTCCTATTGTGTAAAACTTTTACATCAATATATGTAGAAGCTAAAACAAAGAAAAATTTAAAACATGCGCACAAGCACTTCGATTAAATTGTTTATAGGGTTTGTAGATTATAGTCATGTGTTCATATCTGAGTCTAAGTTTGATGAAATAGGATTGAAAGAAACTTTAATGTTTAGGGTACCAAAACAATTCCTCATAGCTTTGTCCTTAATTGAATGATCTATAATTGAATCAATTTTCTAGGGTTGGAAATAATAGTTCTATTCCTAAACATTTACCAACGAGATTTACAATTAATACTAACGGTTACATTTATGTTGAAGAAACATCCTTTATTTCATGACCAAATGTTATTGATTTTAATTCCGAAAATGAAATAGATCGCGAAATATTATCTGGATGTTTTACTATTTTAGAGTAATACTTAGAGGAGGACACAAAAGTAGTAGATGAAGAGGATGACACCCCTACCTCTACTAGTGCCGCTACAGATTCACCTTTACAAATTTATATCCCCTTTTACCTACATTTTCAAACACCAAACGTGTTAGAAGATCCTTACTTCATAACTCTTTGATACAAAACAAAGGGAAAAAACTACTGCTACTTTCACAAAATCTAATCAAACCATTAATTATTTGACTACCGGATTGCATGGGGATGGCGATGCTAAGAAGGCAATTGAGGAAGTATAATAAATAATTTCTTCGTCCAGATATTATCGAAAGGGCTAAAAATATGGGTGTACCCATACCTGAAGCATCTACATCAGGGACAAATATTATTCAAAGTGAGTTGTATATGTCTAACCCGGCTATCCCGAACCCACATTGTACATATAATAAAGAAAGAGATCTTAAACAACTGTCTTAAATAGATGATGTTTGTAGTTTCCCTTTTTATTTTCCTTCACATAATGATTTTATTCATTATATTAGTGTATAACCCATATTTTGAATGTATTCCAAGAAATTTAATTAAAAATGATATTTTTAAATATAAAAAAGAATAGTGTCATTTTTTTCATTATTTATTTTTTTATTTTGATGGTAGATTATCAATTACTTCAAATATGGATGGTAGTCCTATTGGTAATGATTATTTTACGATTATTTTTAACAGAATTGACCATGATTGAAAAAGGAAAAAATGAATAATAGACTTTAAATATGTTGAAGAGATTAAAATTTGTAATTATATGCAACACCTTGGATTGGGAAAAAAAGAAAGAAAACATGTAGTTTTCGGGTTGGTGTTTGTGTGTACTGGTCCCATCTACAGACTATACAAGCTTGTATGAGCCGTAGATGACAACCGTAAGAATCGCAAAAATAATTTTTTTTTTAAAATTCAAATTTCACTAACCTTTTTATGGTTCTCTAGGATGGTCGATGAACCTTTGTACGAGCTTTAGATAAGTCTCATAGGTGAGTCCCACACTTACTGAAATTTTAAGGGTTGAAGTAATGTTTTACGGATTGCATATACCGATGATAGGAATACCTATTAACCGTACATGGGATCCGTCAAAGATGGGTAAATTTTAAGGTCCCAGTAACCATATTATGGGTGACTAGTACGGTCCGTAGAAGGACCTACGTACCATAGGTCCAACACGTAGGATTGAGTCGACAACTTTTTATTTGGGGAAAGTGAGGATAACATAAAAGGGGATGATTTAGGATTAGTACTTTATATAATATTTTGGTTCAAATTACTTCTTCAGCTTCTAGATCTCTCTCCTAATTGTGAAAATTTTACTCCTATTTTTTAATTATTGGAATATTGAAATAGTAGGGTGGTGATGTACAAGATCAAGTGTGTTCTAATTAATCCTCATAGTCACTATCAAGAATAGACTAGTTGGAAAATATCTTTGTAAGATATGTTATATTTCATATGAATTTTAGTTGGTTGGCCAACAGAGATAGCTGATATGAGAGATAGCTCACCAGGAAGAACATATATTTGGAAACTATTGTTAGCATAAGTATTGGTGTAACACTCCGAAAGTTCCATGACTTAGTATAGAGCCTCACTTGATGAACTAAAACATAAAAGAGTGTATCTAAACTTAAACAATGGTAATAATCTTTATTACGAAGTGTTAGAGTCAAAATGTTGAGAAATGACTGTGACGTTCAAATATTTGTAAAAGGTAAGCTAGTATGACTTTGTGTGTTTCATGGGGTTTAAAGAGTCGGAAAAAAGGTAAAATTTGGTGGAAGGGTTTGGAATACGCCTTAGAGCGTGTTTAGAGTCGAAACTTCCAGGTGAGAATCCCGAAGGACCACCCTAGGGGTCCTTGAGGAGGAGCCAACATTTGACCCTAAGAAACTGCCAAAAAATAGTGTGCAAACGACGATGGGCATCAATGCCCCGTCAATTGACTCACACTCCGTCCTTTGGAGTCGTGAGTCCACACTTAGAATGTGGAGCCAAGGCTCCATTTTGGGCAGTCTCTGATGCAAACAACGTCTTGCCAGAACGTCCCTTTCATGGAACGATGGACAGTCGTTTTGAAGCGTTTATGGTGCGTGCAATCTGCTGCACTGCACGACCAAGCCCAGGGTGGTTTGATAAATTCCACCCTTGGCTAATTAAATGTTGGATCTTTTAATTTTAGTTATTTTAGGTATATTATAATAATTTGACTCATTAAATCAACCAACTCTTCATAACTTCCAAATAAAAAATCAAAACCCACTTTTTCTCTTTTACAAATTTTCTCTCTGGACCACCATTGAAGAACTAGGAAGAACTCAAGCTAGCGCAGTCAAAATTTATCTTTTTTCTCTTCAAATTCGTGGGATATCATCAATTAAGGTATGAGTATATTATTAATGGGTTAGATTCTTTATGTAGCCCTTGAAAACTTCTATTTTCAAAGTCTAAATTTTGACAAAAAACTATGGCATTATGATCTAGCCATGGGTTCACTCTTAAATTATTTTCTTTTAATTATATGCATTTTATTATTATTATATTGGTATAAATTAATGATTTGTATAGTGAACACCTTGCAAGAACCCATGTTCACCCTATAACCCAATTCCATGAATGTTGATGAATGAATGAATATGAATATGTAGTATGGTAATTGATGATTACCTTGTTATCGAATCTTTTATTACATGTATATTATTATTTAGGTGAGGGTAATTATTATACTTGATTCCTAATCTTGAAAAAGGGTAAATTCTAGGGTTGTATATATATGATGTAAATGTTGTACATAGACTTTGAACTAACTTGAAAGGTGTATGACTTATGGAAGGATACAAGAAAAGGTAAGTGGTATGGTTTTCATCCTGTTGAACCTTGTCTATGGAGTACCATGTATTTTATTTAATTAATTTTGTATCTTGGGTTGATTTAAAGTACAGTCATGATGAAAACACAATAATAGAGATTGTGAAAGTGCTACTCACATATGTATGATGATCCTAGGGTGAAAGTATATTCTCACCTAGTGAATCTAAGAGATTTATGTTAAATTGTATTGAATGAATATGGATTACTCTTAACACATGTAAATACAATTAAAGAACAATGGTAGTAAGTTGGGAAGGAATACTAAGTACCGAGAGGATATGACCAATGAGGAAAAGACCTTTCCGTTAATGCAAAAAGTTGGGTCATCCAAGTGATACTCATGAGATGGGGACACCTCCACTAATGCAATAGGAAGAGTCCTAAGAAGCAATCTTCCTATCCCTTAACTACATGCCCCCGTAGGACATAGCTTGTGGGTCCATAAAGTAGCTAGTATGTAGGTTCTACATTGGCAAGTAGAACACCTATTTTCGGTGTGGGTTTTTATGATACCTACATCCATGGAAGTTCTCATTGTCTATGTCGGTAATGGTTGATATTCCCTCAAGTAATAAATTAATGAAGAAATAGGAAATAGAAATTAATATATGGCACCCTAATGAGTTTACTAAGTAGAAGTGGAGGTATGGGACTTCACTTGTACATTGTACAAGTAGGCTTAGGAGGTTGTTGTGGGAGGTTCCTTGTAGTTATGAATAATGATAACTTGTCTATTTGTATTAATGTAAAATTAATATGTATGTTCAACGTGGTTTCTATGGGAATGCTTGGTAGGGTTGGTAGTATGGGATTCTTACTCTACCTTGCACAAGTGGACCCTAGGAAGCGCCAAGGTCATGCCTTTATTCAAGTTTTGACATCTTTGGGTTATGGTCTTATGTGTTCTCTTGATGATGTAAATACTTTCTAAAAAATCCTCATAAATGCATACTTTATATGTAAATGTCCGTTTCTCATGTTATAAAGGTGTCACGACCCCAAATCGGGAGCGACTGGGCACCCAATTTACCTCCTATCGTGAGCGGAAAACCAAACCCATCTTACACCTTAACATTCAAGCTTATCACAGAAAAATGCGGAAGACTAAACTCATTTAATAAAAACAATTCAATTACTATTATTATTATCCCCAAAATCTGGAAATCATCATCACAAGAAATCTATCTCAAAAAATTACTAACTAGGAATGTCTAAGACCAAAATAACTAAAAGCTATCCATGCCGGAAGTTCCAGGCATCAAGACTTGAAGAAGAAGACCCAGTCCCAAGCTAGACGCATTAGCTCACCCGAATTTCGATGAAGTGAAGGAATAGTAGATCTGCTGTTGTGAGTTGAAGTGACGGAACGTTTGCTTGACATTACACAAATAACAAAGAGGAAAACATTAAAAGTAGGGGGTCAGTACAACCACACATACTAGTAAGATATCCTCGGCCACTCAAAATTGGGGAACAGTATTATCCCGTAATAATGTAAATCAACTACAATACTCAACAGGTAGCAATAACAAAAACCATTGAGTTCTCCAAACTACAACCGAGTTCAACACATGAGGACTCAAGGCCTCAAATACCTTGCTCTTTGGGAAACATAGGAATTAAGTTCATTAGATTGAGTATATATTATCTTCAAGATTCATTATCTTTTCTTCCTCTTGGTGTCGTACGTGACACTACGATTCCCTTATTTCTATCCTGGGTTGCCGGAACGTGCGCACTCCGGATCCTATTCTATCCTGGTACGGAACGTTGGGCACCCGATCATTATCTATCACTGGTGTCGGAACGTGACACTCCGATCCTCAGATTCTATCCTGGTAACCGGAACGGGCACCCGACCATATTCTATCTGGGTGTCGGAACGTGGACACTCCGATCCTCATATTAATTTCTATCCTGGGACCAGAACTGGCACGATCCCCTAATCATCAAGCCTTCTTTTACACTAAGGCATCACATTCTCATTATCTATTTATTCAAGACTTCTTTCAGACTAAGGCATCATCAATTTCATTTATATAATATTTCAAGTGAATTAGGGTTCTTTCAAATTTGGGAGGATTCAATAGCTTCATCAGGCTTGTTAATTCATCCAATTTTATAATCATAATCATGCAAGCATACAACGTAAAGCACATAGCAGGGTTTACAATACTAATCAACACATAATATTCACTATCTAAGAGTTCACTACGGAATATAGTAACATAAACATAACCTACCTACACGAAGAATTGATTATCAACAAGCTATCTTCTTCAGCCTTTTCTCTCTATCTACTCGTGGTTCTCCTCTCTTTCGTTTATTTCTTTGTTTTGTTTTATTCAAACCTATCCTTCTTTTACCTAATTAGATATAATTAAGAATGAAATATGGCAAAATAATAACACTAATTAAATTAAGGACGTTACCTCTTTTAACCCCCATGTTATTAGACTTATTAATTAACCCTCTAACTTTATAATTAAAGCAGGAACTAGCAAAAACGTTTCCCTTTAAAAAGTGTACAGAAATCCGAACCGAACGGGATTGCGTAGCCCGTGACGGGCCGTCGCGGCCTGCGACGGTCGTCCTGCCCGTTCCGTCACAAGGGTCAGAGACTTGTGTTTAAGTGGATGGCCTGTGTGACGGGCCGTGAGCTTGCGGACGGTCCGTCCTGCCATTCCGTCATGACGTTCAGAAGAGTCGATTTTCAGTACCCAATTTCAGATTTTTAGACGGTACAGACAGGTAGAAGAGGAGGGGTTTGAAACGACGACCCTCACGAGGTGGTCCGCGTGCCCTTGACGGTCGTCGTGGCCTCCGTCCATCTGCCAGTTTTTTCCGAAAATAAAATTGTTGCTCAAACGACTAAAACAGGTCGTACAAAGGTTTTTATGCATTTCTCCATACGCCTTGGTGCATTATTTGTTAAGCCCAGTTCCCATTTCTTTACGAGTATAGTTTGCGGACTATTTTGTTGCGGATAATGGTTTCTATCCGACTATTGAAGACAATGGAAACGTAGAGTCATGAGAATATGGATCGGTAGACGCCGAGCGAAAGGCTTGTGCTAGGTCTCAAAAGATCCGAGGGGGCCCTATGAACTTGCTACAATTTTATATTTTTTCTTTTTGATTGCGGTAATGAATAGACTTAGTAATCTTCTTTTATGTACATTTATTCTAAAGACTATTATGGCTAAAGGGCTAAGGACCCTATTTGTTACAAACTTGTTATCAGAACATATGATTTTGGCATAATTGTAGGATTGATGACACACACACCACGTCTAGAAGAGCTTATTCATTAATGTGCCTTATGACACCTTTATGAATAGGAGGCTATGAGATAATTACGAACCTTACTCTATTCATTTCTCTGTGATTGTGCTTGGAGTCCTAATCTATTTAACTTTTTCCTTCTAATTATTTTCATGTGCTTATAGGCCATGAATACAAGGAGGAATAATTCTAGGAGGGCTGAAGAGGAGAATGCGAATGAGGTGGTTCCCCCTCAAGGTCCTTAAAACCCTCAAGTTCCTGTTAAATAAGAGGTTATTTCTAATGTTGAGATAAGGGATGTCGTCCATAATTAGACTCAAGTGTTGTCTACCCAAGTTGCTAGGGATGCTAGAGTGCAAGTGAACCCCAATACTAGTACCACCACTTCAAGGATAAGGGATTTAACAAGGATGAATCCCCCTACATTCATAGGCTTCAAGGTTGAGGAATACCCACAAGGGTTCATAGATAAAGTATTCAAGGTCGTATATGAGGAGGAACTATCCGCCTACAAACATAAAGAAGTGGCTCAAGTTTGGTATGAACAATGGATATAAGAGAGGCCAATTAGAGAAGCATGGATTACTTGGAGGGATTATAAAACAACTTTCCTTGATAGGTTCTTTCCGTAGGAACTAAGGGATATAAAAATGCAAGAATTCATCAATCTTCGTCAAGGGAATATGAGTGTGAATGAGTATAGACTCAAGTTTACTCAACTATCGAAGTATTCTCCTACCATGGTTAAGGACTGTAGGGACAATTTAAATAAGTTTGTTATTTGGGTATCGCTCTTGTGGTGAATGAATGTAGGTCGGCTATGCTAATTGTAAGCACGAATCTTTCTCGTCATATGGTACACGCCAAAAAAATTGAGGAGCAAAATCTTAAACTAGTTGGTAGTGAGTAGAAGAGATCGAAGTCCAATGAGGGAAATTTCTCCAAGGCTAGGTTTGAGTACAAGGTAAGCCAAGGTTTAAAAATAGGTTTTCTAATCCAAGTCCCTCCAATACTCCAAATCGAATTTAAAGGAGGAGGAATTCCTCTAATCCTCAAAGATAAGATAAAAGTGGTCCTTTTGCGTAAAGAACTACTTGTGACAAGTGTAGTCAAAAGCAAGAAGGGAAGAGTCTTGCCGGAATGGTATTTTCTGTGGATGTGGTAAGAGTGGTCATCAATTGAAATGTTGTCCAAACTATATGACTAAGGGGAGATAAGGTTACAAAGATCTCACTAATACTACAAACCTCGATTCTGCTAAGAAGAATCGATTTGATGCTCTCTGCTCTATGGGTGATCAAGAGGATTCTCCCGATGTTGTTACCGGTATGTTACAAGTTTTTTCCGTTAATGTCTATGTTTTACTAGATCCCGTTTCATCTTTATCTTTTGTAATCCCTTTAGTGTCCATGAAGTTTGATGTACTTCTCAATGTTATCCATCAACCTTTCTCAATTTCTACCCTGGTGGGTGATTGCATACTTGTTAAAAGAGTTTATAGCGGTTGTCCATTTCATTTCCCAATAGATTCAAATTGGTATATTTGGCAGAACTAGATATGTTGAAATTTGATGTTATTTTGGGGATTGATTGTCTACATTCTGGTTTTGCTTCCATCATTGAAAAACTCGGGTAGTAAAGTTTCAATTTCAAAATACACCCATTTTTTAGTGGAAGGGGGAAACCTTGATTACAAAATTAGAATCATATCATGTATTATATCATGTAAGTTGATATCTAAGGAATGTCTTTATCATATTGTGAGAGTCAATGATCTTGAGTCTGAGACTTCCCGACTACAGTCGGTCCTTATAGTGAAGGATTTTATGGAAGTCTTTCCCGATGAGTTACAGAATTCCTTCTGAGCGGGAAATAGACTTTGGAATTGAATTATTGCCAGATACAAAACCCATTTCAATTCCTCCTTACCGGATGGGTCTGTCCGAGTTGAAGAAACTAAAGATTTAACTCAAAGATTTACTATACAAAGGTTTTTTACAACTAACTATTTCTCCATGGGGTGCCTCGGTGTTGTTTGTGAGAAATAAGAATTGTTCCCTTAGGATGTTCATTGATTACCGACAACTAAATAAGGTCACCATAAAGAAAAAATATCCTCTCTCTAGGATCTTGACGATTTTTTTTACCAATTCCAATGGGCAAGATACCTCTCGAATATTGATTTGGGGTCGGGGTATCATCAACTAACAGTTAGAGAATTTGACATACCCAAGAAGGCTTTTCGTACTAGGTGCGGTCATTATGAATTATGAGTCATGTGTTTTGGTCTAACAAATACTTTGGTGGCTTACATGGACCTTCTGAATTAAGATTTTAGAAACTACCTTGATTTTTTGTGATCTTCTTTATTGATTACATCTTGATGTTTTCAAAAAATAAGGGTGACCATGTGAACCAATTGAGGATAGTCATGCAAGTCATCAATGATGCTTAGCTCTATGCCAAGTATAGTAATTGCAAGTTTTGGTTGAGATCGGTTTCTTTTCTTGGTCACATTATGTTAGTTAAAGGGTACGGGTAGATCCAAAAAGAAAGCGGTCACTTGCAAGAACTTTGCGTCCTTACTTGTCATTCAGAACATTGGGGTGGGTGGGTAATAGAGGGAGGTTTTGAAAGATTCCTCTATCGCATCTCCACCGACGACCTTGACTCAAAAGAAGGCTAAGTTTGTATGGTCGAAGACATGTGAGAAGAATTTTCAATTATTAAATGAAAAACTTATCTCCACTCCAGTATTGTCCTTCCCTAAAGGCACAAAAGGGTTTGTGATATATTTTGACGCTTCTCGAGTAGGTTTGGGTTGTGTCCTTATGCAAAATGGAAAGGTGATAGCATATGCATCTAGACAACTTAAGGTGCATGAAAATAACTATCCGATTCATGATCTTAAATTAGTGTCCATAGTGTTTGCTTTGAAAATATGGAGGCATTATCTATATGGGGTCCATGTGGATGTATTTACAAACCATAAGAATCTCCAATATGTGTTCACTCTTGAATCTCCTGAAAAGAAGGTGGCTAGAGTTCTTTAAGGACTATGGCATGAGTGTCCTTTACCACCTCGGGAAAGCAAATGTTTTTGAGGATGCTTTCAGTTGAATGACTATGGTTAGTGTGACTCATATTGAAAAAGATAAGAAAGAAGTAGCAGAAGATGTTCATAGATTGGTTGGGTGTTCGGTTAGAAGATTCTCCAAAAGGGGTTTCATGGTTCATCATAACTATGAGTCATCTTTAATGGGTGAGGTGAATTCTAGGCAATATCTCGATCTTGTATTGATGGATTTAAAGGAATTTGTTCTTAGTAAGATCAATGAGTTATTCTCCTAGGGATGGTGTACTTAGGTACCTAGGAAGGTTATGTGTACTGTATGTTGATTACTTGAGAAGAATATTTTTTGAAGAAGCTAATGGTTCCCGATATTTTATTCATCTGGTGACACCAAAATGTATCGTGATCTTTAAGAGGTCGATTGATGGGATGGTTTGAAGAGGGATGTAGCGGAGTTGGTGGATAATTTTCCTAATTGTCAACAAGTTAAGGCCGAAAATCAAAGGCCGGGAGGTTTAACTCAAGTGATGGATATCCCTACTTTAAAGTGAGAACATATTAATATGGATTTTGTAGTGGGTTTTCCTCGAACCCGGAGGCAGAATGATTCAATATGGGTGATTGTTGATAGATTGACAAAATCTACCCCCTTTATCCCTGTAAAATCTACTAGTCGACAGAGTAATATGCCAGGTTGTACCTTAATTAGATTGTGAGTTTTCATGGGATCCTTTTGTCATTCATCTCGGATAGAAGTGCCTAATTCACTTCTCGTTTTTGTGAGATTTTTCGAAAGGGGCTTGGTACACAATTGAAACTTAGTACTGCCTTTCATCCTCAAATGGATGGCCAAGCGGAGCGTACCATCCAAACCGTAGATGATATGTTGAGGGCTTGTGTCATTGACTTAAAGGGTAATTGGGATGATCACATATCGTTGACAGAGTTCTCCTACAATAATAGCTACCATTCGAGTATTTCTATGGCACCTTTTGAAGCACTCTATGGTAGGAGATGGAGGTCTCCTGTTTGGTGGTTTGAGGTAGGTGAGTCTTCAATCATTGGACCCTATATTATCTATAAGGCATTGGAAAAAGTTTGGATGATAAGGGATAGGTTGAAACAAGCCTATAGTCTACAAAAGTCTTATGCCATCAATAGAATAAAATACCTTTAGTTTGAAATAGGCAATTGGGTCTACTTGAAGATTTCATCCATGAAAGGGAATATGTGATTTGGTAACAAGGGGAATCTTCGTACCCGGTATG
Source organism: Solanum habrochaites (assembly GCA_027704765.1). Taxonomy (NCBI): domain Eukaryota; kingdom Viridiplantae; phylum Streptophyta; class Magnoliopsida; order Solanales; family Solanaceae; genus Solanum; species Solanum habrochaites. Next base: position 22,654,438 of record JAKWJA010002494.1, read on the forward strand.
TGGGTCCTTATGAGATATTGAAATGGGTCGAGAAAGATGCTTCTGAGTTGAAGTTAACAAGTGAACTAGCCCTAGTTCATCCCATATTTCATGTCTCTATGCTCAAGAAATGTATAGGCCACCCAATATCTATTCTCCTGATTGAAGGATTAGGAGTGAATGAGACATTTCTTATGAAGAGGTTCCGGTTGAGATTCTAGATCGTCAAGTGAAGAATTTGAGTAATAAAGAGGTTGCCTCCGTAAAATTCCTATCGAGAAACTATGTAGTTGAGGGAGCAATATGGGAGGCTAAGGTCGACAAGAAGTCTCGTTACCCTCATCTCTTTCGTCTTACTCCTAGTCAAAGTTGATGTTAGTATTTCATCTTAAAATAAAAAAAAATTCACAAATAATGTGAAATTAACTCGTTTATCTAAGTATGTGCATGTCATTGTAAAGGTTCATGCTTAAAATGAGTTTTTATGAAAAAATGTTCTCATGGCTAATTGGCACTTACATATAGTGTATTATGTGTTGTGTTCATGAGAAATTATAGTAGACATTTTTAGTGTTGCTTGAAAGAAGAATTGCTTGGTAACTTTTGATGTTCACGTTTATCTCATGTTGATGTTGAGAAGGTAGTTCCTCATGTGGTAATGTTTAGATATTAATTGTGGTGAATTGTGAATTGAGTTGCTATGTGTAAAGCCATGCTTATGTATTGAATGGAGTTGTGAATTACTCCTATGATGTGTGACTCATTGAGGTTCTATGTTATTGTTGGTTGGGCTTCTAGTATTGAGTCTGATTCTCTCCTTATTAAAAGATTTAGGTGTCATTCGGGGACGATTGTCCTAAGGGGGTATAATGTAACACTATGGAAGTTCCATAACTTGGTCTATAGCCTCACTTGATGACCTAAGACTTAAAGTAGTGTTTCTAAAATTAAACAAAGTTAATAATATTAATTCGGAAATGTTAGAGTCAAAACGTGAGTGTGTCTTGGTGTGTTTCAAGAGGTTTAAACAGTAGGAAAAAGGTCAAATTTGGTGAAAGGGTTAAGAATACGCCTTAGAGTGTGTTTATGGTCAAAACTTCTGGGTGTGACCCCCCAAGGTCACTTAAGGAGTCCTTGAGGAGGATCCAACATTTGACACTAAGAAAATGCCTAAAAACAGTGTGCAAACACGAAGGGCATCGACGCCCCGTCGATTGACTCACGCTCCGTCCTTTGGATTCGTGAGTACAAACTTAGAATGTAGAGCCAAGTCTTCATTTTGGGCATTCTCTGATACAAACGACGGCTTGCCAAAACGGTCTATTCATGGAACGACGGACCGTCATTTGAAAGCGTGATGCTGCCTGCAATTTTTTTCACAGCACGACCAAACCAAAGGTGGTTTGATAAATTTCACCCTTGGATAATTAAATTTAGGGTCGGTAAATTTTAGTTATTTTATGTATATTAAAATACTTTGACTCACTAAGTTAACCAACTCTTCTTAACTTCCAAATCACAATCAAAACCCACTTTGCCTCTCTCACAATTTATCTCTCTACACCACCATTGAAGAATAAGGAAGAAATCAAGTTAGGGCACTCAAGATTTATCCTTTTTATCTTCAAATTTGTGAAATATTATCAATTAAGGTATGGAGATATTGATTCATATATTACTTTCTCCATGAATCCCTTTAGAACTTCTATTTTTAAAATCTAAATTATGACAAAAAATTAAGGTTTTGTGATCTAGCCATGGGTACACTCTTAAATAGTTTTATTTATAATATATTCATTTTATTATTATTACATTGGTATAAATACATGATTTCTATGGTGAAAACTTTCCAAGAACCAATGTGCACCGTATAACCTAATCTCATCAATGTTTATGAATGAATTGAGTAAATATGAACGTGTAGTAAGGAAATTTAGGGATAATGGCCAAGTACCCCCTCAACCTATGCTCGAAATCTTAGATACACACTTATACTATACTAAGGTCCTATTACCCCCCTGAACTTATTTTATTAATAATTTTTTACCCCCTTTTGACCTACGTGGCACTATCTTGTGGGCCAAACGATGGTTCACTTTTTTTTTTGAACTAGTGCTACGTAGGCTAAAAAGCGGTAGAAAATTACTTATAAAATAAGTTCAGGGGGGTAATAGGACCTTAGTATAGTATAAGTGTCTTTGAGATTTCGGGCATAAGTTGAGGGGGTATTTGTGCATTATCCCAGAAATTTATGATAACATACTTATAGAATCTTGTATTACATGTATTATGATTTATATGAGGGTAATTATGATACTTTATTCCTAGTCTTGTAAACATAGGTTGTATCTATATGATGAAAAATGTTGTACATAGACTTTGAACTTACTTGCAATGTGTATGACTTATGGAAGGATACAAGCAAAGTAATTGGTATGGTTTTCATCCTCTTGAACCTTGTATATCGTGTGGCTTGTATTTTAATAATAAACTTAGTCTCTTGTGTTGACTGAAAGTATAGTCCTCATGAAAACACTATAATAGTGATTGTGAATGTCCTACTCACATATGTATGAAGATCCTTGGGTGTAAGTATATCCCCACCTTGTGAATCTAAGAGCTTTATGTTAAATTGTATTGAATGAAGATGAATTAATCTTCAAGCATGTAAATCCAATTAAAGAACAATTGTAGTAAGTTGGGCAGGAATACTAAGTACCGAGAGGATATGGTCATTGAGGAAAAGACCCTTTCGTTACTGCAACAGGTTGGATCATCCTAGTGATACTCATGAGATGAAGAATCCTCTTCTAATGCAATAGGTAGAGTCCTTAGTAACAATCACCCTATCCCTTAGCTACGTGCCCCAGTCAGACATAGCTAATGGATCCAAATAGTAGCTAATATGTAGGTTCTACCTTAGCAAGTACACACCTTTTTTTTTGTGTGTGGGGTTCTATGACACCGAATCCCATCAAAGGTCTAATGGTATATGTCGTTTATGGTTGATCTTCCCTAAAGTAATGAATTAATAAAGAAATAGGAATTAATCTATGATACCCTAACAGGTTTACTAAGTAGAAGTGGGGGTATAAGACTTTACTTGTACATTGCACTAGTAGGTTTAGGAGGTTGTTGTGGGAGGTTCCTTTTAGTTATGAAACTGGAATGATAACATGTGTATTTGTATGAATGTAAAAGAAATGTGTGTGGCCAAGGTGGTTTCTATGAGAATTCTTGGTAGGGTTGGTAGTATGGGATGCTAACTCTACATTGCAAAAGTGGACCCAAGGAAGTGCCAAGGTCATGCCTTTATTTAAATTTGGACATCTTTGGGTTATGGCCTTATGTGTTCTCTTGATGATGTAAAAGAATTTCTAAAAAACCTCATAAATGCATACTTTATATGTAAATGTCCTTCTTTCATGTTTTAAATGTTGTTATGCATTTCTCCATACTTAGTACATTGTTTGTACCAACCCCTTTCTCCCTTTTTTTTTAATTACGAGTATAGTTTCTAGATAATTGGTTGCTTCTCAACTCTTGAACAAAGCTTGTACTTCTATCTCAAAGACTTGTGGTAGGTCCTCAAAGATCCTTGAACGTATGCACTTGATACCATTTTATTTTTTTTCTCTTTTGATGTAATATACTTAGTAATCTTCTCTTATGTACATTTGTTCTAAACACTATTGTGTCTCAAGGGATAAGGACCCTATTTGAAGACTTTGGTTCAACTATTACAAATAAATGGTGTGTGAGACAATGTTACACTATTATAATGATTTTGAATATGTTGTTAAATGACAAGTCTATGTAAACTTCATATATATGATAAACGAGAAGTCTAACTATACGTCATATGTAAAGTTTTTGAATTTTCCGCATTATTTCATGTTCATTATGCAATGAAAATTCTGTGAAGGGCTTGTATAAGACTCGTTCCGCATCAAGTACACCGGTAATATCTAGGGGGTTCTCTCTGATCGTTACAATTGGGGTGCCTATACCTAGAAACTACCTTTAAATAGTCTTAAGACTAATAAATATTGAGGCCAACTCTTAAATATTGAGGCCTACTCTAGATGTTTTGATATAAGAGGTAGTTTTTTCTTTTTAGTGTTATATACAACATGTCAAGACTAAGCTTTGACAAGACCAAGTTTCTAACAATTTTGTGGATTAGGTGTGGTATGAAGACAACTTCATTATAAGAAAAAAAGTACAAAAATGACAAATTTTCTAATAAAAGATATACAAACAACAATGGAAAATGTAAAAGCATAAGTGTCCACCAAATTGCAAAAGATGCAAGTGCTATGTATGAAACCTAGTTGAGAAAATAAAATACCCATTATTTAGGTCATAAACAAGAAACCTGTTAAATCAACTACTTCTCAAACAAGAGAATATCAAACAAAATGAGTTGCATTCTAATTTCCAAGTAATGCTTTCAAAAGTCGGAAAGCTTGAATAGATGAAAGAATTAGGTTTTTACTAATTGTCAACTGTTAATAACGACTAAAATATCGCTATAATGTCCACTAAAGAAATTTTAAATTATTTCTTTTCATGCTAGAGAACCGAGGAATCTCAAAATCTAAAAAAGTAATGCAAGACTATACTGATTTTTTCATACAAGTAGGAGATAAGGTTTGGTGCTTCTAAATTTCTACATTTCAAGTACAATTATTTTTTATAATGTGTGCGTCCATCTAGTATTGATATTTAGCTTTAATTTTAAGAAAATTTGTTTGTGTCTGTTGAGTGATATTTAAAATATTCAGCTACAAGAGTTGATCTTATTAATGACAAAATTGACTTTTCTTGCAAGATCAATTTGTGTCCATCGAGTGTTCAAACTTAGTTTTAAATTAGAAATAATATGTTTGTTAGGCATATATACCAACAATAGTTGATCCTATTGATGACAAAATTGAAATTCTCGCAAGATTGATTTGTGTCCATTTAGTGTTGATATTAAGCTTTAATTTAGGAATAATGTGTTTCTTAAGCGTAAGAACCAACACTAGTTGATCTTATTGTGACAAAAATGATTCATAATTAGACTAGTTAAAGTTAAGAAGTTGTTAAATTGTTTAAATTAATGTTTTTTAGTTGGTTAATTTTATTTTTAAATTAAGTCAAAACTAGTTAGACATAAATATTTGTTAAGTTGTATAAATAAGTTCAAAAAATAATGTTGTTTGGTTGGTGGATTTAGTTGTTAGAATTAAGTCAAAATCAAAATATTTAAAGTTAAAATGTTGGTAAGTTTTTAAAATAAGATAAAATAAATAATGTGGTTTAGTTCTTTAAATTAAGTAAAAACTAGTTAGAGTTAAAAAGGTTTTAAGTTGTTTAAATAAGTTAAGATAAATAATGTGGTTGAGCTGGTGGAATTAAGTTTTAATTAAACTAGTAAGTTAAAAAGCTGTTAATGTAATTTAGTTGTTTGAATTAAAATTATCATTAATCGTAGTTTGATTTATAATACATAAACTACTGGTCGAGCGGGCATAATACAAGAATTTGCAAAAGCTTTCACTAGTTTTATAACTCATGCAATGACCCTTGATTATTTTTAAGTTCAAGATTAATTAGGTGTCTGTGTTAATTGTGAAAAATATTCTTACTTTGTAAGCATATAAGTGAATTTTAGATGGACTATATAAGTGAACATTCTTATAGATGATAGACCAAGTTAAAATTTATTTATTTTAGTTAAAAATTATCAAAGAGAAATTTTTATAAAGAGCGCAAGATTTTGTGATACATAAATCTTGTTGCAGGATCAACTCTTTGAAAACCGAAAATCATTATTGAGATAGAACAAAAAGGAAATGGGTCCTTCTACTTGGAAATAGTGAAATTCATCTTTTGTTTTATTTTGGAAAACTTAACAACTTGATACAATAGACTAATCAACTTTCAACATAGTACACCACAACTTCGAATAGTGTTTGCTTTTGTCACAAACTTGGTACTAATTAAGGTGTACAATCTACATTGAACCTTCCTATTTTGAACTATATGGCTTAGTATGTAGCAAAACATATGATCAGTTGTGTGTGCTCTAAAAGCTATTCCAAGGAAAGATGTATTGACTAATCATTGGTATTACAAAAGATGCTTAAACATTCAGAATATTGCTTATAAACTCAACAAAGGTTTGTTGTTTATTTCATGTCTGGCAAAATGCTAACTTATTCCTCTTAATGGTTGTGGTAATTCGAATGTTTGCTTCCTGAAGCCCTTTTTATAGAGTTTTGTGTTCCTGCAGTGCATTAAAATAACTGAATTCTTGTACTACTTCCTCGGGGTTGTCATGGTCCTCTTCGACTTGAATGTGATGACAATTATACTACATAATTGGATAGTTGCACTTTTTGTTCTTTTTTTCCTTTTAATTTTATCTTCAAGTTTTTGTTCTTTTTTTCCTTTTAATGTTATCTTCAAATAACAGTCCAATTAACAAAAGGGCATTTAATCTTACTGTTTTTCTGTTAGGATCGAATCCACACACACACACTTGATGAATAAAGAACACAACAACTTTAGAGAGAATGAGATGAGAGATCTAGAGAAAGAAAGAGAGAAACCAATATTTTGTGGTAACACCCCGTGAGTAAACTTCCACAACAGTGGGGTATATATATTGATAAATAAGAGTATTTTTGGTTACAGAGAATAAATGGAGAATAAATAGTACAGTTATATATATTAATTAGGCTCCACAACCTAACAATTCTTCCACTTGGAGACTGATTCAGTCATCCAAAAAATACATTCCAAAAAACAAAACTCTTCATCATCAACATCTTTACCGCACCGCAACATATGTAACAACAACTGTAGAAGACCAATAGAGATTTTTCATAACCCCAATTTCCCAACATCAACACATTTCGTCATCTTGTCTGCCGGGTTCTTTGCACCCTCTATCTTCTCCAAGCACATATCACCATCGTCCACTGCCCTGCAAGTGAAATGGTATCTCCTTCTAATGTTCTTTGTCTTCGAATGATAGACTGGATTTTTAACAAACTGTATGACACTTTGGCTATCTGAGTAAAGAATCTTCTCTCTCTTCTTCTTGACCAATTCCTCCAGATAATTTGCCAGCCATATAATCTCTTTCCCAGCTTCAACTATTGCCACATACTCCGCTTCAGTAGATTAAAAAGAAACACACTTCTGAAGCCTGGACATCCAACTCACTATTGTTCCATCTATGGTGTAAATGTACCCTGATGTACTCTGTCTCGAGTCAACATCCACAAAACCTGTAGAGTGACCTTGCCTTTCAAAACAAAGTGAAAGTACTGTCATGTACCTCTCAGATATCTCAGAAGCCACCTCTAAGCTTCACAATGACCTCTTTCCCGGGTCTCCATTGTACCTGTAACAAACTCCCAATACATGTGCTATATCCGATATAGTGCAGAACATAGAATAAGACATCCAAACCTCCCAACTTCTTAAACATATGGAACAAGTGCATATGATCATGCTCCTCGCAGTCTTGGGGGGACTGTCCTTTGAAATTAAAAGTGATTTGCCAAGGGATTAGTCCTGGTTTGCATTATTAACCCTGAATGTGCTCAGCACCTTTTCAATGTACAACTATTGAGAGAGATTTAAGTGCCAGCAGTCTATCCCGAGAAATCTTCATCCCCAAAAAAACATCGCTTCGCTGGGACCAATCATTCATCTCAAACGCACTTTGCAAGACAACCTTGTCATTTCAAGATTGTTATCTCCTATTACTAGATCCCTATAATCAACATATCATCCCCATACAAGAGTATAAAGACATACAAATCATTGTATTTCTTGGAAGTAAACAACAAGGATCTGTTCAGGTTTGCAAGAAATCCACTCTTGGTCATGAAGGGGTCAACCTTTGTACCAGTGACTGGTGCTTGCTTTGTTGTTACACGCTCCTATTGAGGCTTGCACACCATGTGTCCTTACCGGGAACCACAAACCTTCCGGTTTATGCATATATATCTCTTGGTACAGTTCTCAATTGTAAAAAACACTATTTTAACATCCATTTGTCTAGATGCAAAATTTCTAATGGGAATCACAGACTCAAAAAGACTGATTCTGAAACCCCCCCAACTAAACGAGCCTTGAAACCTTTCTTTTGCCATCTGGTTCCAGTTTGATTCTGAAAACCCACTTGTTCAGCAAAGCTCTTCTTCCCTGCAAGATAACTCCGTTAACACCCTGTGTCATTCTTCTGAAAGTGAACTCATCTCATCATCCATTGCTTAATCCCACTTGATAGAACCTCCACCTGTGAGGGCCTCATCAAAGACTCTAGCTACCCATTAATCAGTCAGAAATTGATAGTGTTAATGAAGGTGAATACCTATCTGGTTGCCCCTGATGGTTTGGATGATCTCCCTGAAACCTGTCAGGTGTAATGTTGCTCCACTCGATCTTCATTAGGATTGATTGTTTGAGTATCTACATTTCGAACACTCTAGGTTACTCTTCTCAAACTCAAATCAACTTCCTTTGCTTTGATAATCTCTAGAAAACCTTTGCTATCTGTCCTGTACAGGACAGACTCATCACCGTGTCCCACGTCCACAAGGTCACAGGATCCTTCTGTTCTTGGTCGGCCCAAAACTGTAACCACCCACAAGAATTCAGAACATAGCCTATGACGTTAATAACATTACAAGCCCTTGGCACAAGATTGTCTTGTTTTCTGGATCAACATGAACAAAAGTAGTGCAACCAACAGTCCTTCACGTGTGATGGTCCCCTGTTGATCAAGTATGAGCTGTGATCACATTCATTATGCCAAAGTAATTTTGGGCAGCCCACCAAATGTATACTATACTTCTTGAACGTCATCATGTTTTCTGTTAATCCTCCGGTAATTCATTTACATTGCCTTACCAGGAACTGTTCTCATTCAATCTATTTCATTAGCTGCACAGACAGGCTTGAAATCTGAGTGTTCATTACGTTCAGCACATTGTCAGACTTAGCATCGCGTTTTAAAACAAAACGGTCAGATTTTCAACATCAACTTTCACTTCTTGAAAGTCGCAAAACCATCTAATTATCTTCAGAAGTAACCCATACCTTCTGTAAAACATCAATGATGTAACATAACATTTGGATCCTCCTGTGATGATACTGGGAGCTGGTCCCAAAACATCTGTATGGGGGACCATTTCCAACCGCACTTTCTTTGGTCTCTAAGGAGTCTTTGTGAAGCTTACTCTTTTCTTTTTGGCCCAAACACAGCTCTCATATACCCATATCAACAGGCTTACAGACCCTCTAGTGCTCCTTTTCCAACCTCCATCTTCATTCTTTAGCCCTCATGTTCCAAGTCTGTTGTGCCATAGACATGAGCCGGAGAAAACCTCAGCTTACACAGCCATATTAAGACACCATGCAGTGGGTACAAGGTTAAGATTTGGGGCCCGAGTGCAACCATAGAAACCTTTCACAAATCTTCCACGGAACCTTTCCCGACTCTGCTTGCAGATCTGTGCTATCCAACGACCAACAGAGATAATAGTTTTTCTGATTCCAGAATATATCTGACTCCTCCAATGTCCAATGGTTTTCCCGGGGTGTCTTTATGCAAAACATCCCCCTTTCTTCAATCACTAGCTTTATTGTCAGGCAAGTACTACCTTTCCAAAAAATTTCCATATTAGAAATTTATGGAAAAAACTTTTTTCTTGGGACGAAGGGAAAGATGCACCAGACAGGAGGTCCAAAATCCCTGATTAAAACCGGGTTGTTCACCACTAAGGATTTAGAGGCCATTCCTCAATGTCCTCGGCTGAATTTCCAGAATCAGTGTCGTCTCCAAAATTTCGATTGATTCTGTCTTATTTTGATTGTACAGCCCGTCCGAAAGTGCCCTTTTTCTCCAACAGTTCCAAAACATGTAAGATATGATCTGTTCAAGGATTTCCTCGATTATATGATTTTAATCGACATGTTTAACTCGCCTTTGTCATTATCTCCCCGTTCGTCAACACTGAGAGCACTGCCCGATTGAATCTCTCAATTATCATTTGCGAATACTTGCGCTTTAGAACAACATCACGGATTTTATCAAACTTCAGTTTCTCAATCCACAGGAACTGTAATCAAAGCAACAGTATCCCAATACTCGGGAAGATTATGACATCAAAATCACCAGCCTTAATTTCATCTTTGAAATGATTAATCCCACCAGAATGAGTTTATCACAATCAATTTGGACTAGTGAATATGGATCAGAATAAATCTGTTCTTCAGACATATGTAAATTGAACAATCTACGCATCAAATATTACTTGTTCATTGCCGATGGTTTTTCATACAAGTTTGACAGTGCCTCAACAAGACCAGACGTAGTCTTCTACTCACGTTTGTTGAACGCCACGTTTTTGACAAAGTCAACCGAATCAAACACTATTATCCTGGCGATCCTTGAGTTTTCTATTCTTCTCCGTATGGGATTCCGGCCTTCACCCCCGGTCAACGGTTCGTGAAGATCGTTTTAGTACAGATAATATTTGTTCTGATCTTGCAGAAACTTAAATGGATCCATTCAAAAACTTCTCGATTCCCAAAGCTTCGAACTATCCATCGTTGTGTCGTTTATTGAATTTTCTTAGCTTGATACAGTTGTTAGGATCCCCAATCTACACACCCCACAACAACTGATGAATAAAAACACAAGAACTTTTGAAAGAATAAGATGAGAAGCGCTAGGAGAGAGAAAGAGAGAAACCAATATTTCGTGGTAAACACCCCATGAGTAAAGTTTCCACGGCGGTAGGTCGGATAGCGGTAGGGTTAAATATTTATTAAAATCAGAAGTAGATTTTGGTTACAGAGTATAAAAAGAGAATAAATAGTACAACCTAAAATTTAGGTTGGGGCGCTGCCCCGAACACTTCCTTAGGATGGGGGGCTCCCACCCCCCATAACCGCCTGACAACCTCACCAAGGAGGTTAAACAGCGTAAATAGTTATATATATTAATCAGGCTCCAAAACCTAATATATTCCTTTAGTTTATTGCTATAAATATTCACTTCTTGTTGAAAAAACTGATGGTGTAGTATGTGGTTATCAATTGAATTTAGTTCTTTGCTCTCATTGTTTAGTAAACAATCATAGTAAAGAAAAAATAAACATAGTTCAGCTGCAGATAGAAAGTGCTAGGAGATTGAAAAATATGTGGACTTAATGAATCTTTTATCAACAAACAAGAAGCTTGTTGCATAGAAGCAAACTAGTCAAATGGAAGAATAAAGGAAAAGAAAAAGGGACAAATATTTGATAATCTGCCTGTTTTAATTTAATTTATAAATTTATTTAATAAGTTTATTCTTTTCAGTGATTTAATGTTTCTTGTTCTAAGTTTTGAAACCTATTGCAAAAGACAAGACAAAAGGCACATGTGAAGCTTGTATTTCTTTTGAACTCTATGGAAAAGACATTGATAGGAGTTGCAACAATCAATATTTTTTTTGGTTCATATTACTGTTACAAATTTATTAATAAACTTTCTACCACACATTAGTTTCTTGTCTTGGTTTGGATGGATGCAAAAAAATTCAACTCACTATTGAATTACATATTACATAATCTTGTAATTTATGTCTTTTACGTTTTGCACATGAATCGAGGCATAACTCATGGTGTTCTCTACTTTCCGTCTCACATATCCATTCTTTGGAAATTGAAATTTAAAAATCAAAGGAGAAACAAGTTTCTTTATTTCACTACTTAGCATAACATATTCTATCCACTTTTCCGAATATAACTTTGTTCATGTTGGGCCTGGATAATTCTAACTACTATATACATATGAAGTGTAGAACAGGGCATGGGGTAAACCAGGCAGGACACATAAGGTCTTTTGAACGTGACGAAAGAAATGATTGTCCAAAGCATCCAGGAGTTTCTTTGCTTATAACATAAATTAATAAGTATGGTGGTTGTCACAATTGATTTGTGTTCTTTTTTATCATACTAGTTTTTTATCAACATAACTAACAATATCTGTTCGAATAAACCTTGGACAAAAACTCAATGGAATAACATAAAAGGAAGAAATGTGGATTAGTATATCGATTTAAATCACCATTTCCCCTACTCTTTGGAGGTTCTTTTGCTTGTGTCTATTTATTTTGTTTTTAGTCTATTTAGACTATGATTCTCCTCTTTTCTTATGTCTTTATTGCTGTTGTAGTTAGACTCGAAGAGGTGATGTTTGGAAGGCTGCTGACCTCGTTCAACATCTTTTTTAACAAGAGTAAAAAAAATATAATAACAAATCAATTATTAGTCCTAAAAAGAATCTCAAAGAATAAAATAAAAATATTATATCTCATAATGAATAAGGAAAAACTACATGTAATCATAAATTTCTCATACATAATCATTTTGACAAAGATCAATATATTATACACTCAAAAATCCACTAATCTTAATCGCTTGATGTTATCATTTCATCCTATATACAAAGAGTCAGAAAAATAAACAAAGACATTTAGTCATAAAATAACTCTCAAAGATAACAAACAAAATAATTATCAAAGAAAGAAAAATATAGAAACATATAATGACTATTAGCCTTAGCTTGCTAATTAAAAGTAAATATATGAAATAATATTTGTAAAAATAATGCACCTAAACAAGCTTCAAAGTATATTGTACATTTCTTCACTAATTCCTAACCAAAAAGAGGACATACAAAAATCACAAAACAATTTTAGTCTGATTTTATAGTGTTATGTAACCTTCCATAGAAGATCAGGCGTGCTTTGTAGTGTCATTCAACTCTGCAATTCCACTCTTTCTTGGCTTTTAACTTAAGATATGTTTAGTTTTACCCTATGGAGTCCTTTCCTCCAGAGGGTTCTTAATATATCGTTTTTTTTTTACTAGTTTAGATTACCCAATCACAATTACGTTTTATTTGAATGGCACACGGATCATAATATACCCTTGTACTTTTATTAAAAAGTCTCTCTATCTCTCTCTCCTCTCTCTCTCTATATATATATATATATATATATAGATAGAGTAGATTAGATAGATTAGATATATATCGATATATAGATATAGAATATGATATATATATACAGATATATTACTCTGTTATACTTTTGGATCAAATCACTTCATATGTTTCTTTATTTCAATTACCCCTAATCTTAAACGGAGAAACAACCCATGTCAACCTTAAAAACAAAATGAAACATCCCAAATTGTAAATACTCAATTCCTTTGCAATCCACCCATTTAACCCATTTTATTTGATGACCCATATTAAACCAAATTCATTTTCACAAGTCATCTTCTTTCTATGTAAAAACTGAAGAAGGAAAGTGATTAGCGGTGGCACTAAACTTAGCGGGCGTTCGGGAAGGATCGTTTATACGTAAAAATAACCAACGGGAATTTAACGTTGGTAGACATATTAATTACAAGAACTTCTCCTCGTCATTGATTCACGAGCTGAAACTCATCTCCAGTAATAGTTCTTACCATCTAACTATGTAGCAAAAACTATGAAAATTAGTGTAGTGAAACGGGGAATGTAAAGAAAATAATTGCATTATTACTGTTAGTTTTCTTATACACTTTGATGAAAAAATTTCCCTAACAAATACAATTAGCAAAATTGAAAAATCAGCAAAGAGTTCGTCATAAAATTTCATGTGAACTTAATGCTGTTATTCAATTAGATGGTATAAGCTTTTCACTTCTTCATTGAAATGTATTTGTTTTTTTAATCTAAGTAGAAATCAAATCTATAAAATCATATGTCAGAAATCAGATCCGATTTGAAGTAGTCCGAAACTAGAATGATTAAGACCTAGATATCTGGATTTAGAAACCGATAAAAAAAGCATATTTAGTCGAGTGTGCAATGTGTTATTGCGCTGCAATCAATGTAAAAGCTAAATAATCAGATTGCCCCAAACAAGAACTGATACTTAACATGATATTTTACTTAAAATATGAATAGTTGTCTAATCGAAGTAAACAAAATAGAATATTTTGAATTTGGTTCAATGTGGCTCACCATAGGAAATGGGTGTGTTTCAAAGGAATTAGTATTTAAAATTGTAGGTGGGATTTTTGATTCTTAAATTAACATGTGTCCCTCCAGGGGAACATATGCGCCAAAAAATAACAGTAGGGGTATATTTGATCCAAAAGTATAACGAAAGATATATATAGATTATTTCCAACAGTATAAGGGTACATTTGACCCTTTTCCGTTTATTCAATTTTCATTTTTTCTTTTAAATGTTCATCAAAGTGATTGTTTTTTTATCTATTTATGCATGAATTAGAAAATTACATATTTTTGAGGTTGTTAAATTATATGAAACCCATTGCATATTACCTGTATTTGGAGACTATAGAGCAAATGATAGTTGTGAATATGAATTATTAAAGATAGGCATGTATTTGTATGAAATTAATATGAATGATTTATGTTTGTAAAATATCGATATTGTTGTTTTGAAATTCTCAGCCGAAGGACTCATAGGTTTAAAAGGATTTCTTAACTAAATTTGAATAAAGATTTAGGAGCTATTCTAAATGAACTTTAGCTTGAATTGCCTGATTAATAATACCTTTAGGATAATAAAATGAATATGATTAACGACTATTCCGTGGAATTTATGCTTAGCATTGAGAGGACTACTGGTGATTACCCATTTCCTAAAAATATGTGCCACCATAGGTCTTCAATAGATTTAGATTAGCTAGTGGATGAACTTAAGCTCAATTTAATGGTCCTAACCTCGAAAAGTAAGAGCATCTCTTTTCGATCTGAGATAAACACTGGATTTCATGTTATAGCTCACATGGTATGTATCTATTAATGACAATCTTACCCAATTAAGGAAATCAGTTGACTTTCTAAAAGTATGTCCTAAGTGTTTTAAAGAAGTTTAGCTTAAGTTGACCATGATAATTGCTTATGTTTTCTAACATGCTATCTTATAATTTTTCTTTGTCATTAAATGCAATGTAGTGTCTTTTTTAGTATGATCTCTTAACTCTTATACAATGTTATCGTACTTAGTATATTCCATGTACTAATACATACTTGTGCCTGTATTGTTTAACTAATATAGGATCTGATACTCCTATTCTGCGCACTTGTGGCTAGTTGATCCTTTTGTACTTTTGAAGATTAATGAGTCTTCATGTTTTTGAGGATCGATACTCCTTTATTGATTTATGTCCTTTTTGTTTCACACTTTAGTTTTGTATGGGTTACATACCAATCAATATACTTAGGATGTACTATATGGATTTGAGACTTATGTTAGAAATCCACTTTTGGTCAAACTCTTTAAAGTGTAAGACTGTCTTTAATTCTATAAATTCTATTATCTTGTATAATGTATGCTAAGTGGCTTTTATAGTCTCTCAGGGTCCTATACGTCATATTACACCTAGGACATATTTTAGGTTGTGACAAACTAGTATATAGAGCCCAAGATTTAGAAAGGTCCTAGTATATCTCCTATGCCATGAAGAGTTGAGTAATGGTTCTCATGCATGAGCAGTGAAAATCGCAATATTTATGAAGAAAAAAAAGCCATTAAGAGTTTAGAAAACTTCCAGTTCCTTAATTAATTCAGTCGTGCAAGAGAGTGCAACTTTATATGTCTCTCTCATAATTCTTTTGAGAGGATTTTAAGCATATGGACATCATAGAGCATGCATTAGAAGGAATGTGAATGGAAATCTCCTATATTTAACGCCTATTCTTTGGTATGACAAGTAACTAACACAAGAGTATAGGGCTGATTTTCAAGTGTTTGCTCAAGCCATAAGAAATCAAGCAAACAGGGAGGTTGTGGTCCCCATGAATCCTAATGTGGGTATGACAACAACTAGAGAGAGGGAGTTGACTACGATGAATCCTCTAGAGTTTCATGGCTATATGGTTTAGGAAGATCCTCAAGAGTTCATTGATGAGGTGTATTAGGCATTAATGATCATGGGAGTGACAGTGGTAGAAAAAGTTTAATTGGCTTCTTATCAATATAAGGGTATTGCTCAAGTTATGTTCAACCAATGTAAGGAAGTGAGGGTGGTTTATGTGTGTCATCTTGATTAGGAAAAATTTATGTTAGCTTTCGTTGTAGGTTCTTTTCCCTTGAAATAAGGGAGGTAAAGGTATTTCAATACGTCAACCTTCGTCAAGGAAACAAGAATGTGACAAAGAATTCATTGAAGTTCATACAATTGTCTACATATGCCCCTACCATGGTTGTCAATCCTAGGGCCAGGATAAGTAAGTTTATTTCGAAAGTGTCCAATTTTGTGGTTAAATAATATCATATCGCCATCCTCATTAGTATGGAAATTTCACGTCTTATGATTAATTCTCAATAAATAAAAGAGAAGAAATTTAAGGAAAGACATAGGAGGCAAACAAGGCAAGAGTCGGTGATGGTGACTTTCCACATTCGAGGTACAATTGGAATGATCATTCTAAGTTTCCATAAATTTTTTCTAGTCAAGGTTCTTCCAATGCTCCGACTCTTAAAATTTAAAAAATATAGGCTATGTCATCCTAAGCCTCAAGGAGAAAATAATGGTGGATCTTCATAGTCTACTTGTGCTTAATGTGGAAGAAACCATGAATGTAAATGTCGAAAAAGTTCCAATACATGTTTTGATTGTGGCAAGATGGATGAAAAGATAAGGGATTGTCCCCGAATTTATAAGATTGTACAACCTGAGTAGTCAAATTTAAGTTTCAAAATGAACCTATCATAGAATTGATAAGGGGAAACTATTTGCCTATTGGTCTATTTGTTCTGTATGTTAAAGCTAGAAAGATTATTGCTACGATTTGCATATACAATCTTGTTCAGGTTAGGGATATTGATTCTGAATTGAGTCGGTTCCCATTGTAAATGATTTTCTATAAGATTTTTCCAATGAATTGCATGGTATTCCTCCTGAAAGAAAAATAAACTTCAGTATTTACCTTCTCTGAGATACACACTCTATCTTTGTTTCTTCTTATGAAAGGTCTGCGTCCTAACGTAAGGAACTGAAAGATAAATACAAAAGATTTGTTGGGTAAGGGTTTCATTCGACCGATTATCTCTCCATGTGGTGCTCCAATTTTGTTTATTCATAAGATGTATGCTCCCCTTCGTCTGTGCATTGTTTATCGTCAATTGAACAAAATCACTATCAAGAACAAGAAATTTAACACCCTTAAATACTAAGAACATATTCACATTTTGATACACCATTCTTTAATTACTTTAGTGTCTTTTATTCGCATTTTAGAAGCTTGAAATTTTGTGATATTTTAAATTTTGCATTACATAACTGTTGACGGATCTATTTAGGGATTGTACTGGGTGTTTATTATATATATAATATATATATATATATATAATATTTTATATATATATATATATCTATATATATTATGTGTTTATTTTGGCCCAAACCTTTACATATTGGTTAACAAACCATTTTATATTTGGGCAACAAAAAAAAAAACCAAACAACCCTTTTTTTTTTTTTTTCGTTTTCAAAAAAAAAAAGTATATCTATTAAGTGATACACATCCCTTTTGTAACATATATTTTGCACCTCCTCTATAAGAGTTTGTTTTCCTTAACACTATGAAACCTTGAGAACTTTCTCTATCCATATTAGTAATGCCCAGAGGTTACCCCATGGACACGGACACCAGACCTATGATCATGAATGACTCCAAGTAGTGCCGGAAAAATGAGCCAATATTTTTGTAACTCGTGTAACCTTCCCATATTTAAATGGGTTGGGTTAGTGATTTTTTGCATGGCTAATATATGGGCTGATACCCATATTCAATCCGTAAATATGAATAAAATATGAGAAAATTATGGGTAGAATATTGATAAAGTATGGATTAGTCAAATTTGTTGAACTTGTAACTTTTATTACTATAAATTCATGATATCTCTAAGCATAATGTAAGTTCTATTGCTTTTAATGTTCTTCTATATAACTAATTACTTTTCAAAATTTTAAAAGAAGAAGTCTTAATCTCTCCAAAAATATGTATTTACATGTACATTTCTTTTGTTACTTATAATCATAATTTTTTTTTATTTAATTTTATGTTGAATAAAAACTAATAGTGTAAAATAAACAAATCATGTATTAGTATTGACATTTCTTAAAGTGAATTAAGAATGTTTTAGTCCTATAAAGCAAATGTTCATTTACTTTGATATTAAAAATATTTTACCTTTTTATTACAAAATTTTATTTTATATTGAGAAGTTATATGATTTTTTTGACATTTATGATGCAATACAACTCAACAAAGCATTTTCAACATTTTTCATCTAAAAAAAAGACTAACATATTTTCTCCATCTTTATTTCTTAAGTAAAGTACTATTTACTTATAAAAATGTAGGTAAACTAGTATTTTATCCAACTCATTTATTTACCTATCCATTTTTACCCATATCAAATATGGATGGGTTGAATGATTACCCATTGTAGGTTTACTCATTTTCAACCCACCCAAATTTGACCTTATCGCCCATTTGCCACCACTAACCCCAAGATAACATTGTTTGCTTATCATAGGCAAACTAAAGTAAACTTAAGTTTTAAATAATGTGCAGAAGCTAAATATAAGATAATCTGAATTGATGCGGAATACCCATATGCTAAATCTGAATATATGAAATCTGAGAGTTCGAAATACAATAGAAAAGTGAAACTCTAATACTAAAGCTGAAATTAACTATCTAAAAAATAAAGCTTGTATAGACGAGAAATGTTTGGACGTGCCCCAGCAAAATCTACAAAAACTGAACTAAACTTAAAAACAAATAAGGATAATCATGTCACTCGTCCTCGAATAATGTTTATTCACCATTGATGATGCTGAATTGAAGATCGGTAACCAATCGAAGCATGATCTAGAAGTTGAGAACCTAAACTTACATCACGAGAAGATGTAGCGCAGAGTATGTGGAATTACTTGAAAGGTACTAATCATGCAGGATATAATAAAGTTGAATAATAATATAACTGAACAACATACTAAAGAAATGATATAAGTTGAAGAAGGTAGAAATACAGAGTATAGTGACCATGAGCTAACTGAATGCAATGAGAAAGTTTATAACATGTTGAGACTGTACTAAACTAATAACATGGTAAATGCAATGGAATCTGACTAAATTGTGGGATATAATAATAACTGACATAAAATCACATGAGCTAAATATGGAGTCCGATGTATAAGCTCCATCTAGAGGACCTAATATACTATGCAAAATGTATAAAGGTATGAGTGGCGTGATAAAAAAAATGTTTCCACAGAGGGGAATTACCACCTACAAGGAATGTATTTTTTGGACATGAGGTTATGGACCCTAGTCCACTCAGTATAAGTTCATTCCTAAATGATTATGTAATTTAAAAATTTATAACGAAATTGTTGTAAATCATGGATAACTCAAATACTTAAATGTTCACTCAAAATGCAATATTAATATACTAATAATAAAACATTTGTAACTGGAGCATGTATAACTAAATGACCTGACCTAACAGGTGCAATTTATGAACTAAAAGAACTACATAGAGAGGGTTCTGAAATTATAAAGGAGTTTATACAAAAACATGCTAAAATTCATGATTAACTTATTAGGAATAGTAAAGTAACTAATTAATGATTATCTCCTGAAATTCTAAAATCCTAGGTCTAGTTTATAAAAAGGGAATCAAGAATCTAAGTGAAATCCAGGGACCTAATGAGCGAAATGAACCCACAAGTGAAATCCCACATACCTGCTGAAGAATTCCAGAAAGAAATCTTTCGATTTTGGAGCAGGAACTAATGGAACCTTGATGCATTGTTGAAAAAAGGTTCTTGACTTCTTTCTCCTCTTACGTTTAAATTTTTCAAAGTTTTGATGAATTATCTGTCTCAGGTAAGTTCTAGTTTTTTTACTAGTCAAATTGACAAAAAATACCTAGTTTAGGGATTAAATGATGCAGTTTTTGTGGTTCATGCATAAGGGAAGACCAAATTACCCTGACATAAAATCAACCGAAGTGACGTATAGAATGATCAATTAATCGTTGATTGATCAATGATTTGTCCTATCAGTCCATTGATTGACTTTAAAAGGATGGAATATGGGGGGTCATGGGTATCCCGGCAAATGGACTAATCAATGAACCATCAACTGATCAACGATCATTCTACGAGTCTATAAATCGCATATAGTGGAAGGATTCTAGGGGTCTTAAGGTCTGGACCTATAGACTAATTAACATCTATCTACTGATAAACGATATGTCCTGTAAGTCTTTCGATCGAACTTAGAGACTAGGTTTTGAGAGTTTTGACCTACATACGGATCGAAGATCTGTCCTATTCGATCATGGATCATTCCATATAATGGTATTTGTTTGAATTTTAGGGGAGCGTTACAGATGCAAACCACGGATTATCAACACGGGTCATGGGTCACCCCACGATCTGTGGGTGACAATCGTGGGTTGCACCTGCAACTTCTGCAAATCCGCAATAAGGTCTATTTTCATATGCGGGCTATTACATTATCTCCCCCTTGATAATATTCGTCCTCCATAAAGACTAAACTAGCTAAATAGGGAGCGTAAGAGCTGCAAACCCTACTACTATCCACCGTAAACTGATTTCTGACTTAACTATGTTCTCAGAGTGTGCAAATTTGCTGAAAATGCAAGTACAAACTAAAGGAACATGATACTAAGACTGAATAAATGCATGAATGTTAGAAAAATTGAAGAAGAACTATTACCTTAAGGAGGATTGGAATCGGAAAGAAAGAGGTGAGGATATATGACATGTGACGCCCAAGCTACCCCTAAGAGGAGGACACGAAACCTAGCACCACAAGTGATCCCAAACTTACCTTGCTGGAATGATCATGAGCATACTAAAGATAATAAACATAATGCAGAAGCTAAATCATAAATGTATACTTAAATAAATGGGGATTACCGATATTCTATAACTGAGATAAATGAAATCAATGAGTTTAATACAAAGAAGTTATTAACTCAATACTAAGATGAAACTAACTATGTCTGAAAGAAACCTCTAAACTGGAATAGAAATATTGGGACAAACCCTAGCTAAATCTAGCAAACACTAAAACTAAATGACTAAAGACTGAAATGACACTCATGACTATTGTCCTCGAAGAATGAGGATTTACCATTGAATCTGCTGAACCAGAGATCGAAAATCGATCTATGCGTGATCTGGATGCTGAGAACCTGAACTTACATCACTAAAAGATGTAGCACACATATGCGTCAGTATATGAAAGGTACTGAGCATGTAGGATAGAGTAAACCTGAAATAAAACATAACTGAACAAGCAAAAAAGTAAGTATAATAATCTGAACATGATATACTGAATTTATAAGCTAACTGAATGCAATGACCAATTTATAAAATGCTGAAATTGAATACTTAATATACTGATAAATGGTCAATGTAGACAGTCTAACTGAACTGTGGGAGCTACTAATAACCGATAATAAAACCACATGAGCTAAATGTGGAGAATGATGTATATGCCACATCGAGAGGACCTAATATACCCTTCCAAAAGTATAAAGACATATTGACGTGATCAATAAACTGATTGCCCACAAAGGGGACTTACAACCTACTTGGCTAGTAGTTCTGGGACTAATTGGGTACGCTGAGCCCTAGTCCAACTTCGTATTATACTACTCCCATGGATTTATATAGTTAACTAATTAGGTCTGAATTTTCTATAAATATTGGATAGGTCAAAACTGGACATGCAAACTGAGAATGCAATACTTAATATGATAATGATGCATTAAAAACTGAGGCATGTATAACTGCATAACTAAAATATCTTACCTAGCACATGTAATTATGGAACTAAAGAAATACAAAGCTAGGGATATGAAATTCATGTGATAATTTGAGTAATAATATGATAATTTTATTTGGAACATGTAATTAAAAGGTTCATGAAGTTTTAACAAAGTTCAACAAACCCTAGATCAATCATAATAATAGAATCAAGAATCTAACTGAAAACTAGGGACCCAAAGGGTTAAAGGAACCCACTAGTGAAATCCCATATACCTGGTGAAATCAACGAAAAAATACTTAACTTTCAGGGCAGGAACTTCCGGAGCTTGTGTCTTGCTTTAACTAGGGTTCTTGAGATTTTTCTCCTCTCTTGCTTCTAATTTTCTAAGTTTTGATTTAATGAGATGACTTAGATATGTTTTAATTATGTTGCTAGGCTTAAACTGACTAAAATATGATGATTTAGGGTCAAAATGATGTATATAAGGGTTAAAATGGAATGGGAAAGGTCCAGAAGACCCCAGGGAAAGTTGCTGTCGGACCAATCGACTGCCAGGACATGGTCCGTCGATTGATCCATGCCCCGTCGGTTGATCCGTCGGTTGGGCCTGTTCAACATACCTTTATTAAAATGAGCATAATTTTTTCTGCGAGATCTGATTTTAGCAAGGTTGGTGGATATGGAAAATTATTTCAATTATATATCTGTGAATAGGTCATGTGACACATAATTCATTTTGTGATAAGAGTTATGACTATTTGAAGTTTACCAAACTACATTTCTCCCTTAATTGTCTTCTACTTCCCACCTACGGCCGGACCTACAGACCGTAGGTCCACCTATGGACCGTGATGGTCATTCGTAGCTCTTGTCAGAGAGTGGGTGAAGGGAGTCTAGATCGACGCTCATGGAATACGAACCATGGTCTGACCTACGGACCGTAAGTCCGTTCATAGACCAACACTTAACAAATTTTCTTAGGCTGAGATTTTAGGGAGTTTCTGATCCTACCGACGGTTATGAAGGATGGACAGTTGGTCAGGTTACGGTCTGTAGATGGTGGCGTCAGTTGCACCTACAGATTTTTTTGAAAAACTAATTTTTGATTTGTGTTGGCAACGGGGTGTTAGCTACCTCTACGGATTGAGTCCTCAACAATACCTTAATCGTAGCGACTATTTGGTGTCTCATCCTTTGAAGGTAACGATCAACAATCTCAACTTGACCATTCTCATAAGTGAAACTATCCTTCATAGTCACACTTTCTAAAGGTATTATAGATGTTGGATCAGCCACACACTTTTTCAACGCCGCAATGCGAAAGATCAGATACACTTTGGCTAGTTCTACTGGTAACTCTAACTCATAAGCCACTTTACCAACTCTTTTCAAGATCTTGTAAGGGGCTACATATCTAGGGTTGGGCTTCCTTTTCTTACAAAAACCTCATCACCCCTTTCATAGGTGATACTTTAATGAAAACCCAAACATCAACTTGAAACTCTAATTCCCTTCTCCTAAGACCTTCGTAGGACTTGTGATTACTCTGAGATGTCTTAAGTCTATCTCTACTGATTTGCACTTTCTCCATAGAAAGGATGTTTCACCTTCTTCTAACCAACCAACTACATATCTACATCTATTCCCATAAAATGTCTCATAAGGGGCCATATGAATCTTAGAATGGTAGCTATTGTTGTAGAGGAACTCTATAAGAGGAATGTGAGCATACAAACTACCCTTGAAATCCATCACACAAGCTCTCAATATGATTTTTATGTAGTGAATGGTATGCTCTGCTTGACCACTCATATACGGATGAAATGTTGTACTAATATTAACATGGGTACCAAAACCTTTCTGAATAACTTTCAGAAATGAGAGGTAAACTGATGACTTCTGTCCGAGATGATAAATAAAAGAACCCCATGAAACTTGAATACATCATTAATGTAAATCTCGGCGTAGACCTCCTCCAAATTTGTAGTCTTGAAAACTAGAAAGTGTGTAGACTTAGTAACTATGTCAACCATCACCCGAATGGAGTCATGTTGCCTGTGAGTACGAGGAAAAACTATGGTGAAGTCCATGTTTGTCACTTCCCACTTCCAAGTTAAAATGTTGATGTCTTGTGTCATACCTCCTGGTTTCTATTTTTAACTGTACTTGCTGACAATTGGGGAACTTAGGCGAAAAATCTGCTATATCCCTGTTCGTGTCGTTCCACCAAAATACTTCTCCCAAATAATGGAACATAATAGTGGATCTTGGATTAATAGAATATCTGGAATTATGGGATTCTACAGGAACTTTTTGTGTCAAATCACCCACCACAAGAAAATATGATCACCCGTGATAGGGAAGCACATAATCTCCGCCATAGGAGAAAACGTCAGCTCTCTGCTGATGGACTACACCCTTTAGCTAAAGCAATATCAGATCACCTTCTTGCTTTTCCTTAGCATCCACTATCAACAAGGATTCTGAACCATTCAAAAATATTGTACCACCATGTACTATGCTTAACAGACGAACTCCTTAGCGAGTAAGCTTGTGAACATCCTTCACCGGTTCCTTTATTTCTTCTTTTACTTGTGCTACATAACCCATAGATAGTCTTCTAAGAGCATCCTCTACTACATTGGTCTTACATGGATGGTAATTTGAAATTCATATCATAATCTTTGAGGAACTCACGACATATACTCTAGCGAAGAATAAACTATTTATAGGTGAACACATACTGAAGGATTTTATGGTTTGTGAACACCACATAAGTAATGTCTCCAAATCTAAAGATCAAACACCAATTCTCCATGATTGAGGTGTTGAGTTGGATAGTTCTTCTGATACATCTCAAGTTGTCTAGAAGAATATTCTATAGCATTACCTCGCTACATCAAACAAACATTCAAGGCCAACATTGGATGTATCATAATAGATAACATAACCATCTGACCCATCTTTTAGAGTAAAAATGGAGGCTGTGGTAAACCTACTTTTAAATTCTACAATTCTTTTATCATAATCATTTGACCATTGAAATGTAATCTTTTTCTAAGTCAACTCACTCAATGGAGAGGCTATGGATGAAAATCTTTCCATAAACCTTCTGTAGTAACTTGATAGTCCCAAGAAGCTTTTGATATTAGTAGGAAAGGTAGGTCTGGGCCATTCTTTCACTGCTTCTATTTTCTGAGAATCCACATGTATCCCTACGGTAGGCACAATAGGCCCAAGGAAAGTAACCGAGTACAACAAAAACTCATATTTTTAAGCTTAGAAAATAACTTGCGATCTTGGAGAGTTTTTAGGACAAACCTAAAATTATTTGCATGTTTTTAGTCATTCCAAGAGTAAATTAGGATATCATCAATAATGATGATAAAAATCATGTCAAAAAACTACTTGAACATTATTTTCGTCAAGCCTATGTAAGCTGGAGGAGCATCGGTTTGTCCAAAATACATAACTACAAATTCATCATGACAATATTGAGTTCTTAAGGTTGTTTACAGAATGTCATTATCTGTGACTCTAAGTTGATGATACCCTAATCTGAGGTCTATATTTGAGAAATGACTAGCACCTTGATGTTTTTCAAACAGGTCATCAATCTTTAGGATGTGATACTTATTCATGATTGTGAACTTGTTTAACAATATATATTAAATCCACATTCTTAGTGAATTTAGGAATAAAATTTGTGTACCCCATGGGGAAATAGTAGGCATGATGACAATCTTATATAGAATGTATTTCAACAACTCCTTCAATTCCTTAAGCTAAACTAAAGCTGTTCTGCACAAGAAATATAGATAGTTTAGGTATCTCGAAGATATCAATTATGAAGTCGATTTCCCTTTCTGGAGGAACTCTGTGAAGATCTTCTAAAAACACTTTTGGGAACTTATTTACAACTGGAACTTACTCAAGAGTTATTATTTCGAATCTTGAATCATTAACCCAAACTAGATGATAGAGATACCCATTCGAGATTTATTTCTTATGGTATGAAATGATCAACCAATAGGCACTTAGCTACTACTTTTTCTTTTTAGGATTGGCTAGTCTGGAAACTGAAAATGAATGATATAACCAATCCACATCTAGAATGATATCAAAATCTACCATTTCAAACTAAAATCTGTTGAGGTAACTTTTTGGGAGACTATGACTATGACACACTACAAAAAAAATAATTTTTAGCAGCAATAAATATTGACATTAACAAAGAGTGTTGAAGTCTTTACTAGCATTAGTTAAGTTCCATTAGAACCTATGTCACTAGACACTACACCATTTTAGGTCTACGACCACACTTATTCTAGACTACACTTGTAAAGTGTTGCGTTAAGTAATATTTGGAACGCTTTTAAAGCGTATCAAAATTTTTTAACTTTTAGCTACAATAATTTTGACAACACTTCAAAAGTTTACTCTTTAATGATATAAGATACACCTTATAAGTGTTGTTAAAATATGATACAATTGGCAACACCTATTTACATAGATGACCACACTTCTAAAATGTCCTATTTTTATAATTGAAAAAACAACACTTTATAAGTGTTGCCTTAAAATTTTTCACTAAAATATTAGATTCCCTCCAATATTTTTAAAACTCCCTCCCATTTTTATTGTCCAAAAAATTAAACATTAATAAAACATTTTGACTTCACTTTCCTCTTTCGGCTTTCCTTTTCATGTCTCTCTTTTCAGCTGAAGAATTGGTCGGTTCCATAGTTCCGATACAAGCTGAAGAACTAAAGGTTCGAGTTGAAGAGAGGTGAAGATATTTGAAGGACTAGTTCTCTTTTCTGATACAAGATGAAGAGTCGATGAACTAAGATAAAGAGTTGAACGATTCCTTGAAGAGTAAGAATGATTCCTTGAAGAGTAATAACAAATCTCTTTTCCGAAACTTTTTTTATTCTAGCTGAAGTGTTTGATTTTTAGCTGAAGTGGTAGTTCTAAAACAGTCTTCTTGTTAACTAAAGTGTTTTATTTTTCGTTTTGTGTATAGAAGAAATGAATATTGTTGGGTTGTTGACATTATGATGAGCTGAAGCTAATTAGTCTCTCCGTAAAACTTTTGTCTCAAGTGTCTCACTGAAGAACACAATTTCAAAGAGATTTTGTTGGATTTTGGTTTATCAAGTAAGAAATTTCATTTTGAAAGTCTAAATTTTAACTTTAGGGTTTTTATATTCTTGTGTCTTTATGCAATTTTTGGGAGTGTGACTTGTATTTTAGTTTTATCCGTTGATTTTTGGAGTGTAGCTCGTACATTAACCTCCCTATATAAACCTGTTTTTCAATGTTAGCGAATGGATTAATTTTGGGATTTATTTGAGCAAAGACATTTATATTTTTCTTTGCTTTTCATGTTAAATTCTGCAGATGCCTAAGATTTTCCTTATTCTTATTCTTATTGCTGGTAATGTTGCTTGTCCATGTTTTAGATCTTTCTTGCTATAATGTTTGTTTTAATCTTTGGTCACTGCTTTTTTTACTATGCTCACCTTAATATTGGTTTGTTCATTTGTTAATCACAATGATTTTGTCTTGTCTTTGTTTGCTGGAACAATTTTCTTGTTTTCGACTATACGTCTTGAAGAGTGAAAAAGTCAATTTGTTGTTTCTCTAGTGCATTTTCAAGTATAGATTAGTAACTTTATTTCAATATACCGAAATGTTTTTGGATCACCTCGTAGTATGGAGTTTTTAGAATCATTTCATAGTATTTGATGACTATATTTTCCTAGACTTTTTCGTTCAGCCTAGCTAATTCAGTCATTTTTGCCATAAGCACAAAAGCGTCCCTCATACTAGCATGAGTTGGCTGCCTATTTACTTCAAATGTTCTTCTCTTTAAGTTCGTGTTTAATCAACTTAAAGATGACATTTTCTATCTTTTCTTTTGTGGTTTTCAAAGAATCTGTCGCTAATTCCAATATTAAGATACTTCCAGTTTAAAGTTCATGTTTAGTTTTGTGAGATTTTTATCCTTGTTCTGACAGTGGTCGAGCATGCTATTTTTGAGTTTGCATCTTAATTTATTTGCCCTCATAATTTTGTGTATTACTAATTTTGATACCTAATGTCAAGTGAGAAGTCAGTTCCTTTCTGTTGGTATTTCCCAAATCATGATAGCCCATTTAGGTGATTAAATTTCCGCATGTTTTCATTTATTCTGTCTAAGTTTCCTTAGTTGTAGTCCTTGTTTATATTTTAAATCGTCTGTATTTTTTGCTTCTTTTGCATATCAATTTGTCAATAAAATGAAAGTAAGTTTGAATCGTCTGTATTGTTTTCTTAAATTCTCAGATGCTAACTTACTTCTGTTACTAAACATCGACTTATTTAAACAACATTGGTAGAATCAACTTATGAATGTATTTTTTCACTTATTTTATTTTTGGCTTCTTGCTGCTCTTTTATTATATATTTGGTTGGTTATAGTTGAGGTATTTTATTTGTTACTTAAGGATTTTCTCTCTCTTTCTCTCTTCTAGAACCTCTTGACTGTGTTTTCCTCGATTTTGTCTAGTTTTTCTTTATTTAAATCATTCTTTATTTTGTTTGTTGATGTATTTCCTTTATTGATGTATCAGATTGTGAAGCTTGTTTTCTTGTTCTTGTTTGTTATTAGTTTGATCCTTTAAAAAACGATCATTATAGTTATTGTGAGTAGAAATAGTATAGTTAAGTGTCTTACCTGATTGTTGCTTCCCAAAGTGTGTCGGTTCTGCCTGTAGTTCTCCTTATTTCAAACATTACATTGCTCATCTCATAGCTCATTTGCCTTCTCCAAATTTGGTTGCTGATTTGTGTGTGTAGTTGTTGCTCCAGCCGGCAATACTTGCTTGGTAGTGATAATAGTAGTCGCTAGGTCAATAGGGATATCATTTTGAGCTTGACTTTTTCTTAATCAAGCAGAAAATTACTGGATAATAGTGTAGGAAGATGTTTCAGCCTTGGGAGTATAAAATGATTCATCATGTTATATGTTTTGGTAAATTTGGAGTAGTTTGATCAGTGTGTGTCATCTTCCCCTTTTTCCACCTTGAGATTAGAGAAATAATGATGACTAACGAACTGCAAAAGTCTATATGCTTTAATATATTATAGTTTTTTTATGTTCAAATCATACTGTCTTCTTATTTAGAAAGAAATTTCCTTATTTTGTTTATCCTTATCAACTCAATTTATATGCCTTATTATATTTCTGTTTTTATGGTCCAAGCATATCATATGTGATCTCGATTAATAGAAATACTTCACGGAATCTGCAATCTACTAGAATATACAGTAAAAGACATGTTTTCTATAAAATTATTTTTAAACTAGTAACTTTTTTATTTCAAATAGAACATAGGTAGTACTGAAAAACATTTGTATTACACTGCAGTTTCCTAGTAAAGTTGCAATGTAAGAAGAGATGTCTCACTGTTCATTAGCCTTCCGAAATATCATGCTACAATTTTTATTTTTCCTCTAAAAGAAATAAAATCTCTTGTTGCCTGTATAAATATACTATTTCTATACTTTTTTACTTTTGCATATGAACACTTCGATCAATTTTTTTCTAAACCATAAAATCCTCTCTGCAATTTCAGGTTTTGCTGAGAGGAAACTAACATTATGCAAACATCAAAATAAAGGTATTTCTAATCTGTTATTAGTAAAATGACTATATTTCATCCTTGAAATAATGACATACACTATCATACAATTTTATAGTTATTATTATGTATTTATTAGAATCATGAATGGTAACAAGTTACTCGAAGCTCGAAACTCACAATAATTTTGATCATCCCATAACATATGATTCTGATTCTGATTATTTGAGGTCTCAAGGTGGATTCTTAAGGTGTGTACTTCATTCTCTTGAGCTTCCTTATCCTGAAGTTTTTCATCTTTTTTTTTTCTAAAAAATATCTACGCTTAGCAGTAGAGGGTATTGTTTTTCTGTGTAGTATTGATCAATAATGTCTAATATATGGCTTCATTTAGATAAGTAGTTAGCTATTTAGTTTGATTTACTATAAATATGTTTGCACCAAAAGAATTGAAACCTACAAATGAGTTGCTGGAGCTTTTGTACTAGATGTTGCATTTCAAGTGACTGTTGTAATTTTACTTCCTGACTGTTGAGTGTTGATGAATAAATTCCAGTATATGGCTTCATTTTACAGTTGTAACTTTATTTACTGACTGCATTTGTTCATGAGTAATATCAGTTTTGTTAAGCTGTTTGGAAATTTAAAATATGAAAAGAATGTGGTGAGAATGTATTTCATATCTTTGAAACTTAAGAACTTCACCCTGACTATACTGCACTATTACCCTCCATATTTAGCCGTGCATTTATTTTATCCATTAATTCCAACTAATAAAATAGGTAGGGAATGAATCATGATCTTTTGAGACTCATTATAATTCTTCATATTCCACCATCTCATTAAGTAATTTTTCAGAGCAATGTGCTTATGAACTTCTAAAAAAAGGCAACAAAGAAGCTCCAACTGTGAACTTTAAAGGGATTGTGTATTTTACTTAATTTGGTTTCTAATTTGGATGTGTATTTGTAAATCCATAATATAACTATACATTTTTGTACAGTTGTGTACTTTTGCATATTTGTGAAGTATTTAATGATTATTTGATTTTTTTAGGAATTCAGATGTCCCATCCAAAGATTGTTTGGATTTAGCAAGGTATAGCAAAAAGTATATTGCTGGTGTTGAATCATTCCTTGATTTTGCCTTCTCTTATGAAAATCCTCAAGGAGAGGAAATTCAGTGTCCATGTAAAAAATGTTGTAATATTCGTTAAACTCGAAGGAATGTAGTATATGATCATCTAATTTTCTATGGATTTGTTAAGGTTATACTAGATGGATCAATTATGATGAATAGGATATCATGTTGAATGATGGCGATGATATGGATTGCTCGCATGATGATATTGATGGGTTGTTGAATGATAAATTTAGAGAAGTTGCACAGGCTAAAGGAGTGTATGATGGTCCAAATGAAGATGCCAAAAATTCTATAACTTGGTTGAATAGGCAAACCAAGAATTATATCATGGTATTCGTGGATTCTCTATATTATCATTTACACTTCGTTTATATTTGTTGAGTGTTTGCATGGATGGAGCAATGAATCATTCACTTCTCTTATATAGTTATTAAAAGTGGCGATGCCCGAAAATTCCTCTCTCTTACAATAAAACCAAGTCTATGGTTAAGAATATTGGTCTTGATTATGAGAAAATTGATGCATGTCCCAATGATTGCATGTTCTTCAGGAATGATCATAAGGATGATGAATTTTGTCATACTTGTGGATCTTCACGATATGTCAAATCTCCTGAAGTTGATAGTGAGCTTGAGCCTTAAAAAAAATTGAGTTTGAGAAAAGACTTTGAGATACTTCCCATTAATTCCTAGACTGAAAATGTTACTTATTTTCTCTAAGACTGCAGATTTTTTGAGATGGCATGACGAGGAACGTACTAAACATGGAAAGTTAAGGCATCCTGCTAATGGTCTAGCATGGAAAGATTTTGATAGGTTGCATCCAAATTTCGCACTAGATTGTCTCAATGTGTGGCTTGGCTCATCAAGTGTTGGTTTCAATCTATTTCGAACAATGAGTATATTACATAGCATATGGAATGTTATGTTAATGGTGTATAATATGCCCCCTTGGATGTACACGAAATCTGAATATTCTATACTTTTTTTACTTAAACCTGGTCCGCGATTACTTGATAATACATTGACATTTATTTACAAACCCTTGATAAGGTTGGACTTAAAAATTGTTTGGATTCTTGGGGTTGAAACATTTGGATTCTTCAACGAAATCAAGCTTTTCAATGCGTGCAACCTCTTATGTTGACAATAAAGACCTTCGCCATCTATCTTAGTTACTTGTTGAGTAGAAAGAAGAAAAGTTTGCTTTTTTTTTTTGGGGGCAAGACAGCCCTTGTTTACTATGACACTAATTATAATATCTTGAAACATAGTCAGAAACTGTTTTCTGGATCACAGCGTTTTTCAAACTGTGGATCATCCATGGAGATTCTAACGAAAATCCTTCAAAGAAAAACTATTTTAGGCCTCCTCCCCCTTCCTAAAGGGTAACAAATGTTCTTAGTAGCTGCAAATTTGAAAAACTTGGTTTGGAATGAAGAGAAAAAGATCAAATGATGTCCCATGGAAGAAAAGGTTAATCTTTTTTAAATTACCCTATTGGCAGCACAACTTGTTATGCCACAACCTTGATGTAATACACATAAAGACGAGCATAGTTGATAGCATACTTAGAACTCTTTTGGATATTTCTGGCAAAACAAAGGATCATGCAAAGGCACTGTATGATTTGAAAGACATGGGAATCAGGAAGAACCTTCATCTAAAGGATACAGAAGACAGTAAAAGAACAAATTTTTCAAAAGCATGCTTCTCAATGACAAATGGAGAGAAATCAATTTTTTGTGGAGTTTTAAAGACAGCTAAGCTAGGTGTGAATATATCTTGGTGTATTCATATGGATGAAAGAAAAATGTCAAATTAAAAAACCCATGATGCTCATTTTATGTTACATTACTTTCTTCTAATACCAATTAAAAATATTCTTCCAGATCATGTGGCTATTCTTTTGATCCGTCTTAGTTCCTTCTTCCGTCATTTGTGTAAAAAAGAGATCAAATTAGAGGAACTGGATTGCTTAGAAGTTGAGATCATAGAAACAATAAATCAGTTGGAGCAAATTTTTCCTCCTTCATTTTTTATATAATGATCCATTTATCTATTCATTTTGCGAATGAAGTGAGATTAGGAGGTCCTATTCAAAATCGATGAATGTATTCCACTGAAATAGAAATGGGTACACTCAAATAATACATCCGCAATAGACGTTATCCAGAAGGTTGTATAACATAAACACAGGTGGGACTAGATTGTATGAATTTGTTCTCCAAATATGTGCATGGGGGTGTGCTTACCAAATTTAACAGAAGAGCCCGAAATAATGATGAATGTGAACCAACTGATGCAAAAATTATGGGTTTGTCTCCTAATAGAGGAGTTCCTTTAGGAGCAGACAAAAGTGATCCATTAACTTTGAGATGACAAGACATTAAGTCAGACATATGCATACTTATAGGGAAATTGTGACGATATTCAAGAATATATTAGGTACATTTATTTCAATATAGTATTATTTTTGTATAACTAATTTTTAACTTACTTTATATGTTATTTTAATAAAAAAAAATACATGTTTTGTACAGAGAGCATGATCAAGAGGATAATAAAACATACACGAAGATCTAATGAGTAATGATATAATCATTGTCAATAACTACTCTAATAGTTTTTGAAACTCGGGCTTGCAAAGGATGTACCTTATTTGATAACACAAGTGTCTAGATGACCAAATTCTTTTTTGCAAAGAAGATTTCTGTATCTCACATGAATATAGATTCCATGTTAGGCAGCATGATTTGAAGCGTAATCCAAAAAATAGTGGGTGTACACTAGTTTGCCATCAACTAAAGCTTTTGCAAGCTCAAGGATACAAATCCGATTTTACAGACCTGACATATTCTGGTAGATAGTTGATATTGTCGAGTTAGACTACTATGGTATTTAAAGGTGTCTCATTATGTGCGATGGTATGCTGTTGAAAATGATCCTTATGGACTTCCTTATGTCTATTTTAACAAGAGATGCTCCAAGAAGAGCATTATGCTTGGATCTCAAGACACAAAGGCTTCTATTGCCAAGATCCCTAGGATTAAGATAGACATTATGGTTGAGACTATTTCGGAGACTGTTTAACATGGTTGATAAGTTGAATCTAATCTAATCTCCCACAATGTTATGAATACGAGCCATCTGAAAATTTGATGGGACCATCTATACCAAAATATTATGGTGAGGTTCTCTTAACAAGAAGTAATTTACAAAAAAACAATTATTGATGTGACTTTGGAGGAATTCACTACTCAACAACTTGAAGTCGATGAAGAGTAGTTTGAAGATGAATCTGCTGATGTGTTTGAAGATGAGTCTGAAAATGACTATGAACATGAGTCTGAAGATGAGTCGGAACATGATTTTGAAGATGAATCGGAAGAAGAGTTTGAATATGACGCAACATGAGTTTCCTTATTTTTTTAATGACCATATAGTGATCACTTTCTGTTTTGTTATTTAATTTCTTTTTAAGAAACGTATTAAGATATATAATATGTGGA
Source organism: Solanum habrochaites (assembly GCA_027704765.1). NCBI lineage: Eukaryota > Viridiplantae > Streptophyta > Magnoliopsida > Solanales > Solanaceae > Solanum > Solanum habrochaites. Next base: position 22,688,611 of record JAKWJA010002494.1, read on the forward strand.
ATTGAAGGTTATATCACTACAATGGTTAAGTATTCTTTTGGCTCTTTTCATGCGTCCGATTGTTGGACAAGCTGTAATTCTAGTTTACTATTGTTTATTTGAATGTTTACTTCATATATATAAAATATTGTCATACATAGTTAAAGACTCTAGTCTCTTTTTTCCATCCTAGACTCAACATAATAAGAGTACATTAAGGACACATTGCTTACTACATATTCACAAGTATACAACTTATAAAACTTTACAGTAAGCATTAGTAGGAGATCCTTGAACTTAAGGATTCCTTTCCTTGAGCTTGGAAATTCACATTTTAAGATCCTCATCATCTAAAGACATCCTTTAAGCATCCATAACCTAAACGTTTTGTAAAAAGGTACAGAAGAATGGAGTTAGAACAAGTGTGCTCTAAGTATGACAACTATGCAAAAATATGCATTTAAAAGTGATAGTTTACTACTGCTAATGAACCCTACATATGGCCTTTTTGTGCATCTTTATAAACCTGATACAATAGCATTTTCACATCATTCACATATTTCCTATAACAATAGTACACGCCAAACCTCATATAAAATCACAATTAGAATTTAAGGAACATTGAGGCACTTTACATGAAGCTTTTTAACCTTTACCTTACAGTGGACTATTTTTCCTTTACAGTGAAGCATATTTTCTTTTACTCATCAACCTTCCAAGTAATCCTTTGGTTAAACTTGGTGCAATGTTACACCTTAGGTCCACAAATAAAGCATATATACAAACTACATAAGCCAGCACATACCATCATACAAACATAATACATCATAGACACATTTAAGTCAAGACTCTATTGACTTTACAGTAAGTTACCTCAATTTGCACATCTATTCACTTCACTTCATATAAATCATTATAAGACCTTACTCATGATCCCCAATCTAAATATACTAGTGAAATGTACATGTGAAACCGCATAACCTCACACATACTTACTAAACCTTTCATGAGACCACAAGGCTTAACCTTCTATTTCACCCACCAACAAGTAAGTAGAGACAACTTCATTCATGTCAACATCCTTAATCAGATAGTCATTAAGTCCAACATAGTGCATATTATCTAATCATGTAGACACAAACACAATTTCATGCAAGAGAACCATAATCATAGACACATCTACTATAACACCTTCCTAGAACTTTCCTTAAGAGTCACTTGTCCAATTCATAGGTGAAGTCCCATACTTCCACCTTAACTAAGTAACTATCCTTAGGTTATCCTAGTTAGAGTCCTTACTTTACTTCCATTATCCATTTTACATTAGGGAAATTATAGACTTAACCAACACTAAGACCATGTTGCTAACTGGAATTGGTGTTGTAAGCCTAACCAATGGAAGGTGTTCTCACCTTGCCAAGGGTAGAACACTAACACAATATGCAGCATACTAATTGAATTCACTTGCTAGATCCAATTGGCATGGAAGCATAGTTTTTGGAATCAAATATATATGCATAACCCCTTTACATGACATTGGCAATTGGAGCCTCATCTCTAGAAAACATGGGCGAACGCATACTCAAATGGAAGCCCCACCTACGTGGGAACATAGGTGTCATATTCCTCTAAGGGATAAACCTATGGGGCCACAATGATGATCTTCTCACTTCAATCCTACACTCTTACTAGAAACCATGGTGCTCGTCCCATGGAAAGCCAAGCGTCTCATTACCTAAGTTCACCATCGGTGCCTAAGATAAATTCCCTTTCTAATTAATAGTCTTTGATTACTTTACTTTACTTACTTCATACAAGATAGGCTTAGATATGATTCTTGATGTCTAACATACTCAGAACCTATATACGTTTTAGGGTACCCATGATAAACCTTTCAAGGCCACCTCTATTGACTATATCTTCTACATGTGTGGTTTGTACTCCTTGTATGTGAGAAACCTTTCACATAACATAAAAAGTGCACACACGTTCAGATAGCAATCATCATCTATAGGTGTAACTAGATAAACAATCCTTTCATCTATAAACACTTTAAGAAAGTTCTATGTCACACAGTTATATTTTATCGTATCATACCTTAACATCATAGCTATAACCATATTCATGACAGTCTTCTATTCATTTATATTCATAGAAACCCAACCGAGGAAATATCCTACCCCCAAAAGGGGGCCCCAAACACCTGTGCACTGCATAGACAGGCCCACACTTGCCCATCTGTACAAACACCCTTCAAGTCATCCTAGTTAATGGAATACATAACATACTTCACAAACATTTACCTTACATGCATTATAGTAGACATTTTAGTGAATATGAGATCAACCTTTCATTAGACACTTTGAACCTTTAATGCATTGTAAGCATACATAATGTGTGAGTGTGTGTCTACATTGGTCAACATGATCACATAATGGCTTTCAACAACACATTGAGGCAGGTATCCTCTTAACATCAAATTACACTTTCAAGCATAGACCACACAACCCACAGTAGCATAGGAGACAAGCCAAATTCATACTACACTTAACCAATCCTAACATTAGATATTCACACCTTCACATAGGGGTACATGGGTAGGGGTAATCAATCCTTAACACTTCATTAATGGCATCACCTACACATGATCTTAACATAGATATATACATGCTTATACAATAGAAATACAACCTAGATCACAACTATAATAGGAAGGTAGGAATAAGCTTCACATAGTGTGATCATCATAACCGCACACTCATATATTCATCAATTTTCCTTCACTTCCATAGTCAACATACATATAACGACAATAATGTAAATACTTCCACCATAACTGCACCATGCCACACAATCCCATACAAGGCTTGATGAACAATACTATAAAAAAGTAGAGAAGTAGAAGAGTAGAGCAATTCTTACCAATCTTGACGATTACTACTGCTTCATCAAGAAATCAAGTATAGTTCAGTAGCTAAAGTACAATAATCATAAAAGGAATCATGTACAAATCGCTACAAGATCATACTACAATCTAATATAATACATCACATATATAAGTAGAGAATTATTGATCATCAATAAAATTCCGTAGACTTGTTCATCAATAATATTTTATCAATAACATACTTTTAGGGAAGTATCTAAATATACACAACATAACGAAATCATGCTTATATCCCTACAAGATCAAGATACCAGCATATGCATTAAACTATCAATTCAATAGAGAGAAGAGAAAATAGGCAATGCTACTGATTCCTAAAGGCCCTTGATCTAAATAAAATATGTTACAAAATCTACTGGTTAGAAGTATCTAAATATATCATTACTCAAAAGGATCATTCCCCCCCCCCCTTTTTTTTCCTCTACCTAAAATCGTATCACCTCACTATATTAGTATTATCAATACTAGAAGAAACTAGATCAATTCGTGTCAATCCTTCTTTACTTTTTATAACGAGATTCCTACCCATAATTAAATCATGATATTAACCTAAAGAAGTAGATACAAGCAACTTAACATAATAAAAAATCTTACAACAATCACCATGAAGCCAAACTTACAGTGAACACATAGAACATAAACTACTTTTGTTCAAATCTTCATACATTGATCCACATTGATCATTCATTAATATTTAATCATAAATATACATTCTATACAGTATACATAAGATTATTAAAATAATTGATTCACTAATGTATAAGCATAAGATGAAGATCATAAACCCATACACATGCTAAAATCGAGTTTGTGAAAGAGCATGGGTTCATCATGCAATCGGATTGAAAATCACATCCAAATCAGTAGAGAATCATCAATACATTCATATTATACTTTTGAAATCAATTTAAGAACGAACCCATGGTTATATTGAAGAAGAAGAGATTTGATCTAGAAACTTCTTTGAAAACTTTGTGATTAACTATCCAAGTGAAAGGTTACTTATAGATGAAGGTTAAGTATAAATATATTTCATGAATAATCCAATAAAAGTTTGTGAAGAATCCACGGAAATTCCATCTACAGGCTGCCCTTGAGCTTCACCTTCAATGGAGGTTTCTAGAGAGGATATTTTGGGAGAGGGACGTTTGATCTAGATTTGGAGGATTGAGTATGGGCAATTCACGTTTTATACCATCTATATATACTTAAAAATAGGTAAATAGACCTCCTAGTGTCAGGTTAGCACGTTGTGTGAATTTCCCATTCACCCCATACTAAGGCAGTGTGCATGACATTAATTGTAGGGATGCATCGACAGACACAAACGATGTGATGTGGGCCATCGATGAACCGTCCTGTGCCTCCGTCATTTGTGTTAGAGGATTTTATGTGGCCAAGACTTCTCCATTCAATTTTACTTTGATGCATCCCCATCGACCGGGCTCCATTCCACCAACGGGACGTCCTCTGAGCTCGTTGATTGACACTACGAAGGCAGTTTCTCGACAGCCTTTAGGTCCTTCTTCTAGGCCCTTTTGTGGGGCCCTTGGGAAGTTGTACCGGATGTTTCTGACATAAATACAAACCTTAACAAGTAAAGGAACTTACAAATCAGTTTCACCCAAAAAATTACACGCAACACGTCCATACATTCTAGGCCCCATCAAGACACACATGAACGTCTCAAGGGCTAACTTTCAAATGTCTTGGACGTTTGACCTCTATACTTCATGAAAATACATACACTGCTTATAAACATCATTATAACTCATTTTAAGATTTTATATGCTCATGACACATTCAAAAACACATAAAAGCATATGAGGCCCTTTTGGCGACTAGTCGTCGAACTTCTTGGTCCTCTCTTGACGCTTGACTTCCAAATCACCTCAAACTTTACATACTCCCTCAATACCATATTATAAACCATTTTAGCACCTTAGACTCTTATTATGAACATTTTATTCTCTAGACACCCTAACTCATTTTGGGGGTCTTACAGTACAAGACTGTTAGTCATTTTTGAAGATTTATATCTTTCAAATGTTAAGTCAATAAGAAAATATATTTTTCAATACAATTATTTCCAATAGAGTTATGTGTGGAATAATATTTCCTCACATACCAAAGGGATAACAAAAAAAAATGAGAAATTTAACCAATGAACAAACGTTGTGATAAAATTAAAAATTGTAGTAGTACAAAAATTAATTATAAACAATCAAATTAAACCAGAAGAAATGAATTTTTTTAACGTAATAGATCCAGAGAAATAATGAATCTTTTACTTAACATTTATTTTAAAATGTATATATTATATGTCTTTTTGATATTTCTTTAATGTTAAATGATCTTGGGCATATTTATATGCCCAATTACAATAAATTACCCATATTTAACGTTTGGTTATGACATTATCTAACTTAATTAGCTTGTTTTTGCTCAAGATTGCAATGATTTCACATTAATATACATGATTTGTGATTTTTCGTGTTACTAACGGAAATGATTGAGTGTTGGAAGGAAAAGAAGTTGAAGGTGACAAAATGTAGCTTGACGAGACACTAGCGCGGTGCGTCAGACACCTTGGCGTATCAAGGGCACGACATGCCAGGTGGGCATACTGGCAGCGCGACGCGCTAGCCTGTAAGGTGGAATTTGGAAAGAAAGTTTATTTTAAAATGACTTGTAATTGAAGTTGGATTTGACTTTATTTTCTTATTTACTATAAATAGAACCTTAGGATGTCATTTTAGGAGTTCAACTTTTTTTGTTAGTGCTTAAGAGCAAGAATCCAAGATTGTATTAGCTTTTAATCTTATAACTCTTTTATTTTTTGAGCAATCGTATGAAAAATTGTCTTTTGAGGTTTTGGAATATTATGAGTAGTGAATCGTTCTAGTTCTTGGGTTGCATCTAGGAATAAAATGTTGAATATTATTTGACTTTTGGACTACTTCTTGGTTGACAACACAAGTTACTTCTACATTCTTATTTTAGTATTTTGCGCTTCATGACCATGAGATAAATCTATAGCCTAATCTTAAAAGCGAGAGAGGAGAGGTTAGATAGAACAAAGAATATAGAGTCTCAATCTACCAATTAGATTGAGCTGTTTTTTATTTAGGAGTGACGCCTAGACAACAAACAACCTGCTTGGCTACAAAATAGGATAAAATATAAATACTCGCCAATTATCTTACTTATCCCAACTCAACGATGTATTTAGGTATATTATTGGAGTTCGCGACGAGAGATGTGTAACCCAACTCATTTAATTTACATTATAAACCAATAACTTGATAACCAAAATCAGTTCTAAACCAATAATAAGATACATGAGATTCGACGTAAGTTGAAGCCTTGGAATTTGTCTTTTTCTTGCTTGAAAAATCATCTTTAAGTCCTTCAAATCTTTCTTACTTTTATTCAGTGTTAAGATAGGATAGTGAACAATCAATCATCAATTCTTTGAATAGTAACTTTTACTTTTAGTTGTTATTAAGTTTGAATATAAGGTTATCATAAATCACTTGGGAACGATAACTCGTTTTAAAAAAGAATCTATATTACATACGCGACCATGTATACTTGCGTGCATATTAAGGATCAACAAGTTTTTCGTGCCGCTGCCGGAGACTTGAACAAAAATTTATTTATGTTCAATTCTCTTAAGTCTACAGTTCGAATATTTGGGTATTAAATACTTGATCTTAGTTTTATTTATTCAAGGCATTTGACTTTCAAGTCTGGCTCAGTATGACCCCCAAAATGATTTAGGGTGTCTAGCTACTAACTTGTTTTTATTATGGTTATAAGGTCTTAAAATTACTTATAATAGGGTATTGAGGATGTTTATAAAGTTTGAGGTGATTCGAAAGTTAAACTTTAAGGGATGACCAAGACGTTGGACGAGTAGTCACCTATGTGTCTCATGTATCTATGCATGTTTATATATTGTATTTTATGAGATTATGAAGTATTAATAAGAGTAATAATGATGTTTATATAGAGTATATGGATTTTTATTAAGTTTGGAGGTAAAACGTCCATGAACGTCCAAGACGTTCGAAAGTTAGCCTTAAGATGCTCAAGTGCATCTAGATGGGGCCTAGCCTATTTGGACGTTTTACGTGTATTTGTTTTTGTTAAACTCATTTGGACGGTATAAAACTTGTTAAGGTTCATAAATACGTTATAAATGTCCGAGTACGACTTGTAAAGGGCTCCGCAAAAGGGCCCACAAGAAAGACAACAACACTATCGAGACACTGCCTTGGCATTATCAATCGACGAGCCAAATGACTCCCAGTTGGTTGACTAATGGACCATTTTTGGGTTATAGTCGATGGAAAATTAGATTGGGGAAGGATAAACCAAATACCTTGACAAGGACCAATTAACAAAATCTATAGATGGCCCGTTGATTGACCTATTGTCAATGATTATCCAATCGATGGTGGCCTGCAACTGGTGCCTTGTGTAATGTTATATTAAGGGGTGAATGGGAAGTTCACCACAAGTACTAACCTGAATATAATTGGCTTATTTAACTATTTTTGGGTGTATATAAGTAATCTAAAATTTGAACAACCCATTTCCAATCACATTCACTCAAATTGAACCTTCCCTCCAAAACCAATTCTCTCTAGAAACCTCCATTGTTGTTGAAACTCAAGAAAAACGTGTAGATTGTATTCTGATGAGTTCTTAACCAAGTTATAGAGGTTTTCATGTCTATAAAGGTATTTTTATGCTTCATCTCTAAGTAATTTTTCACTTGGAGAGTTCTTCTCAATGTTTTCAAAGACAGTTTCATGATAAAAATTCTTCTTCTTCAATCTAGCCATGTTTCTTCATCAAAATTTTTAATGGATAAATCATGATAATTTTCTGTAATGTATTGTTTTTAACGTGATTTTAATCAATTTAATATGAAAGCAATGTTCCTTTCCCTTCCCCTAAATCAATTTAGTCCTTGCATGGACTTTGGATCATGGGTTGTTATGTTCGAATTGCGGATTCTCTACGTTAAATTGTCATATCTATGTTATTTACAGAAGTGGATGATTGATGTTGACGTATGCACGCTGAGCGGGTTAAAGGATCAACATATATCATATTCTAAAGCATTTCTAATTCATAGGGGGGGGGGAAAAAAAAAACGAAGAGGGGAGAAGAAGGAGCCGTTTATGCAATCACTGTAATGTGTAACTTTTAATGATTTAATGTTGAAATCGATTAGGTGAAGATGATTATAGATATTGTTTTATGTTGACATTATATTTGAATTGGGATTATAAATCCTTTATGAACAAATTAAACAAGACTTGCATGAATTGATCTAGTTTCTTCTAGGCTATAAAGTAGTAACTCGGATCTTGATGTTGGGATGGTTCCTATATGACTCGATTATGGTTGATTGTACTTAGATACATCCTATAATTATAATGTGATGATAATTAGGTATAATTGATCCAATATGAATATATAACCATGGAATTGGTAAATATTGATTTGGACTCTTCTAGCCTACAAAGTGAATATTGTAATGTATATAACATGATCTAAATGTTAGGGAAGATAAAGAATGATTTTTTTTTGAATAATGGTCTATGTAGGTTCTGTACTATATATGAATTGTTAATAAACAAGGTTAATTGATCAATGATGATCAAAAGGTCAGAAATTGGTAAGAATGCTTATTTCCTCTACTTTTCTATATTAATGTAGTTGATGATGCTTTTTATGGCATTGTGTGGTATAGTCCACTTATGGAGGCGGTGTTTAATTTATTTTCAATCTATATATGTGTTAATTATGTCCTTGAAGGCAAATTTATTAATATATGAATATGTGGTTATGATGATCACACTATGTGAAGCTTATGCCTACTTTCCTATTGTAATTGTGATTTAGATTGTATGGCTATCATGTGTATATCTATGTTAATGTAAAGTATAGGTGCTGCCATTGATGAGTTAAAATGTTTACTAATTCCTTAATTATGTACCCCTATGTGAATGTATGAATAGTAAAAGTAAGGAGTCTTAAGTGTAATATAAAGTTGACTTGTCTCCTATGCTAAATGGTGTTGTGTGGTCTATGATTTGTTGTGTATTATGATATTAAGAGGGTGTCTACCTTAAGATGTTATTGATAGCCATTACGTTATCATGTTGACCAATGTATACACACCCACACATTATGCATGCTTACAAATAGTATAGGTCATCGTGTCTAAATGAAAGGTAGTTCTCATATTCACTAGTGTTTACTACTAAGCATGATAATATGATGAGTATGAAAGTACTATATGTCGTTCCTTAGCTAGGATGACTTGATAGGTTTACTAGTATGGGCAAGGGTAAGGTACCTTGCTTATAGATTGAACATGTGTACCTTGATAGGATAGTTTCTAGTTTTGATTTTTATACGTATGAATATGAATATATGAACATGTGTAACCTTTATGTGTTATGTGAAAGGTTTTCTCACATATATGTATACACACACACATTAAGATGAGCTAGCATACAAGGAGCCTGGCAAGTGTGCTCAAGTGTATCCTAACTAGATAGTGCAATCCTATGCTATTTCCATTGAAGGAGGATCTTGTTAGCTGATTAGGTTGATGATCTTTCAACTATGACCTATGAGCTAAGCATGTGAGGGGATGAATCTCCTAAGCCTATATTTTATAAAAGTAATGTATTAATGGATTTTCAATAAAGGCAACTTATACTAGCACTAAGTGAACTTGAATATGAGTATGTGTATCTTCCCAATGTTGGAAGGTAGGTCACTATAAACCTCATGGGGTGAATAGCCTCCTCCCACATGACCCAACAGGGTGTTAGAGTGATGTATCCATAAGTGAATATGCATAATACCCCATATTGGTATAGAAGAGGTTTTCACATGGACCTGCAAGTTCCATAAACTACGCTTGCCACATAGTATCCAGTAAGTGATATCACCTAATATTCTAGTATGATACTCCTCAATGTAATTATTGGCAAGTACGATGGCCCTCGTTTTTGGTGTGAGAAGGACAATAACCAAATTCCAATATAGCAACCCGTGGTCATCGTGGTCGGTTAAGGCTATAGTTTCCCTAAAGTAAAATGGACAATGTAATTAAATGATAAGGAATCCTAATAGGAGACTTAGAGAGGTTTATAGGATTGTTGAAGTAATGAACCCATATAGACATTGCACAAAGAAGTAGCTCCTTAGGAATTCCTAGGAAGGTGACCTAATGTGTATGTTTATGAGTATGTCTTTATGCATGGCATGGTAGTATTTGTTTATTTGTCATGAAGATGTCAATGGTATGGGTCTATATAATATAGTAATATTCTTATATGCATTATGTGGGTCTTAATGATTATATGATGAAGATTGCTGATACAAATGCAGTTGTCCTTATGTGTTATGTTGGTGTATGAAGTGTTAAGGTTTGTGGTCTCATGAAGGGTTTACGATGAATGTATGGGTTTATGGGGCTCGATATGCTGATTTCACTAGTAGACTAAGACTTTTTCATGAACAGGGTATAATAATGTTGTATATGAAGTGGAATTATTATATGTTTAAGTTGACATAACGTACTGTGATCTTCCTAAGAATTTTGACTTAAACATGTCTATCATGTAATATGCTTATATAATGATATGTGTTGGCTTATGTAGGTTGAATGTATGCTTTCTTTGTGACCTTAAGGTGAAGCATTGCACCAAGTATCACTAGAGGGTTATTGGGAGGTTACTGAATAAAAGAGAAGATAGTTCACTGTTAAGGGAAATTAACTCACTGCAATGTGACCTGAAAATGTCATAAATTCTTTATGTGATATTATGTCATGTTTGTTATTTGAATATGTTTATATGAAGTATGTGAATGATATAAATGCAATTGTATAAAGATTTTATGAAGACGTACTCAAAAAGGCATGAAGTATGATTTCAAAAAAATATCCCTTTAAAATGCATATTTTTTCATGGTTGCCATACTTAGTGATTCTTGATCTCGCAATCCCTTTCTTTATAATCTTTACACCAAGTTTAGTTATGGCTTAGAAGGATGCTATGATTGAGGAGTTTGATTGATGATTCCCAAGCTCAGAAGGAGTCCTTAATTTCCAAGATTCCCTACTCGTGTGCTTACTTGTAAAGTTTATTAATTGTAAATAATCTTATTTATAAGGGGGCCGGATCATTAATGTATTCTAATGTTTTTTTCTATGATGGCAAAGAAACTAATAGTCCTAAGTAATGTAATATGAGTATATATAATATATACTATATAGTGAATCGAATATGTTCTAGCTATGATATGCTAGAAAGGGTTAAAATTTTCTACTAAATTTACAATGATAATGTGATGAATGATAAGTATGGTCTTGTATAAGACCTCCAAGAGTCAAGTACCCCATGTTACTTTTAGGGGGTGCTCCCCGAATGTGACACGCTCAGAAGGGATATCTTGTTGAGTCGTACGACGAAATTGAATGAACTCTACGTCTGCTAAAATAGATGAATCGAGGAGAATTAGCATTAGGAAATCCGGGAAATCATTGTGATGATTAGAAAGAAAGCTCGGATGATGTAAATAATCCAAGATTTCCGAAACATATTGAGAATGTTGAGACAACCAAGAAATACCCCCTTGTGTACCTATCCTTCCTGCACGACTAGTATGAGATGTGGCAGTCCCACTAAAAACTAATTTGGCATCAAGTAATAGGAAACCTCCACAAGAGGGAAGGTTTGAATTAAAAATAAATATGTTGTACATTCTCCACACAAATTGGAAATTCTCTAGTCTCCCTCATGAAGATCCTCAACTTCACAATATGAACTCCATAGAGGTCACTGATACCAACATTCCACTAGGGGTCTCACCGGACTATGTGAGATTGACATTATTCCCATATTATTTGTTAGGAGTTTCAAGACGATGGTTGATAACGCTCAAACTTACTTCTCAAATAAGAAGTAAAGCGGTCGTTTCAAGTAAAGAACCCAACTAATGAGGTTGGGAACGTTCCCACGATGAAAATAGTTCAAAATTAACTTCAATCTATTATTACTATTATTTAGTCAATTGTTTACTTAAAAAACAAAGACAATAAAGGTTTATTTACTTCTAAATGCATGAAAATTACTAGTCTAACATAAAAGTATGACACTCAACAGATTCAAATATGGAGTTTAATCAATTAAATCAAGTACTAGGGTTTCCATATTTCCACATGTTCCCTAACTTTATAATGCTAACTATAACAATTATTTCCTATATCTTCATGCAAAGTTATAAAAGTTATGTTGTCTAAATCCTTGGTCCGACATCCTCTAAAATTTCAAAACTCCGCAACCTTGGTTCGCTCGATGTGTGTTGCGTATACTAACCCTTACCTTACTTATATTAAGCATTGTATTCGATTTTTTAAACTCAGTTAATTACCAGTACCCAATCAATACTAGCCTATTAGATAGTATATACTAAATCTATGTTGATAATCTTTTTCCTATTTTCTACCTCCTTGGTCCGGCAAGTAGCATTAAGGCGAGTTCTAACGTTGGCCTCCGTTAACAGACTTCTAGCGAAAGAATTATCAATAAATCCAAGACCCTATTCTAGAATTGTTATTGTTAGTTAGATTTATTTTATATTCGCCCATGGTTTCCCACAACCCTAGTTATGGAGTTTAGTTACCCATAGTCATAATCACAATATTCATATATATGATATAAAAATTTCTGCACTTACTTCAATCAAAAAGAATAAAATCCAGAAATTTGCTTGATTAATCGACAAAATCAACAACAATCAACTCCAGAGAAAAGTGTAATAAACCAAAGTGTAATAATCAAAATAATCTCCTCACAAAGAATCTAACATAAAAGTGTCTAATAACCAGGATTCTAACCCCCAAAACGATCTTTTTCGAACTATATATAAAAAAAATAAAAACTACAACACCCAAAGAAGGATCTAAGTGGCTGAAACCTGTCAATAATGCGATTGGGTACGGACTCACGACGGGTCATCGTGGGGTCACGACGGTGCTGTCATGGACTTCCGCTGTCCCTGCTCTCTCTGCATTTACCTCGACATAGGTATACGGATCTCAAAAGCACACGGTCCGTCGATGCTCTCCGTTCCATAACACTTAAAATCTGGCGTTTGGGTACTGGGGCTACGTCTCTGATCTTCCACGACGAACCAACATGACGACCGTCATGTGCTACCTGACTATCCCTTCACGCACTTATAACCCAAACACTGGTTAGACTTTCCCCATGCCATCCTTCACAGCAACTTCACTACGAATGCCACCTACAATCGTCATAGGCACGACATACATCACACGCTCCGTAGCTGTATTTCTTTTCACTGCATTTCTTGCTCAAAAACATCCATGTTTTCATCTTTAGCAGATTTCCTCCCGCAAATAAGAGAAAACTACATAAAAAAATTTTTTTTTTTTTTTAAAAAATACAAAAGTCTTTTGGACAGACACAACTTAATGAAAAGCATTAACATATCTGGAATCACGGTATATCAACACACCCTCAACTTAATTCCGTTGTTGGTTCCTCAAGCGACGCACTGTGACTCCTATAAACTCTTTTGTCAATATTATCCATGTTATAATTTATCTTTCGCACATTTGGGCTATCATCAGATAATTTGCTCAGCAATTTATGCATGTGGTCATTTTTCTATTAGGGTTGATTAATTGGGAATCATACCCTGACATAGACTCACACCACTAACATCTATCCTTTTCAATTTCTCAACCGAGGTGCTAAATTTCCGGTGTTGCAACTAGTGTCCTCTCTGCAAAACAACTTCCAATTTTTGCACGATGATTTGAATTTTGATATAAGTAATTATTACCTTTCAACCTCACTCTCAGAAAAAGCACCACTCATTCATACTATTCATAAGCTTGCCCTTATTTTTACATCTTTCATTCGCTAAAAACTCTTAGATCACGATAGACTTTTCTTAGCTTTGTAACATAGACTCAGGGTCTGTTAGAGTATATTTAGGTAGAAAAAACACTTTCAAGTGAATTTTGCCTTCCTCCTTGACATGATCGGCTAAATATTACAAAACCACTTTGTATTATTTTTATTTCTCCCAATTTCCTCATATTCTTTCACTTACTATGTTCCCTTTTTTTCTTCTTGGTGTAAGTGACTCTCTATTTTCATGATCTTATTTTATTGTCTTTTAATGTGTTTATTTTTAATTCCGTTTTTTTCTTTTACCTATTTCTTAGTCACTTCCTTTGATTCTTTCAACCCAACTTATACCAGACATTCCTCATAATAGCCCCCTTAACTCCCTGGCTTCGGCGGAGTCAAGTCACACAATACCCAAAGTTTGTGCCAGGGCCGATAAAAAGGTTGTTTGTCCTGGCATTAAAGCCACCCTCAACCTTATTCTTTTGGCATAAGCTGAGGTGCACTATCCCAGGAGGGAAACAACAGGGTAACACATTATTCCCAAAAACATCAATTGGGTAAAAAGAAAGGTCTATTTTTAAAGCTAATCATTTGGATCAAAGAAGGATTAATTTCAGTGTTTTTTGTTTATTTAGGCTAAAATGGGCCTATTTTGAACAAGGCCATGATCCTTTTCCATAATTTGTCGATTACAAGTCTTACTTTATGCAGGGACTAACCAGGATGTTCTTAGTCTCAGTACCAAATAGTGGACTATTCAAATATTCCTCAACTCCGCTGACATCCTCATTATTTTCCAGATTCTCCGGGGACACCTTTCAATTTTAGACTTCTGGTTTCATGCGTGGTGTACCTCATGTGATGATTAGAGCCACCCATTTATCCATTACTATGTCTAGTCTGCTCATTGCATTCATCATGATATCATTTTAGCCATCATGCTTCGAGTTTAACTCTGTACACAATAGACCATGCCGGGTTCGAACAGTAAAAAATAACAGTTCTTAGGGAAAAGAGAACACAGGCAAAGAAAAAAACCCAAAAAGAGGATTGTAGTGAAGCAATACCTGGGGGCCAAAGGCCGATATCAGCATGCTGGTGGGTATGTTCCCCAAAACCCACTACCTCTTCTGTTATCTGGAACACCCTCATAGTGCCTCACAGAACACCACTAGCAGGCATGCTCCAACTATATCCCCACATTCTTGAGTGAGCTGAGCCCCAGAACTGCTCTAAGCACTCATCCAACGCGCCTCCTCATCAGCAAGTGAGGCTCTCCTCGCATCCTTCATCTCAAGGCGCTTCTTCTTCTGTGCTTTAGCCTCATCCTCCTCATGACCCCTATGCCTCTTGGTACGCTCTCGAGGGGGAGGTGGTGGAATCTAAGAAGTGGCGAATAAGGCCACCATCACTGTGTCCTAAGCAGGCTCTGCAGAAGAGGTCTCAGACTTAGGCACCCTAGCCTCTAGGATCATATCAATGTCTGCTCGAAGACTCTCGACAACCGCCTGAAGGGTCAACACATCCATCTGAGGGGATGGCCAGGGTAACACCCGCAACTCAAAAGCGTCCAAGCGCTAATGAACCTCTATGATCTTTCACTCTGTGTGCTGGACAATTCTCCACTCTAAGCGCTCTTCTGCCTCAGCAATAGACCTCCGCATCAAAGGCTGGATGTGATGTAGAAGTGTAGCCATCTGTGCCTTTAGTTTCTAGATCCTGGTAAGCTGTTCCAGAGCGGGGAAAGGGTTTGAGCGAGAGGAGATCAGGGAAAGGCTACTACCGGGATAGACTAGAACGGCGTAGTGTCAGTGGTTTCAGAAGCAACCTATGTAGCCGTGCGAGCATGTGTTACCGTATAAGCCAGATTGTCACCAAGTGGAGGCAACTCTAGATGGGGCCCTCTTCGTGGAGCCAACTCATTAGCCTTATCCCTGATAAGTCCGATATCAGCAGTGCCTAGCGGGGTGTTGAGATGATTATGTGCTAGATGGGCACACTTACGGACCTGCATAAAGAAAATATCATGCACAACAAAGGGTAAGTAGTTGTGACCTTAACATCCCTCTCGTGCATGACCGCCTATAGAATCCAAGAAATGTCCACCTCAAACTTGGATATCATCGCCACCATCAGAACTGCACGATCCCACGTGACTATATTATCAACGGCTGTGGGGGAAAGACAGTGGCAGAAAATCAACCATAATAACTTCGCCGTGAAGGTCAGGTTATCCTTTGATGGATCCCTTTGGCTCGGTTATACAGTTTGCACCCCCCCAATCAACAGACAAGTGCAGGGATATCCACCTCTTGGTGGTCTCTCTCAGCGATGGCTAACGCAAGAATTGGCCATCTATGACAATTTGCCACTGGTAGTCAAACTCGGCTGTGAGAGGGGTCCGATTGGCATCAACATCATCACCGTATAGATACAGGGCAGGGAGATATCAACCTGAATGCCACGAACTCGGACATGCTCCAGTGGAGCCTGTTTGGTGGGGGCAGCCTGTCTATCAATCTGTGATCTGAGAGTAGCCACGTAGGAGGCGTAGAATTCTCGGACCAACTCTTCACAATAACGGCCCAACGAACATGCTGTCCAGTCCAATTGGTGTTAGGTGAAGAGATTGTGGATCTCTGGCATAGTCGGGAGACTTCCCGTAAGGACCCGCCTCTCTAATGTAAGGGTCCGTGTCATGACTCCTTTATCATTGAAAAACTTTGCATCTGAATACACTTGATACTGCCCATAGACACACCACCGATTGGACTGGTCGGTAATAGACATGAGAGCACGAGTCGGTGAGACGGGTGTCGATTTAGAATTGTCAGCCTCATCAGACGAGGTGGATTATGCAGTTGTGGCGGGTGTAGGGACTTCAGTAGATCTGAAGGCCTCCACCGACCACGAAACTCCTAAGAAGGCAGACGCTCCATCTTCATGAGTAGCTGACCTAGAAGGTGTGCCGTTCAATGTGCACTCCTCATCAGACTAGGAGAGAGTGACTACGCCGGACACCACCTTTTTGGGTGTGGCTTTGATAAAACGTGCATCTCGGGATGGGGTGGAAGTCTCTGAGGGAACATACTCAGGGTCACGCTTATCATCAGTCCCACTGACCTGGCGGGCAGACGGGGTGACAAACTTTGATCGCCCACGTGCATAGACTCGATCTTGTGTTGGTGACATTAGAGACAGTACCTGTAAGGAATCAATATTAGTACTAGAAAGAAGAAAATAAGACAAGAATAATGATACAAAATAAATAAAAGATTTAAGATGTAATGACATTTCTATAGTAACGGTGAAACACGACGGCCGAGGTGATGGCTCGTCGTGAGTACGACGGATCGTCATGGGGTCCGTCATGTCTTACTTAAACTACGTTTATGTAGAGACCCCGAAATGAAAGTCTCTGATAATTACGATGGATAAGTAGGACGAACCATCATGATGATGACGGTCCATCTCGATGTCCGTTTAGGGACACTTAGAAAAAGTATGGGGATCCTTAAGAGAGGGGTCTCTTACCGTCATGACGGTTTATGCAGGACGGACCGTCGAGGGTATGACGGTCCGGCGTAGGTGTCCGTCAGAGGACACTTGGAAAAAGTATGGAGACCCTCAATTTACCTTGAGACAACATGAAGGACATGGTTAGTATAATTATTTTGTTCGAAGACTTTGTTTATTTGTTTTATAGTAACAAAGTCCTTTTCTTTGTGTATTGAAGGTTTTTTGAAGCGTGCTGCTTTCAGGACATCTTTCACGTAGGGAATGTATATGCCTTCAAGAGGTGGAGTAACACTCTCAACAACCTTGTCTTTGGTGTGCCATTTATTAATTAAAACCTCAAGCGATAAATTGCATTCACCGATTTGAGTCGTAGCTTCAAACCATTTGAAGAATTCAATTTTCGTTTTTAATAAAAGAGACAAAGAACTTACAAAATAAAAGCTTTATTCCTTAATATATTGCATAATGTTTACATAGAAAGAGAGCATTCAAGAAAATTTTGTGTCTGTGAATTTTCTGATGCTTTGAAACATTTATTACACTGCCTTATATAGGCAAAATAAGATAAGGAAAGAGATAAGGAAAATCGCAGACCTTGATTTTAATTGGCTCTCCTTTCTCCTCCACTACTTTTGCTTTTGAAAAAGCAAGATAACTCTTTTATTTTGCTCCACTTCTTTTGCTTTTGAAAAGTATGGTGGCAGTCTGTTTTGTCTTTAACTTTAATAAAGTTTTTTCGCCTTTGGTTATTGTTAGAGATAAGATCCTAATCAGATGTTGATTGGATTTCCTTGGATTTTTGAGATGAATTTCATTCCTTCATTTTTATCATATTAACAAAGATTCTGTCTCTTTGAGACTCCTTTGCTTCTTTCTTAATAATTATGATCCTTTGTATCTCAATTAGAAAGACTAATTATACAAATTTTTAAGACCTCAACTAGAATATTAATCAAATGTTTTAGTCTGACTTTGCTAAGCCTTTTTGATTTAGCATGTCACCATTATCATCCACTTTGAAGAGATGTTCCTCAGACGTTGATTATCGCAACTCCATCTGCATTGTTCATCCAATTCAGACAGAGCCTTTTAAGTCTCTTCTTAACACTACTCTTTAGGGTGATGCCTTTGAAACTGTATTCTTGTTTAAGACGTAGGTGTCTACTTTTAGCCGGAGACCAAGCCTTTGACTCGCTCGCACTGCTTTGGAAAGAAATTATAATCCGGTCAAAATCTGCAATAACAAACAAACGTCCAACTTATGATGTAGCTAAACGTTTTTCTAATAAAAACTTACAGAGCTTTATTTTTCACTGTAGTCGTTGCTATGCCTTCGTCATGATTTGAAATTGGAGGATATTTTTTTAAACCAAATTTTCGAGGCATGACTTGTTATTTCCCCCAAAGCGCTCCACCATTCGTCGAACCAACCTTGGGGTAGTAGAAGCTGCAACTTCCTGGACCAATATTTTACAAACCCAATGTGGGTTGTTGGGCTAACTACAAGACTTTTTACTAGGGCATTCCTTGTAGCAGACAAATTGTATGTTTGAGATTTAATCTCTTAGAGAGATTGGGGGGATGGGGAGTCTGTTCATATGGCCTCCTGGCCAGTTTTGTAAGGAAGATACAATCTTTTTTGATAGTGAACTTGGTAGTACGCAATACTACATTTGGTCCAGATTTGGTCTTCCTACTCTGTTCGCTTCCTCCGACGGATCCTGTACTACAGATGAATTAAGAAATATCTTATGGTTTTTTAAGATTGTCTGTTTCCACACATTCCTTTTGTAAATATACAGGTTTCAAATATCTTTCTTCTCATAACCTTCATACTCCTTTTCCAATGCAAGTATGGGAAAATGTAGAGAAATCATCTCAAAGTTCTCTTTGTCTCTTTGGGAAATGTTTTTTACTGTTTGGGGAGACAGCTTCGGCATAACATTGGTTGTTTCATCGTATAACAGTCACTTGTTTGTTTTGAGAAATCTAGTTCTCCACTTGGTGAAGAAGATAGTTGGGCTCTAGTTCCTTCCTTTGAAACAGTTTTTCTTTTAGGAGCAAGCATCTTTGATGTTGGCAAATCTGGTATGTTCTGGAGGATTGCAATTGCCTGAAGGTGCGCCAAGGGTGAGTACTGTTAATTCACGCCCTATACAAATGGGCTTGTAGTGTCTTGCTGGGTTGTTTGATTTTGTTTTGCTGTTGCTTCCCCCTATGGGCCTAATCTGAGGCCTACTCATATGTTCCTGCAAGAATTCTCTGGTTAGAAGTGTGGGGGGAAATAATTATTCTCACCTTTGATAAACTTGATTTGAAAATCGAAGCTGGATAACAAAGATTTCCATCTGGCAAAAATTTGTTTAGAAACAATATTTTTTACATCCTTCTGGAGGATTTCTTTAGCGTATTTGCAGTCTACTCTAAGTAAGAATTCTTTATTGACTATGTTATATTGGAACTTAGTTGTACAAAGAACAATAGCAAGAATCTCCTTTTTGATCGTGCTTTAATTTCTTTGGGCAGAATTCCAGATTCCTGAAGTATAGTGGACTAACTGTTCTGGCGAATTGGAGTCTTTCTTTTGTTTAATAATAACACCATATCCGATATCAGACGCGTCAGTCTCGACTATCATAAAAAAATCAGGGTTAGGAAAACCAAGGAAAGGAACGTTTTTAACTATATTTTTAAGAAGAATAATAGCATTGGTTTGTTCATCACTCCAAGGTGAAGGATTCTTCTTTAATTTGTCAAAGAGAGGTTTACAAATATGTCTAACTTTTGGAGACTTCCTAGAAATCTTTGCAACTGAGTTTTATCTAAAATGACATTGGGAAACTTATCAGAAAACTCAATGTATCTACAAATTGGTGTATAAGTGTCTTGATAGAGATCATGTCCCAAAAATCTGATTTTTGTTTGAAATAGTTTAATCTTTTTAGCACTAATGACTAGTCCATTGTGCTTAATAATTTTAAAGAAAATATTTAAATGTTTAAAATGAGAATGAATGTCCTCGGAAAAGATCAATACATCATCAATATAAACAATTGAAATATGGATACTATGATTCAAATAGATTCATAAGATTCTGAAATTCTGAAGGGCATTTTTAAGTCCACAGGCATGACATTCCATTAATATTGTCCCAAAGGGACATTGAAGTCGTGTTTTATATTTACTTGTTCAGTAAATTGAATTTGCCAAAACCACTTTAATCAAATTCTGTAAATATTATTTAAAAGTTCGTTTAAAATATCCCTTTTTGTTAGGAATCGGGTAACGAATCCACTTAAAAACTGAGTTTAAAGTTTGTAATTAATACCCAGTCCTAGGGAATCTCGGTCTTGTTCAGCTGCATTGTTAACATAAAATGCTTAGCACGCAAGGGGATTTTAAGGGGACGAATAATTTTATTATTCAAAAGAGTATGAATATCCTTTTTACAGATTTCCATTAAATTGTGGTTCATCTGAATCAGCCTAGATTTTGTGGAGATGGCCTTTTCAATAAATCCATCAATGTATGCTAAATCAATAATATGAGATTTTCTATCCCAAAAGGTGTTAGGAAATTTTGAGCAAATTTCTCTTTCAAAATTCTTTTAATGATTGGCAATTTTAGCAACCATTTTCAAGGTTTTTAAAATTTGATCAATTTTTTTAATTTTAATATCGTATTTAAAAAACAAATCTGGTTGATTTTGAAAGAAGTTTGTTTACGCAATAATTTACCTTCTTCAAGAGAAAACGTCTTTATAAAAGAAAGCCAATTTCTTTTCCTAGGATTTGTGCATTTTGATTGATCAAAACTGAAATATAAGGTTGGATTTTGGGTATGAAAGGTATTCCCCAAATAATTATCCTCATTCATGTTTTTGTTATGAACAAATCATTAGAGCAAGAAGATACCTTCATTGCAGATATGTGGCATTGAAGTGTTGTAAGCTATATAGACTCGTTCACACCAGTCGCACGTAGACTGGTAAGTTCCTTTCTGCAGGTACTTGGTTGGAATAAACCTTTCAACCTGCAATATATCTGCACCACTGTCTACAAAGCATCTTTGTTAAAGAACAAAATTAGCATTAACACTAATTTGAGTCATAATATGAAGAACTCTGAAGGTCTTACCGTGGTGATCATACTATTACCCTCCATGCATCATTAATACCTTTAGGCAGGGAGGGGTTGTGATTTATAAGAATTCTTAGGTCATCAGGGTAAGCGTCTCTTTTTCTTTAAGAAGACTCAGCATCCTGTAAGAATTGTTTGCTAAAGCATCAATTTTGAATTTTTGTTAAGTCCTTCTTAATTTCCTCAAACTTCTTTTTTGAGAGATCTATCCTTTTCGAGATCATTAATAAAGGTCTTCTTTCTTTCTTTTTCAAAATCCTTTGCAAGTTTGTTGTTTGCTGCTAAAAGAGACTACATTCTTTGTAATCCTCTTTTTCCTTTGGCTTAGTGACAAGCTTTTGAAGTCCCAAAAGTAGCTTCTCCTGTAATCATCATCTTTGATGTGGCTCAATGGTAGCAAAAAGGATTTCTGCAGAGCTCTTCAGAGAGAACTCTAATATATTGATGGTCGAAGTATACAAATGTGCTCCTTACAATTGCATTCATTCACTATTTGAGGCTTGTCTTGAGCAACCTTAAGGAATTCATCGTCCTCGGGTTTCTTCTTCCTTCTTCTTCTGAAGAATGAATCGTTTTCTTCTTTCTTCGTTTAATCTAGACATAAAACTTTTTATTTAGTTTCTTCTTCGTCTATTTGAAGCCGATTTGATCTTCTTTCCCTTTTTCCTTTATTTCCTTGGATAAAAAAATTCGGGAGACTGTGTTCCTGTCTTTCCTACAAGTCCAACACTTATCTTCGTGAGAAGTTTCTTACCTCTCTTATCCTTAGAATATCCTCTCTTTCTTGAGAATCTCTCTTATGAGCCTATTTTCCCGACCGCTCTTCCCTTTGAAATCCTTTTTGCAGAAGTGGGTTTTACACTAGGGAATCCAATCTTAGGCAAAATCTTCCAAGCTCATTACTTGAAAATTTCTGATCCTTCTTAAGCTGTCCTTTAGCGTTAGATCTGTACATGGTTTCCATGGCTACGAAATAATCAAACTGGTAAGATCTCCATACGTCATTTTTGAAATGGAATTTTACCGTTACAAAACAATCTCTTCTCTTATATCGGACCTTTTCTGCAAAATGGGGCAGGTAGCCACTAAGGAATCTCTTCTTCCAATAGTCCTTTGTTGCAGTCGTCTCTGTGCATGATTTTTGGTTAAACATCTCTTTGTACTACTGAAATCTGTCAATTTTCTTACAGTAAAGATGATTAATATTTCTAAACGCTTGTCCTTGAATAGTCGTGGTTCCCCAGGAAATGGGGGGTGTCGCAATTCTGTAAAGAAGGTAGCAGTTGCACTTCTTACTACCCCTCCAACAAATAAGTAGTTTAACTACCTCCTTCAATCTTAGAACAACATTTTGGCGTTGCAACCCTCAAGTTTCATTCTTATTTTGTTCTGTTAGTAATTTTTCCCACCAATTTCCTAGGTACTAGTAAATCCTCACCTATCCTGTTAGCCTGCTTGCTTATATGTGACTTCTCTTCCATTTATAGAAAGTGATATTCATATGTCCTATCTCTTGGAGTTTATTAGAGATTTGGCCATCCGTCATCCATCAGTATTCCATTTTGTTATTCCTGTACCATCAGCTACCTTTGGGGGTGCATATTATTTTCTTCAATGAATATCTGAAAAGAAGGGTCGGGTATAAAAGTTTTTTGGAGTGGGGAAGTCTATCTTATTACTCTAACCTTATCGCCCTGAAAATCTTAATCCTTCTAAGTTACTCGACTAATCTTTCAAGGATTTCAGGAGAGTAATTGAAGTCCACTGGCAGGTTTGGGGAAATCCCTCCTGGAGAAACCTATGGAATTTTGAATATAAAGATTGGTTTGGGGAATCCTCTGGAGAGACCTGATTTGGAAGAGCTAGGTTTGTTACAAATTTGGCTGGTACCCTATAATTTACTTTGAGTCTCCATTTGCCTTGAGACAAACATGAAGGACTTGGTTAGATAATTATTCTGTTCGATGACTTTGTTTATTTCTTCGACGGTAACAAAGTCCTTTTTCTTTGTGTATTGAAGGTTTTTTTAAGGGTGCTGCTTTCTAGACCTCTTCCTGTAGGGAATTTTTAGGGCCTTCAAAGAGGTGGAGTAACACTCTCAACAACCTTGTCTTGGTGTGCCATTTGTTTTGAATTTTAAGCCGAAGCGATGACTTGGCATTCAATCACCGATTTGACTTGTACTTCAAAAACCATTGTGAAGAATTCAATTTCGTTTGGAATACTATCCCTTCATATATTTAAAAAACCATTTGTCTTTGACCAAGTTCTTTGGGATCGCTAGTGTATGTATTGACATACCCATCTTTTTCAAAGCTGCTAGGGCTTTACCACCACTTATTTTCATCTTTTAAGTAGGATTAAACTTTTCGACGACTTAATAGTTCCTATAGATCCTTTTTCTTATTGATAGTAGCTTTCATCTTCACTAGGAGTAGGACTACCTGCGAAAAGAAGAGTCATAAAACTTTGGGAATTGTTGGGTGAAATCAACCCCACAGATTTTACCTTGTAGTTCGGAAGTTTCATATAAATCTTCAATCTTCCTCCAGGTTTTTAAGTAGAAGGTCTAGCCATAGACCATTCTCTTACTGGAAGACTCAAGGTAGAAAGAATTTGGATCTAAGAAACTTAAGTTACAGAACACCATCTAAAAATTGTGAGAATACTTCAAAGCGAAGACCTAAGTTTGAGGAGAAAGAGGTTTTCGGTTATGGGATTCAAATTTTCCAGCTTTCGTCGGAAAGGATCCTCATTCCACTTTACATCCTAGGCAACAAAAGTAGTGCTATTCTCTTGTTTGATTCCATCGCATAGGAACACCTTAGGGACTGAGAATACTTACTTTACTTTTGTGGCAATAGTGGTCCTTCATTAGCTTGTAATATAACCGATATATTAGCAGCTAAATCTCTGGTTCCAAGCATGTTTTTCATGTTTCTTGGGTGTTGACATTAAGAGTCCAAAAGTATCAAGAATATGGGGTCTTAATTTTCCACAAAGAAGTTAGGGTAACATTGAGTAAACCGGCCCTGAGCAGATTACCTCTAATATTCCTAATAAAGATTCATAAACATTGAGAATCTAGCATCTCTAGCATTAAACAAATAGGATTTTTAAACCTTTACTGAAGAGGGGTTTGTACAACAACCTGGACAAGACCAATATGAAAGGAATTTAAATTCCTTTCTATAAATACCTGTCATGTCATGAGCAGCAAATTAACAATTTAATAGTTTTTCTAAAGAATTATTAAATTGTCGAAGTAGATTCACAAGTTTTTATATTAAAACTTTTAAATAAATTAAAATTACTGATATGCTCAAACTTGTTCTTAAATAAGAAGTAAAGCGGTCAGGTGTCAAGTTAAATAACCCAACTAGTGAGGTTGGGCTCGTTCCCAACGGGAAAATGTCTAGACTTAACTGTCAACTTTGTTATTACTATGTGTCGGGTTTGAAGACTTCCTTATACAGAAAACATAAAAAGGGGGGTTTATATCTCTAAATGATAGTAAAAGTAACTTAACGAATTTGAAGAGACCTTAAGCAGTTTCGAAAGTTGGATTTTAAATCAATTAATCAAAGTAACTAGGTTTTACATGTTCCCCACAGGTTCATAACTGAATAATTCTAACTATAACATCTTTTCCTATTATCTTGCCATGGCAAATGATAGTTATGTAATTTCTAAATCCTTGGTCCGGCATCTATAAAAGTAGTTCAACTTCATCCGCACCTTGTCCCGGCTACTGTGTTTCTTTCCTAACACCTTATCTTTAACCCGCATATTACGAATCGTAGTCATATTTGACTAATTATTACTCATACCAATCATACTAGCCATTAGATATGTACTAAATCTATGTTAATAATTCTTTTCCTATTATCGACCTCCTTGGTCGCAAATAGCATTAATGCGGTTCTAACGTTTACATACGTTAAAAAGAGACTTCTAAGCGAAAGAATTATTAATTGCATGCAAGACACTATTCTAGAATTTGTTATTTTAGCTAGAGTTTATCTCATTATTTGCCTATGGTTTTCCCACAACAACCCTAGTTATAGATTTTACTTACCATAGCCTAACACAATATCAAATATATTAATAAGAATTTATGTACTACTTCAATGAGAAAGAAGTAAATCCAAAAGGTTCTTGATTAATCACCAAAATTCACATGCAAGAACTCTAAAGTAATAATAACTCACGAAAATCTAATCATTATCCAAGAATCTCCCAATACAATGTTTCCCATACGGAGTTTTCACAATCTAAGAGTCTAAACAATCACTGTCCTAGATATCTTTGTGTCTACCTCAAAACCGAGGTTTTCGAACTATTTAAATAACAACAAAACCTAATTACACAAGAATTCCGTAATTGTTGGAAATCTGCAAAACGCGGATGGGTCACGGACCACGCGACGACTCTTCGGTCACACGGCCGTCCGTGGACTCCGTCGTCCAACATGGTGCAATTTTTTTCTACTCTGCTTTCTTCATTCAACTGGCAAGTATGACGGACCGTCATAGCACATCAGACGGTCCGTTGAGGGTCTTCGTATCCAAAATACATAAACTCTCGGATCTGATTACTGGGATCACTTTTCTGATCTTTCAGATTGAACCTGCAGACGGACCGTCATGCCATGACATACCGTCACAAGCTTCGTAATATCCCACACTTGTCGGTACACTTCCCATCTCTTTAGCCGCTGCACACGCTTCCAACCTAGCGGGGAGCGAGCTCGTCCCAGGCACGATACGGATCATCATAACTCCGTAGGTGGTCTCTTCTACATTTTTCGCTGAAAATCTCCGCATTCATCTTTTGACGATTTCTTGCAAAACAAGAGAAACTAATAATATCAAAATTAGCACAAAAAGGCTTTCGGACACACTAAACTCAGTAAAAAGTATTAATTATGACCTGAAACAGGTATTCACACCTCACTTATAATCTATGTTTGTCCTCAAGCGACGCCTATGACTCACTACACCAATCCTTGTACAAATAGTATCCAGTGTTTTATCCTTTGCAATCATTTGCTATCCATCCGATATCTCCTAAAAATCTATGATTCTATCACTCTTAGGCTGAATTTTTGTGAGAATCAGAACACGACATAGACTCCACCATACTTAACACCTATCCTCTTTAAATTCTCACCGGGTGCTAACAATCTTGTAATTGCAACTAATGTCCTCCACTTTTAGAAAAATCCTCATTTTTCACGACAATATTTCAGTTTGAGTATAAGGATTATTTTCAACTTCGCCTCTCAGAACAAAGTCACACTATGCATACCTATTGCCATAAGCTTGCCCTTATTTCACTGCCGTAAGTTTCCGTTATAACCACCCTTAGATCCCCGATAGGAATTTGTTTTAGCTGTAACATAGGCTCAGGGTCAGGTAGGGTACATTTTTTAGGTATACTGATTGACTTTTTTCCCTCCTTGACATACGGCTCAACCTTCCCTTTTCATCATGTTATCTCGCCCAGTTTCTCATATTTCTTTCACCTGCTATTTTCTCTCTTTTCTTCATTTGTGGGAGTGACTCTCTTCCTTTTCCTTGTTTGTAATTCTTGTATATTTTTTCTTTTTCTTTACTTTTCTTTCAACTAATTTGAGTCATTTACTTTTATTCTTCCTCTCTCTTTTGTTCTTTCAACCCCACTTTCTATATCATTCCTCTAATAGCCACCCTCTCTCAATGGGCTTTCCATGAGTCCAAGGGTACACAATACCCAAAATTGGGTCATGGGCCATAACGAATTTATTCTGCAGTAACCACCCACACCTCACTTATGCTTTTGGCAAAGCTGAGGCACATGTCCAAGGATGACCAGGGCCCACACTTTATTTCCCAGAAAAGATCAGTTGGGGTGAAAAAGAAAGGTCTAATTTAAAGATCAGATTATTTGGATCATAGAAAGGATAACATTCAATTGGTTTCTTTTATTTGGCTAGAAATGGGCTTTGTTGAAAACGGACTATGATCCTTCCTAATTGTTCGTATTACCAGCTTTACTGCTTCAGCAGACTAACCAGGAAAGTTTTAGATAATTACCAATAGTGGGACTATCAAATTCTCTTCACACCTCATCTGACATCTCATACTATTCTATATTGTCAGACACCTAGTTCGAATTTTAAGACTTAGGGTAATGCAATGGGTTTAACTCTATTTCAATGCTTATAGCCCACACAATATCTTACTATGGCCTAAGTCCATGCATTATTTTCAGGTTATCATGATATCATCTTAGCCATCATGCTCTAGACTTAAGCTTGTACAGAAGATATAAACATGCCGGTTCACAGAAAAAGTAATCATTCTTTTGGGGAAAAAAAACAACAGGCAAAGACACCCCCAAAAGAGGATAGTGATTTGGATACCAGATTCACCCGAACACTCACTATCCATTTACCCCACCCAACAAAAAACCATCAATTGTCCCCATGCATACAAAATGTAAATACTGAGTGATAGGTGAAGCAAACCTGTGGCGCAAAAACCCCCCCCGCCGTCGATCATCAAGCTGTGGGTCAGTTCCCCAGACCCCCGTCCACTGCAATCTGGACCATCTCAGCGATTCTTTAGCAACAGTCGCACCATCCGTAGTGCTGCCAGCGATATCTACAATGCGGGAGCTAGACGCCCCAGCCGCTAACTCTGACTCTCTCACTCTGGTGCGCCGCATCGTCAGCAGGTGAGGCCTCCGCGCAACCTCTATCATCTCGGCGCTACTTCTTCCTTGCTCGCGCCTCATCCGCTGCTTGAACCCTAACGCCCCTTGCACTCTCTCGAGGGGGGAGGTGGTGGAATGTCAGAGTACAAAAAGGGCCGCCACAACCGTGTCCCAGCAGGCTCGACAGAGGGGCCTCAGACCTGGCACACTTGCCTCTAGGATCGTGTCCGATGTAGCACGAAGATTGTCGACTGCATCATGAAGAGTCGACACCCTACCGGTATCACCCCTGATGGCTGGTCGTGATAACACTCTCAACTCAAAGGCGTCCAGACGCTGATTGACCTCATTAATCCTTCGCTCTATACACCGATGCATCTCTCTCTAGACGTGCTTTTAGACTCCGGTAAATCTACTCTGCATCCATGACTAATATGGTGCAGAAGGTTGCCATTTGTTTCCTCTAGTTTTTGGACCGTAGCAAGAGGGAACCAGTAACGTAAGAAGGGGATGTGGCGAGAGGAGCTCGGGGCTGGTGCCTAAAACTACACAGGGATATACTCGACGGGGAGTGTTAGTGGAACGCCTGTGTAGCTCTGTGCGGGCCTGTGCTACCCAGTATCCGTAAGATCATCAGCAATTGTGGGAAGCTCTGAAGGGGCCCTCTGCGTGGAGCCAACTGACATTGGCCTCGTCTCCTGATGAGGTCGAACGTTCGAAAGTGCCCTCGGGGTCTTAATCTGATCTACGTGCAATATGGGCACACCGTACGGCTGGGCAAAGGAAAAGATCATACACGGGAAGGGGTAGGTAGTAGTGACCTTCGAATTCCTCTCTCGTGCATAACTGCCTGGAGAAGCCAGCAAAGTCACCTCGAACCGGCTATCATCTCCAGCCATTAACACTGCTCGATGCAAGGTAACTATGTTAATTACAGCTGTGGGGAAAGGCAGTGACGGACGAGCAGCCATAGACTTTGCTACGAACGTGAGGTGTGGCCTTCTTGATGCCCCCCTTCGGCTCAGTCCCAATCGGCACCCTCGACTTCCATCTACTGACAGGTGTAGGGCCATCCACCTCTTGGTGGTCTCTCCTCTCGTGCTGGTTCTCGCGAACAACTGTCCATCCTCACATCTTCCAGCGGTAGTTCAAACTCGACCGTGATTGGGGTCCGAGTAGCATACTGCAACTCCGTCCGCCGTATAGGAACCGGTAGATGAGCTGGCAGGAAATGTCAACCTGCACCCCCAGAACTCAAACCTGCTCAATGGGGCCTGTTTAGCTGAGCAGCCTCCTGTCGTCTGTGATCGGAGAGTCGCTACGTAGGATGCGTAGAACTCTCAGACCAGTTCCTCGCTGTATGCGTCCGCAACGGACGTGGTGTCCCTCTAAGAAGATGCCTGGTGAAGAGGTTTATGGCATCTACGCCTCGTGGGGAGACTCCCCCTGTAATTAACCCCGCCGCTTCAAAGGTGAGTGTTTTCAGTCATTACTCCTTTTATCAGTCAGGAACTTGGCATCGACTTAAACTTGAAACTGGCCGTCGAACAGCCCACCTGTTTTGGCTGTCACGGCCTGGGGTGGGGGGACCGTGAGCTGGTGCGCGCGGATGTAGGAGTCCTGAACTGTCCAAGCCTCATCAGACGAGGCCGACACTGCAGCATGGTGGGTGCGTGGGGGAACCTCTGCAGAGCCCGAATCTTCCTCGGACCATGATACTCCTAGGAGTCCAAACCCTCCTTCTTCATTTGTGGCCGACCCAGAGGGTTGTGCCGGTCAGTGTGCGTCTCATCAGACTGGAGTGCAGTTACTACGAACCGGACGCCACCATTCTGGGTATACTCTAGGGGCCCGTGCATCACGGGAAGGGGCGGAAGTTGCCTGGGGAGCACGTAAATCACATGGTCACGCTCATCATTAGAGCCGATGACCATGCAGTGGCAGACGGAGCGACAGACTTCGATCGCCCGCGTGCGTAGGTGCGGGTCGTTTCTTAAGTTGCCATAGCGATAGACCTTTAAAACATATAATATTAGTATGAAGTATTGGCAAACAAACAGGCAAGCCCATACTAATAAAACATATGAAAATAGTGTGTTAGTGATATGGAAACTGTATAACACGCGGTCCTGCTGACGACTCCTCGTGGCTATACGGACCGTCATGAGGTCCGTCGTGTTGTCTTAGTCTATGTTATATAAGAACCCTGAAAGAGGGGTCTCTGACCATCATGACGGTCCCGGCAGGACTGAACCATCGGGTTACAACGGTCCCTCATAGGACACTTAGAAAATTTTGGGAGACCCTAGTAAAGGGGTCTCTGACCATCATGACGTCGTGCCAGGACGGACCATCAGGTATGACGGTCCGTCACACGTCTCCTGGAAATGACACTTCAAAAAAAGTGAGAGACCCTTAGCAACAGGTTCTCTGACAACCAGAACGGTTTGTGCATGGACGGACCGTCGTGAAAGATGACGGTCCCGTCCGCATTGTCCGGTAGGGCCGGGGTGGCTAGGTCCTTATGCAACGGACCCACGACAGAGTCCGTCATCGGGTCTCGTCTGAATGACAGTGACAGAACTAAAGGTAGCCCCCCTAGCACCCCGAATGAACCCACATCACCTTGTAAGTGTTTGTGACCTACATGTGTCTAACCCAACTACCGACCTAGAAAATAACACTGCAAAAGCAACCTATGTCTAGGGTGGTAAACATTGTAACTTCGAACATTTTGAGCCTAGGTTTAGACATACTCATATAAAGGAAACAATATACGACGAGCACTAAGCTAATACTAACTACTAAACAAAAAATGCAAGATAAAATTATATAAATTTAGAGACACATACCATTGGAATGGAGAAAAAAGCAATTGGATAATGACCTCAGTTGGCAAGTAGACACCTACAGCAGCGCAACTCCGACTAGTATATGATAATTATAAGCTTTAAGAGGATTTTGGAGGCAATGTAGTGAGGTGGAATGGTGGAAGTTTTAAAAGAGAGGGGAGATGAGAGGATAGAATAAATGGGGTGAAATGGAGCGGTTGGGAGGTTTAAAAAAAAACGTCAGTTTAGAAAGGGTCAGCCGACTCGGGTCGGTATATTTCATTATCGCGGCGACGTTCCCCGATGACGTTCCGTCGGCGTTGTGTACGGAACCCGTCGTAGGTTCCGTCGTGTGTGCCCTAATTTAAACGTAGCAGAAAAACACCTAACGACAGATCATTATACGACGGTCCATCGCATGTGCAAACGGTCCGTCGATGTATCTGTCAGTAGTTTTCTGCAGAATTTCCTGGTGGATGTGCCTGCGAATTTAAAACCCATGCGTAAGAAAAATGATTCCATACTAAAAAAAATGACAAGACTTGGATTGTCCTCCCAACAAGAGCTTATTAAGTCGGCGGCATAACTGGGGACACTTGATACTCGGACTGTCATCAAGATGGTTTGCCTCTATTTATTATTCCCCGATGCTTTATGCCCAAAATAGAGTCTTTTAATATCTCTATTCTCTTAAAAAAAAAAATAAACCGCACTCCCCTCCTTTGATTTTAACTCACTGCTACATGAGGGAATAACTTGGGTAATCAAATAGGGCCTGTCCTTTGGACCTGAGCTTGCCCGGCAGACAGGCACCTCCCAGAACTATCTACACAATCACCAAATCCCCAACCATAAACTCTTGTTTTGAGTTTTTCTGTTCAGTCTCCTTCTTCTCTTTCTTTGTGGGCTATGGAGATACTGATTGGAGTTCACATCTCTGTCCCCCCCCCTCATGGTCTTACAAATGTTGAAGGTCGCTTCGTCATTATTTCAAAACCGAAAAGCATTGTCCCTTCTCCATATCAACTAACGCTGCTTACTGTAGCAAGTATGGTGCCTCCCAAGAATCATAGGAGAGGCACTTCAACAAATCGACCTCACAAATCAAGATTAACAAAATCAGCCGGAAGATATGATTCCAACTTTTGCTAGCCACATCATGAGTATCCCTATGGGTCTTTTCAACTGTCCGATTGAGCCCATCAGTAGACGCATCGCTTGGTTTTTTGATTCTACTAAACCCAACTTCTTGTCACTTGAGAGGGGCCTGAGATTAAATGCTTGCCCCCAGATCACATAATGCTTTTCACAAAATGTAACGACCCAACTGTACAAGGAATAGTGAACGCCAAGCCGGATCTTCCTTTATTTGGTGTACGAGCGGATCGTTGTAGCTATAGCCTACAAAGCTGTAGTCTATCATCCATCCTTGAAAGTGGAACGACTTTTCTTGGTGACCACTTCTTTCATGAATTTTAGCATAAACGGGCATTTTTCTAGAGCGTCACCAAAGGGACGTTGATAGAACCAAAATAAACTGATTCCACCTATGTTTATAAACGCCGGTAATTTTACCATCCTCTGTCTTTTCACTAATCTCTGAGGGAAGGGGTGGTGGCCTAGGCATGGGAATTACCTTGATGATACTTCTACTTTCTGTATCTTTCACTTACTTTCCTCTGCGTATTCATACCCTTTACTACATTCTCCATTATCTTTCTCACATTTTCCTCAGTAGATGCAAGATGGGTCGATGGTTTGCTACCACCCACCCCCCGAGTTATTGATTTTTCCAAAGTTGCGCATCATTCTTTGATTTGGACAGTGTTTCCCGGTTGCCCGGTGTTCACTGTCGCAGATAATTGGTGGCCACTTGCAATCGATTCTGCATATCGAAATTGGCATGTGTATCAAATTTGTGCCCAACACTAATCACCCTCAACTCTTTAAATGTGCCTCTACACTAGCATCGAACCTCCTCATCTTTTTGTGCAACATAATGCCTCAACTCGCTCCATAACCTCTCCACCATCCCTAGGAGTAACTTCATGATTTTGAGTAGAGAGATATAGGGCCCATTCCCTGTCCCTTTCTATTAGCGTAGTTACCCCTGTTAAAGTTGTTGGTCGCGGTTGTAGTTTCCATCACACTGACATAAATGACCCTCACGGTTTACTTACCGTAGTTCCGATCGTTGGTTCTCCTCTTGACCTTGGTCGGCCACTTATCCTGATTTGAGCCTTGGGCGCTTGGTCGTGAAACCCCCATTTGTTCCATTTGTTATATGTAGGAATCCTCTTATCTGTAACATTCACCCCCGTTTAGGGGGTGCTGGTTTAGCCAAGTAATTGACTGCATTAATCTTTTCTCACCCCAGTGACTGTTTTATTACCACCCAAGCTACGTTCTCATTTGAGCTTTCTCTTCACGCATCCTCATCTGTGGCTTTGTTGTGAGTGGACCTGTACTCTTGCAAGGTGTTTCACATTCAATCCCCCCGGTATCAGACTTTCGAGTACTCCATGCTTTGTTATTTCCGGGAGAATTTTTTTCTTTCTAATTTTTCATTCAGCGATCTCAGCATAAGTGAACATGTCTCCATAAGATCACCTGTCATAGTTGTCCCAACAACCGCTTTGTTTGTTATCATCCTGTCCCTGATAGAAGTATTCTTTCAGGGACTCAGCATCTATACGGTGATTGGAACACTTCTCAAGAATGAGGTGATCTATCCCAAGAACTACCAAACTGACTCTCCTGGTAGTGCACAAAGTTATTCACTCTGGTCTTTTTTTGTTTAGTTGCTTGGAAACGGATGTAGCGTCTAAGAAGACATCCCTTAGTTGATTTCCAAGAAAAGATGATTTGGATGGGAGCTCCGTGAACTCAAATAGCACCTCTCTCCCGTCAGTGAGAGAGGAACACTCTGAGACTCATTACATCTAAATCCAAATCCAATCATGACTTCCCACACAACTGTTAACCACACTGCCCTTACCTGCTATTGGGCATGTTGCCATCCTGCAGAGGTAGCCCATAAAACAAACCTCTTGCAGTGGAAGCATTTGCATAAGGCTACTATTAACCTTACCACAAAAGTGTTGCCTTTTCTGTAGAGGGGGCAAGACAAGAAAGTGGGCCCATCCCCGAGTCTGCTATGTTATCATACCCTCTGTAGTATGCTTGGGGCCGTGGACAGCATTTTGTCCCCCTCCCCTGTTGTTATGTTCACGCCGGAGCATCTGTAACATCACAACCGGAAACTGGGAATGTTTCAGGTTTGGATCAATCTTCCTTTATTCCAAATTTCGATTCAATATTGCGCAGTGTACGCTCGAACTCAAGATCGTAGGGAAACAATTGTTCTCTTCCTCTCCGTGTATTTGTCATATACCAGGAGGATAGTTCTGAAAGAAATAAAAAATAATAAAACAAAGTAAATCAAGGAAAATATCAAACTAAACTATAGTAAATAGTTCAGTTAATCTAAAAGCTATATTCTCCGACAAACGGCGCCAAAATTGATACTCTCAAACGTAAACTACTTCTAATAAGAGTAAAGCGGTCGGTCAAGTAAATAACCCACTAGTGAGGTTGGGACTCGGTCACGAGAAAATAGTCTAGACTAACTTCCCCTTGTTATTACTATTGTTCGGTTGAAGACTTCCTTACAAAGTCAAAAACATAAAAAAAGGGGCTTTATGATCCTAAAGGATAAATAACTTAAAACGAATTTGAAAGAGACACTTAGCAATTTGAAGTTGGATTTAATCATTAATAAAAGTTAACTAGGGTTTCTCATGTTCCCCACCTGTTCATCAACTTGATACTTCTACTAACCAATTCCCTTTCCTAGTATCTTGCATGCAAAGTGATAAGTTATGTATTCTAAATCCTTGGTCCGCATATAGAAAATCTCACTCCGCACCTTGGTCCTGGCTACGTGTGTGCTTTCCTAACCCTTATCTTTACCTCATAATAAACATCGTATTCTAGATTTGACCAAGTTATTACCACCTCCTACCAATCATACTAGCCTATTAGATAGTATCACCATAATCTATGTTAATAATTCTTTTTCCTATTATCTAACCTCCTTGGTCCGCAAGTCGCATTAAGGCGAGTTCTAACGTTTGATCAGCCGTTAAAAGACATCTAAGCGAAAGAATTATTAATACAGGCATGCAACACTAAATTCTAGAATTTGTATTTTAGCTAGGGTTTATATCTCATTATTTGCCTATGGTTCCCACAACCCTAAGTTATAGAGTTTAGTTACTCCTAGCCTAACACATATTATTCAAATATATTAAATACGAATTCATTGTACTACTTCAATTATAACGAATAAAATCCAAAAAGGTTGCTTGATAATCACCAAAAATCACTTGCAAAGAATTCTCAACGTTAATCACTATCTCACGGCAAAGTATAAGGATTATCAAGAATCTCACAATACAATGTGTAACCAATATGGAGTATTCACATCTAATCTAACTATTGCTGTCCTAACTATCTGATGTCTACCTCAAAAACGAGTTTTTTGAACTTTTATATAAAAAACAACTAATTAACACAAAAATTCTAATTGCTGGAAATCGCCAAAACTCTTCTGGGTCGACGGACCACGCGACGGCCCAACCCTCGTGGACGAGCCATCATCCCATACTTGGTGCATTTCTTCTGTTGCTTTTCTTCTTCCCCAAACGCAAAGTATGACGGATCGTCATAGGCACAACAGTACGTCCGAGGGTCCTTCGTTTCCAACAATACCTTCTACTCATGAATCTCTGGGTACTGGGATCTTCCTTTCTGATCGTCACGCCAAACCAGGCAGGACGGACCCGTCATAGCCATGACTGGACCGTCACAAGCTTCGTAATCCCACACTTGGTCCTACTTCCCGCATCTTCCTTTATCAGATGCACTACGCTACACCTACGGACCCGTCACAGGCACAACGGACCGTATTAAGCTCCGTAGGTGGTCTCTTGCTGCATTTTTTGCTCCAAAAATCTCCCCGCATTCAGCTTTGGACAATTTCCTTCCTTGCAAAACAAAGACAAACTTTTATCAAAATTAGCACGAAAAGGCTTTCGGACACACTAAACTTAAGGAAAAAGTATTAATTATACCGTGAAACCACGATATATCAATTAACTATTTGATAAATCTTATTAATAGGTTCTTAACGTGCATGAACGCCTATAGAAGCCAAGAAATGTCCACCTTAAACCTGGCTATCATCACCACCATCAGAACTGCACGATCCCACGTGACTATATTATCAGTGGCTGTGGGGGAAAGGCAGTGGAGGACAGTCAACCATAAGAACTTCGCCGTAAAGGTCAGGTTATCCTTTGATGGATCCCTTCGACTCAGTTACACAGTCCGCACCCTCTCCATCAACCTACATTGTCAGGGTCTATCCACCTCTTGTGGTCCTCTCTCACTATGCTCACGCAAGATTGGACATCTTTGCCAATTTTTTGCCACTGGTAGTCAATGCTCGCTGTGAGAGGGTCGCGATTGGCATGAACATCCTCATCGTATAGATTCCGGCAAAAAAAATGATGGCAGGCAGGGAGATATCTAACCAGAATTCCACGAACTCAGACTGCTCCAGTGGGTCCTGTTTGGTGGGGGAAGCCTGCCTATCATCTGTGATCGCAGAGTGCCACGTAGGAGGGCGTAGAATTTCTTCTCGGACCACTCTCACAATAACGGCCCAACGAACGCGCTGTCCATCCAGTTGGTGTTAGTGAAGATATGCGGATCTCTGGCATAGTCGGGACACCTTTTCCCGTAAGGGACCCCGCCTCTCTAATTAGGTCTTGATAAAAGTCATGACTCCTTAATCATTCAAAAACTCTGCATCTGAATAAAATTGATACTGCCCATCGACATACCACCGGTTGGAATGGTCAGCAACAGGGATGAGAGCACGAGTCGGTGAGCCGGGTGTGGATTTAGAACTGTCAGCCTCATTAGATGAGGCGGACTGTGTAGTTGTGGCGGGTGTAGGGACTTCAGATCCTAAGGCTTCCGCTGATCACGAAACTCCTAAGGAGGCAGACGCTCCTTTTTTCATGAGTATCTGACCTAGAAGGTGTGCCGTTCAATGTGCGCTCCTCATAAAACTGGGAGAGAGTGACTACGCCAGACCCCACCTTTTTGGATGTGGCTTTGGTAAAACGTGCAGCTCGGGATGGGGTGGAAGTGCCTGAGGGAACATACTCAGGGTCACGCTTATCATCAGTCCCACTGACCTGGCAAGCAGACAGGGCGACAAACTTTGATCGCCCACGTGCATAGACTCTATCTTGTTTTGGTGACATTAGAGACAGTACCTGTAAGGAATAAATATTAGTACTAGAAAGAAGCAAATAAGACAAGAAAAACGACACAAAATAAATAAAAGAGTTAATATGTAATGACATTTCTATAGTAACGGTGAAACACGACGGACTAGGTGACAGCTCGTCGTGAGTACGACGGACCGTCATGGGGTCTGTCATGTCTTTCTTAAACTATGTTTATGTAGAGACCCCGAAAGGAAAGTCTCTGATAATTAGGATGGATAAGCAGGACGAACCATCATGATTATAACGGTCCATCTCGATGTCCGTTGAGGGACAACTTAGAAAAAGTATGGGGACCCATAGGAGAGGGGTCTCTGACCGTCATAACGGTTTGTGCAAGACGGACCGTCGAGGGTATGATGCTCTATCGTAGGTGTCTGTCAGAGGACACTTGGAAAAAGTATGGAGACCCTTAGGAGAGGGTTCTCTAACTGTCATGCAGGTCATGCAGGATGGACCGTCGAGGGTATGATGGTCCATCATAGATGTCCGCAAGCGGACACTTGGAAAAAGTGGGAGACCTTGAGGAACAGGGTCTCTGACAACCAGAACGTTTGTGCAAGACGGACCGTTGAGGGTATGACGCTCAAACTTACTTCTCAAATAAGAAGTAAAGCGATCGTATCAAGTAAACAACCCAACTAATGAGGTTGGGATCGTTCCCACGAGGAAAATAGTTCATACTTAACTTCAATCTATTATTACTAATATTTAGTCAATTATTTCCTTGGAAAACAAAGACAGTAAAAGGGGTTTTTTTTACTTCTAAATGAATGAAAATTACTACAATGAAAGTAGACAACTAACAGATTTAAATGTTGGAGTTTAATCAATTAATAAAAGTAACTAGGGTTAACGTGTTCCCACAGGTTCCTAACTTTGTAATTCTAACTATAACAATTCTTTCCTAGTATCTTTCATGCAAAGTGATAAGTTATGTAAATTTAAATCCTTTGTCCAGCATCTAGAAAATTTCACTTCACACCTTGGTCCGCCTACGTGTGTTGCTATACTAACCCTTACATTTACATCATATTAAGCATTGTATTCGATATTTGACTAAGTTATTACCTCATACCAATCAATACTAGCCTATTATATAGTATACACTAAATCAATGTTGATAATTCTTTTCCTATTATCTACCTCCTTGTTACGACAAGTAGCATTAAGGCGATTTCTAATGTTGGCCATCCGTTAGAAAGACTTGTAAGAAAAATAAATATCAATACATGCAAGAGACTATTCTAGAATTGTTATTTTAGTTAGATTTTATCTTACTATTCGCCCATGGTTCCCACAACCCTAGTTATGGAGTTTAGTTACTCATAGTCATAATCACAATTTTCATATATATGATATAAACATTAATGCACTTACTTCTATGAGAAAGAATAAAATCCAGAAATTTACTTGATTAATCGACAAAATCAACAACAATCAACTCGAGAGAAAAGTGTAATAAACCAAAGTGTAATAACCAAAATAATCTCCTCACAAAAAATCTAACATAAAAGTGTCTAACAACCAAGAGTCTAACCCCAAAAACAAGGTTTTTTGAACTATTTATAAAAAACAAAAACCTAATCAAAGAAGAACTCTATTGGATGGAAATCTATCAAAATGCGGCTGGATCGACGGACCTCGCGGTAGGTCATCGTTTTCACGATGAGCCATCATGGACTCTGTCGTCCCATACTTTGCAATTTCTTTTGCTGCTGTCTTCATTACCTCGACAGCAGGAATGAAGGATCGTCACACGAACAACGGTCTGTCGAGGCTCTCCATTACATAACACTTGAACTCTTTGGATTTGGGTATTGGGACTACTTCTCTGATCTTCACGACGAACAAGCAGGACGGACCGTCATGGCTAAGACGGTCCATCTCTCACTTCGTAACCTCATAGTTGGTCATAATTCCCCATATTCTTTCAGCAGCTTCACTACGATGCCACCTACGGACCGTCACAGGCACGACGGACAGTCACAAGCTCCGTAGGTGGTACTTTTCTACATTTCTTGCTCAAAAACTTCCGCATTCATATTTAGACAGATTTCCTGCGAATAAAGAGAAACTTACATAAAAATAAACACAAATAGGCTTTTTTACAGACACTAAACTTAAGGAAAAAACATTAAAAATACCGTGAAACCATGGTATATCAAGGGTTAGATTTTGAACCACCAAATTCCATCACTACATAGGATGGTCTTACAAAGAAGTTTTTGAGTAGATTCTACCCATCTAAGAAAACAACCAAGTTGAGAGGTGAAATTACGAAATTTATCCAAAAGAATGGGGAAGACATGTAACAAGCTTGGGAAAAATTCAAACCAAATTTTCATGCTTGTCAACACCATATGCAGACCAATGAGGTACTAGCTCACACTTTCTTTGAGGGTTTACATTATAATGCTTGTTCTTTTCTCAATAGTGAAGTAGGTTGAAAACCCTATCCATAACAAGTAAAGCATTCTTTGATTTACTTGATAAACTGTGATAAGGGAATGTAGGATACTAAAGATAGAGTTTACGAACCACAACTTTAAGGGCTACAAGAATCTTAGATATAGACAAAGCTACTTCCTTGAATGGCAAGATAGACGCCATGCAATGTAGTATGGCAGCACAATTAAAGAAGTTGTCCCTAAATCAAGCAGCAGTAAATGTGGTAAAACAAAATGTAAATTGTTGTGGGGTATGTTGTGGTGCAACCTATGAAACTAAACATTGTGAGGCTAACCCAGATTCTGTGAACTATGTGGGTAATGTGCAAAGAGGCCAACGGTAAAAAAAATATGGCAATAGTTATAACCCTAGTTGGAGGAACCCTCCTAACTTTTATTTGGGTGGAAACCAAAATAAAAATTAGGCACAAGGTGCAAACCAATACGTCACCAAGGGGCTGCGCAACAATACAAAAATCCCAACAAGTGTAAATTAAAGTATACCAAAAGGTGGGATAACCAATGAATAGTTATTCCAAAAGCTCATGTTTGAAATGTGGAATAAGTAAAACCCTAGAATAGATTAACAGGATAAGAATATCCAAAACATACAAATATCCCAAATGATTTTAGAGAAGGAAGTTGTGCAAGTGGCTAATTCTCTGAACTTGCATCCCCAGGTGTGTTGCCTTGTGATACTATGGCCAGTCCAAGTAAATTGCATGTGATAAGCACTAAAAATGGGCTGCAATTAGAGGAATTATCTCCAAAAAGGAGAGATATTGAGGTAAGTAAGAAAGAGAAGAAAGTTCAAGAGGCGGTAAAAACCTCCAATGTTGATACAACTACTCCACAAAAGACTTAAAAAATATAATGAAGATGAATGCATTGGTAAGTTTCTCTCTCTCCTAAAAAAAGTTCTCATTAATCTACCTTTGGTTTACATTTTGTAGGGTATCCCAAGTATGCTATGTACGTGAAAGATATTGTGGCTAGCAAAAGGAGGCTCATAGAGTATTAAACCATACCACTTACTAAAGAGTGCAATTCTAGATTCAAAATAGACTACCCTAAAAATTGAAAGATCGAGGTAGTTTTAGTGTGCATATTACTATTGGGCAAAGCACTCATGTCCGAGCGTTGTGTGATTTGGGGGCAAGTATAAATTTTATGCCCTTATATTTGTGTCTTAAACTTTGGTTGGGTAGTCCTAAGTGAACCACTATTATCCTCTAACTCGCAGATAGATCTATTGCTAAGCCAGAAGGTGTAGTAGAAGATGTGTTTGTGAAAGTAGATTCATTGATTTTTGCATTAGAATTTGTAGTCTTGGACTTTGAACTCGATCGTGATGTCCCATTAATTATGGGAAATCGTTTCCTGTCCACTGGTAGGGCATTGAATGATGTAGAAGCTATCCAATTGACCATAAGGGCTCATGATAAGGTAGAGGTATTTGATGTTTAGTAAGCTCTTAAACATCCCTCTATTTATGAAGAGTTTTCTGCCATATCAGTGGTTGATCGGATTGTAGAGTCGTAATTAATTAGGCTTGATGACCCCTTAGAAAAAGTGTTAGTAAGTAATCAAAAAGATGAAGACAAGGAAGCCCATGAAATAGACACATGTCTAAATCAAACATCTGTGGTTCCTTATAAGCAAAAAGTAGAACCATTAGAGCGGGAGTTAGGGACACCACCTAAATAATCCACTGATAAGGCCTCAAAGCTGGAATTGAGAACACTATCGTCTCATCTCAGGTATGCGTTTTTGGGTACTTATGACACTTTACCTGTTATACTTTCTGCAGAGTTATTTGAAATACAAGTTGATGCGGCATTAAGGATTATAACGCGGAGGAAGAAGGTGCTAGGATAGAAAATAGATGATATTCATGGGATCAGTCTGGCATTGTTTATGCAGAAAATCTACATGGAAGAAGATGACAAACCTAGTGCACAACGTCAACACCGACTAAATCCCTGATGAAAAAAGTGGTGACAAAAGAGGGAATAAAGTGGTTAGATGCTGGAATTGTATACATAATCTCTGATAGCAAGTGGGTCAGTCCGGTGCAATATGTTCCCAAAAAAAGAGGTATGACTGTGGTAAATAACGAATAGAATGAGTTAAATGTAACTAGAATAATTTTTGGGTGGATAATTTGTATGGATCACCGTAAATTATATAATGCTACCCGGACAGATCACTACCCACTTCCCTTTATTAATAAGATGCTAGACCAAATAGTATTCCAAAAGTATTACTGTTTCTTAGATGGTTATTCCTATTACAACCTAATCTTTATTTTACCCGAGAATTAGGAAAACACAACATTCACTTGTCCTTACGATACATATTCTTTCAAACCCATGTCATTCAAACATTGTAATGCACCTACGACTTTCAGAGGTGTATGATGGACATTTTTTTGGAAAATATAGAATACATTGTAGAGGTATTCATGGATGATTTCTTAGTCTTTTTGAGGTATGTCTCCAAAATCTAAATAATGTACTTGGTAGATATGAAGACAGTAGATTAGTTCTGAGCTAGGAGAAGTGTCAGTTTTTGGTTAGAGAAGGGATAGTGTTTGGATACAAGGTGTCTTAATATATTTTATAGATTGATAAGGAAAAAGTAGAAATTATTGAGAAATTGCCTCCTCCCATCTCTTTAGAAATGTCTAAACAAAGGATTTTTCAAGTTTGCAAGACCTATGTGTAGTATTTTGGAGAAGGAGGTGAAATTTTACTTTGATGAAATGAGTTTGAGAGAATTTGAGATGTTATAAATAAGATTAATTGAGGCTCCCATTCTAATTGCTCTGGATTGGGGATTACTATTTTAACTCATGTGTGATTCGAGTGATATAGCAGTAAGTAGAGTGTTGCGACAAAGAAAAAGTATAGTGTTCCACTCCATTTACTATACAAGTGTTACCCTTGACGCTACACAAGAAAATTACACAATGACTGAGAAGGAGATGCTAGTGCTAGTGTACGCTTTTGACAAGTTCATATCGTATTTGGTAGGCACCAAGGTTACTATTTTGCCTTACCATGCAACTATTAGGTACCTATTCAATAAGAAGAATGCCAAACCAACTAAATCTTTGGATATTGCTTCTCCAAGAGTTTGACCTTGATATCAAAGATGGAAAAGGTACCAAAAACCAAATAGCTGATCACTTATATAGATTGGAGGACTCGTAACATGTAAACGAGGGTGAGCAAATGCGGGTAGCATTTCTGGATGTACAATTGATGGCGTTGGATATTTAACAACTACGATGGTATGCCGATATTGGGAACTTGATTGTGAGGGGCGAGAATCCTCTGTGTGCAACTACTCAATAGAAGCAAAAGTTGAACTATGATGCAAAGTTGTACATCTGGAATAAACCATTCTTGTTCAAGCATCGTGTTGACAGGGTAGTTAGAAGATGCATTCAAGAGTATGAGGTTAACAAAGTGCTCGAAAGTTATCACGCTAGGCCAAATAGTGGTCACCATGGAGGAGAGTTCACTGTTTATAACGTATTACAATTTTGTTTCTTTTGGTCCTCATTGTGCAAAGAATCTATTTCTTTTGTGAAGGGTTGTGACAATTGACAGTGGTCGGCTACTATCTAAAACCGACATGAGATTCCACTAAACAACATTTTGGAGGTGGAAATCTTTGATGTGTGGGGTATCGACTTCATGGGTCCCTTTCCACCATCTAATGAAAAACAATACATTCTGGTGGTTGTGGATTATTTGAGTAAATGGGTTGAGGCTATAACTCTTCCCTCCAATGAATAAAAGGGGGTGATTTAGTTCATCAAGAAGCATATCTTCACTCGATTTGGAAATCCAAGGGATATTATAGGTCATAGAGGTAAGCATTTCATTAATACTTTTGTGAAGCACCTCCTTGCTAAGTACGAAATTATTCATAAGGTTACTACTGTGTACCATCCGCAAACAAGTGGTCAAGTGGAGCAGTCGA
Organism: Solanum habrochaites; assembly: GCA_027704765.1. NCBI lineage: Eukaryota > Viridiplantae > Streptophyta > Magnoliopsida > Solanales > Solanaceae > Solanum > Solanum habrochaites. The sequence continues at coordinate 22,732,515 of JAKWJA010002494.1, forward strand.
ATAGAGAAGTAAAGCAGATCTTGCAGAAGACAATGAATGCAAAATAGAAATATTGATCTAAGAAATTAGACGAAGCATTGTGGGCATATAGGACTACTTACAAGACACCCGCAGTGACTTCTCCCTATAACATCGTATTTATTAAAGAATGTAATCTTTCGACGAAACTAAAACACCAAGCTTATTGGGCGATTAAAAAGTTTAACTTGGACCCTTAGCTAGCTGGTAGAAAGGAGTGTATCAGTTGCCTGAACTTGAAGAGTTTAGACATCACGTGTAGGAGAATGCCAAGTTGTATAAAGAAAAGACTAAGAAGTGGCATGATAAGCACATAGTAGCTTGTACATTCAATCTGGTAGAGAAGGTACTAATCTTTTACTCTAGATTTAGGTTATTCCCCAGAAAATTAAGGTCAAATGGAGTGGCCCTTTTGAAGTGGTAAGAATGACACCACACGGGCTGTGGAACTAAAAGGAGAAACTGGCCCTGCGGTTTTGGTGAATGCTCAAAGAGTGAAACACTACGCTAGTGTCGATTCGAGTTTTGATAGGAAGGATCTTGAGCTAAATGATGAATGATCTAAGTCGCATCATGTTGTGACATTAAATCAAATTTTACATGGGAGGAAACCCATGATGTCTATGAAATAGGTACTAGTAAGGCTTAATTTGGTAACTTTAGCTTAGTTTCTTATGCATAGTTTTTCTTTTAATTTTCTTAGTTGTTAGTTAAAATAGGTCCTAAGATATTATTAAGAAAAATAATGTAAAAAGATGAGTCATGGAACGACCAAAACTAAGGCGTTGGGTGGGAAGCAACCCACCATTATTATGTCACGATTTCTGACTGATGTGCAGGCAAAAGGAGAAGGAAGTACCCTAAATTAAAGTAATTATGTTGAGGAATACAGTTTGGACGAAAAATCTAGCATGTCATGCCAAGGGATTTTAGTTCAAAGATGATTTTTGAGTGCATTAGCAAACCAGTACGCCCAAAACGCGTCACAAAGAAGGTAGAACACCAATGGAAGGCGCACTGCCAGCGCAGCGTGCTAGGCCCCTTTTAACTGGGGCCTGTAGGTGGTGCACTGAAGACCCGCCATGCCAGGACCGTTTAGACTAGGGCCTATTTATGGTGCACCGCGTATGCTCCTCGATAGGACCCTTTTGACTGAGGCGTAGTTGAGGCACACTGCAGGCGCTCTATGCAATACCCTTTTTGACTGAGGCATGTTTTTGGCGCAATGCAGGTGCGCTACTCGAGTACTTTCCAGGCGTGAATCTAGTGCGCCTCTCCCGATGTGCAAAAAGGAAAAATTCTGAAAAGTTAATTTTTACCCGTGGGACCCATAAAATATTCCTATCTTTTCACTTATCCCAACATTCTCACCGCCCCACTAACCCAATAAATTCCACCAATTCCCAAAATTTACTCCTCTATAATTTTTCCCTCTCTCTCCATTCACTTCATCTTCCCCAAACATCCTTCTCGTTTTTTATTTCTTTACCCCATTTTCTCTTCCACACTCACAAAATTCCTCCAAATTTCTTGCCAATACTTTCTATTTTTTTTCTTTTCTTCTACAAACTAACAACACAACCAACCCAATCCACTAACACTCACAAACCAATCAGAAAACCCAACCACCCTACTACCCATTCAAAAACATCTCACTTTTTGTTTAAATTTCCTCTTTCTTTTAATTTCCTGGTTCATCCTTTTCTTGGATTTTTGATGGCCTCAAAAGGTAGAAAGGTATCTATTGGTCCGGGAACAAAAATGAGTACATAGGGGGGTGGCTACCGGAAATCAAAGTCGGGAAGACCCAAATTTTCCACACCTCGTGATTGGTGAGCAAGCGGTTATGCATTATAGAAAAAATTGGTACAGGGACCAAAAAGAATACAAGTACTTTAGCAATGATTACATGGAGCAAGATAAATTGCGCAGAAAATTCCCCCACATTGACGCAAAAATCACTACGTTGGAACTTCAACTTGTGTTTTTAAATCAAGGTGAGTGTAATTTGAGTTTGGTGTGTGAACTTTACGCTATTTTGAATACTCATCTAGTTAAGATAAACAACGGGTATGTTAGAAATTATGGGGTGCATTTTTCTATTGAGGCACTACATGAATTCTTTTTTTCCCCAAATAGTGATCATGCAGAGTTTCTAGCCAGTATCGTTTATATATATACTACATTATGTTGGGTGACTTTTGTTGCTAGGTGGGATAAAATTGGGGACACAGGCGGCATCTGACACTTCACTATGGAAACCGTAACTTATAAGCTAGGATTTCATTAAAGATTGTCTCTAGTACTTTACTTCCGGGGAAGCACATGACCGATATTATGGAGATAGAGTGGTGCTCATTTATCGGTTAATGAAGGGCTTATGGTTAATGTGGGGGCTATTTTAATGAAGAATTCTTCTAAAATTTAAGACCAACAGGCGGTGGCATTTCTGCTATGGCAACATCATTACTAGGTACCTGAGATCATTAATGATTGAGGAGGGAGTTTATGATGTATATCCTGCTAGTTCCCCCATCTAGTGTGCCACCCGGTTGATGTCATACGCACTAAAGCATATGATCCCTCGCACGGGCCTTTTTTTACTTTTATTAATAGGCAAGCTCGTGATAATAGCTTGATAGAACCCATGTTTTTGATGGAGGAACTGCAGTTGCGCATTGATGGTCACCCAGTGACTGAGGAGGAGATATACACAATATCCGATAAGTACCCATTTGAAGATAGTGCGATGCACATGTACAAGATAGGTCCGGCATTTGAAGAATCGATTTAGTATGATGACACGACAACTGATGAGGATGATGGCTCCGCAGAGGATGAGTTCGAGGACATTGATACCGTAGATGATTCTTTGGACACAACCTAGAGGTCGACATGAGTTCTCTTTTACCTTTACACTTAGTTTAAATTTTTAACACTGGGGACAATGTATTATTTAAGCATGGGCTGGAATTTAAACTTCATTGTATATAGTTTATTCATTTATTGAGTGTTTTTTATTTTTAGTTGGGTTCCTCACATTTTGTTATCGGTTCTTTTCACGATGATAGACCCTTTAAATTGTTCAGGTTTAGTGTATTGCTTTATCACGTCTTAGAGTCATCTAGTAATGAGGTTTCCTAATAATAGATGGATGAAAACTATATTAAGGGTAAATTATTCATTAGGAGTAGAAGTATGAAACCTATATCTTTGGCACATTTAAACCTTGTCTTAATATTTGGCTAGACATCATGGGTGACGACACTTCACTTGCATCAGTGAGATAGTAAACATTAAAACAAGCATAATGTATTTGTGTTTACTCTATGTGAAAAATAAAGAAAATGCTCTTAATTGTGTTGACACACCATAATGCATTATATGTCAACAGACTACAAGTTGAGTCTTTATGTGTAAAGTGATGCCATGTGTGAGAATATTTGTTAAGTTTGCATTGAATGATATCTAGAACTTTCCTCGTGTGTGCTTAATGAATAACTCGTGTGAATTGTGAAATGTGATTGAGGCGTTTCTTTGAATAGGCAAGTTTGAATGTCCTGTGTATACTTCCAAATAAAATATCCCTAGCTTAGCCCTTTGGTTCTTGTATCCTTATTTTTTTGTAAACCACTTAGTGGAGCCTAATCCCTTTTCATGATACCATTAGTTTAATCCAAAATAAATCTCTAATGCACTATGTTAAGATGAAAAATGACAACTTCGGTTGAAATGAATAGGGTGGTAGTAGTTTTGTAGAGAATAAAAGAAACGAAAAGGTACACAAATGAGACCTCAAATGTAAAAAAAAAAATATAAGAATGAAAGATGGATGTACATAAAGGGGCGTGAACAAAAAAAGTGGCTCAAGAACAAATAGAAGTAAAGTGAAAAACATGTAGTAGGGAAAGAAATTTTTTTAAATGTTAGTAAGGAAAAAAAAACCATATGAATTAGGGAGAATCAGTCACTAAAATTTACACAAATATATCCTTTCTTACCTAGAATCGACATTACAACCGAGTGAAAGTCCTCTTGATTCCATGTGAACATTTTGTGAAAACTAGAAGTACACAAAGGGAAAGCTTATGGCATGTTAGGACATGTATAACTTCAATTGGGAGTGAAAGAGTGCATTTTATATAAAAAAAAAAAAGGCCTTATACTATAGTGAAACGATTGATTGTTGGCTGTGCAATAAAGGCTATACTTATATTGGTGAGGGCATTCACGAAACATGTTTGGTGCTTAATCTTATGGTACGTTTCTATGATGTTGCATTGGCCTAAAATTATTTTAGAGGAGTCAGGCATCAAGGTTGTGAATTGTTTGAGTGATACACAATAAAGAATGGTTGAAAGTGCATGATGTGTGTCACAAAGTGATGATTAAATATGTTTGGTCGATTGTGAAGTGAGGTGAAGAGTCCAAAGGGTTAAGATCATAAATTGATAAGATAGAGCTTGTAACACCCTGTAGCCAGAATAGACCAAAAATAATTTATTTTATGAAAAATATGTAGGTGCAACAAACGGTGGAATCGACGGACCATAGGATACACGATGGTCCATCCTCCACAACCCTCGATGAGATTACAAACTTCCAAAAACTCTTCTGGGAAAAATTGTCTAAGTCTTGATTGACGAATGGACCGACAGTCCATAGGTCAGATAACGGTCCGTAGTCCGTAACTGTTTATCGAGACCCCCATTCATCAACTCTCTAACAAGAGCTACGGATGACCAGCAGTCGGTAGGTGTAAAATTTACAGATGGTTAAAGGGAAATGCAGTTGGCTCAACTTCTAATGGTTTACTCTTAGCACAAATGAATTAGGTGTCCCATGACCTACCGACACATATGTAATTGAATTAGATTTCCATAGGCACATACTTTCTTAAAATAAGACCTCCGAGTAAAAGAGTATTGCAATTTTAGTAAAGGACTGTCGAACAGGCCCATTCGACGATCCCAACGACGAGGCATCAGTCAGATGAACGACCGTCAGTCCTGGCCGTGGTCTGATCTGACAAAAACTTATCCAGGGGTATTTTGGACAGTTTGTACTTTTTTAAACTCTAAGTTACGTTGTTTTAACCCTAAATCATCAGAGTTTAGTTCGTTTAACCCTCGAAACATAATTAAAACATATCTAAGTCAAATCATTAAACAAAAACATAGAAAATTAGAAGCAAGAAAAGAGAAAAAGCTGAAGAACCCTAGTTGAAGAATGCACATAGCTCCAGTAGTTCCAGCCCTGAAACCTAAGTATTTTTATGTGGATTTCATCACCCGGTATGTGGTATTTCACTAGTGGATTCCTTTCACCCATTGGGTCCCTAGTTTTTAGTCAGATTCTTGATTCCATTATCATGATTAAACTTAGTGTTTTTATAACATTAATAGAACTTAATGAATTTATTAAATATATAATCCAAATTAGATTACACTGTTATTATTCATATTATCGCATGAATTTTATAACCCTAACTTTGTATTTCTCTAGTTCTTGAATTTCACATGCTAGGTAAGATATTTCAGACACTTCAAATATACAAGACTCAATTATAAATGCATAATTACCAGATTAATTCTTTCATTATGAATTTGCATGTTCAGTTTCGAGCTATCAAGTATTTACAGAAACTCAGACATGATCAGTAAATTTACATAATTCATTGGGAGTATAATAATACGGGGGGGAAGTTGACTAGGGTTCAGCGTACCCAATAGTCCCAAAAACTACAGCCATTAGTTGTAAGTCACCTCTGTGGGCAAAAAATTGTTCCCCCCCCCAAAATTCTAGTGTCTGCAGCTGCCTTATACCTTTGAGTTATCTGGGGTCGTCTCAGATGGGCGTATACATCGGACTCCACATTTAGCTATGTGGTTTAATTATCAGTAATTATTAGCTCCCAAGTTGAGTTAGACTATTTAATTGAATATTTATCAGTATATTCAATAATAAGTTTATCCATGTATAATTGGTCATTACATCCGTTTAGCTCAGAATTCAGTTTATCATGTAAGAGATTATACTTGCTTTTATCTTGCATTCAGTTTATTTTAGTGTAGCTATACTCTATCTTTACATGCTAGTACTTCAAGACTGACACATTACGTGCACTAATCTTCTCGTGATGTGGCTTAGTTTCAGTATCCAGATCACGCATAGATAAAGTCGGATCGGTTTTTAGCAGATTCCAAGGTAAGGTCTTCATCTTCGAGGAAACAGTATGAGTTTAATTTCAGTATTTAGTCATTTGTTTAAGTTTTTTTGCTAGATTAGCTGGGGCTGTCCTAGTATTTCTAGTTCAGTTTAGAGGATTAGTTTAGAAATAGTTAGGTCAGCTAGTATTGAATAATCATTTTCATTGTATCATCAGTTTCAGATATAGAAGTTTTAGAATATGGGTATTCTCCAATTTGAGTATAAGTTATGATTTAACTTTCTCATCAATTTATTATATTTACTATGCTCATGATCATGCCAGCAGGGTTAGCTTGGGATCACTTATGGTCATAGGAGCCATGTACGTGTCTCAGGGATAGCTCGGGGAATGACAAAACTTTGTACAAGAGGACTAGGTTTAAGTGTCCTAGGATGCTTGAAAAGCCTCACTTAGTAGAGTCCTTTTCATGGGTGTGAAATGCACCACATCTAATGAGAGGGAGGCTATGAAGTGTTTAGGAAAAACATCACTTTGTTATATTCTTATCGTGCGTGAGGTTTGATCTTATTCAATTCTAACTTGATGTTCTACGTTTTTGATCATGCCTCATCGTAGAGCTAATGCTCGAAATGCAAAAGCAGCTCCTCCAGTCCCAGATCAGGAAGTCTCTAATGCTGAGTTCAGAAATGCCATACATATATTGGCTCAGAGTATGACTAACCAGAACAATGGGGTTAATGATCATGTGAATTAAAATGGTGGATTAGTGGCATAAAGGGTCAGTGACTTTGTTAGGATGAATCCTCTTGAGTTCTTAGGATCCGCCAACCAAATGAGGGATCATCTAAAATTTTTGGATTATATAAAGAAGATCTTTTAGGTAATGCAAGTCGCTGGGAATGATCGGGTTGACTTAGCATCATACCAGTTGAAGAATGTTTTCTCATAGCTGGTATACTTAGTGGAACGAGAATACGGGTTCAGATGCAGCTCCTATCACTTGGGATTGCTTTAGTGAGACTTTTCTCGATAATTTTTTCTAGTATATTTGAAAGGGGAAAAAAAAAAAAAAAAAAAAAAAAAAAAAAAAAACAAAAAAAAAAAAAACAAAAAAAAAAAACAAAAAAAAAAGGTTCAAAAATTCATGAACTTAAGGCAGGGTAACATGACAACCCAAGAGTATGGACTCAAATTTAACCAACTCTCCAGGTATGCTTTTCAAATGGTTGCTGACTCCAAGGCTCATATCAATAAATTTTTGCATGGAGTGTCAAATTTGGTGAAAAGTGAGTGCAGTGTTGCGATGTTACTTGGATATATGAACATGTCTAGGCTTATTACTCATGCTCTGCAGTTTGAGGGTGATAAGATTTGGGAAAAGGATAAGGAAAAGAAGAAGACTAGGACTCGAAACTGTGACTATTCTTAGTAGAAATCAGGTTGTGGAAATCGCTCGCAGGGTAAACATAATTTTCTGGCTCCATCCACTTCATTAGCTTGTTTTCCATCATCCAAGAACATGTATGACCAGAAGGGTAGAGCACCAGGCTCTAAATCTCAAGGAAGTGTTTCAGGGACCAAGACTTACCCTACTTGCCCTAAGTGTGGTAAGAACCATCTGTGCGAGTGTCTTGCAGGAAAAGAGGGATGTTTTTGGTGCAGTTAGTGTGTTCACAGGTTGAGGGATTGTCCTTTGAAACAAGGTCAAGAAGGTAGTAATGGTAGAGATCAGCCTACAACTTCAGCAGCATCAGCAAGTCGCCCAACTTAGCAGGGTAACTCATTTGGTAGAGGTGGTGGTCAGCGCCAGAATAGGTTGTACGCTCTTCAGGCTCGCTAGGATTAGGAAGGTTATCCTGATGTAATCACTGGTACGTTACGTGTATTTCACCTAGATGTTTATGCTTTATTCGATCCAGGGGATACTATTTCTTTTGCAACTCCTTACATAGCAGTCCAATTCAATGTCAGTACAGAAACGCTCTCAGAACCTTTCTATGTCTCTACTTCATTAGGTGACCCAATTATAACTAGAAGGGTATACATAAATTGCCCTTTCACAATCTCTCATAAAGTCACCTCAACATATCTAGTAGAGTTAGAAATGGTAGACATCGATGTCATTCTAGGAATGGATTGATTACACTCTTTTTATCCCTCAATCTATTGTAGAACTAGGACTGTTCATTTTCAGTTTCAAGATGAACGAACCTTAGAAAGGAATAATAGTATCTTAGCGCCTGTGGGTCGATTTATTTCTTACTTTAAGGCCAGAATGATGATATCAAAGGGTTATCTCTATCATCTAGTTTGAGTTAAGGTTTATAGCCTTGAAAACCCCACTCTTAAGTTAGTTCCTGTAGTCTGTGAATTTCTAGAAGTATTTCCAAAAGATCTGCCTGGAGTCCCTCCTTGAAGGAAATTGACTTAGGAATTGATATCCTTCCAGATACCCAGCGTATTTCTATTCCTCCTTACAGAATGGCTCCAGCAGAGCTTATGGAATTGAAAGATCCGTTGAAAGACCTTTTCGATAAGGGTTTCATCAGACCTATTATTTCACCATGGGGTTCACTAGTGTTGTCGTAAGGAAGAAGGATGGTTCTCTCATAATGTGCATAGACTATAGAAAGTTGAACAAGGTCACAATCAATAATAAGTATCCCATCCCAGGATCTATACTTGTTTGACCAACTTCAGGGTGCTAGCCATTTCTCAAAGATAGACCTCAGATCCGGGTTATCATCAGCTTAGAGTCAAGGATAGTGACATTCCAAAAAAAGCCTTCAAAACTCAATATGGTCATTATGAATTTGTAATTATGTCGTTTGGACTAACTAATGCTCCTGCATCTCATTGATTTAATAAACAGAGTTTTCAAATAGTACATGGACTTGTTCGTTAACGTCTTTATTGATGATATCCTCATTTACTCTAGGAGTGAGGAAGAACATGGAACTCATTTGAGAGTTGTTCTGAAGACTCTCTAGGATCGCCAGTTATTCCCTAAGTTTAGTAGATGTTAGTTTTAGTTGCAATCCGTTGCTTTTCTTTGTTACATTGTATTTAGCGAAGGGATCCAAATGGATTCGCAGAAGATAGAAGTAGTGAAACAGTGGGCTAGACCTACATCTACTACAGTTATAAGAAGTTTCTTATGTCTATCAGGTTATTATAGAAGGTTTTGGGAAGTATTTTCATCCATAGAATCACCATGGTCAAGTCTTAATGGTCAGATGAAGTGAGAAAAGCTTTGCATAATTGAAAAATAGATTGACTACAACTATTATCTTGACTGTACCAGAGGATTCAGATGGTTATGTGATCTATTGTGATGCATAAAGAGTTGGCCTAGGTTGTGTGTAGATGAAGCGAGGTAAGGTGATAACTTATGCTTCTAAACAATTTATGGTGCTAGAGAAGAACTATCCAACTCATGACCTTGAGCTTGTAGCAGTGGTGTTTGCACTCACAATATGGAGACACTACGTGGCTGATGTTCATGTAGATGTGTTCACCGATCATAAGATCCTGCAGTAGGTGTTCACCCAGAAAGAGTTGAATCTTCTCCATAGGAGTTGGCTAGATTTCATAAAGGATTATGATATGAGTGTGGATTATTATCCCGTTAAGGGGAATGTAGTAGCAGATGCCGTCAGTAGATTATCTATGGGTAGTGTAGCCCATATTGAGAAAGAAAAGAAGAATCTAGCGAAGGATGTTCATAGGCTTGCTCACTATGAGTTCGCCTTATTATCATATCAGACAATGGTGTAACAGTTCAGAATGGGGCCGAGTCTTATTCGTTAGTGGAGGTTAAGAAAAAGGAAGACAGTGAGCCAATTTTGCTTGAACATAAGAATGCAGTCCACAATCACAGAGTGGAGGTTTTCTCCCAAGGGGGAGATGGTGTACTTTGCTACCAGGGTAGATTGCGTGTTCGTGATGTGTGCGATTTGAAACAACATATTCTTGAAGAAACCCATAACTACATATATTCTATTCACCCAGGTGCCACTAAGATATACCACGATCTGTGGGAAGACTATTGGTGGAATGGCATGAAGAGGGATATAGCATACTTTGTGAGTAAGTGCCCCAATTGCAAGCAAGTCAAGGTAGAACATCATAAACCAGGTGGTATTAACTCAAGAGATCGATATTCCTACTTCGAAGTGGATTGTGATCAATATGGACTTCATTACAGAATTATCGAGTACTCGCAGACAACATGACTCCATTTGTGTGATAGTTGATAGGATGACTAAGTCTACTCGCTTCTTGGGGGAAGCTCATATTCGGACAAATATATTGCAAGGATTACATTAATGAGATTTGTGGTTACATGGGGTTCCTTGTCTAGTATTCTCATTACAGGAGGGGCCTCAGTTAACCTATGCAATTTTTGGATGTCATTTCGAAAGGTCTTGGTATCGATGTGACCTTACTACAACATTTTATTCACAGACAGATAGGCAGGAAGGGCGTACCATTCATACCTTAAAGAAATAGTTGAGCTTGTTGTGGTCAATTTAAGGTAGTTGGGATGTATCACTCCTCTATGAGTTTGCATACAATATACTAATTTCCAGATCTCACATGGCCCTTATGTAGGCTTTATATGGGGTAGATGTAGATTTCATGTTGCTTGGTTTGAAGTAGGTGAGGCAGATATTGGCCAGATTCATTACTTTATGCTATATAGAAAAGGTGGCTCATTAGAGATAGACTTAAGACAACCCAAAGTAATCAGAAACTTTTTGCAGATGTAAGGAGAAGGGAACTAGAGTTCCAAGTTGATTATCGGGTTTTTTCTGAAGGTCTCACCTATGAAAGGGGTGATGAGATTTGGATAGAAAGGGATGCACAGTCCTAGATATAGAGGCCCTTAAAATATCTTGAAAGGTGTCGGCAAGGTGGCGTATGAGTTAGAGTTTCCAGCAGAATTAGCAGCAGTGCATCCGGTCTTCCACATCTCACTCTTGAAAAAGTGCGTGGGTGATCAAGCCTATATAGTTCCATTGAAGAGTGTGGTGGTGAAAGATAGTCTTTCTTATGAGGATGTACAAGTTGAGATTCTTGACCGTCAATTCAGAAGGTTGGGAAACAAATAAGTCGCTTCGAGAAAGGTTTTGTGGAGAAGTCAGTCCGTAGAGGGAGCTACTTGGGAAGAAGAAGCATCTATGAAAGCCAAGTATCCTTATCTCTTTCCTAATGATTCCACTCCAGCTTGAGGTAATAGTTCATGTTCAGTTTTCCAGTCATTCATGCATAAATTTAGTCTTCGAATCATGTTCCTTCAGATTGTACTTGCATTTTTAGCGTATTTGCATGTATCGGAACTCAATTCATTCAGAAACTTAATTCTCAGTACTTAGTAGTGGGGTATACAACTCTCTCCCTCTATTTCAGCTAGTTTAGTCTTTTTTCGAGGACAAATGTTCCTAATGAGGAGATAATGTAACACCCCGTAGCCAAAATAGAACAAAATCAATTTTTTCAGAAAAATATGCAGGTGCAACCAATGCTGGCATCGATGGTCTGTAGGATAGACGACGATACATCCTGCAAAAACCGAGCGATGGGATCAAAAAACTCCAAAAAAGTCACAGTCTGAAAAAAAAATTTGACTAATTCTTAATCGCCGGACGGATGAGCTTCGTAGGGTTAGAAAATAGACGGTGTCCGTGATCGGTCGATGGAGAGCCAATCACACCCTCTGATAAGAGCTACGGATGTCCAGCACGGTCCGTAGGTGGACCTAGAATCTATAGGTAGAAAATTTGCAGACAGTTAAGGGGAAATGTAGTTTGGTCAACTTGAAATGGTGATAACTCTTAGCACAAAATGAATTAGTAATGTCTTTTAATAGGCCCACCAGACGGACCCAACAACGGGGCGTCGGTCAAACGATGGACCGTCATTATTGGCCATCGTTTGGTCTGACAACGACATTCCTAGGGGTCTTTTGGACCTTTTCCACTTTGTTTAAACCAAAATTTTCATTTTTTTTACCCTAAATCATCATATATTAGGTAGTTTAAGCCTAGAAACATAATTAAAACATATGTAAGTCAAATAATTAAATTAAAACTTAGAAATTAGAAGCAAGAAAGGAGAAAAAACTCAAGAAGTAGTTCCAGCCCCGAAACCTGTGTTTTTTCATTGATTCATCGCCAGGTATGTGGGATTTCACTAGCGGGTTTGTTTCACCCATTGGGTCCCTAGTTTTCAGTCAGATTCTTTATTCTATTACCATGATTTAACCTAGGGTTTCTAGAAAATCGATAGAATTTCATTAATTTATTTAATATATATTCCAAATTATATAATCATGTTATTACTCGATTATCGATGAAATTTCAGAACCTAGATTTGTATTTATTAGGTTTGAGTACCATTGCCTAGGGCGATATTTGGCCACTTCATATAGACATGCTCAGTTATAAATGCATATTACCAGATTAATGTTGGTAATTCTCATGTTGCACAGTGTGTGTACGACTATCGAATTATTTATAGAAATCAGACATAATTAGGTAAATTACAGTAATTTATTGGGAGAAGCATAATACAAGGTGGAATAGGGTTTAGAGTACCCAATAGGCCCAGAAAAAGTAGCTAAGCCATGTAGGTTGTAAGTCCCCTTATTGGACAATAAGTTTTATGATCCGACGCCAGCATGGCCTGGATACAGGGACCCGGGATAATGGGGTCTCTCGATGGACGTATACATCGGACTCCATATTGAGGATAATTGATCTAATTATCAGGTAGCGCACAGCAGTTTGACTCTTGCATGACAATTACAGTATATTAAGATTCAGTTTAATATGTGACACACCGAAGTCTGGAATTGGTTGCCAACCGGGTCGTTGACCTATCAACGGTACAGACAAGTTCATATTTCATTCTTCAGCATTCCATCTAATTAAATTTATTGAAAATTTAAAACTATTTATATAGATGAAGTAAAGATATACTTATATTATTATTAACTAGATACTTCATATAATAAGCTAAACATAAGATAACACACATCTAAAACATAAAGAATCAATCGAAATTGAAGATGAATATTCATAAATAGGTCGCCAACCACGGCCGGTATTAAATAAGCTTTGACATGAAGTGTCAAAAGATCGCTAGGGAAAACCTCCGTGTCTATGCCTAAAACTAATTAGACTAAAATGTGTAGCATCCTCGATATCATGAGGACCTGCAAAATGGGTTTGGAGAAACGCACAAAGTCTAAAACCGCTTCAAGTGTTAGTAAACCGTCATTGACATGCACTATAAAAATAGTAAAAAGATAGGAGGTAACAACAAGTGTACTTACGTATGCGTTGTATGAACACACACACTTAAATTCGATGCATTATTGAATGAAAGCCTCTTCTTAAGCAACATGCCATTTCTGGAAAGTATAGTTCATTAGACTTTCCATTTTTTTATTTATTTGTGGAATTGTGGTATGAATATGAGGTATTTAATGAATACAAATATTTTCTATATTTGTTACAAACATTAGTATAAATCATCATTAATTTAGAACAACTCGAGGCAAAAGATTGAGATTTTTGAGTATTTAGGCAGAGAGCTCTATTTCACACTTAGATTATTGTTCAGTTTCTTTATTGTTCTTGTGTATCGTTCAATAATCATTTGGTTACTATGTTTACTTACCAAGTCAATGATTAGCGTTCCATAACCACAAAAATCGATTGTAAGTAATCCAAGGACTAAGTGAATCATTCTTTAAATATATTATCTACCTTCATAAGCCAGTCTCTATTGATCATGCCATGATTTCATGAGCATCATGTTATATTATAACATTTACATACATGAGGACTTTGGAATCGTTGATGTAGCATTAAGATATATCAAGTGAGGGCCCACCATATGGGACATCAACCCGGGGTCTTGTTTAGCAAAAATAGAGTCTGCTTCATTCGTACTTCCATTATTCAGTTCCTTCATGGTAGGCTGATGCGTAAACCAAGCTATAAACTAGACGAAGTTTAAGATCTCATGGGATTTCATGAGTGCACTGAACCAACAAATGACCCTAATGACATTACTTGAATATGATTTCACATCCTAATTGGCTTGCAAAACAAACCTCGGTTCGTTCATTTAATTATTCTTTTACTTTGAGGTTGCTCATTCTTTCTTTAAAAACATTAACCTTACAAACGTCGATTCATGCGAGCATTATGAAATCCAGGTAGCCCAACACTGAAAAGAGGTGGAAATCACATGCCAAAGGATGCCCGAAACATGCTGGGTATATGGGCTCGAGACCTGTTAATCCCATATTGGAAGTATAGGTTCAAAGACTAGGTGATATAAGGAGAACCATATCCTGCATGCCGGAAAGTCTCATCTCATGAGAGTTACTTGAACGTCCGCCCTTCCCGAAAGAAGGAATCACCGCACATAACTAGTCTATCCGTTTCATTCAACTCATACGTCATGGAAGTTGGCTTCTAGTATGAGGACATAATAGCTCCATAGATTATTTCTCATATCATTATTCGTATTAAGTATACATCATTCTCTATACTTTCATTAGACTGTACATAGAGACTTGTCTCTTTATTATCTTTACATTTTCATAGGTGAGTACGTTTGGTATCATTACTTAGGCTCATTCGAGATTCTTTTCATATTTCAAATTAGTCTCTTATCATATGTCACCACATTCATAAACTCCATAGGACATTTGTTTTTCGTAATAATCATACCTTGTAAGTGAATGTTCATTTCATCAATGCCAATGCCACTGGAGATTTAGAGGTTTCACACTCTTACTAACCCTTCTAGGGCTTCATCATTTCGTATAAACTCATAGTTACTCATCCTTTTACGTGAATGTTATTTCATAATCTTTTAGTGTTGACTCAAGCATTATGAAGGCTTCCTTCTAGATTGAGATCAACTTTTCTCTATGATGACTGGTCATCATACTTTACATTGATTAAATGTTAATTGTTCTTTCATATCATCATTAATTTACATTGACTGAATGAGAATTTTCCTTCATATCATCATTAGGTTTATTGAGACAGTTTCAAACATTCAAACCTTTCATCGTGAATATTTGTTTTAACAAATTAGCTTTGGTGTAATTAAATTTGGCTCCATCCATTCTGGTCCCCTAACATAATTATACCCCTTTAATAGGTTTAACCACGTACTTACTTACATTAGTGTATGCTTGTATAACCCTTTATGGACGTGGCACTTCATTCAATGAGTTTCGGTGAGTCATGCTAATCTTGTAGTGCATGTTGGGAGTTGTCCCATATGTTGTCATTCCTTGTTATGGATTCTTGATATTACTTTAGAAGTGCTTAATATATATTTGATACTCTTACTACAAAGAATTGGCATATGTGTAGTATTGGATCAAGATGTGGGATGGTTTTAGGACTAGCCCAAAATTCATTTTTTTAATAGTCATTCTTACGTGTTCATATTTAAATTCCATAAAATGAACCCGTATCACTTTCTTTAATCATTTACATTAAGCTAGACAGTAGCATATATTAATTTTGACTAAAATAGAGTAGCCAACTTTATTGGAACCAGATAGCAAATTATTTCAAAGAGATGATTCATCGTGTCTGGAGACAAGTGTTAAAAGTTTAAGAAATATGGACAAACGTAGATTAGATTATATGGATTTAACCATCTCAAAAAACATCACAACCACAGAAATTCAAATTTAGCCAAGACACATATCCACTTAACAATCACAGACTTAACTTAGCATATTGTCGACGCCTTGATTATCTTTGATTAACATTAACTTTACACATTACTAAGTTAAGAAGTTCATTCGATACTCATTATTAAAGTAACAAACATGTTAAGGAAACATAAGAACCAAATACCAACACCTGATCTCTTAATATTCAACATTAAAATCGAAAGAGCTAACTAGGGACAAGGGGTTCGACGACACAACGAAAACAACCATAGGTTTTCAACATGATCATGGACATGGTTCGAAAAAAAATTTCTCTGGGATTAAAGAGTCCAATAGAGAAAAGGAAAACCATCATTAAGTTAAATTAATCTACGAAGACCACCTTGAACGAACATTGAAAAAAACTTGAAAATAGTCTAAGAAATTTCCTATTTTCTTTTCTTGCGTATTGTTCACTTTTTTGTCACGCTTATTTTCTTGTTTTAGGTGTGTATTTGTTTGAGTTTTAACGTGGTTTTAGGTTTAGGAACTCACCTTGACATATTTAACTTACGATTTAATAATTAAATTTAATTAATTAATTAACTTTTTACTAAAAAAACCCTCTTAATGCGATAATAATGGAGACAATGTTGAATTGACATAAAAATCTGAAATTTTTGTGTTGGACAATAGTTTGGAGTCAACATTTTGATCTTTATAAATTAATAGATCCTTGATTTAATTAATTTGGGACCCTAGGGTAAGTGAAAAATTACCAGTAAGTCAGTGGAACCATAATAAACACTTTAATACCTGCCTAGGTTAATACCTAGGATATTTCTTGAAATATAAAGGTACCATAAGAATTTGGTTTGACTCCTGTTTAATTGTAATAAATTAAATGGATAATTTAATTAATAAGTTACCTAAGGGATAATTTTTACAGTAACCTTAAGTCTTTATAACGATAACTAATTCCTTTTGACCATCCATAGATTAAGTACTAGGTGTCTTTCTTGTCTCACGAATGCTGAAACTTTTTATGATTTCGGTTTGTGACCTTAAATTAATAATGAAGCTGTCTAATTAATCATAAGTACCCATAGTGTATAACACGCTTTTTACTATTCCAGGTTATGTACAGGTGTCCTTTAACTAGTACTAGGTAGTGTCAACCTGTGTTGGTCCTAGGTTACGGGTCCACTCATGTGGTGTCCAGTTCGGTTAGTCCTAGGTTATTTAGTTCTTTAGTGAAATAGGATAGAGTTTAGAATTTGTAGGGAGGTTATTCCCCACATGTATTGGTCCCTTGTGCATGTTTTTTTCCCAACTACCCTAACCGAATTCGGATACGGTGGTCCCCTCCTTTGGAAGCTTCTTCACATGTCTTTCTCATGTTCTTGCAAATGGGTTTGTTGAACTTTCCTAACTAACTATTATTTATGGTTCATTTGGAAATGATTACTTATTGTCCCAAGGATCTTCACTGTGTCCTTGGGCACTATTTAATCTACATGATCATTTTAAATGATCATGTGCTATAGTATCTAGGCTTGACACATGGATGACTCATACCTTTTTGTGAGTTAAAGGAAAAAACATTTTAGTTTAAGGTCTTCATTGAAGGTATAATTCCTAAACAAGCCTATAAATACATAGATATATGGCTAACACCCTTTAAGCCAATATTTTCAAATATGCCTAGTATTTTTGCTTATTTGGTTATTATATAGAAATTGGATAACACCCCTTAGCCATTTTTCTATACTATGCCCAATATTTTCAATATTGGCATTGGAATGCCCATGTATCCCCAATACGCATTCTTATAAACCTATTGGGCTCTTCACTAGACATAAAAATTTCTGGAATGTTAAAGAATGTTATAAATTTTTCATTGCATCAAATTAGCTTAGAATTTTCAGTTTGTCATGTAAGATTATTATACTTGCTTTTATGCTTAATCAATTATGTTTTATTTTAGCTTTACTCTATCCTACATGCTCAGTACCTTTCAAATACTGACGCATACGTGCGCTACATCTTCTCGTGATGTAAGTTAAGATTCTCAGCATCCAAATCACACATAGATTTATTTCCGATCTCCAGTTCAGTAGATTCTGTGGTGAGTCTTCATTCTCTGAGGACAACAGTTATGAGTTTTATTTCAGTCTTTAGTCATTTAGTTTTAGTTTTTTCTAGATTTAGTTGGGGCTTGTCCCAGTATTTATAGTCCGGTTTAGAAGCTTATTTCAGACATATTTAGATTGAACTTAGAATTGAGTTAACATTTTCATTGTATTAAACTCATTAGCTTTTATATATATATCAGTTTTAGCATATGGATATTTCCTATCTTTTCATTATAAGTTATGATTTAGCTTCCTCATTAGTTTATTATATTTAGTATGCCCATGATCATGCCAGCAGGGTTAGCTTGGGATCACTTGTGATCCTAGGTTCCGTGTTCGTGTCTCAGGGATAGCTCGGGTAGTGAAAGAGTTGTTCGAGGACTAACATATATTCAAGTGTGGGATGGTAATTTTGGGTTTATTTTTATGCCCAATTATGACAAATTACTCATCTTTATCATTAGTTTAGGACATTATCTAACCTTATTAGCTTGTTTTTTCTCAAGATTGCAATAATTGCACACTAATATACATGATTAGAGATTTTTCAGGTTACTTAGGGAAATGATTGAGTGTTGGAAGGAAAAAAAATATATGCGACAAGACGCTGCTTGAAGAAATACTAGCGCGGTACGCCATACACCTTGGCTTATGAAGGGCGCGACGCGCGAGATCATTTTGACTGCAGCCTATTTCAGGCGTACTGGCAACACGGCGTGCCTAGATTTGTGTGGAGTTTGGAAAGAAATATGAGTTTAAAAGATTCCTAATTGAAGTAGGATTCGACTTTATGTTCTTATTTACAATAAATAGACCCTTAGGGACTCATTATGGGAATTGGACTTTTTGATTAGTGTGCAAGAGAAATAATCCATGTTTATATTAGGTTTTTATCTTCTAACTCATTTTATTTTTGAGCAATCACATGAACAATTGTCTTTTGAGATTTTTTAATACTATAAGTAGCTAATAAACCTAGTTCTGAGGCTGGATGTACAAACTAAATGTTGAATATTATTTGGTTTTTGAATTAATTCTTGGTTGTCAACACAAGTTAATTCTATATTCTTATTTTTTTTAGTATTTTGTGCTTGGTCACCATGAGATAAATCTATTGTGTAATTTTAAAATTGAGATAGGAGAGGTTAGATAGACCAAAGAATATAGGGAGCTTGATCGACCCATTAGATTGAGGTAATTTGATTAGGATTGACGCCCAGACGAACAATTTGCTTCTTAACAAAATAGGATGAATTATAAGTGCTCGTCAATTAGCTTACTTATCCTAGCTCAACGATGTAGTTAGGTATCTAATTGGAGTAGGCAACGAGAGGTATACAATCCGACTCATATAATTAACCCTATAAACCAGTAACTTGATAAAAAAAATTAGTTCTAAGAAAATACTATGATACATGAGATTCAACGTAAGATGCATCCTTGTAATTTCTCTTTTTCTTGTTTTAAACATCATCTTTATGTCTTTCAAATCTTTGTTACTTTATTTCAGTGTTAAGGTAGCGATAGTTAACAATCAATAATCAATTCTTGGAATAGTTACTTTTAATTTTAGTTGTGGAATTGAGTTTGAATGTAAATTATCATAAGTCCAATTGGGAACAATAACTGCTTCTAAATAGAATCAATATTAATTACGTGACCACGTACATTTGCATGTATATTCGAGAGCAAAATTAAAATTCTTCTTCAATTTTAGATGTATAGTTTTTTCACCCTAAAAAGCTGAGAGTGAAAATTTATTCAATACATAAATCAATTTATGTAACTTTTAATCTACAAGAGGTTTTCTTTGAAAATTGTTCAAACAATAACATTTTAGTACCAAAAACAGTAAAAACACAAATGAATAATTTAATAAATCACAAGCTACTAAACATGTAAATTTTCATATATTTAATAAGTGAGTGAAATAACAAATTTTTAAAAATAATTCACCGAATACAACATACATACGACACTTAACATAAGGAAAAAATAAATTTGATGTGGCAAATACTATGACACACATAAACATGCATAACCCTCAAGACATAAATTTTCTACATTACATAATTAACATATGAAATAATACTAATAAAAAGAGACATATACTTGTCCACAAAACTGTAACGACCTGTTTAGTCGTTTTGAGCAACAGATTTTATTCTGGAAAAACTGGCAGATGTGACGGAGGCCACGACGGACCGTCAAGAGCACGACGGACCATCGAGGAGGGTTGTCGTTCCAAAACACTTGGGAAAATCTGAAATGGGTTACTGAAAATCGAATCTTGAACGTCATGACGAAATGGCAGGACAGGAACGTTCCAGGTGGTGAACGGGCCGTCACGGACGTCTTCGGGTGGAAAACACTTTCTGACGGTTGCGACGGACCTGCAGCGGACCGTTCGCAAGCCGACGGGCCGTAGCAGGTTGCGCAATCCCAGTAGGCGTCGATATTTTCTTTAAACGTTTTTAAGGAGTTTTTGACTATCCTCTTTTAGGATAAAGTTAGAGGGTAATGTTAATAAGATCTATACTTGGGGTTAAAAGAGGAACCTTAAGTTAATTGGGGTTATGATTGCCATCTTTATACTGACTTATATATAATTAGCGGTTAAAAGAAAGAGGGTTTAAATACTCCGGAAAAATAGAAGAACAGCAAGAGAGAGAGAGATCGATCAAGAGAGAGGACGAAGAGGATAAACAAGGATTTTGGAAGATTAGCGTGTTGATTCAATTCTTCGGTGGAGGTAGGTTATGGTTTAGTTACGATATGCGTAGTGAACTCTTAATAGTGAAATTATGTGTTGAATGATAATATGTAAACCCTGCATATGTGCTTAAGTTGTTCTTGCATGATATGATCAAAATTGTGATGACTTAACAAGCATGATGAAGTTATGAATCCAAAATTGAAAGAACCTAATTCACTTGATAAACTTATATTAATGATAATGATGATGCCTTAGTATGAAAGAAGGCTTGATAAATTATATAATGAGAATGATGATGCCTTAGTGTACCGAAGGCTATTGATGAACTAGGGGGCGTGTGCCCGTTACGGTACCAGGGTAAGAATTGAATAATGAGGATCGGAGTGTCACGTTCCGAAAACGGATAGAATATGGATCGGGGTGCCACGTTTCTTTGGTACCAGGATAGAATTGAATATGAGGTCGGGATAGTGTCACGTTCCGACACAAGGATAGGACTATGGATCGGGTGCCAAGTTCCCGGTACCAGGATAGAATGAGGAAGGAATCGGAGTGCACGTTCCCGCACCAGGATGAAATAGAGGGATCGGAGAGTGTCACGTACCGACACAAGCGGGAAGGAAAGATAATGACTTTGAAAGATGAAGAATATACTCAATCTAGGAACCTTAATTCCAAAATAAGTATGGTATTGAGGCTTGGTCATCAGGTGTGAAACATAGGTTTGTAGTTATTGATGAATTCATGTTGGTATTGCCTACCTGGTGAGTATTGTAGTTTGGGGGGGGATTTACATTAATTGAGATATGATTGTTCAATCATTTGAGTTGGCCGATGATATCTACTCAGTAAGTGTGTGGTACTGACCCCCCTACTTTCATGTTTTCACTCTTTGTTATCTGGTGCGAATGCAGCAACCGTTCAGTCCAATTCAAACTTCACAGCAGATCTAGCCAGTCTTCACTTCATCGGAAATTCAGGGTGAGCTACATGCGTCAGCTTGGACTGGCTATTCTTCTGCAGTCTTGATGCCTTAACTCCGGATGGACTGATTTTAGTTTATTTTGTTCTTAGACATTCCTAGTTAGTAAGTTGAGATTGAGATGTTCTTGTGATGATGCTCCAGATTTGGGGATAATAATAATAGTATTGAATTGTTTTATAATGAGTTTTAAAGTCTTCCGCATTATTTTTGTTGATATATTTGAAATGTTAAGTTTAGATGGGTTGACGTTCGCTCACATAGGAGGGTAATGGGGCCCGTGAGCTCGGTTTGGTCGTGACCAAAACTTGTATCAGAGCATTAGGTTCATTGGTTCATCACACAAAAAACAGGTTAGTAGAGTCTTAAGAACGGTAGGGGGACGCGTACTTTTCCTTGAGAGGCTATAAGGATTTAGGAAAATTTCACTCTTCATTATTCTTCGTGCTACTACTGAGTCAATTGGTATCTGGGCGCTACGAATGTGGTATCTGACATCTTCACTTCTATTTCCGCAGTGGTTTAGAACTAGAGCGCGACCGCACGGCAGCAGCAAACACGGAAAGACAAGAAACGACTGAGCCAGCCATGGGGTGTGGCTCGAGGAAGAGCAACGGCAAGAGGCCGTGGAGAGACCGAGGTCGTGGGAGAGGACGTCTCTAGAGCGAGTGCGACAAAGCACCTATCCCATCTGATACTAGGGCGAGCTGGGACTCTCCACCGACCGAGGAGCGTGATAAGAGCGGGAGGAAGGGGAGCACTATGAACAAGGGCAGAATGAGGGGAGGAAATGCCCCCCAACCTACCCCAAAGATGAGCAATCCAATACTCGCTTATCTTAGTGGGTTATCGCTCAGGGTCAGGCACTCCAGTGGTTTCTGCACCAAAACACCTCCGGTTTCAGAGGTCCGACATGCGTGATACTATGGCTCACGCAGGATGCCATTCATTGGGAATAGGCCAGTTTCCACGTCTGACTACTGGGCCTATTAGGACAACGATCAGCATGAACTTTCAGTATTGTTATTGAAATTAAAACCTCCAGTCTTTAAGGGCGCAGCATCAGAGGATGCTAGTTTTCTGGGTTGATGGTAATAAGTACTACACAAGAGGGGTTATATAGTAGAACGGTTGGCGGTTGAGTTCGTGAGCTATCAGTTTCAAGGAACGCACAAAATGTGGTGCTACGGTTCACAGGTTGAGTGCAACCAACAGAGGCACACCACCTATGACTTGGGAATCATTCCTCTACTCTGTTTATGGAGAAGTAATCCCAAGGACATTGAGAGAGATAGAAAAAGGGAGGAAGTTCTTGGTAGAACAAGGGAGGGATGACAGTTAACGCGTATGAGGCTTAAATTTCGCGCATATCCAGATAAGCCACCCAACTGTGTTTCCGCAACAAGAACGGATTCGCCGTTTTGAAGGGGTTGAGGTCAGAATTGCGGGATTTGCAGCTTACAGGTAGCGGCTACGGCACATCCTCCCGAGTGGTTAGACTTGTGATTAGAGGTGGAAGGAGTGAGAAGGACGACTTCACCACGAATCGACATCGAAAAGTTGTCGAAGGGGAAGGATGAGTTTAATGGTTCTCACTCTAGAGGTACAGAGCTCCGGAGGTTATCTCAAAAGTCGACAAATTCAGTCTTCATACAGACTGAGTTGGGGGTCACCACAGAACGGTCAAACACTACCCGAGAGTCTATGCACATGAAAATACCAACCCCCGAGAGGGGTAGGCTGTGGAGAGGTTGGACACATCAAGAGGTATTCCAAACCAGGAGTTACAGAAACCCCAATAGCTCGAGGTAGAGGTGTCATGGTAGAGGCCGCTTTTCTGGAGGACGTGGGTAGAGGTAATGGTGGTCATCAACAACGGCAGAGAGTGATGGGCAAAATGGAGCCACTATACGCACATGGTCGGGGCAATGGACAGACAAACGATAGGGCCATTGTTCGCTTTCCTGGGAGACTATGAAGCTGGAGGCGTGGATGTGTTTCACGGAATCTTTTGTTGTTGATTGCATGGCATCGTATTATTATGACCCTGGATCCCGTTTTCATATGTATGTCTTCATCATGCTAATGTCCTAAAATTGCATTGTGAATTATTGACATGCCTATTCGTGTTTTACACCGGTGGGTGAGTTGTGGTAGTTGAAAAAAGGTTCCATAGGTCTTGTTGGTGAAACTTTGTGGGGGCAACACGTATGTCAGATTTGGTTTTATTTTAGAAATGGGTGACTTTGATGTAATCTGGGTATGACTTCGCTTCTCCAATTTTACGATCTTCTTGGATTGATAATGCTACAAAACGAGTGACATTGGCCAAGCCCTGGGACAGATCCGGTTAGTGTGGAGGGGGTGACTACACTTCCAATCCGGTGCGTATTCATCATTTCTTAGGGCTAATGGAAAATGATTAGTAACGGGTTTGTTAGCTTTCTTGGCCCATCTCAAGGATGACACTAACCAAGTACTTCGATTGAGTCGGTTTCTGTGTCCGCGAGGTGTTGTTTGGAGGTGTCCCTGCAGATCTTCCTGGTATGCCACCAGATAGGGATATTGACTTTGTATCGATCTATTGAACGGGCACACGCCCCATTTATATACCCCCGTGATAGAATGGCTCCCGCGGAGTAAGCAGAGGTTAGTTAAGGCTCAACTTACAAGAGGTGTTGAGCAAGGGCTCATTAGACAAGTGCCTCTCCTTGGGGTGCCTCCGGTTTTGTTGTGAAAAGAAGGATGGGACGTTTTCGGATGGCATAGGACTATAGACAGTTGAATAAGGTAACTATTTAAGAACAAGTATACTTCCTCGCATTGAGACTTATCGATCAATTACCAAGGTGCTTGGGTCTTCCTAAGATTGACTGAGTCCGGGTTATAATCAATTGAAATACGGGCAACGGAATGTGCCAAAGACTGCTTTATCGAACGAGGATGGGACATTACGAATTTGTGGGGATGTTTTTGGTTCTTACGAACACCCTGATGCGTTCCATGAGCTTGATGAACGAGATATTAAGCCGTATTTGGACCTCTTTGTGATAGTATTTTAGAGATGATATACTGGGTATACTCCAAGAGTAAGAAGGAACATGAGGAGCATTTGAGAATTGTATGGAAATGTTGAGGGAGAAAAAGCTTTAGTGCCAAGTTCTCTAAGTGTGAGTTTGGCAGATGCAGTGTCCTTCTTGGGCATGTGGTTTCGAAGGAGGGGTGATGTGGTAGATCATTCTAAGATGAGGACAGTGAAGAATGGGTAAGACCCAACTATTAGTGCACAAGAAAATACGGAGAGTAGTTTGTCTGGGTTAGCTAGATACTACAGCCGCTTTGTCAAAGGATTCTTTCTAGTGCTTCCCATGACGAAAATTAACTAAGAAGGAATGACAGTTTGATGGTCCGATGAATGTGAGGAAAGCTTTCAGAAGCTTACTAAGACTTTGTTGACTACCGCACCTATCCTCACCTTGCCGGGGTAGTATAGGGTAGAGGGTAGAGGGTAAGAAACTTTCATTCTGTTTATTGTGATGCATCCTATTCGGGTTTGGGTGCAGTGCTAATGACTACAAGAGAAGAACGTGATGCTATGCCTCAAGACCAATTAAAAGTCATGAAGAACTAGCCAAACTCATGAATTTGGAATGCAGCGGGTAGTGTTTGCATTGAGAGCAATGGAGACACTATTATATGGGGTTAAGTGTGAGGTCTCCACGGAAATCGTTAGCCTTAGTAGTCTTTATCGAAAGATTTGAACTTGAGGCAAAGGAGATGGATGGGAACTATTGAAGGATACGACCTCACTATTTGTATCATCCGGGGAAGGCGCATGTTGTGGGCAGAGCCTTGAGTAGAAGGCGGGAAAGGAAAGCATGGAAGCCTTAAGCTCATTTGCAAGCCTCTAGAGCCCATTGGCTAGAGAGGTTCAGACTATGGCTAACGACTTGATGGAGGTTGGAAATAAATGAGAAGGGGAGGATGTTGGCTCGTGGAGGAGTCAAGATTTATTTTCTTGACAAGATTTAAGAGGGAGGAGTAAACAGTTGTCTTTGATGAGAGAAACTAAGGCGAAAATCCAGATAAAGTTGTGCGAGGAGGGCAGAGAGGCCTAAGAGGCAACAATCGGACAGGAAGGTGGGTTGAGGATTAAGGGAAGGGTATGGGGTACCCCGCCTTGATGAGTTGATCAACATATTTGGCAGACAGAAGGCTCATAGGTCAAAGGTAACTTCTAACATCCGGGTTGCAACCAAGATGGGATGCGACCTAAAACAAAACTTTTGGTGGAGTAGAATGAAGCCGCAATATTGTTGATTTATTGCCACGTGTACCAAACTGTCAACAAGTGAAATATGAAAACACCAAAAGGCCGGAGTGGAACACTTCAAAGAATGCCCATTCCGGAATGAAGTGGGGGAGAATGCCAATGGACTTTGTGGTTGTCTTCCAAGACACTGCGGCGAAGTGGGATTCAATTTGGGTAATTGTGGCCAGAGTGAATAAGTCTGCTCATTTCATTTCCGGTCAGGTGAACTTACAAGCAGAGAGAGAAGTTAGCAAAAATCTTTACATCTCAGAAATCGTTCATTTGCATGCGGGTTCCAATATCCATTACTCAGAATAGAGGTACGCAGGTTACTTCTAGTTTTGGAAAAATTGCAGCAGAATGTGGTACTAGGTTGGCCTTAGTACCGAGTTCAATCCTCAGAACGAGGTCAGTTGACGTGCCGAACGATTCAAGTGTTGGAGAGGATATGCTTCGCATGCGGATAGGAGTTTGGTGGCCATTGGGATGGATAGCTTCTTACAGTTGGCAGAGTTTTCGTACAATAATAGCTATAACTCCAGTATTGATTGGCTCCATTTGAAGCATTGTATGGGGGAGTGTTGTTAGATCTACCATTGGTTGGTTCTGATGCATTCGAGGTTAGACCTTGGGGGGGGTACGATCTTTTAGGGATTCGTAGAACGGTGAAAGGGCATTCAAGAAAAGCTTATAGCGGCGCAAAGTAGACAAAAGGAGTATGAAAGGACGAGGTAGAGACTTGGAGTTCATGGAAGGGACAAGGCTGTTGAGTTTCACCATGAAAGGGGTGGATGCGGTTTGGCACAAAGAGGTAAGACTAAGTCCAAGGATATTGGACATTTGAAGGTATAAAGCGAATAGGGGAGGTGGCGTAGAATTAAGCCTGCCCCCCAGGGCTGTCCGGAGTGCATCCGGTATTTCAGTGTCAATGTCGATGAAAAGATAACATGAGATGGAAACACAATTATCCGTTGGGAACTCAGTGTTGTTGGATGAGAATTTGTCTTATGAGGAGGAGCCGTGGCTATTTCGATAGAGAAGTTGCATGTTGAGGTCAAGAGAGATTGCATAAATCAAGGGACACAATGGAAGAATCTCCTCCCCTTGAACGGTTGAGAAGCACACTTGGGAGAAGACAAGGCAGATATGCGAGAAACGAAACCCCACATCTGTTTACAGATTCAGGTATTTCCTTTTCGCCCTTGGTTCACTCTTGTGATCGGTTCGGGGAGAACGGTGGGTTAATTGGTGATCTATCGTAACGGACCTTGGTTAGTCGTTTTGAGCAACAGATTTTATTGGAAAAACTGGCAGATGTGACGGAGGCCCACGAAGGGACAGTCAAGGGGCACGACGGACGTCGTGGAGGGGTGGCGTTCCAAAAACATTGGAAAATCTGAAAGAGGTACTGAAAATCGGACTCTCCTGAACGTCAGACGAAAATGGCGGGAAGGACCGTCACAGGTGTGACGGACCGTCACGGAACAGTCTTGGTGGAAAAACCACTGTTGACGGTTGCGACGACCGCAGGACGGAACGTCGAAAGACGACGGGCCGTCGCAGGTTGCGCAATCCCAGTCTGGGTCGAATTTATTTACAAGTTTTAAGGGACGTTTTGACTATCTGCTTTAATTATAAAGTTAGAGGGCTCTGTTAATAAGTTTAATAATGGGGGTTTTAAAAGATGGTAGGGTAACCTTAAGTTAATTAGTGGGTTATTAGTGCCATCTTTTATTCTTATTATATATTATTAGGGTAAAGAAAGAGGGGGGGAAGAACAAGAAAAGAGACAATTCTATAAGCCCCAGTCCTAAACGACTGAAGAATACCAGAAACACACACATCTGCCAGTCTGTAAAACAATGAAAACAAAAGGTTGAGATCTAACAAAACAACGTTCCTTACTACAGAACCGGCCTGCATACATTCCACAAGAAAATGATCCAAAATACCCCGTAGGACAACATTACAAGAAGTAAATGAAAGATAAAAAAATAAAAAGAACAGCCAAGGCCTAAAAAGAAAAGAACAGCAAGAGAGAGAGAGATAGATAATCAAGAGAGAAGAGACGAAGAGGCTAGCAAGGCTTTTGATAAGATAAGCTTGTTGATTCATTCTTCGGTGGGAGGTAGGTTCGAGTTATTGTACGATATTCGTAGTGAACTTAATAGGGAATATTATGTGTTGTAAATATGTAAACCCGCTATGTGCGTAAGTTGAATCCTGGTGCATGATTAGATTACAAAATTTGTGATTAATAACAAAGCATGATGAAGTTTATCTGAATCCCAAATCTTGAAGAACCCTAATGCACTGATAAATTATATAATGATATATGATGATGCCTTAGTATGGAAAGAAGGCTGATTAAATTATATAATGAGAATGAGATGCCTTAGTGTAAAAGAAGGATTGATGAATTAGGGGATGGGTGCCAGTTACGGTACAGGGTTAGAATGAATATGAGGATAGGAGTGTCACGTTCCGACACCAGGATAGAATAGGATCGGGTGCCCACGTTTTCTGTACCGGATAGAATGATATGAGGTATCAGAGTGTCACGTTCCGACACCAGGATAGAATATGGATCGGGTTTGCCACGTTCCGGTTCGGTACCAGGATAGAAGGAGGATCGGAGTGCCACGGTCCGACGGCCCCAGGAGAGAAAATAGAGGATCGAGAGTGTAGTACCGACACAAGAGGAATAAAGAGAAATTGAATCTTTGAAAGAAATGAATCTACTCAAGCTAAGAACTTACTACCAACTAAGTATGGTATTGAGGCTGAGTCTCACGTGTGCACGCGGTTTGTCGTTTTGATGAATCATGTTGGTTATTGCTAATGGAGTATTGTAGTTGCTTACATTATTATTGATATATATTGTTCTAATTGAGTTGGCCGATGATATGCTCTCAGTACGGGTTGTTGTACTGACCCCCTCACTTCATGTTTGCCTCTTTGTATTGTTAATGTAGCCAACGGTCAGTCAACTTCAACTCAACAGCCAGATCTAGAAGTCTTCACTTCATCGGAAAATTCAGGGTGAGCTAATGCGTCTAGCTTGGCGGGGTCTTCTTCTTCAAGTCTTGTGCCTTGAACTTCGGCATGGACTAGCTTTTTAGTTATTTTGTTCTTAGACATTCCTAGTTAAGTAATTGAGGATAGATGTTCTGTTGATGATGACGTCCAGATTTGGGATAATAATAAATAGTATGAATTGTTTTATTAATGAGTTGAAGTCTTCCGCATTATTTTCTGTTGATATATCGTGAAATGGTTACGGTTTAGATGGGTTGGTTTCGCTCACTGAGGGGTAAATTGGGTTCGCCGTCGCGGCTCCGGTTTGAGGTCGTGACAAAAACCTTAATATTGTTTAGTGATATGTCATCCAACAAAGTCACGAAATCATCATCATTCAATTTAAGTAATTCAGTCAATGATGGACTTTTTTGAATACCAGTAGAGTAGTTCTGGTAGTTATTCATTTCCGTTGATGCACCGATCAAGGGGATCTCAACTAAAGAATCTATTTGTGATGTCATATGAGTAAATTGAGGATCTATAATTAGGGAAGGCTTCATACATGTTATTGTTATTGAACGAGTGGAATGAGGGACATTTGATGTACACCCCTCGTCAGCATCATTCTTTTACATTGCTTTACGTACAAATTGAAGGTTCTTCTTAAAAACGTAACATAGATCGTTGAGATAGGAAAGATTCATGTAAATAGAAATAATTTTACCTTTCAAAACTTCATACATCTCATTCATAAATTCCTTCACCATATTTTCATTTATCACCTTTAGTAGTTTCGTTTTGAAACTTCTTGATTCTTTTCTTTGTGAATTCTTCCTTTGTCACCATATCTTTTTATCTCTCGATTGTTTACAATTATTTAATCTTTCGAAAGGTGTTAATGTCTGAAACAAAATTGGAAAACAGATTATGTTCATTACTAGAAGGACTATATATAATGAGACCCATTTCAATGTCACAAAGAGTGCTAAGGTATTCTGCCTTTTTCAACAAACACCTTAGGTTTCATTAATTTGTCTTTTATTTTATAGACTTTCTTTAGTTCCATTATAAAATAATGCAAAATCCCTTTTGTTCATTGGCATGCTAAAGAAGAGAGTATATGAGGATCTCATGGGTTTGTTCTTTATAATCTAGATTATATAATATATATATATATATATATATATGAAATTTTGAATTCTTTGATTGCTTGCGGTAGTTTGAGTCTGTATAGTGTCTTAATAATACACACTAATTATGTTGGAATAAATTAAATGAGAGTATATGATGTTGTTTTTGGATCTGGTGTAATACTAACCAAATATTTTAAAAACTAAATCCTACCTCTTATTGTGTTTTTATTAAATATTATATGCACCAACCGATTACTTGACCCTACGTGAAATATTTTTCTAAATAAGTTTAAAGGTAAATAAATATTCCATAATCAAGCAAATCACGATGCCCCAATTACAATAATCCAATTGTAGTGAAGCTAACCAATACCCTGGAATGCATAGGATTTAGAGATAGAAACAAAACGAAAAACAAAACTAAAAGATCAAAACAATAGATAAAGCAGGAGCAAGAAAATCTCTCTCTCTTTCTATATATATATATATATACATATATGTTCTTGCAAACCTATTAAGATGGTCATACAGAATTTATTAGTTAAATGCAATAATTTATATATTTATTTCAATTTGATGAAGTTCAGTCATGTAATTTGTCTTATTTCACTAATATTACCTTACACACAATAATTTCTTTGTATTTTTTTTGTTATCGTTACAAGATGTTTATCTTAAAAAATTAGAAGTATTTTAAAATAATAAATTATGAAGTTAGAAAATCTTGTTAAATTGATAATACATTTTTGACATCTTATACTTTGACTTCAATACAAATATCTACCAAAATATAAATATTAATAAAGTTAACCATTAAATAAATTATAAAAAAAAATAATAGAAACTTTAATTGGCATTATAAGTAGTCATATGAACATTTTTTCTTCTAAAATATTCAAATATAAGAAATCGTACATAAGTAAAACAAAAGAGCAATGTTTATATAGTAATAAATCATTCTTTTTTGGTCGAGCATAAAAAAAATCGTGATGATTCTCTATATTTTAGAAAATACATTTAGAAACATATATCTATATCACAAGAAATATTGTTAACAAAAAAATGAATTTACGCTACAAATGTTAACTTCATATATTGAAAGATTATATACAAATGTATATATTAAGCAAATAATTTATTATTATACCATCAAAGTTATTTTTCCTCAAATATCCGAGGTTATGTAATATAGTTTCTTTTGGATAGAACAACTTCATCAGAATAGTGGTAACTAACTGAATGTAAATAAATCACTCAAAAAAAAATAGCAATGCAACAAGCAGAAGAGTAGAAAATTAAAAAAAATTGTGGTTGATAAATGAGAGGAAACCCGTAAATTTGTAGAAAATAGTGGGGATGAACAAATGTTTTTTGTGTTTTATCTGAAAAGTTATGACCTTTTCATAAAGTCGCAACTTATTTAAAAAGTTGCAACTGTTTGAAAAAGTCACAAACTCATCAAAAAATCACAACCATTTGGAAAGACTAACAACTTGCTGAAAAAAGTCACAACTCATCGAAAAAGTCAAGACCTAAGTTAGAAATATTATAGTAATTTTACATTCAAGTTAGAAGTTCATGCTTTTATCCTGTGGATAGCACCTGGAACCTTGAAGTTACTAGTACAATGATACTTAACAAAAGGGAACAATTCCCAAGAATGGATCCAACATACAAAATCTTGTCCCACTATCAAGTCATATTAGACCATACCGATTTTTTAAAGTTGCCTTTAAAATGTCACACTGTCTATCCTTCAACTGATTACCTATATATAAGATCAATCATAAAAGAAACAAGTGGCACCGTGAAGTTAATTCAACATGTAGTCACTTATGGGAATGATATACTTATTCTTTATTGTGACGCTGTTCAACTAAAGGTAGTCGATACATATTTTGATGGAATCATATTTATTATACATCAAAGGATTATGGAACGACATGGGAAAACAATAGATATGCTGGATTTGTTATTTTTGAAGGTGTTTCACTTTTTATGCAAAACTATAGAAATACCAAATAGCACATGTAATTGTTAGTTTGTTTTGGACTCTAGAACTAGTACAAAAGAGATCACCTATATATCTATACTAAGTAATTATTGAAATCAGTCTATACATAGATAAGTATTTAATTAATCAAGAGTAGGTTTCCACTTCGGTAGGAACTGTTCTCTAATATGCCATTGGGAGAAACTTTTATTCAATATCTTGGCAGCAAGTTCATTGTTGTGAGAATCGCCTTAAAGACTGTTCACTACAAATGTGATGGACAGTGCTTAAATTTAACCAACAAAATAATGTTGCGACTGGTCCACTTTTATGCGCTCTATTCAATATCCATTGTATTTTTTCTTCCCTGCTTCTTATTTGTATAGGAATTTTAACCTATGTCAAGAGTGAACCCCATATCCTGGTAGAACATCCACAATTGAAAATAAAATGACTTAGTCAATTTATCAAGAATTTGTTACACAATAGATAACTAGTAGGAACAATTATACCCCATTTTCCTAATTTGTGAACTGTTGAATGTCTAATGGATGGCAAGCGATAATATAATTTTATGTCTTGGCAACATACATTTTCGAAGTGTGAGGAATCTCTATGGAAATTTTGGGAATCTTGGTTTTAAAAACTTATACATTTACTTGATATTAAGCACCCCTTGATGTGAATACATTTGTAGCTCATCAAGCATATTCATATTCGTTAACCATTTTTGAAACTCAAAGATATTTCTAACAAGCCAACATGTTTGTTTAGGAATTGGTGCCTTATCCAGACATCTTTACTTGTTGTAGAAGTTGTTAATCCAATTAACCCATAAATTGCCTTTCTTTATAGCCACGACTCACAAGAGTTTACATATAGCTTCCTTGTTGCATAGGTTGTAGTTTAACAAACCTAGGTCTCCAATATCTTTCGTCTTACATTATGTTTCCTAAGACATTTTAGACAAGTTTCTTAGGTAGGAGGAACAAATTTGGCTAATATGTATACAACTTGAATATCACACTTTTGATCTGTTGAACTCGACAACATAAGAAATAAGTTTTGTTATCCAAACTTTGATAATTTTGGTCTTCTATCCACTAGCAGTCTGCATTACTATATAGTGATATTCCTTGAGGAAAAGGGAACTCAAGGTATTTGAAGGAAATTTCTCCAAGTCTCAAGAGCATTTCATATAATAGTTGATTTTTCAATTCTTTGGATATTTAAGTGATATATATTGAGCTTTTGTACAGATTTTCCTACAACCCCAAAACCTCCAAAAACTGATTGAAAACTTATTTTAGTAGTATTTTGAAAGAGGTTTTACAAACTCTATAGAATATTAGAAGACAATCAATAAAACAAATATGTAGAAGATTAATTCTGCAGCAGTTAGGATAGAAGTTAATGTTTGGGCTCGATTAGATTTGTTTCATGAATCTATTAAGGTATTCCATTGCTGATAATTATAGGTTGGAAGACCTAGTTCACCTTGTCGTAGAACATTGTTTCCTTTGAATTTGGGAGTGATTCTTCCATTCATCAAGAAAGAGTAGTTCACAATCGTAACACACTCCATTTTGAAATTAAAAAAATTGAACGGGGATTTGTTGAGTGATTTATAGGCTTCCCTGATATCAATCTTAATAACTTACCTGAGTGATTTATAGGATTCCCTGATATCAATCTTAATAAGACATCTAGGTGACAGTCCTTTTTGGTGATAAACTTTAATCAATTCATGTGGTACTATTACATTGTCGAGTATACTCCTACATGAAATTAATCCTTCCTGAGATTCTCCAACCAACTTTCAAGAACATTCTTGAGTCTTGTCAACATTCATTTATAAATAATTTTCACAAAATTGTTCATGAACCAAAAGTCCTATATTCGTTGACATAAATTGGATTTTGAACCTTTGAAATCAATGTATTTATGGTAAAGTTAATTATCAATAGACCACTTTCATGATTTTGCCAAATCCCATGATACATCTTTTAGTAAGGTGAATTGTTGATATCTTGTAAAATAGTAACGATCCTGTTGCATATCTATATTTAGATAAGGAATCTCTACAAAATTTTATAACGATAGAGACCCAAAACATTTAGGGATAAAAGAATTTTGATTTTTTTTTATAATTATATAACTCTAGGATTTGTGAGATATTTATACAAGTAACTGGAGTCCGAATTATCTACTGCTTTCAAGATAATGACAGTTCCATAATGGGAGATTCCTAATTTAGTGTTGCTTAATAATGTAAAGTTAATACCCTTCCTTAAACTAACGTTGTTTATCACAAAGTATGAGTTTTGACGACAAATAATTTTTTCTACTTCTTGACATGACATTTGCAAATAAATCAGCCAGTTGAACTTCAGAGGATATATACTTTAGGCTAATATTCCAATCTTAAGCAATTTCTCTAATATAGTGACTGTCTACATCCATGTTCTTAGTGATTTAATGATGAACCAGGTTTATTGATGTTGTTATTGCACTAGTTTTGTTGCCTTACAATGCGGTTGATCCTTTAATTTCTATGCGCAGTTCTGATAGCAACCTTCAAAACCAAATGATTTTAGAGTTGTCACATCCCGAGCATACAACCTAGGCGGGGCTGACACTCCATAACCACTGCTGGATCAAAGAGAACACTTGGCCTGGCTTACTTACTCAATAAAAGACTTAAATTTTTAAAATAACTCATATAAAACTTAGAATGTTATAGGGAAAAACTCAACTAGCCAATTAGGAAAACTCAAGTCTCAACATAAGATAATCAAAATGAAAATACTAAAGAACTATAACTATATGTCTTTAAAGCCTCTAATAAAAGAGGGATATTGTGACAAGACCCCCAATCATCCTAACAACTCAAATACTAAAAGAAAATGATAAAATGATCCCTCTCAAAAGCAAAGAGACACATTAACTGACATTGAGTGTTCAACTGGATCAACGGGGTCGTGGATGCTGATCCTAATTACTTGTGTCTGCATCATAAAATTATGTAGACCAAATGACATTAGTACATTTAATGTACGAGTATGCGAGGGGAATATTAAACATAACATAAGATTGAAAGGAAGCTGAAATAGACACTTACATTGACTTTACACAAATTATGAACATCTTAACTTTATAAGAAGCACTAAAACACATGCAATATATAGAAATCTTCAATAATATTAGAAAGAAACTCAGTTCATTGAAAATTCAATAACAAATTTAACTTCACTCATGTAATAAATTAATATACTTTCTATGGGATTTTCTCCAACATACAACGACCACAATGAGCCTAAGTGGTGATATAACTTCTTGCCCATATTTTTAGATTTGTCCTAAACTTTTCCATCATATAGGATGCCTTAACTAAGTGGATCTACTGGTCTATGCTTAAAAACACTAAGGAATCATCTAAAAAATAAAGTCAGTTAATACACATGATGGTTACTTGAATTATCGAGACTTGATTTATTATGAACTCACGTCCCTATATATCTTCTCAATACTACTCCCAAAATGTACATTGTTCATATGTTTTTATAGTAAAATTTCTTTCTTTGGTTTGAGATAATTTTCAAAACTTAGTTTGAAGTCTATCTTAAATCGATATTCCCTTTCTTGCTAAAATGTTTAAACATTTCTAACTTTTGGGAATACTTAGTTCCCGCATAATCTTTGAAGAAATTAATTGCACTCTTAATTCTTCATTATACTTGAAGCATAAGTCTTAAGGAATGTTTAAAACGTTTGCAAGAGTCTTTTGAAAAGTTTATGAACTTCTCTTGACTGGTTTCTTAACTTCTTGACTTGACTCTTAACTTTCCTTAAATTGAATTATGAATTCAAGGTCATGATATTAAGTTTATGGATGATTTTATGATGTTAACATGAACCTTAGAATGTTTGAATCAATTAGAAAAAATAGGCATGATACTAAGGAACTAGTACGGAAAGATGGACGAAGAATAGTAAGAATTTTTGTCCCTGGAACTCCGAGAGGTGAGGGTTTCCATCCTTTGAAATTCGAAGAAAGGTTTGGTCATTATGGCTTGCGCCGCGCTTCATAGACCAACTTTCAGTGACCCCTTTTTAGGACTCTTAGTGATGTGACTCCCCAGGACCCTCCCCAAGTGCTCTTTGTCAAGACCCTCAAAATTATTTTAGGTGTCTAGATCATCACTTCTGCCTAACAACTTTAATAAAATGTTAATTAAGGTATTTACAATGTGTATACATGATTTGAAGTGCTTTGGAGGTCAAACATCAAAGAAAATATGAGACGTTAAAAAGGTAGATCTTAGACATGTTAGTGTGTTCTAGTGTGCCTAAGTTTGTTTTAACTATTGTTTGATGCTCAAATTGATATGGAAGGTCCATAAGTTGTTAATGGACATATTAATTTTCAAAACATTCATGAACAAATCCCCAAGGACCACGCAAGGGTACCTTGAGAAGGACACAAAGGCTTCGTAGACACTACCTTGTTTGTGTCGATCTACGGCTGGCAAACGACGGACAGTAATCAGCAACGCCCCATCGATTGGGGGAATGGATCAACACTTAGACATGTGAGCTCAGAAAAGCTTCAGTCACCATCAACAGAGCAACGGGTGGGATTTTCACTCCATCGATGCCCTGTCGTCCATTACAGTAGATTGGACCTTCAATTTCACTCCCTGTATGCTTTCCGGTTAAGGGGTGAATGGGAAATTCACCACGCTTTATAATAAGACTATGGACGATTTAATTAAGTATTTTTAGATATTTTAGGTTAGTATATAATACTTCAACACCAATTAGAGTTCATTCTCAAAATTAGACTTTCCCTCTCCAAACAAAATCCTCTCTAAAAACCTCCATTGGAGATAAAGCTCAAGACCAGCTTCGTTGATGGATTTCCATGGATTCTTCAACAAGATTTCGTGGTCTCTTCATGTAATGAGGTATTGTAATCCTTCATCGTTAGTTATCCATTCATCTAAAGATTTCCTTCTGATGTTCTCGAAGAGAATTTCATGATCAAATTGTACATCTTTCAATGTAGACATGAGTTCCTTGTCAAAACTATTTCGAATGAATGATTATTATAAATTGATGATTATCTACTGTTTGAATGTGAATTTCCTGTGATTTCATGATGAACCCATGATCATATCATATCTCAATTTAGCCTATAAAGTGGGTAATGTGATCTTGTTGAAATGATGATAGGTTGTGATTTAGATTTTGTTAATGTATCTATAGCTAATGTTTCTATTCAAATTGATCGTGAATTATTGGTAATGTATCAATGATGACCAAATCTTGGAGAATTTGTATGATTTCCTTTTTTCTTCTACTATGTATAGAATTCGTAGTTAAATTTTCCTTAAAGGGCATGGTGTGGTATGGTCCACTTCTGGTGGCGGTGTTTACATTCTTGCATATGATTATGTGTTATGATTATGGCCGTGAAGGTATTTGTTTCAAGACGAATTGATATGATGATATCATGTTTAGGAAATTTAAGGATGTAGCCTTGATTCTAATATCATTTTCTAAGTGAATTGATGTTATGTGAAATATATGATTAGTCTTCCACACTACTTGCATGGTATAGGTGTGTTGATTATGTTACGTATATGTGATTATCATGTTAGGGTTATGGGTGGTCTATATGGCTAATGTTCATGAATACTCTTATATCATCGTCCCTACATATAAGAAACTTATATAATGTGTGATCAAAGTATTCTAAGAGTCTTCTATTCTATTGATTGAATATGTTTTGGTATCGTATGATGTAATGTGAGTGTGTGTATTTTATAGTCCTTAATACTCTATATGTGTGTATGACTTGAGACATGAGGAATGTTATACAAGTGTTGTGATATTTAGAGGGTGGCTTTCAAGGTTATCCTATAGCCATTATGTGATCATGTTGAACAATGTACACACACACTTCATGCATGACTATGAATAGGATAGATTCATGATAACTAACGGAATGGTAGTTCTTCTATGCATCACTACCTATTTATATGCATTTGAAGTAAATAATTAATGAAGTTATGAACATGTGTGATTAGAGGTGTTATGTGAAGGTATATCTCACATTGTAGGCACACACACATGTTGTATGATTGTATGAATATGTGAAAGGACATTCTCACATGAAGTAGGGTATATAATGATTGGACATTCTTATATTATAATCCTTTGAGGTATATGATGTATGAAGGAGAAATCTCCTAAAGCCTTCTTTATGAAGTAATGTATTAAAAGCTTAAATATATATAAATTAGGATTTAGAGACTTGCACCGAGTGATTATGATAAATGAGAGTGGGGTCTTCACGTTAGTATGTATTGAATCACACAAAATAACCATCACATTTAGTAAGTCCGTGTTCCAAACAAAGATATTGTCTTATTAGATGGAAAACTCCACGCTAGTAAGTAAATGTTTTAAAAAGAAATATCCATCTTCCATAACCACGTGGCTCCGTGGGTTATAGATTTTGGATACAACCTAGATAGTTATATATGATTGGTTACACCTTAGGCAAGTCTTAACCCTCTCTTTTCGATATGGGAGGAGAACACCGTATTCTACGTAGCTAACATGGTCTTTGTCGGTTATGGTTAAGTCTCCCAATGTAAGAAATGAAAAAACATAATATTATGGACTCTAGTAACAACTTCTTGAGGAGATTCCTTCGTATAGGTAGGATTATGGAACCTACCTATGCATGGAACAAGTTAACTTCAAGAAAGGATAAAATTGTATATAAGTAAGACATAGTATATTTTATGTATGAATTGTATCAATGCATGTTAAGTGCCTTTGCTATGTAAAGACATAAATTGTGCCTGTGTCTGTGAATTCCACTTATGGCTTCTAAATGAGTGTACTTCGTATATATGGTGGTATGGGACTCCATGTGTACATTGTACAAGTAAACAGTGGAAGGAGTTGTGAGGGTGATTTACCTATGGTATGAATTAGATGAGTTCTGAATAAGATTGTAGTAAAAGAAAGAGTCGTTATATGATGTTATGAATTATGTGCCTTTGTTTAGTTATAAATGAAAGTGTTATGACTTTATAAGTATGTTATTCCTAGTCTAGGGTTACTTCTTAGGTACACTTGGTTGAGGTTGTATTATGGGATGCTACCTACGCATTTCCATGTGTGTATGTTATGATTACGAGTAGGTAGTTCCTCCTTTAAATTTTTTTTGAACATGGTAGTGTTATGTATGACCTTGATGGTACTGTTTCTAGACTACGAGATAGTGTTTAACTTACATGATTCATGATTTTTGTGCAACTAAGTGAATTGTCTAATTTCTCATGAGTTGAAGTGTGGATTTAGCCTATGTGTTCAAGAGAAATCCATTGTATTCCGAACTGTATGATGAAACAATGAGCACGCCTAAAAATTGGAGAAAGTAGTTCCTCCAAATGGCATACTATAAAGAAGCATGTAAGCATTGAAGAAAAAGTAACAGTAATCCATGTTTGATGTTGTTGCTTTAGTTACATGATAGGATGAATTTAAGGTTCCTTGTATGTTTTGTTAATTGACTATAATTTGCTAACATGTTATATATTGTAAGCTGCTATATAGTTTATTGAGTCCTTGAGTGTGTGCGAAAAAGGTTCCAAGTGTCATTCGAGGACGAATGTTCCCAAGTAGGGGATATTGTCAAGAACCTAAAAATGAGTTTAGGTTTTTATAGACTCACTTGATACTAAAAAGGTTAATAACAGGATAATTAAGTTATTTAAAGTGTTTATACTTTATTTGAAATGGTTTGGAGTTAAAACATACAAGAACGTCTGAGACGTTCGAAAGTTAGACCTTAGACGTGTTAGTGTGTTCTAGTGTGCCTTGGTATATTTCAAGTGTTCTTTGATTCTCAAATTTATATGCAAGGCCCTTAAATTTTTAATGGACATATTAAAGTTTGA
Organism: Solanum habrochaites; assembly: GCA_027704765.1. NCBI lineage: Eukaryota > Viridiplantae > Streptophyta > Magnoliopsida > Solanales > Solanaceae > Solanum > Solanum habrochaites. Next base: position 22,772,673 of record JAKWJA010002494.1, read on the forward strand.
AACATCAGGGAACGACTCACCAAGGACCACCCAAGGGGTCCTTGAGGAGGATTCGAAGGCTACCTAGACATTCCCTTGGCAGTGTCAATCTACTCTTGGCAAACGACGGTCATTACTCTCATCGAAGCCCCTCGATTAGAGGCGTAGCTCAATAATTAGACGTGTGGGATCATCCCCCATAATTCAAACCTCAGTAACCATCAATAGTGCAACAGGACGACTCCTCACTCCATCCATGACCGTCGACTGGACCTAAAACTTCACTTCATGCGTACTATCCACTTAAGGGGTGAACGGGAAATTTATCCTGCTTCGTAATTAGATTATGGACGATTAAATAAGTATTTTTAGATATTTTAAGTTAGTATATAATACTTTAACCCAAATTAGAAGTCATTCTCAAAATTAGACTTTCCCTCTCAAAAGAAAATCCTCTTTAGAAACCTCCATTGGAGATGAAGCTACTTGTTTGATAGATTTCCATAGATTCGTCATCAAGATTTATTGGTATATTCATGTTATGAGGTTTTTTAACATTCATACTTAGTTATCCATTCATTTAAGGAGTTCCTTTCAATATTTTCAAAGATCAAATTGTCCATATTTCAACCAAACCATGAGTTCCTTCCAAAAACGATTTAAAAACAATAACTTATGATAAATTTATGATTACATTGTGATTTAATGTGAATTTTACTCCAATTTCATGATTAACCCATGATCCTCTCAAATCTCAATTTATCTTATAAAGTATGTAATGTGATCTTGTTGAGACAATGATAGATTGTGATTTAGATTGTTTTAATCTATAGCTAAAGTTTTATATTCAATTTCATGGTGAATTATTTGTAATTTATCAATGATGATCAAAGCTTAGTAAATTGGTATGATTTCCTTATTTCTTCTACTTGGCCTTAAAGGGTATTTTGTGGTATAGTTCACTTATGGTGGCGCTATTTGCATTCCTTATATTCTATGTGTGATGATCATGGCCGTGAAGGCATTATATGTAAGATTAATTGATATGATGATCTGATGTTTCTAATATCAAATTCTAAGTGAATTGTTGTTATCTAGAGTATATGATTAGTTTTTCACACTTGTTGCATGATCTAGGTATGCGGATGAATATATTATATGTCATGATGTTATTAGTTATATGTGTGATTTACATTGCGAAAGTTGATGAATACTCTTATGGCATGACCCCTACCTATTTGAACCCTACATGAATGTGTGATCAATGTTTGCTAGGAGTCTTCTATTCTAATTATTGAATATGTTCTTGTCTCCTATGATGTAATGTGAGTTTATGTAGTCTATAGTCCTTGATTCTCTATATGTTTTTATGACTTGAGACTTAAGGAATGTTGTACATGTGTTGTAATCTTTAGAGGGTGGCTTCCACAAGGTTTTGCGATAGTCATTATGTGATCATGTTGACCAATGTACACACACACTTCATTGATGACTATGAATAGGATAGATTCATTATGACTAAGGAAATGGTAGTTCTCATGCATCATTACCTAGTTCTATGCGTATGAAGTATATGATTAACAAATTTATGAACAAGTGTTATTAGAGGTGTAATGTGAAGGTAGATGTCACATTTTATGCACACAAATGCTATATGATTGTATGAACATGTGAAAGGACATTCTCACATGAAGTAGGTTATATGATTAAAGGACACTCCAATCTTAGAATCCTTTGAGGTACATGTTCTTTAAAGGAGCAAGGTCGTAAATACTTCATTATGAACTAATGTATTAAATGCTTAAATTTATCTAAAATGGGAGTTAGAGCCTAGAACCAAGTAAATATGACAAATGCTAATAGGGGGGCTTCACTTAAGAAAGTCAAGTTTCCCACAAAAGAACCTTCACGTTTAGCAAGTCCGGGTTCCCAACATAGATGTTGTCTCATGAGATGGAAACCTCCAAGCTATTAAGTCAAGGTTTCTACAAGCAATCTGCATGTTTCCTAACTACATGCCCTCGTATTTTATATATTATAGATACCACCTAGAGAGATATGTATTATTGGTTACACATTAGGAAAATGTTAACCCTCACTTTTTGGTGTGGGACGAGAACACCAAATTCTATGTATCTCACATGGTCTATGTTAGTTATGGCTTGGTCTTGAAAAGTAAGAAATGAACTAAGATAAGATTATTGACTCTAATCACAACTTCTTGAGGAAATTACTTAGTATAAGTAGGATTGTGGCCCCTACCCATGCATTGCACATGTGAACTTCAAGAAAGGATAAAATTAGTACTTGTATAAAAGTAAGACTTAGGATATGTTATGTATGAATTGTATGAATGCATGTTAAGTGACTAGCCTATGTGAAGACTTGAATTATCCTTATGTGTGTGAATTGCACTTATGGCTTCTAAATGAGTTTACTTAGTATACAAAGGTGTATGGGACTCCATGTGTAGAATCAAAGTATGTGCCTTATGTATAGTTATAAATAAAAGTGTCATTACTTGATAAGTATGTTGTGCCTAGTCTATGGTGACTTCTTAGGTACACTTGGTGGAAGTAGTATTATGGGATGCTATCTACACATTGCACAAGTTTGACTTAGGAGTTGTCTTAGGTGATGGTCTTTATGTGAAGTTTATCACTATGATGTGTTTATTACTTATGAATATATGTGGTTATGTTTATGAAGTTTATCTATGATAGTCTATTGTAAGATGACCTCAAGGTGATACATATTACAAAGTACACTTGAGGTACTTAAGGACAGAATTAAGATAAAAGAGAGATAATCTATAATATGTATTGATTATGCCTCAAAGTATTGTAAATGTCTTTATGTGCTATTACGAGTAGTATCCATATCAATATATTGTATGTGAACTATATTTTTTTTAATATGTGCATGTTTTCACAAAGTTTACTTAAAAGACATATTGCATGATTGCAAATGAAATGTCCTCTTGAAATGCATGTTTTTGCATAGTTTACATACTGAGTGCATTCTTGTACTAATACCTTTCTTCTTCATCATTTTACAAAAAGTATAGGTATTTATGGATATAGGATATATTCTAAGTGAAGATCATACATAGATCTCCCAAGTTCATGTAAAGGAACCCTTATGAATCAAGGGTTTCCTAATTCAAAATGTTTCTTTAAGTTTATGTAATAGATTAGACTTATACCTTATGGTTTTGAGGGTCGTGTCCCTATTCTATTCTGTTGAGTTGTCTCTTAAGTTGACACATTACACTTAGAGTCTACTTATATACTTATGATATTTTTTATATATGTATATGAAGTAATGATTTTAGCATACGATATGCTATGAAAAGTTTTAACTGTTCCGCTATTTTTTATGACGATTATGCAATGAAAAATGTCTAAAGTCTTGTATAAGACCTCCTATAGGTCAAGTGCTCCGTATTAATTTTAGCGGTGCACCCCGATCGTTACACTCACCGATTTTTCTTTTTTGTTTTTCAACTCGTAAGCCTCTAATATTAATTGTTTCCTTTCCCAAAAATCATAGAATGGGTTATACCCTCAATCTATACAAGATTAACCTGAAAATTTCACCTAAAAACATTAATGAAATATCAAGAAAGCTTTAACAACACAACCCACATTAATTCAATAGAATTTCATCAAGAAGTCAAAGGATTTACTTCAAATTTTATACTTCACTACATTAAATCACGATTGTCACATGAGTGAACTAATACAATGTTTTGTGATCTCACATACCTCATAGGATTGAATCCTTTGCGAAATCTACTACCAAACACAAATGTTGTTGACGATTCTTGATTTTTTCTTGTTTCTCCTAGTTTCTCTTTTCTCCAAGACCTAGCATGAACATCAAATTTTCTGTATTTACTAAAACATGATTTGACAACAGTTAATCTCATAAAAACGAATGAAAACAATTGGGTAAGGAAAAAGAGTAACATTCCTTTTTAAAATGTAGATTAGACTTTAATTTTTTGAATAGCCCAACTTCACATGGGCATATCTCACAGATACGAACTCAAAATTGCGCAAACTCGATGGTGTTGGAAAGATTATTCCAAGATCTTTCCTACGATATTTGGATACACATCTTAATTATCTTGAGGAAGGAATTATTGTCATTTCAAGTTCACCAAATACTCAATTTAATATTGTACTTAACAAATTTTCCATATATTTATAAGTTTTTCAAAAATGGCAATGTTTATTTCTTAACTTCTTCCTAGTTATTTCAACTTGCATGATATTACAGTATCTCCCCTTTGAATCATTCATCCTCGAATAAGATCAATCGTATTAGGCTAAGGGTGTAGCATAAATCATTTAGTTCAAAATACAACAAGAAAATCTAACACATCAAGTATATAAATTATCGAGTACTAAAAAGAGAATAAGTACTTTGATTTGGAACTTCTCCAGTTTTAAAGAGATGCGGATAACACTTCTTCATATACTCTTCTACTTCCCAAGTGGCTTTCTCAACAAATTGGTTCTCCAATGAACTGTGACTGATGTTATTTCCTGAGTCCTCAATTTGCAAACTTGGCGATCTAGAATCTAGACAAGAATTTCATCATAAGATAAACTATCATTGATTACAATAACTTCAGTCGGTAAGTTTAATGAAAGATCGCCCATGAATTTATACAACATGGAGATGTGAAATACCAGATGAACTGCGCCTAACACTTGTGGTATTTACAACTCATAAGATACATTACCTACCCTTTTTGACATTTTGTAAAGGCATATATATAGTGGACTTGGCTTCTCCTTCTTACAAAATCTCATAACACCTTTCATTGGTGAAACTTTCAAGTATATTCAATCATCTACTTCAAAATCTAACTTTATTCTTCAAACATAGAAGTAGGATTTTCTAATGACTCTATGTCATTTTCAAACACTTTTGAATAACTCTCACTATCTCCACTTCACCAACTTCAAACTATTTAATAGGAGATATGTATCTTCGTTGTTACGACCGGGGAGCACCCACTAGAATTTACATGGAGTACTTGACCTCTCGGAGGTCTTATACAAGCCCATAGTTATCATTCATTCCATCAACATAGTAAATTTAGCAGAAAATTTAATTTTTCTCATAGCACCTCATATACTAGAAACTTTACTTCATATACATATAAAATATAAGTATTAATATATATATAGTCTCTAAGTATCTTTTCTATCTTAGACTCAATAACTTTTGAGTACATTAAGGACACGACCCTTAAGACATAATACAAATTCTATAATATTTAATAGACTTTACAATAAGTAAACATTGGGACATCCTTCGACTTAAGGATTCCTTTCGTTGAGCTTGGGAATAACCTATCAAGCTCTTCACCCTTCAAGATATCCTTTAAGAATTCATAACATACACTTTGTGTAAAAAGTAGAGAAGAATCGGATTAGCACAAAAATGTACTAAGTATGGTAACCATGCAAAAACATGCATTTAAAAAAGAACTTTTTCATTGAAATCATACTTCATGTCATTTTGAGTAAATTATCATAACACCTTTATCAATGGTATATATATCATTTTCATATTTCATAGGAACACTATAAAAGGCCAAATATCATAGAAAAACACATACGATCATAGAAGCATATTATCACATAGACATAGTTAAGTCAAGACCTTCATCATATAGTCAACCAGATCAAAATTATGCATAAAGACTCATATTATGTAAATCTTTATAACAATTAGACAAATACTACAATGTCATGAATAAGGAACATAAACATAGTGACACGCATTAGAACACCTTCCTAGAACTCCTAAGAGTGCTACTGTGCAATAGCTAGATGGTTATTTACTTCCACCTATCCTAAATAAACCTCCCTTAAGGCATTAGTTGGGTCCTAATCATAAATTCCATTGTCCATTTTACGTTCGGGAAACATAGCCGTAAACCGACATGACCATGTGATGCTAAAACATGGAATCCGGAGTCATTTAAACCTCACAGCGAAAAAAAAAGTGGTCTAACGGTCAAAGTAGAACCTACTAACAAGCATTCTAGGTCGATCCACTAGCTAGTATCATCTGTGGAAACAAGTATGGAACCTTGGAGGGTAAAGTGAAACCCTCTTTATGCCAAGATTAGGCCATGTAGTAATTTTAATATGGAACCAATTTATGACAAATGAGGCATTGTGCGTTATCCAACCTCATGAGACTTATGGTGCCCAACTACTTCCTACAGGGAAGGGAACACTCTATCAAGTTAACTGCGGTGATAAGCTAAGTTCCCTTCATGAAAACTTTTTTATATTTAACTTTGAAAAATCATAGGTTTAGGAGTGTCATCCCGTATATGATTATCTCATTAGGTCATAGATGGAAGTTCATCAACTAAATCATGTAAAAGTAAAGAATATTTAACATGCAATAGCATAGTAAAGCATTATCAGTTTTAGGGTACACAGAAACCCATTCAACGCCCCTCTCTTTACTAGATCTTCATACATGTTTGTGTGTGTATTACATGATATGTGATAAAAAACCTTTGACAGACCATATGAAAAGTCACACAAGTTCATACATACATATCATAATATAGGAAACAAAACTAGAACACCTATAAAATGTAAACATGTGCAATGCATAGGTAGAAGTCCCACCAACCTTGCCCAACGAGTCAACACCTATTAAGTCATTCTAGTAAGGAATACATTAACATACTTTCAATGGAATAAGTAGTAGACATAACGTGAATAAAGAACAAACCTTTCATTTAGACACCATGACCTATACTACTTGTAACATCATTGTCGTGCGGAGTGTGTGTACATTGATCAACAGATCACAAATGCCTATAAATACTTCTAGAGGGCAGCAACCCTACACCATAGACCAACTTTTCCTTCCAAGAAACATACCACACAAAACATAATAGTATAGGAGGCAAGACAATGTTGGGTAAAATTATAAACAAAGGCTCCTAACTTAGGTATTTACATTCATTAAGGGGTGGTACAGGGTAGGGGATGCTAAACATTTTAAACATTCAATGATGTAAGCACCTATACAATACCCAAAAAAAATGATATTCAACTGCTCATACAATAGCCACACAACCTAGATCACAACTAGATTGGGAATAAGGCACAATTAACAAAGGGATGATCAGATTTTCCAAATCATATATTCATCAATCTCCTTCAAGAAGGATGGTCAAACACATATATAAGTACATAGGTAAACACTGTTCACCATACTGGACATAACACAAAATTCCATAACAGACTTCATCAACATTACTATAAGTAATAAAGAAGTAGAAGAGTAGAGAGGAAGAGAATACGAATTCTTACTAATTCTCACCCCTTTGATATCATTGATCAATAACCTTATTCATAAATAAAATAAAATATATGAAGTATCTAATGTACTTTAAACAAAATAAAGAAACCAGGGTGTACAAGTCGCTACAACATTATACTAAAACATAATACAACACATCAACATACTAGTAAAGTAGAATAACATAGATCATTAGATAAATCCCTTTGCATTTATTTAGTTCATATTTCATACATATTATGAGTATAAGTCAGTATATAAACCTACATTTAAAAATATTTAAATCATAATTACATACCCTAAAGATTAAGGTTACAACATAGGCATTTAGTTCTATCAATTTGCTAGAGTATAAAAGACTTTACCAATACTATGAAATCTCAAAGGCTTTGATCATGATTGATAATTTATCAACAATATACACTTTAGGCAGTATATAATTCGGTAAGAAATCAAGAAGTCTTATAACGACAACACAAGATCCATCACACACTTGGCTTTTTGACTTCATAGCCAAAAGGAATCTAGATAAATTGATGCAAGACTTTCTTAGATTGTTATTAAGGATCTATACCTACAAAATTCATCCATTATATCACCCTAAAACAGTATCTACAGCAATTCATGAATAGTCAAAACACAATTGATCTCACAATTGACTTCAAGGAAACATGTACAAACATAGGCTATTCATGTTCAAATATTCATATATCTATCATCATGGAATGATCATTATAAATTAAACATAAATTAATGTAAATAAAAGAATATACAATCACTTCAACGTAATAGAATCATAATTCAATCGATAACAGATTAAGATTGTAAGGCCCATGAAAGGCTAAATCATTTTGGTGATAGAGCATGGGTCATCATGCAATTAGATAGAAAAACACTTCAAAATTAGTATGAATAAATAATACACTCATAGTATGCCATTGAAATCAGTTTAAGAAAGAACCCGTGGAAGATTCAAGAAGAAAGTGTTTGATCATATTTTTCTCTTTTGAAATCTTTGAGAATGACTATGTAGATGAAAAGATAACTAGAGATGAAGATAACCATTCCTTTGTATAGTTGAAAAACTCTAAAACATAATGATTCATCTATAGAAAACCCAGATTAACTCTGTTCTTGAGCCTCACCAACGATGGTGGTTTTAGAGAGAACATTTTTGGAGGGAAAGGTTTCTTACGTGTGAGAGGATTCTAGAATGGGGTGATCACGTTTTTGATGACTTATATATACCCAAAATCACATAAGTAAATCCTTAATAATCAGGTTAAGACGTGGAGTCAATTCACCATTCACCGATTTAATTGGCAGCATAGCTGTGTAGGACACAATCGCGCGACAGACGGACCGTCACAGGCCTCCGTCGTTGGCTACAGTGGCTGACCAAGGTTCCTACCTTCACCCCTGGCTAATTCCCTCACAACAGGACCCTTTGACGGGGTGTCACAGCCATGACTGTCCGTTGACTGCTCCGTCGCCAGGGTCTTCCTGGGATAGCCAGCACAATGGTTTTTGGTCCTTCTTTTGGGGACTATTGTGGGGCCCTTTAGAAGTCCTACCCAGAAGTTTCCAACGTGATTACCAATATTAACATGTTACAGAACTTATACATAAATTTCATCCAAAACAAACACCCATAAGACGTCCAATAAGCTTTGTGTTGTTCTTACAATAACCTATATTTATAAGGTTAATAAACAAAAATAGAAATAAGATGAAGCAAAAAAAAATATAAAATACAAGAATTAATCCGAGTCCACAGAAACTAATATGTGTCTTAGAAATTTAATCCCCTCACGTACCCAAGTTATGATTAATTTCTCGCAAGATAAAACGGATCTTTAAACATGGTTAAAGAAAATTAGCGGACATCAACTTCTTTAAATTCAACGAAATTAAGAACAACAACCAAGTCACACAGACTCAGTCGACGACACTGTGATTTTATTTGAGAGAAAAATAAAGGCAGAGAAAGAAAAAAATTTTTCAGTGTTAAAAATTCAAAAATGGACTTCCTTATAGCCATTCCATTTTTCAGCAAGGAACATGTCTATTCATGAATCCTGTTTAAGACCCATTTATCCAGAAAAGTTGTGTACCTTTTGGAAAAAAATAACCAACTTTTTAAAAAATTGCGTTGTTAGGAAAAATACACTACTTCTTGGAAGTAACGACTTTAAGAATGTTACAGTTCTGCAAATTTTTTAAGGATAATATTAAAAGGATTATTTGATTTAACAAAAATTGATTAATAAATTTTTCCAAAAAATTATTATCAATGCACATAATTTGCCCAAATCCAAAACCAAATCCAAAGCCAAAAGCCGAGCCGAAGCGACGGAGACGAAGAGCGCTGAGGGGGCATCTTCTTATTAGACTTTAAGAAGTAATGTAAGTGTTTCCTTCATAAGACAACAATGCCATTTCTTTGCGATATGGGAGAAATGACTTTCATTTACTGTGCAAATGACTTTTCATTTGCCACTTTGCAAAGGACTTGTATTTTCCTCCAAGAGTAGTCTACTGTTCATCTTTCTCTTTATTTTCCCATTCGCACTTGCTAAAACTCAAAAATCCCCCACATGAATGGGAGGCATTGTTAAAAATATGCATTGAAAAAAACTTGTGGGATCTGTAGTAAAGGTTAATCGCATCGGGATAAAGTAGGTTTCCCTTTTAAAACATTCCGTACGTGAACAAGATCGGACATACTCGGTCAATCGTTAGATTTGATATCTTGGAATCGTCATGCTTTGGGTATACTAGCAACATTGTCACACAATCAACATTGAACTGTTTCTTAGTTCTCGTGTTTTGTGCGTTTCATCCAGAACCACTCTGGATAGTAAGTGCTAAAGAATGCCTTACGGATTATCCTTGAAGCGGGCTTACACTACACTGACAAGGTGATTCTAAAATGTGTATACCAGAGATACACCATTTGATTATTCCCGTATGAAACCTACAAAACCATTAAAGAGACCTTATGTTTTATACCTGGTTACTAAACCTTGTTCATCATGAGAATGGACCATAAAATAATAATAATAATTTATTTTTTTTTCCTTTGACAATGTTGAACCGTCATCACTGACTTTGTTTTAATCTCCTTGAACCTAGATCTTGGGTCTCCAGTCCTTTCTAGTTAGAGTTACCGCCACGATATGACGTGTTTCTCTTGCCATAGTCCATTCCCGTCGATTATTTCCTAACTCCCTCTCTATTAGGGTCTTTTGTAAGGGATCCGACACATTATCTTTTACTTCACATAGTCAATTGTTATAATTCACTAGAGAGATTTGTTTCATAGAGTTAGGTCGTCGTATTATGTTGACGAGACTGCCGTTATACATATGCTTAGCCCTTCATATTGCAGCCTTGACCTATCACAAGTCTGCATATAGGCGCATGGTTTGGGACAAAAAAAAAAAAAATCACGGATATCTTCTAAGAAATTTGGAGCATTAAGCTTCTTCACCTGCTTGTCTAAAAAGCTATGAATTCCATACTACATTGTTAGAGCGAGCTTATACAAGTGTGTTGGATGATTCCAAGCTATGCTCCTCCACCAATAGTAAAAAAGTATCCATGTGTGGATTTTTGTTCAGTGACCCAGTACATCCAATTTGCCCACTATATCATTCAAGAACGGCTTGCCATATTGTTGAAATGAAGCATTAGTTTTGAGTGTCATCTAAGTATCCCAAAACTTGGTCATTGCCAAAACCAATGATTATGTTAGGAGTACTTGTGTGCTATCCGACTCAATGACTGATAGAGCAAGCTATGTCTAGTCGTGTACAATTCCATGACATACATTAGCTTCCCAATACGCTAGCATCGCCAATTGAGACTGACTTTTGACTTTATCCGTACAACATGAAGAATACATCACTTTGAGTTTTTGCCCTTTTAAATTCAAAAATTTGATTTTTCAAGGGATTCTTTGAATATAATGAGTTTGAGATTATGCTAAAAACCGTTAGGAGTTTTCAGAATGTGATTTCCTAATATCACATCAGCAACTCCTAAAAAAAAATCTTTCATATCAAAACATACTAGAAGCATAAGCTATGTAGCTTTTATAATAGCAATGTTTGCTTATATAAGTATATCATATACATATAGGCATACAATAACTTCCTTGATTTAAATTATCTTAATGTAAACATATTTATCCACATTTTAATGATATTAAATCCATTTGACAAATGGTTTGATCAAAACTTTTGCCATTCCATTGTTTTGCGTGACTGTTTCGCCCCATTAAGTGATTGATAAGTTTGCACATTTTCTTTTTTTTTTCCAGGAAAGACAAAACCCTCAGGTGTTTCTAGTAAAATTTCCCTCTTCAGCTCTCCATTGAAAAGTTGTGTTTAACATCCATTGAGCGGGAATTTCAAGGACCGTTAGACTGACAGCTGTGACAATTAACATCCGAATTGATGTAATCCTCGTCTATGGAGAGTATTGTCAAAAAATCAAGACCTTATTGTTGTCTAAAACCTTGACAAAACATTCTTTGCTTTATATGTGTATAGTTCCATCGTCTTTCATCTTCTTTAAAGATCCAATTTGAAACCAAGGGTTTGTTCCCTGGAGGAAGATCAACCATCTCCCAAGTATGATTTGCTTAAGCTTGATTCAATTACTATTACATCCAGTTCCAAAAGGTTGAGTCTGCTAGACAACATTGCTTCTTGAAAGGTTGAGGCTTACTTCAAGAAGGAAATGTTACAAAAATCTGATCCAAATGAAGTAGATGTCTTTTGACGTATGGTCTTGGACTTTCTCATTTTGTTCATTCTCTTTTTGTCTTCTCTGGGTTTTAGATCCCCCAATACAATGACTCAAGTCTTAGTTTTATACGGATAGATAGTTCAGAAAGTCAGCACTATCTGTCCATTACCGTATTCATGAATATCGGATGTTCGGACGTTATGAACCAAAAATCTTCTATGACTTACTGTTTGTGGCATATCCATGATTACACTAATCCACAGTCTAGGTCTATTTTCTATTATGTAGAGGAACTTGGACTTTTGCTAGACCACCCCACACGTGAAATATTTCAATGGTTTTACCTTTTCCATTTCTCATATGACTTACATTGTATTTGAGTGAGGCACTCTGTTAAGTATATGATTTCTTAAGGAAGCTTGCCCCCCACAAGTTTGTGGTAAACCATGAACTTATAAGTAATCTTCATAATTTCTTTTAAAAGTTCGTTTTTCTATGCAATTCCATTATACTAGGATTGTAGGGAGCAGTGTTTGATGGAGTATTCCATTTTCTAAAAAATATTTCTGCAAATGGAGATTCATATTCTACACCTCTTCACTTCTGATATTGTAATTTTTTATCTAACTGAGTTTCAACTTCGTTTTATATTGCCCTAAATGCATCATGTTCATCCTTACTATTTAGCAAATCAACTAGACATAACAGTATCTAGTGCAATCGTCAATAAAAGTTATTGAAATACTTTTCCCACTCGTGATGGTGTTGACTTCATGTCACAAAATTCAGTGTGAACAATTCTAAGGATTGTTTGAATTCCTTTCCACAGTCAACACAAATGTGGACCATTTTGATTTATTGCACTCAAATTTTGGCAAAATATTTAAGTCATCCGTTTTCGCAAGGTTTTGTTATTAGCATGTCCCAAACGTTCATACCATAAAAATTAGACTTAAGAAAGTAAGAAGAAGCAAAATCTTTATTCATATGACTGCAATACATTTGAGGTTTGAAAAAGGTCAATCACTAAGGTAGCCTTTTCCTACATAAATATCATTTTTTCTTACTACTACTTTTATACAACCAATAACAACATTTAAATCCATTCTTGTCAGAATGGGAATTAATTAACACAAAATTCTTTCTCAATTGGAAATAGAGAACCCTATTCAAAGTCACACCTTGCCTGGTGTCATCTTTAATAGGACCCTTTCCAGTTCCTTCCACCTTGGTAACAACGGAGTTTTTCATAAATAATTTTTTCATCTATAAGTGTTGGATATATGATGAAAGAATTCTTGTTTCACAAACATGGCATGGATGGCACCAGAATCTATCCACCATTCCCTTGATTCCAACCAAGTTAATTCTGAAAAAAAAAAGCATTTGCACAGAGATCGTCCATTTCCTTTGGATTCAGCACAAAAATTTGCTTGATCCTCTTTTTCTTGTCTTATTAGGACCCGGCATTCATTAGCCATTAGGACAATGTTACCACAATGTTTAAAGAATTTCATTGAATTTCTTCTTGGAGGATTTGGTTTGGACCAGATGTTTTTCTTTTTTCTTTAATATGTGGAATCTTCTTCAACAAAAAATTTCTCCAGATATTTGCTTGAATTACCACCCCCCGTGACCTCTTTCTGAGCCTTTTATCCATCTTCGTTACTTAACCTTCTATGTGATCTTCAACAGTCATCCTCCATTCTCGGCGTTTGTGTTTCAAGTAGTTTTTAAAGGCCTTCCACAATGGATGGGACCTTTTCATAATTGAAGCCACGTTGAAAAGCCATCATTCACAATCAATCCTACCATTAAAGATTATGTGAGTATTAAGGGAAAAATTAAATTTCTACATAGGCATTAATTAAATTTTACCTTCAGCAAGGAGGCATAAGGATTATGACCTGCAATTAGTGAAACTTGGGTGACGAGAGTCTTAATTGTATATAAATTTATAGTCTTGAATGACATTTTCCACCCCACAACATCGAAACCTTTCCACTTCATTCCGGCCCATCTTCTGTTTTGTAGTTCTTTTCTAAAAGACTCATAGTTCTTTTGAGATTTTGGAATTGTTTACACAGTGTACCAGTATCATCTTGTAGACCACTCAAACATTAAATTTTAACTCAAAAAATATGAGCTAGTGTCCATGATAGGTTACCAAGAATCGTCATTAAGCCATAGTTTCATACGACAATAACAGGAATATTCTCATTAATGAACTTTTGCAGATCAAACGTGTGAGAGATAGCAGAATATCTTTTGCCTTTTGCCATCTCTTAAAAAGTCAACTTCAGAAAACTTGCGGGTTTTTCGCAGCCGGTGATTAAGGGCAGCATCCTGGACACGATTATGTGAAATACGTTGTTCTTGCAGCACTTACTGTTCCAGCAAGTTTGTTGACTTGAATTAGGCATTTTTTCTGTCCACAAAATGGCAGATAAATTATATTTAAAATACTAACAGTAAAGAACAAACTTTACACCAAACTTGTTTATGATTAACGATAAAACTTTTTCTGTTCTTTCATCGGTTAATCGAATGAATTTTAAAATCAAGAGGACATTGGGAAAACCATAAAGGTTTTAATCTGCAGAACCTCAAATACAGAAATAGTTAAATTTCTTAAGATTGTTGTGTCTACACAATAAACCGTATATTTTAAGGTTAATAAAAAGAAACAGAAATAGATGAAACAGAAAAAATATAAAATCCAAGAAATTTAATCCGAAGAGTCCACAGGAAAGACTGTGTGTACCTTCAAAAAATTTATCCCCTAACCTCGACCCAAGGTTTCCATATGATTAAACTTTCTTCCCAACAGATAACATGGATTAAATCCTGACTTAACACAGAATAGCGGTACCTTGTCAAAAAACTTCTTAACTTCAACGGAAAACGTAAGAACAACAAACAAGTCACACAGGACTCGTCGATCGACACTTTGATTTTATTGACAGGAAAATAAAGGCAGAAAAAAGAAAAAAAATTTCAGTGTTTAAAAATCAGAAAATTTACTCTTTATTAGCCATTGTTCAGAAAGAAATGTCTATTCAGTGAAATCTGTTAAGACCCCTTTAATCCAAAAGGGGTGCTTTTGGAAAAAATAAACAAACGTTTTCGAATAAAATTGTGTCTGTTAGGAAAATAATTACTTTGGATGTAATGACTTTTAGAATGTTACCGTTACCTGCAAATTTATTAAATAAGAGATAAATTAACAGGATTTATATTCTCTTTACTTTTGATTTAAAACAAAAAATTGATTAATAAATTTTGTCCAAAAAACTTATCAAATCAATAACATCATTTGCCAAATCCAAGCTAAAGTCAAAGCCAAAGCCGAGCCGAGCGACGACGACGATGCGCGCGAGGGGGAATCTTGTTCTTATCTCTTTAAGAAAGTAATGGAATAATGTTTCCTTTTATAAGGACAACAATTTCATTTCTTTTCCGATAGGGAGCATGAACTTTTCCATTTGCACTTTGCAAATGAACCTTTCATTTTCCCTCCAAAGTAGTTGCCTCACTTTTTCATATTTTCCTTTCTTTTCCCAATTCACACGTGCTAAAAACCAACAATCCCCCACAGAATGGGGAAGGCTTTGTTAAAAACATATGCATGGAAAAAAACTTGTGTGTTTGTAGGTAAAGGTTATCGGATATGGATAAAGTAGGTTTCCCTTAAAACTTATGTTGTGTATGTCTAGTTGAAATATATCGGATATACTCGGTCAATCGGTAGGATCTGATATCTTTTGTGAACCGTCATTATTTGGTGTATACCTAGAAAAAATGCAACGCAATCAACCTTGACTGTTCTATAGTTCGCATTTTTGTTCGTCTCAGCAATTGCACACATCTTGGATATCAGTAACGTGCGGTAAAGAAATGCCTTACTTCCCGGATTATCCTTGAAGTGGCTAACACTTCACACTTACCTAGGGCGTTCTAAAATGTGTTATCTCGTAGATACACCATTTGATATTCCCTCTATCAAACTTAGAAAAACCAGTTAAAAAGTCCTTATGAATTTATCCTGGGTTATAAACATTGTCCATCATGAGAATGGAACCTTAAAAATAATAATAATAATTTTTTTCCCGTGACAATGTTGAACAATCACAATGACTTGGTTTTATCTCGAACCTAGATCTTGGGATCTCCATTCTTCTAGTCTAGTTAGAGTTACGGCCACGATGACTTGTTCTCTGCCATAGTCTCATTCCCGCGAATGATTTCTCAATCCCTCTTATTTAGGCCTTTGTAAGTGGATCCGACACATTTATATTTGGACTGTCACATGGTCAATTGTGATAATTCTACTAGAAAGGAGGTGGCTCAAGAGTTATGTTTTCGTCTTATGTGACAAGACTTGCCGTTATCACATAATGCTTCCAGCCCTTCTATGCAGATGACTAATCAAAATGTATGAATATAGGATCCATTGATTGGGGCCAAAAATGGAATAGCTTCTAAGAAAGAAATTCCGGAGCCATCAGCTTCGTCACTTGTTTTCTACAAGGCAATGAATTCAGGACTCCATTGGAGAGCGATCTATACAGTTTGTTTGGTGATTTCAAAGATATTTGCTCTCCCACCAATAGTAAAAATCGTATCCACTTTGGATTTTATTTCAGTGACCCAATATCCAATTGCATCACTATCATTCAGGAACAGCTGAATATCTGTTGTAATGTAAAGCCATAGTTTGGTGTCATCTAAGTTCCCAAAAACTCTCCTCATTGGCCACCAATGATTATGATTAGGATTTACTGTGATAGTACTCAGTTTACTGATTTTGTAGCGCAAGCTTCCTATGTATGTGGGCTTGTACAATCATGAATAATTAAGCTTCCCATAATACGCAGCATAGTCCAATTGAGTCTGACTTTGCCTTATTTTTTTGACAAGATGAAGATTTACATTTCACGTGGAGTTTGTTTCCCTTTTGAAATTCAAACAGTTTGGAATTTTTCACAGTATATATTTTGAATATAATGAGTTGAGACAATGCTAAAACGTTAGGAGTTTTAAGAATTTTCATTCCTAATCTCACATCAGGTCAACTCCTAAATCTTTCATATCAAACTTACTAGCAAGCATACGCTTGTTAGGTTTTTATTAGCAAATTGTCTTTGCTATTATAAGCAGATCATTACATATAGGCGTTTAAAATAACGCTCCTGATTTGTAGTTATCCTTAATGTAAAACATATTTATCACATTCATTGATTAAATCCATTAGAAAAACATGGTTTGATCAAATTTGCATGCCACTGTTTTGGTGCTTGTTTTAGCAACCTAAAGTGACTTAATAAGTTTGCACACTTTTTTTTGTTTTTACCAGGAACTACAAAACACAAGGATGTTCATGTAAATTTCCTCTTCAAGCTCTCCTTTAAGACGGCTGTATTTCACATCCATTTGATGATTTTTCAAGACCGGTTAATGACAGCTAGTGCAATTAACATCCGAAATATGTAATCCTAAGTCACTGGCGAGTGATGCTGTCAAAATAATCAATACCTTATTTTTGTCTAAAAACCTTTGACAACAAGTATTGGTTTATATTTGGCAATAGTTCCCATCATCTTTTATCTTCCTTTTAAAGATCAATTTTTAAACCCACGGGTTGTTTACGTGGGAGGAAGACCAACCAACTCCCACGTATGATTGCTTAAGATTAATTCAATTTCACTCATTAACATCCTCCTTCCAAGAGGTTGAGTTCGCTAGACACATTGCTCCATTGAAGTTGAGGCTCATTTTCTGTTTTTCAAGAAGAAATGTCTACAAATCTGATCCAAAATGAATTGATGTCTTTGACCGTTTACTGCGTCTTGGACTTTCTTCATTTCTTTTGTTGTTCATTACGTTTGGTTCATTCCTGGGTTGTTTAGATCCCCCACTAATGACTCAAGTCTAGTTGCTATAGGATAGATATGTTCAAAAAAATTCAGCAGATCTAATTCCATTTACTTATTATCATGAAGAGCCGGGCAGGGCTTACCGGATGTTCGGACTTATGAACCAAGAAGTCGATATGCCTTACGGTTAGTGGATCTCCAAGAATACAAATCCACAGTCTTAGGTCCTATTTTTACCCTCTTAGGTATGGAACTTGGACTTGCTGACACATCCACACTTTGAAATATTTCAAATTGGGTTTTCTTACCTTTCCATTTCTCATATTGAATCACATGTGTCGTTGAGTGAGGCACTCTGGAGTACTTATTGCTTTAGGGATGCTACCCCACAAGTTTGTGGTAAACCTGAACTATAAGTAATGCATTCATCATTTCTTTTTAACGTTAGGTTTTGCTTTCTGCAATTCCATTAGACTGAGGAGTGGTAGGGAAATATATTTGATGGATATTCCATTTTCTAAAAAATATTTATTGCAAATGGAGATTCATATTCTCACCTCTATCACTTTGATCTGTTGATTCTTTTATCTAATGATTTCACTTAAGTGTACATTGCCTAAATGTATTACTTGGTTCATCCTTACTCATTAGCTAAATAGACATACAATATCTAGTGTGCAATCGTCAATAAAGTAATGAATACTTTTTCCCACCACGTGTGATGGTGTGAATTCATGTCACAAATATCAGTATGTGAATCCTTCTAAAGGATTTAAATTCGTTCAATAGATTTATAAGAATATAACATAAGTTAGATTAAACCACAAATTTGACCATTTCTGATTTATTGCACTCAAATTTGGCAAAATATTTAAGTTAATCATTCAATTCGCAAGGTTTTATTATTAAGAGTCCCAAACGTTCATTTGCCAAAATCCAAATCAATCCAAAATCAAAGCAAAGCCAAAAGCGAGCCGGAGCGAGACGAATCGACAGACGACGGCATGAGGGGGCATCTTTCTTTTAGCTCTTTAAGAAGTAATGGAAGGTAGTGTTTCCTTCTATAAGGACAAACAATTCCATTATTTTGCCGATATGGGAGAATGACTTTTAATTGCATTGCCAAATGACTTTTATTTCCCTCCAAAGTGTTCCCTACTTTTAATATTCTTTGCAAATGACTTTTTATTTCCTCCAAAGTAGTTCCCTCCCTTTTTCATATTTCGTCTTTTTTTTTTCCCATTCACACTTGCTAAAACCCAACACTTTTTCCCCAACATGACATACGATGAACGTCTTAGGATCTATCTTTCGAACACCTTAGACGTTTTTGGGCGTTTGACCTCCAAACTTCACGAAACATCATCTAAAAACATTAAACATAATTTTAAACCATTTTAATACTTATTAGAATCAGTTCATACAGATTTAGGCATGCATAGACACATGAGGCATATAAGCGACTAGTCGCCGAACGTCTTGGACGTCCCTTGACGTTCCACTTCAGAATCACTTCAAACATTATAAACTGCCTCTAAACTATATTATAAGACATTTTAGGACCTTAACCCATAAAATCATAGAACCACATATTAGGAACCTTGGTGACATAGTCATCGAACGTCTTAGTTTTCCCTTAACGTTTGACTTCCAAGACCTCTAATATTTTAGCTATTTCCTACATAATTTATTTTAGGCATATTTAGGAATGAGAACTTTAATAAAAACATGATATGATATATACACCTTATCTCATTTTTGGGGTCTTAAAATATCCACCACTTGGGAACATTCATCCTCTAATGAGACTTAGGGTTCTTTAATCACAACAAGGATTTCAATGAATATAATAGTAGTATATAAAATTTAAAATATCATCAAATTATTTTAGCACTAAATTCACACAAGCAAGCAAAACCATTACTCACTCACTCTTTAATGCATAAAACATAAAGTTCATTTTCATGTTCATAGGACAACATCATTCTCCTAATCATAACATGATCATTCTATCTCAATTCATTACAAGAAAATCTTGAAAAGCTACTCATAGGAAGATTCTAACCCATACTAAAAGTTATTTAAGCACTCATACTTTAATGCACATAAATTTGAATTAGTTAAATCACAAAAGTTTTCATTAGTTAGTCGTAGTGCCATAAAGGTCATACTCAATCTTACCATACTTAGTGGTGTCCATGAAGTAATGTCCTTCTCCTTAACACACTTACATATATCATAAGTTTCACACCTTAGCAAGTACAATGTCAATTTCCTCTTGTAAAATGAGAAAATCTCAACTTTACCCCAGAGATGCTCAATGGTTCCTTCCTAGTGAGTCAAATGGTAATCACAACACCAAGTACATCACAACCAAATAGGATCCATTCCACAATTTCTTTTCCTTAATATACTCACTTTTATAGTAAGCCTCATTTTTAAAAAATAACACAAATTATATGGCACACCCATATGGACACTTACTAAACTGCTTATTGACTTTTCAAAATGACCCTACACTTATGCATTCCAAATCATAAAGTCCATGTTTCAGAGACTCAACATAATTCATTTTAAGACACTCAAACTTTTGATTTTAGGACTAAACATTTTTACCTCACAAGTGGACTATTTACCATGCTTCTAATCTGCAATTCTCATAGATTCAAAATTCACACTAACAGATAAAATGCAAGTCAATAGTAGGAAACATGGACTTCTAAAAAATTTCCTTTCATTCTCGTTGGAAATTCACTAGGTCTTCAAGATGAGTTAATCATTCATACCAATCATATAAAGGTCATTCAATCATCATTTTATATGCAAAACTAATTCATGAACAGAGGCTTACTAAGAATTCATTATTTCCAATTCAAGTAAGAATAGACGGACAATGTGAGACACTTTCTACATCCTACAACCGCACTACTCAATCACCATTCCCCCCCACTTAGGGTAACCCAATACGAGCAACTTAAACCAACCTATAGAGATATTAACTACACAACCTTAATTTTCAGCACTTGAAGTGACTACTCCTTTAGCGAGAATTTCTTTAAATCATTCAATATTAAAAACACTAAGCATTCTAACCATATTTATTTTATAGTCAAATCAGCCTCCCCTCAATTTTATCATACTATTTAATTCACATAAGGTCTTTCTACAATGCAATCGAACAACTAATGTCATACATCATTTGAGGAAACAACCAGGAGGTTCTACAAAAAATAAAAAAAAAAAAAAAAGTTAGAAATAAAAACTCTAACGACTTATCATCATTCATAATACTCTTATTACTTCAATCTAAATAGTAAAATTTTCCTTTTACAACATTCATTATCATGTCATATACATCATTCCTACCTATATCAACAACATCCAATATGAACAATTTATTTTGTTATCCAACATGTTATAATATTTGCCTAGTCTTTATAGTGAGCATGCTTCCAAATATCCAAAATGCAACATTTAGACAATAGAGGGGACAAGCATGACAATATAAGATACAAAACTTACCAACTTATCCTTCATATCATGCATACTATCTTTACCACTAGGAGTAATTCTCTACAAGGGACTCCAATTTAAACTATCAACTTATCAAGTATCTTTTATATACAAAAGGAGACAATGCACACTTTTAATCACACACATTCATAGGATACCATGCTTCATAGGTAGTTATTAAACATTCCATGTTAAATCCTAGTATTTGGCTACAATCATATAAAACCATAATGGAATACAACAATCTAACAAAATTCACTTTAACCACCATAACTTCTAGCATTCTTTAACTATATCATGACATACATTATTCGACATAACTTGCTATTTCATATATATTTCATATATTTCCATAATTTGTATCACATCCTCAAATAAGAGATATTTCATACATAGTAAGGTAAGATAACCAATTAGAATCCCCCTAGAGTTAACATGTGCAGTGATCTAGTAAAGCCCCATAACTCTACTAAATCAAGTAACCCAACAGGAACTACAATTAGCATTATACTCAACTCATCTATAACCTTCGTGCATGCATAACTTCATATCTTTAGTACACTAGGGTATTTAAATGTTTATAAGCATAGAGATCATCATATAATACATTTACATTTATCATCATACACATACATAATATTAATCTCCTATGGTCTCCATCAAGGAAAACTAGTGCAAGACATAAATAGAGTTTGATACCCCTACCTAAGTCTCGTTAACCCTTCAAGTCGACTTAGTTTATACATCATCAAATAAGGACAAGTTTCACCTTCACACATACTCATTAAAACCATAAACAAAAAATAAGGATTTAAAAACTCCCTTTTTCTCCTCAGCATAGACAATATCATCCAGCATCACACCTAAAAAGCCACGCAGTACAATAAAACATAGAGAGGATCATTAGCAAATTATTTCTATAGCACACGACCTGAGAATGATTAAAGAAGGGAAACTCTAGTCATCCTATAGACTCTCGTACCATTTGGGATTTGTGGGTTTTCGCGACTTCCCCACCTAAGATACAAGACGATACTACATGAGGTAATAAGACTTCTTGGAAACCGAAGACCATTTCATAAACCTCGCGCTCTGATACCACGTTTGTCATGACCGAGGAGTAACCCCTAGAAATAACATGTTGTACTTGACTTTTCGGAGGTCTTATAAAAGCCATAGTTATCATTCATCGCATTGATATAGTAAATTTAGTGGAAAATTTAAAACTTTTCATTCACCTCATACGCTAGAAACTTTACTTCATATACTTATAAATTTTATGTCATAATATATATATAGTCTCTAAGTCTCTTTTTCATCTTAGACTCATTAACTTCGGAGTATATTAGGGAGACAACTTTTAAGCCATAAGACAAACTATACAATATTTAATAGACTTTACAATAAGTACACATTAGGACATCCTTAGACTTAAGGATTCCATTCCTTGATCTTGGGAATCACCTACCAAGCTCTTCACCCTTCAAGACATCCTTTAAGCATTCATAACATACACTTTTGGTAAAAAGTAGAGAAGAATGGGATTAAAGAATGTACTAAGCATGGAAACCATGAAAAACATGCATTTCGAAAGGGGATGAATTTTTTTTGAAATCATAATTCATGTATTTTGAGTAAATCATCATAAAACCTTTACACTAATGCATATTAATCATTTACATACTTCATTAGAACACAATCAAAGGCCAACCATCATGGAAAATACAAACTCATAGAGTATAATATCATATAGACATAGTTAAGTAATACCGTCATCATATAGTTAAAGATCAAAATCATGCATAAGACTCATATCATGCACTCTTATCAATTAGGCAAATACTACAATGTCATGCATAGGAAACCATTTTAGTTACATCTGAGAACACCTTCCTAGAACTTCCGAAGGATCTAATGTTCAATGGCAGATGGGTCGTTACTTCTACCTATCCTAGTAACCTCCCTCAACTCATTTTATTTAGGGCCTAGTCATTACTTCCTTGTCATTTTTATTAGGGACCTATATCCTAACCGACATAGCCATGTGATCTAAACATGGAATCCGGGGTCATGAAACCCCCACACAAAAAAACTGTCTATACCGGAAAAAGAGAACCTACATGACAAAACTTTCCTAGGTGGATCCACTAGCTATTATCCTACGGTGCAACATATTTAGGGAACTTTGGAGGTACATGTGAAAACCTTCTTTTTAATGTCATCTTAGGCATTGTAGTTGTTTCACATTATGGAAACCCTATTTTATGCCCATTGAGGCATTGTGGTTACCCTACACCTCATGAGACCTTATGGTGTCCAACTTCCTACAAAGGAAAGGGAAACGAACTCATATCAAGTTTCCTTCGTTCTAGAAGCTAAGTTCCCTCATAGACAACCGTTATTATATTTTTACTTTGTAAATAATAGTTTAGGAGAGTCATCCCTCGATATGCCAAAACATAGTCAATAGATGAAGTTAATCCAACATAAATAATGAAATAATCCATTCCCATGAAACATACATATGTAAACATCATCTAGGTTTAGGGATACATATGAATACCCCATTCAAGGGCCCCTCTCTTTACTAGATCGTTCATACATGTTTGTGAGTGTGTAAATATCGTGGTAACCTTTCACATAACACATTAAGTCACAAAAGTTCATACATACATATTCATACATATAGAAACAAAAACTAGAACTATCCTATCAAGGTACACATGTGAAATACATAGGCAAAGTCCCATACCCTTGCCCATACTAGCACGCCTATGAAGTCATTCTAGTAAGGAATACATAACATACTTCACATACACATAATTCACATGCATTGTAGTAGACATTAGTGAATATAAGAACAACCTTTCATTTAGACACCATGACCTATACTACTTGTAATATTCATGTAAGTGAGGGTATGTGTACATTGACAAACATAATCACATAATGGCTATCAATAATTTCTTTACACAACCACCCTCTTTGACCACTATATACTTCCAATAACATACCACACAATACATAATAGCATAGGAGGCAAGAGAATGTAAACATTATAACCAAGGCTCCTAACTTTATCTATTTACACTTTCATATAAGGGGTACATGGGTAGGGGCTACTAACCATTTGAACACATCAATGGCAGAGCCTATACAATAACATAACATGAATATACACATGCATATACAATATCCATACAACCTATATCACAACTACATAGGAAGATAGGCACAATTACATCATAAGATGATCATCCAAATCTCTAAATCATATATTCATAAATTTTCCTTCAAGTCCATGGTCAACACATTTATAATGAAAATAAATTAAGCACCGCCACCATAGGTGGACCATACCACAAAATGTCATACAAGGCTTTATCAACATTACTATAAAGAAATAGAGAAGTAGAAGAGTAGAGAGAATAAGCATTCTTAACAATTTCTCACCCTTTGATCATCATTGATAAATACACCTTATCCAAATAAAACACATATATGGCAGTATATAAATTTACTTTAAACACATCAGAAACCATGTAAAAGTATCTACAAGATTATACTAAAACATAATACAACACATCACATACTAGTAAAGTAGAATAACATAGATATTATATAAATTCCCCCTGCATTTATTTGTTTCATATTTCATACATATTATGAAGTCTAAGTCAGTAGCTAAACCAGAATTTAACCATATGAAATCATAATTACATACCCGCAAGATTACGGTTACAACATAGGCATTTAGCTTATATCGATTGCTAGAGTAAGGAGACTTTATCAATACTTTGAACTCTCTAAGGGTTTGATCAGATTCATATTTTTAGCAACAATATACCCATTAGTAAGAAGATAATTCGGTAATAAATCAAGAAGAAACCATGCTTGGTATAAGGACAACACAACATCCAACACACTTGGCTTTTTGACTTCATAGCCTAAACGGATCTAGATCAATGATGCAAGCCTTTATTAGATTGTTGATATGGATTTATACCTAATAAATTCATCCATTATATCACCCTAAAACAGTATCTCCAACAGTTCATGCATAATCAAAACTCTACACAACCGATCTCACATTTGATTTCACGGCAACATGTAAAAACATAGGGTATTCATGTTCGAATCTTCATATGTTTATCATCATGTATTTATAATCATAAATTAAATATAAATTCATGTAAATAACATCCTATATAATCACTTCAACGTAAGATAATCATAACTCAATCGATAACAAAGGAAGATCGTAAGGCCCATGCAAGGCTAAATTATTTTGGTGATAGAGCATGGGTTCATCATGCGATTGGATTGAAAACATCTTCAAAATTATTATAAATCATCAATACATTAATATTATGCCTTTGAAATCATTTTAATAAAGAACCCATGGATTATTGAAGAAGAAAGTGTTTGATCATATTTTTGTCTTCCAAATATTTGAGAATGGCTCTCTAGATGAAAAGATAACTAGAGATCAAGATCACTATACCTTTTCCTAGTTTAAAACCTCTAAAACATGATGATTTACACATCAAAAGCCAAGCTTAAGTCTGTACTTGAGATTCAACGACAATGGTGATTTTAGAAAGAACATTTTTGGAGGGAAAGGTTTCTTACGTGCGAGAGGATTCTAGAATGGGGTGATCACGTTTTTGATGACTTATACACCCGAAATCACTTAAATAACCCCTTAATAATCAGGTTAAGAAGTTGGGTTAATTTACCATTCACCCCTTTAATTGGAAGCAGACTTGTGCAGGAGACAGTCATGTGACAGATGGGCATTGAAGAGGGGTCACAACCACGACGGACCGTCACAAGCCTCCGTCATTGGCTACAGTTGCTTCCCAATGTCCTCCCTTAACTCTTGTCTGTGTACATAACGATGAGATACTTTTAGGGGTCTTCACATACATGACTGGCCATTGACTGCTCCGTCGCAGGGTCTTCCTGGGACAGCCTGCACACTGGGTTGGGTCCTTTTTTTGGGGCATCTTGTGGGGCCCTTTAGAAGTCGTACCCGTACGTTTCCAACGTGATTATAAAACTTAACATGTTGTATACCTTACACATAAATTTATTCAAAAACAAATACATATAAGACATCCAAAAATCCTTGGCCCCAACATGACATACGATGAACATCTTAGGGGCTATCTTTCGAACACCTTAGACGTTCAAGGGTGTTTGACCTCAAAACTTCACGAAACATCATATAACAAAATTAAACATATTTTTAAACAATTTTTAGTACTTATTATAATAATCTCATACAGATTTAGGCATGCATATACACATGAGGCACATAAGCGACTAGTCGTCGAACGTCATGGACGTACCTTGATGTTCAACTTTCGAATCACTTCACACTTTGTAAAATTCATCTAAAATATATAATAAGACATTTTAGTACCTTAAAACATCATGAATCACAGATAAAAACATAGAACAACTTATTAGGCATATAGGTGACTTAGTCGTCGAACGTACTAGTTGTCGTTTAATGTTCGACTTCCAATACCTCTAATATTATAGCTACTTAGTACATACTATATTTTAATAATATTTAGGAAATTATAACTTTAATAAAAACATTTTAGGCACTAGATACCTTATCTTATCTTTTGGGTCTTACATTCTCTCATAAAAAGCTTCATTAGCAACTATTTGTATGATAGAGTGGTAACTATTATTGTATGCATATTCAATAAAAGGTAGGTGATTACCCAAATTACTTATGACATAAATTACACAAGACACTAACATATCCTTTAAAGTTTGAATAGTTTGGTTTGCTTTACCATTTTTCTGAGGCTGAAATACTGTAACAACCCTAAAAATGGATATGCTAAGTAATGCTTAATGTGTCTAGAATGCCAATGATTAGTCGGGTTCACAAGGATTGATTAGCGTAGAACAAGACCTGAGAACCCTTTCTAAATCCATTACATCTAAATTGGGGAGTTAGTTGATCTAGGAAATGTTGGGTCCAACCATGTAGGGCTCTGGAATATGAAGATTTACTCGTAGGAGTCTTTATCGGACTTAATGAGAGGAAATCTTAGGTTTGGAGGGTCTAGGGGTAAAATGGTATGTTTCCAGATTAAGTGTATTATCTTAATTACCTGAAATTGGGCTCTTGAAGTGAAGTCTTGCTCCACCCGGGTTTGAACCTATGTGGAAGCAATGAATTTAATTTTTTTTAATTTAATTTTTCAAATTAATGTAGTTAATTTATATTTATTAGTTATTAGATTATTGAAAATAAAATTAAATCAGATTTTTAATAATTAAATAAAACCTTATTTGGCTAAGTCCTAAACTAGACTCCTCAGCCTAAGAAAACTCATCTCTCCCACGCTCATCTCTCTCTCTCACGTCTCTATCAACGTCACTCACGTTGTCTATGCAAAATAAAGTACAAATAAATTAGGTAAACAAAATTTCATCACACTTGAAGAACTCACAACGAATATTATAAACAAACAACTAATCAAACACGTTAGGCAAACACAAGGTTTTTCCGTCAAGTTGGTGTTGAAGCTCTTTGATTTGGATGTGTATTTTGAGGGGTTCTTTGGGATGGAATTCAATATTTGAACGTCAAAAAAGTATATGTTCTCTTATCTCTTGGTACCTTTCCCAAGAGACCCTTTAAGGTTCATAATATTGATTCCGAAAACTAGGATTGTTCCCCGTTGCATATTCCTGTTATTAGCTCCTATTGTATCATAGGTTGGTTATGTTTTCAGATAGAAAACTAGAGATGAAACGTATTTTACTGATTATTATGTGTTTATATGTATATTTGGAATTATGTGACTTATGTTGTTGTTTCTAAAAATGTAACTACATGTGTATGTGTGTGTCGTCGTGGCTATTGTTCATGGTTTAGGACTTGAAATGGCATGATAGTTATTTATATTTCATTTACACATGTTGATGTAAATGTGATGTTCATAAGTGATTAAATGTGGATTATTTGAGGGATAATCTCTTGTCTAAACGAATCCATGAAAACATCCTTAAAACGATCCAAATGCACTACGAAATTCCCCTAAGAACTAAGGTTTAACTTGATGAAAGGATTCTGAAAAATTAAAAGAAAATTTCTAGCTTCTTGATGAATTTCGGTCAAGAAAGAGGGTTCAAAATGTTTAAAAATGAATTAAAACATGTGAGGTCATGGAGGATGGAACTCGTGACCTCACCATGTTAAAAACCATGAAAATAAAGAAGTAAAAGAAATGTGGTGAAGGGGATTGAAACCATGGTATTGTCTTGAAAATGTAACTTAAAAGGAAAAAATAAGAAATGAGAGGAGTGGAGTTCGAACCCACCACCTCTCAATAAGATTTAAATAAGAGTAAAAGAGAAACAAAAATAAAATGTGAGGCTTGGCAATCGAATCCACGACCTCTAGGCACTAAAGGAGAGTAAAGAAAATCAAAGAAAAGAAATGTGAGGCCTGGGAATCGAACCCACGACCTCTAGGCAGTGAAGGAGAGTAAAAGTAAATGAAAGAAAAGAGATGTGAGGTGTGGGAATCGAACCTACGACCTCCTAGGCAGATTTAAGGAGAAATTTAAAAGAAATTATAGAGGGGCTGTGGGGGTTCGAACCCACAACCCCTCAGCCAAAGGAGAGAACTTTAAAGGCAATGGAAAAAAAAAAGTAAATGAGGTTGTTGGAGCTCAATCCCACATCCTCTTAGTTTCATTAAGCAAAAAATGAAGAGAGAAATTAAGGGGAAAATAAAATGAAGGCATTGGGGCTCAAACTTGGTTCCCAAAAACGTATGGATCACGCCAAAATGAATAAAAAAATGTAAGTGTTGTTCAAGAGAATTGAAAATCGGGTCCCTTGCCAAATTTCGCATAGATGCATAAGTCATACGTGAGTTGAATTTCAAGAACTAAAACTGCCCCCTAGCTCGACATCGAGATCTTGCATACATACAAGATGAATAAGATCTATGTATTACCAATATTCTTAGTAATATATGATCACTTAAACTACAATATATGATGCCTCATGGCTTGTATGTACACAGACCCAGAAGTCTAGCATACGTTTAAAAATACCTAATCTAAGATGTACGGAAGTGAAATGATGTAACACTAGAAAGGTTATGTTGAGTGTAAACACACTAAATGGCCAAGTTGTCATTGGGATATGATGAAATGATTATTAGGTATGAATGACGAAACCCTAAGAAGGTTCAAGTTGAGAGTGGAATACACAAATGGCCAAGTGCATTGTCAGATGATTAAATGAAATTCACATAAAGAGGGGTGGGTAATTAGGAAGATAAAATGCTAATGTGATGAATGTGGTAAAACATGATATGAAGCTAATGTAAAAGATGAGATCATCTCCAATGAGTCCAGTAAATGTTACAAAAAACAAAACTCACCAATTGAGAGTGTAGAGTTATTACGAGATCAGCCTCTATGAACCTCTACTGATTTAATTGAGATGATTCTCACACTTAATACTATGATTTAGATAAACTCATCTATTTAGAAATCTTGTCCTCATACTAAATCAACGTCCACGACGTATGTCATGATGTAATGTAACTTTATAGTGGATCAACCGCTATACTACTATGAGCGTGAGGCCTTCTTTCTTCTTTCCGGGAAGGGCAGAGGTTCATGTAACTCTCATTATCGATTTTCCGGCTTCCCTGGGAGTGTGGTTCTCGTTATAAATTTTCCTGGTCTTCGAACCTATACCACCAATATAGGGAGATCTGGCCCGTTCGATTTCCGATGTACTTTACAGGTTTTTGGGTCCACTAGGCTGTGATTCCACCTTTTTTTTATGTGGGGGGGAGACACTGATTTCATGATGTCACATGATTCTATGTCGTTTCACAGTTAAAGTTCCCAATGCATCAAGGGAGTTCAGACTCATGAATGCCCATAAGGAAGAAATGAATACCAAATGTTAGGATGGATAATGAAAAGGTGAGTTTTTCAAGTACACATTAGTTATTCTTGTCCTGGCACACAAAACCTAATGAAAGTTTCTTCAAAATCAAGTATTTCCATGACATCATAACATAAAGAAATCATGTAAGCACATAAAACACATGACTCAAAAACATAGGATAATCCAAGAGGAACTCATTAACTTAAGATAGAGTCGGTGTTGAATGAAATAAATATGGATATCGGGACATCATATCGGCCTCGGCCTCAAAGTAGCAGCCTCCACTATATGATTTTCGTAATAACACTTTCACAGAGGCAACTTCATGTTTCTAAACATCTAAACTTTCCTCTCTAAAATATCAACTATAACTTCCTCATATGAAAGGTTTTCTTTACCTCCAACCCAACACCTAGAGTTAGTTGTCGTAGTATTTTTTTTTTAAGTTATGTATTCATTATCAGTATATTGTTCATGTAGATGTATTCACTAATCATAAGTCTTTAGTATTTATTTACTCAAAAAAAGATCATTCATAGACAAAGGAGGTGGTTAGAATTACTGATGTATTATGACATGAGTATCCTTTACCACCCAGTTAAGCCTAAGGTTTCTGTTGATGCCTTGAGGAGGTTTTCAATGGGTAGTACCGCCCACTTTGAGAAATATAAGAAAGAACTAGCAAAGGATGTGCACATGCTATGCCAAGTTGTATAATTAAATTCCAAAAAAAGTGGAGTACTGTTGATTAATGGGGATAGATCTATATTACTGTTAGAAGCAAAAGAAAAGTAGGTTCAACACTCAATTTTTCTTGAATTAAAGAAAAATGTTCATAAGAAAAAAATAATGACTTTTGAACGAAAGATAGAGGGTGAATTGAGGTATCATGTAAGATTGTGTGTACCAAGAGTGGATGACTTAAGATGTATCATTTTTTTGAGAGAAGTCTATTGGTGGAGTAGTGACGAAGGACTTTTCATAATTTAGGTTTTAGGGTTTAGGTTTAAGGTTTATATAATATTTTAATATATATAATATATGATATATATATATATATATATATAGAATACTCACTTGCGGGAGGATAAATGCCGGGCTTAGGCCGGGGAAGACTGAATGAAAATACTCCGTTCCGAGGTCCATGAAGTAGAACAGCCCGCACGTAGGATCCTCGCTGCAGAGTGTCTATACCGAGTGTCGGGGGTCGGTTGATCTCGGCTATGGTCACAGTTGCGGATTGTTGCCTCTCGTGTCCTCTATCTCCTCTGGTTCTCTTTCTCGGTTCCCCCTTCTTTCTGCTTTCCATCATCTCCTTTCTCTCCTCGTACACTTCTGCTAGTCTCTGGTTCGTGCGTCTCTGTATCTCTCTCCTATCTCTCTCTCTCTATCTCCTCTGTCTGTCGGTCTGTCTCTATATGTTCCTATCTCTCTGTCTCTACTATATATATACCTAGCTATCATCCATATATACATATAGATACATCTATATGTATAATACTATGTATGTATCTGTATCTATCCGTATATTCTAATGTAGATATTTTATTCTCGTAAATCTATGAAGATGGTCAATGAAAAAATTCTTTTAGTTATATGAGATAATGTATATATTTACTTCAATTTGATGAAGACGAATATTAGTCTTATCTCACTAATATTAACCTTCAACTGATGATACTTATATATAAGATCAATCTTAAAGAAGCAAGTGGCGCGTTGAAGCTAGTAGAAGATGTTGTCAATTATGGAAATGGTATAGTTATTCTTAACTTTTACGTTGTTTAACTGTAGGTAGTCGATACATATTTGTAGGGAATCATATTCATTACACAAAGGATTATGGCTCCACATGGGGAAACACTAGATCTGATGAATTCATTATTTTTAAAGTGTTCCATATTTTATGCTAAAATTTAGAAAATTTTATTCAACCAAATAGCACATGTACACGGCTAGTCTATTTTTGTGTCTAAAACTACTACTCAAGAGATCACCTATATGTCTATACTAATTAATTCTAAAAATTACTCTAGACATGGATAAGTATTTCATTGATCAAGAATTGGTTTCCAGTTAGGTAGGAACTTTCCTCTAATATGCAATTGTATTCAAAATTCATTCCATGTCTTGCAAGCATGTTCACTATTGTGAGAATCGCCTTTAACACCTTTCATTCCAAAAGTGATAGACACTTGTTGAATAAAACCAACACAATAATTCTGTGACTGGTCCACTACTATGCTCTCTATTCGATTTCCGTAGTTCATCAACACTATTTCCTATTTGTCTAGGACTTTTCAACCATGTCAAGAGTGAACCCCATACCCTGGTAGAACATCTAAACTCGAAAAGAAAATGCCAGAGTAATTTTCTCGGGAATATGTTGCATAGTACATAACTAGTAGGAACAATTAACACAATTTTCATAATTTGTAAACTATTGAAACTCTTTCACAGAAGGCGAGCCATAAAATAAGTTGACATCTTGGCAACATACCTTTTCAAAGTGCGAGGAACTTGACATGCCTCGAGCTACCCCCGGGACGTGGACACGAAACATAGGACCACATTTGATCTCAAGCTAACCGTGCTGGCATGATCATGAGGATACTAAAGAATACAAATTGTAGTAGAAGATAAATCATTATGTTAAACTCAAATGATGGGGAATAATCATATTCTATAATTTAGATATTTTAAAACAATGAGCTTAATACATAGGAAATATTAACTAAATACTAAGATGAACCTAACTATGTCTGAAGTAAGCCTCTAACTAATTAGAAATACTGGGACAAGCTCGAGCTAAGTCTAGAAAAAACTGAAAATAAAAGACTGAAATAAACTCATGACTATTATCCTCGGAGAATGAGGACTCATCATTGAATCTGTTGAACTGAAGATCGGAAATTGATCTATGCATGATCTGGATGTTGAGAACCTAAACCTACATAACGATAATATGTAGCTCACGTATGCCTCAGTACTTCAAAGGTACTGATCATGTAGGATGAAATAAAGCTGAAATAAAACATATCTGAACAAGCACAAAAGCAAGTGTAATAATCTGAACATGATAAAGAATTATGAGCTAACTGAATGCAATGACCAATTTATAACATGCTGAAACTGAATACTTAGAATAGTGATAAGTGTTTAATGCAAGGAGTCTGATTGAACTGTGGGAGTACTAATAACCAATAATAAAACCACATGAGCTAAATGTGGAGTTTGATGTAAACGCTTCATTAGGAGGACCCACTATATCCTTCCAAAATTATAAAGGCATGCTGGTGTGATCACTAAACTATTGCCCACAGAGAGGACTTACAACCTACTTGACTAGTAGTTCTGGGACTTATTGGGTACGTTGAACCCTAGACGAACTCGGTATTATGCTACTTCCATTGATTTATGTAGTTCACTTATTATGTCTGAATTTTCAGTAATTACTAGATACCTCAAAACTGAACATGCAAACTGAGAATGTAACATTTAATGTTATAATGATGCATTAAAAACTGATGCATGTATAACTGAAGTATCTGACTAAGCATGTGTAATTGATGAACTAAATAAATACAAAGCTAGGGTTCTGAAATTCATGCGATAAACTGAATAATAACTTTACAATCTGATTTGGAACATATATTTAGTAAATTCATGAAATTCTATGAAAATTCTATAAAACCAATGTTTAATCATGATAAGAGAATCAAGAATTAACTGAAAAATTGGGACACAATGGGTGAAAGGAATCAACTAGTGAAATCCCACATATCTAGTGATGAAATTCACGAAAAAACACTTAGATTTCGGGAATGGAACTGCTGGAACCTTGTTGCGTTCTTGAACTAGGTTTCTTGATCTTTTTCTCCTTTTTTTCTTCTAATTTTCTATGTTTTGATTAATGATTTGACATAGGGTAAGTGTTTCTTATGTTTCTAGGCTTAAACTGACAAAAATCTGACAATTTAGGGTCAAAACAACGTATCTTAGGGTTTAAACAAAATGTGAAAATACCAAAAGACTCGTGCGTTAATTGCTGTCGAACAAAATGATGACCTAGACAGACGGACCGTTGTTTAAACGACGGACCATCGTTTGGGTCCGTAGGTTGGGCATGTTCGACAAGCCTTTACTAAAATGGACATAACTTTTTACTCGAAGATCTGATTTTAGCAAGGTCGGTGGATAAAGAAAGCTAATTAAATTATCTATCTTTTAGTATGTCATGGGATACCTAACCGAGTTTTTTCTAAGAGTTTTGACCATCTGAAGTTGACCCAACTACATTTCCGCCCTAACTATCTACTAACTTAAACCTACGGTTAGACTTATGGTCCGTAGGTCCATCTACAGAATGTGCTGGTCAATCGTTGTTCTTATCAGATAATGTATAAATTGAGTGTTGATAGACGGATACAGACTACAGAGCGTGGTATAACCTACAGACCGTCGGTTCGTCCATCGTTCTACACTTAGTCAAATTTTTCGTGGTCTAAAATTATGGGGGTCTGTGACTCCATCGACAGATGTGCAGGACGGACCGTGGGTCAGACTATGGTCCGTTGATGACCACCGTCTATTGCACCTGTAAATTTTCTAAAAAACTAGTTTTTTTTCTGTTTTGGATATAAGATGTTACATAACAACTATGGTACTTCTAGGAATCGTGGTAGGAATAACTTTTACGTTTACTTGATACTGAGCAGCACTTGATGTAAATAATTTTCTATCTCATCAACCATATCCACATTTGATAAACATTTTGGAGCCTCAATAATATTTTTAATGATCCAACTTGGTTGTTTAGGAATTTGTGTCTTATCTAGAGAGTTGTCCTTGATGTAAACATTGTTAATCCAATGAACCCATAAATTGTCTTTCTTTATACTCACGACCCGAAAGTTTTTACATATAGCTCTCCTATTGCATAGATTGTAATAAAATAAACCCAGGCCTCCAATAAATTTGGATCTACATAGGGTTTCCTAAGCCATCACATATCATTTTGTGCTCCTTGTCTGGAAGGAAGTATGACAAATATTAGTGACCAACTAGAACACTATCAACTGTAGGAGGAACACTTTATCCTAATACGTCTACATCTCGAAATACACACTTATGATCAGTTGAACTCGACCATCATAACATAAAATTTTGTTGTTCAAAATTTAATTGTTTTTTTCTTCTCTCCACTAGTGGCATAACTTTCTATCTAGCAATATTCGTTGAGAAAAAGGGAACTCAAGGTATTTGAAGGAAATTTCTCCATGTTTAAAGTTCATTTAATATATGTTAAAACCTAAGATTAACCCCTTGACGTAACTAGCTTCTTCGACCTTGGAGATGTCTTAAACAAGCTCTTAGCATTCATCATTGGCGATTAAATTGAATATTCAGAAAATATAAAACTTTTCATTTGAAGTTAAGCTTCACTTCATTTATCAAAATTGTAAGCTAACTTGTGTGATATTGTCAAAGTATGAAAACTGAGACTTAGCCCTTCAGACATTTTATGTCTTATGAAATGAATACAACATAGTCCTTAATATAGGAGAAGCGGGACAATATCTTTCAATATAAGAAACATGACTAAAGCTAGAATCATAGGTTTTTATCCTCTCACTTGAGGACTCACCAACTTGAGAAACAATTCAAGTTTCTTGAGAAAATTGTCTTGAATCGCCTCAATGGCCCGAACCTGCATTTATGTTAAAAAATACAAGAGATATTGGTTATTACAAGACTCATGTACTAAATATGGAAACATATGAAAGTAAAACATTTGAAAAAATGCAGAAAGGGACATTTGGTTATAAGCATGCTAAGTTCAATTTGAAAGGCTTTATGCACATTCGAAGAATCATATAAAAGTCCATATCACAACAACAATACATATTCATATTCAAGAGTAACTTCCTAATCGAGACATATTCAACCTTACATATTTAGAGTCCATTTCATCAATACCTCACAAGACTTTATGTAGTGCATTAAGAACGTTTTAGGTTCGTTTTCATGGATTCATTAAGCCAAGAGATTATGCATCAAATCAGCCACATTTACACTCATATGAACATCACATTTACATCAACATGTATACATGAAATATAAAGAACCATCATGCCATTTGAAGTCCTAAACCATGAATAATCGCCACGGCAACACACACTTACACACGTAGTTACATTTTTGGAAACATCAACATAAGTTATATAATAATAAACATACTTATTAAACCATAACCATGACAAAAACACGTTTCATCCCTAGTTTTCTACTAGCAAACATAACCAACCTATGATTCAAAGGGAGCTAATGACTGGGATATACAACGGGGAACAATCCTAGTTTTTGGAATGAATATTATGAACCTTAAAGGGTCTCTTCGGAAAGGGACCAAGAAATAATAGAACCATACCTTTTTGACGTTCAAACATAGACTTTCTGTAAAAAGAAACCCTCGAAACACACGTTCAAATCCAAGAGCTTCAACACCAAATTGACGGGAAAAATCATGTATTTGCCTCACGCGTTTGATTAGTTGTTTGTTTTTAATTTTCGTTGTGAGTTCTTCAAGTGTGAAGAACTTTGTTTTACCTACTATTTTTGTACGTTATTTTGCAGAGAAAAATGTGAGTGAGAGTGATAGAGACGTGAAAGAGACAGATGAGCGTCGGAGAGAAGAGTTTTCTTAGGCTTAGGAGTCTAGTTTAGGCCTTAGTCAAATAAGGTTTTATTTAATTATTAAAAATATTATTTCCTTTTATTTTAAATCATCTAATAAATAATAAATATAAATTATTTTCAATAATTTACCAACATAAATTAAAAATAATTTAATTCATTACTTCCACCTAGGTTCGAATGCAGGTGGAGCAAGATTAACTTCAGGAGGCCAATTTCGGCCCTCTCTCCCAAAAATTCCCCCCCACCTTGTTAATTAAATAATTAATATTATATTCAGGATAATTATGATACTACCATTAGCATGGAAAAAAACCATTTTACCCCTAAACCCTCCAAACCTATGATTTTCCCTTTTTAAGTCTAGTAAAGATTCATTCAAGTAAATCTTCGTATTCGAGAGTCCTACATGGTTGGACCAAAATTTACCTTGCTCAACTAACTCCCCAAGTTATTTGTCTTAGATGTAGCAATGATTCTGAGGTCTGGTTCTACGCGCATCAATTTGTGTGAACCCTGGTCTAATCATAGGCATTCTTTACACATTAAGCATTTCTTATCTTATCCATTTTTAGGTTTGTTACACTCAGAATTTTATAAAAACTTCATTCCTTTCGGTTGAGATAATTTACTGAACCCTTTATATTTAAAAGCCCTTTCTGGAATCAATGTTCCCCTTTTAGTTCAAAACCCTTCCGAACCTCTTAGTTTCCTTTTAATTCAAATTGAAACATTCATAAACCTTTAGGGAATACTTAGTTCCCTTATGACTTTTGACAAAAGAACTCAAATCCTGCTCTTTACTTAACTTGAAACTTATTTCATAGGAAATACTTAGTTAGTTCCCTTATATCTTTTGAGAAAAGAACTCCACTCTTGTTCTTTACATAACTTGAAATTTAACTCTTCAGGGAATTCTTAATTCCCTTATAGATTTTGAGAATTTAACTGAACTCTTTACTTTTTAATCAACCTATAACTTGAGCCTTAAAACAAAGTAAGAATGATTGCTTAAGACTCTTTGCGAACTTTAACAACTACCTGTGACTTGCTTCTTACTTTTAAAATGACTCCTTACTCCTTTAACTTTGATCTTAACTTTCCATGAATTGGATTATGTATTAAAAAATCATGATCTCATGTTTTTATAGATGATTTCATGATATTTTAATGTACTTTAGAATGTTGGAATCAACAAGGAATTATAGGTACATAACTTAGAAAGTGGTATGAAAAAAATAGGGAAAGAACGGGGTTTACAGGGGGGCTTTGCACTATGAGAAGTGCGGAGTGCCAGAGTCTGACAAACAGAGGCTTCCCTAAAGTGCTCTGTTCGTTGTGGTGTGCCGGTTCTTATGGACAGAGTCTGTCCTAAGGTGCTCTAGTAGGCGTTGTGCGCCAGGGCCTATCAGACAGGTTTTTCCGACTTTACTTCTCTATTTTTCAATTCTAAACCTCCAAAACTTTCATGTATCCCACACCAAACGTTGAGGATCTCTAAATACTTTATCACCAAACAGATTAGACCCCAAAACAGTACGTAAATATGATTTAAATCTACTTGGGATACACTAACGTTAAATTAACAAGAATTTAATGAATTTACATCAAGAACTCCCATATTCATCATTCCATAAACACTAAATTGCTTAATTGAAAAAAATTGTGTGTGGGTGAAAGGAACATACACCAAATTATCTCACATACCTCTATAGGTATCACCACCAACGAAATCCACGCAACGATCTTAGAGTTCTTGGAAAATTCTTGATCTTCCTCTTCTTTTCTCTTTTTTCCCAAGCCCTAAGCATTCTTAGGTTTTCTAAAACATATTTGGACTTTGTTTTACCCCTAATATAACCTAAAAATATTAGTAAATACATTGGTGGAAAGAGAACTTTACCCTTATTAAAATCCATATTGGATTTTCCTCAACTTAATAGGCCAACATTCGAAAGGCATATCTCCCTCATACGACATTCAATTTCTTGAAACTCGGTGGTTTTCGATATTTCCAAGGTATTTCAAACCATATAAAGAAATCATCCAAACTTCTCCTGATCTTGAAGTTATAACCGTTTGAATATGACCAAAACTCACTTTTTAGATATGGAAATTTTCTAGATCTCCTTACTAATTTCAAAATTGAATTATTCTTGGTTTCTTATCTTATATTATTTAGTTCTAGTTATTATATTTTACAATATATATCCTTTTGGAACATTAATCCTCGAATAAGAACTTTTTCATTAAGATAAGGGTAGAAACATCATTTCAGCACTCAACAAACAAACGCAAGTAATAAATGCTTATACATATCTTTATAAATTTCTAAGAAGAGTATTTAGTACCTTAATCTGCATTCTCTCCATATTCAAAGATATGTGGATATATCTTCTTTATATCCTCCTCATCTTCCCGAGTTGCTTCTTCAACGAATTGGTTCCACCAAAGGACATTAACTGAAGAAACTTCCTTTGTCCTCAATTTGCAAACATCACGAACCAAATTTTGAACCGTAAATTTTTCATAGGATAGGTTATCCTTAATCCCAACATTCTCTGTCTTTACTATCAATGAAATATCACACAAGCACTTATTACATATAAAAATATGGAATATCGAATGAACTGCTACTAACTCTTGGGGTAGCTCGAACACATAAGCCATATTGCCCACTCTCTTGGATATAATATAAGGTCCAATATACGGGGGACTAAATTTCCTATTATTACCAAACCTCAAAAAACCTTTCATGGGTGAAACGTTAAGATACACCCAATCTCTAATGGCCTTTTTCTAAAATCTCTATAGAACTTTTGGTGACTCTGTATTATGGTCAATATTTCTTGGTCACCTTGACCTTCTCCATAGCTTGGTGAACTATATTTGGTCCTATCAACCCTGCTTCATCAACATCGAACAACCCTATAGGACATCTGCTCCCATAATGAACTTCATATGGAGCCATTCTCAAATGGTAATTGTTGTTATACACGAAACCAATGAGGGGTCTGTGATCATCCCAATTTCCCTTGAAGTCGATTACACAAGCTCTTAACATATCTTCTAAGGTCTGGATAGTTCGCTCTGCTTGTCCATCCGTCAGTGGATTAAATGCAGTGCTTAAGTTAATCTTTGAACCCAAACCTCTATATGAAATAATAGAGACTAT
Organism: Solanum habrochaites; assembly: GCA_027704765.1. NCBI lineage: Eukaryota > Viridiplantae > Streptophyta > Magnoliopsida > Solanales > Solanaceae > Solanum > Solanum habrochaites. The sequence goes on from JAKWJA010002494.1 coordinate 22,812,972, forward strand.
AAATCCATGAAGTATTACCACTTCTTGAAGGTACAACTTAGAATAAACCTCAGCCCAATAGGTAGTCTTCACCAGCAAGAAATGGGCTGACTTTGTTATTCAATCAACAATCACCTAAATAGAGTCATGCTACCGTCGAGATATTTCAAGCCTGTGATGAAGTTCATGTTAATAATCTCCCACTTCCATTTAGGAAATTCTATATTTTGAGCTAAACCTCCAGGCCTTTGGTGCTCTAGTTTTTCTTGCTGACAATTTGAGAACTTGGCAACAAACTCAACATTATTTTTCTTCATTCCTTCCCACCAATATACCTCTCTAAAATAAACAGTACATCTTAATTGAACCTGGATGGATGAAGTATCTTGACCTATGATCTTCCTCCATTATCCTTTCTTGGAGTTCATCCACCCTTTCAACATATAATCTAACTTGTTACTTCATCACACCATCTCCCCTTGTTCAAAATTCATTACTCTTTGTTACTTAAAATTCACCTTTAAATCAAGAAAAATGGGTCTTGGTATTGCTTCTCTTTCACCTCTGGCACAAATGATGAATCAACCCCATTGGTCAGCACTATGCCTCCTTCTGTGAAATCCATGAGTCTCACTCTAAAACATGCAAGTATGTGAACAATTTTTGCTAACTCTCTCTTTCCTTCTTCAACATGGGAAATATTTCCCATAGAAAACATGCTTAACGCATCAGCAACCACATGAGTGTTACTTGGATGGATAGAATACTCATGTCACATCCTTGAGTAATTACAACCACCTCCTATTCCAAGATTGAGTTTTTTTTGAGTGAACACATAATAGAGGCTCTTGTGGTCAATGAATATGTCAAGATGAACAGCATACAAGTAATTTTACCATATCTTCAATGAAAACACCATTGTAGCCAATATTAAGTCATACGTTGGATAATATTCTTATTAACCTTGAAACTGTCTAGAGTCATAAGATATAACCTTTCCATTCTACATCAACTCGCAGCGCAAACCAACTATCAATGCATCACGGTACACCACAAAACCTTGAGTACCCTCTGGTGAGGTCAAAACCAGAGCGGTCATCAATCTCAGTTTCAACTCTTGAAAGCTTTTCTCACAAGCTTCAGACCATCAATATTTGGTTGTCTTCTTAGTAAACCTTATCAAATGAGAAGAGATAGATGAAAACCATTCAACAAGCCTCCTATAATAACCATCCAAGCCAAAGAAATTCCTTATATGAGTTGCAGATGTGGGTCTAGGCTAACTCTGAACTACTTCTATCTTGTGAATGTCAACTCTAATCCAATCACCAGAAATAATGTGACCAAAGAATACCCCAAAATTAATCCAAAACTCAGATTTGGCAAACTTGGCAAATAAATCATTGTCTTTCAAAGTCTGCACAACAATCCTGAGGTGACTATCATGATATTATTCATTCTTTAAATACACTAGTATGTAATCGATGAAGATGATGACAAACAGATCTAAATAAGGTTTGGAGATTCTATTCATGAGACCCATGAATGATTCAGGTGTATTCGTTAAACCAAAGGACATAACAAAAATTCAAAATGCATATACCTTGTTTTAAAAGTTTTATTGGGAATATCACATTCCCTAACTTTAAACTGATGATAGCCTTGTCTAAGGTAAATCTTTGAAAAACAAGAAGCACCTTGAAGTTGATCAAAAAGACCATCTATCCTTGGAAGAGGATATTTATTCTTGATGGTCACCTTATTCAATTAGCAGTAGTTTATACACATCCTAAAATAAAAATCTATCTTTCTCACAAGCAAGTTTTAGAGACGCCCATGGTCAGAAAGTTGGTCTAATGAAACATTTATCTAACATATCATTCAATTACTTTTTTAAGTCTTTTAACATTGTTAGTGCCATTCTCTATGGTCAAATAGAGATAGGAAGTGTATATAGGATTATGTCTATGAAAATGTCTATCTCTGTTTTGGAAGGTACTCCAAGCAGATCATCAAGAAACACTTATGGAAACTCACTAACTATAGGCAGTGTCTGAAGTGAGGGTACCTCAACACTTGAGTCACTAACTCAGACTAAGTGCCAGATACACCCATTTGAGACTAACTTCCTCACCTTAAGGTATAAATAATAAATGGCCCTTCGGAACTTCTAAAATACTAGACCACTCTATGAGTGGCTCTTTCAAAATTTGAAACTTAAAAAATTGATTTTTGTATTATATAGATTCATAATAGACATAGAGCTAGTCTATACGTAGATTGACATCAAAATCTACCATATGTAACTGTATTAAATCAACCATGCTACTATTGTGATTTATTAAAATAGGATAATCACGATAGACTTTTTATGCTAGAATAGACTCCCCAACCGGTGTAGAAACACAGAAGGGCTCACAAATTTCTTCAAGAAGAATATCTAACTGATTTGCAACATAAGAATTTATAAAGGATAAACTTGCTATTGGTTCTAACAAAGCATAAACATTGAAAGTAAAGACTTTGATTATACCCATAACAACATCTAATGAGTTCTCTTTCCCTTGGAGGCTAGTGATTGCATAAAGACGGTTTGCCTCTCTACTGGTACCGGAAGTGCCTCCTGTTGGTGCAGCCCTATCTCGTGGAGTAACTGATGAAGATTGAGCATTATTTCCTGGATTTCAACCACCTTGCTTATTCTTAGGTCACTCCTTCACGAAGTGACCCTCTTGACTAAACTTGAAACAACCTGTTGGCCATCTTGAAAATTACCCTGGTGCTTCTACCACATTTACCACAGGCAGAAATCCCACTACCTCCTTGTGCCACACTACCTTGGGATTGGGATGCTCTAGCCTTAATGTTTTATGAATTCTTTCCATTATACTCACTTCTATTTCTGGGCGCAAGTGCATTAGCAGACGTTGATTCATGCCCCGTTGATTTCAGAAATTGCGATCGACTTGAACCACCTTTTTTCTACCTAGATTCATTTCAAGTCTTCACTTTCTTGTTTTTGTATTCCTCAATTTCCCTAAACTTTTCCTCTTCAACTTGTTGCATATAGAACATCAGCTTTGATAGATACATGTCACCAATCAACATTGCAGCCCTACCTTCTTTTCTTCAAACAATACCAAAACTAGCAAAAAACAAGCTCATTTTGCTCCTGATGTCCTTCTCCATCTCCGAAGCATAGAGAGACAGATGGGTGAACTTCAACTCATAATCATGAACACTCATGGAGTCATGTTTCAAAGTGACAAACTTTCATACCTTTTCTTTCATCATAATCTCGAGAAATGAACCTCCCCAACAAGTCTTCTTCGAAACAAAACCAACTTGGAGGTGGTGCGTCAAGAGCTCTACCTGCTTCGATTTGTCAAAAAAGGTTCTAGACACACTCTTAATTTCATATGCAACTAATTCAACCCTCTTAGTATTAATGATATGAATCACCACAAACACTTTCTTAAATTTTTACCCAATGTTTTCAAGATCCTTAGTAGCACTTGATCCGGTGAATCTAGGAGGATTCATTTACTGGAACTCACGAACCCTCGAGGTTTCAACTGTTCTTGTCGAGATGCTCTATGTTGTCCGACTTGGGTGGTTAAGAATTGACTTAGCATCCGGATATCTTCCCTGAGCTCAATATTGGTAACACCTCCTTGGGGTTGCACATCCGATGCATTAGGTAACTCTTTCTCCTCAATATTTCACCTGGCTCGTCGACCTTTAACTGCTCTTTGTGGAGTCAGGATGATCTAAAAACACGCGCAGACATGAACTAGAAAGAGACTTTTAAGAGATAAACTCTTACAAATTAAAAAATGTGAAGAAGTGACATGTACCTAAATATTATATCCTGTTAATCATAGATGTGCCGTGCTGCATACCAATTACAGTAATGACTTCATAGACTCCCTAGGACACTTGAACTTTGTGCTCTTGTACCATGTTTTTCATGCCCGGAGCCTACACCCTGGACGTGGTCGGCACGCAAAGACCATTGTGGTCCTTGAGTGAACCATTGTCCTGGCTTACTTAACTCAGTGTAAGACACTTATCTCTGATAAACAATTAAAATCATTCTCATCAAATAACATAGATAACTGTCTAGACAAAAATGCCACTTAAGTCTCAACACATGAATATATTAAATTATAAAACAAAACTAATTCTAAACTTAAATACTAACTTATATTTGTCTACGAAGACTCAAATAAGTTATATGGATGTTGGGAAAGACCCTACAACATCCTAAAGAACTAATCTAGAAAAATAACAAAAAAATATGTCCTCCAAAATTCAATGAGGCTCACTAAGTGACTATGCAGAGCTCAACTGGATCAACGGTGCGCTACGTGCTGATCCTGGTTACCTGCATCTGTATCATGAATTAATTCATGCCAACTGGCATCAATAATTGAATGTATGAATATGCGAGTTGGAAACCTATAAACCAATTTAAAACACACGTAATATATATAAATCTTGTAAAACGATAAAACAACTTAGTTCGCTAAAAAAACTGTAATAACAAACTCAATTTTACTTATATGTGAAAGTAATATATCTTTTGTGGGAGTGTCTTTAACCAATAACCATCAGTTTGAGCCTAATTAATGATACAATCTTTTACCTCATGTTTCCAAAGACCATCGGTTTCCTTGTAATCGGTATCGGACATTACATAGATTAGTGGATCCACTAGATAAACTTATGTGATCATATAAAAAGTATGAACCATCAATTCCCATGATGGCTTCATGGTTTACATGGAGACTTGAGTTAATATGAACTATTCTCCCCACATCGGACCTCAATAATACTCCCACAACATACTTTAGCTCTTACGTTTAATAAAACTTCCTACCTTTGGGCTGAGATAATTTACTGAACCCTTTAGTTTTAAAATGCCCCTTTTGGAATAATTTTTCCCCTTTTGGTTTAAAACTATTTTGGAACTCATTTTCTATTATGTACTCGAACTCTCGGAGGTCTTGTACAAGCCCTTTGACATCGTTTATTGCATACATGTATGAAAAGTACAGAAAAATTAAAAAAAATCACACAAAATAGTAGTACTTCCAAATATCTATTTTATAAAAAAAAATGAAAGGCTAGCTCTCAAAGTCACTATCTTATACATAAAAATATATTGGAACACGTCCTATACTCCAACGTATAGAAAATTGGTAAGTCTAACAATATATTCAATAAGAAATCAAAACATCATGATGCCCTCGAATCTAGTGAGGACATACCGACTCTGACTTGAATGAAATACTAATCCTAGATTCACTTCGAGACTCCTCTCAAATTCCACCTACACCTTTAGAGATACATAAAATATATGGAATTAGTACAACCACTTGTAATGAGTATGATATAATGCATAAAATCATGATAAATGAACATTTGTACAAAATATGCTCTTTTTGAGTAAAACATCATAAGGAAAGTATAAGAGTCACTTACATGTCCACATAAGCACATATATTCACATTTCATAATATTGCATCAATATCATTTCAAAGAATATATCATATGACCCTCCTACTAAAGGTTATCCTCAGATTTACTTCTGTAAAACAAAAAGAGACCGCCCATATACCCTCTTCAAGCACACCTAAATAACTCTTAAGACAACCTAAGATAAGATTATTCTCTTTTCAATATATACTCACTACCTATGGTTACTCTAAGGTTCACTTCAGCAAAACATGAAGAGACTGCGTATACACCTTCTCCAAATCTACCTAAGCACCCATTAAATCTATCCTAGATAGCTCCCTTTTAATCACGTGCCTTTACTTAAATCATTATATTCATTTGACCTTTCAACAGACATTCACCAATCATGGTTTTTCACATCGCGGTCTAGGAGAATACCGAGGGACTCACATACTAATATCTTCAAAGCCTAGTCGTGTAGTTTGTAGATAGCTCCCCATTCCACTACCTAAACTTTATATTACCTTATCTAACACTAGCATGTATCCCATATAATGAGAATAGGCTATAACCGACATAGACCATACTATCTAGGCATGGAATCCGGAGTCAACCCTACTCTGAAAAAGGGTGTTCTACTTTCCAAGGTGAAACTAGGACACAACCCATGTCGGCACATGGTTAAGGAATATCGAGGTATTCTAGGCACTCTAGTCTCATTCTATAGTAAATATATATTGTACTCTAGTATCCTTCTCAAGTTGAGATACAAACCATAACATATTCACTAAGTCGTAGCCTTTGTTCTCATAGCGTAATGTTCATTCATATAAGGGCATATGAAAAGGTACCATCTCTTAGTTATTATGTAATCATAATTAACCTATCAAAGATGGATCCACTAAGTCTTCCACTCAGTGGTCTGTAAAAATAGCTCATTCTTAACCTTCTTTTCTATATAGAAGGTTGCACATGTTAGTCATACTTAAAAAGGTACCATTTCCTCATTCTACCCATCCTAGACTTCCATTCAACATTCATCCATTCACATACAAGAAAAAGTGCATAAAACTACTAATTCAAGATGTTCATATTCATATTCTTTATGTATCAAGTAAGGGACATAGTCTACCTATCAAGACATACACATCATCTCCATATCACATATACAATAGTGTTCAAGTATCATGTATGAATAATCAACTTAAACTATCAAGACACAGTAGTAACAAAACTAGAGACATCACCCTAGTCTATTATAATCACATATCGTCAATTTGGAGAGTTCAATCTCAAACATACACATGTATTACATAGTACTTCATACTGATCATAATCAAGTCTTAACCTGATAATATAACTATTCATAAAGTAATGCCGACAAGGCCATGTCCCATACATTTCATAAAGTAATGTCGAGGCCACATAATTCATAAGTAAAGCACATAGCACCGCAACCATAAGCAGACTATACCAATAACAACATATTTCAAGACCTACATTACAGAAAATAAAGAAAATTAGGTCAGCGTATCACCAATCCATTCTCACCACTTTAATCCATAGCTAAATCATCCAATACAATGTCAAAAGGCCCTTACACATGCCCATGGTATCCAGTTAGGTTCAATACAAGTATATATTTATACTCAAGAATCTTAAAGCAATTCAAATTATAATATCAATATAGAGAAAACTTACATCAATCCTTACAATCCTTACATATAAAAGACTAAGAAAATACACTAGAATTCATAAGCATTGAGAGATGATCACTTTACCCATAAAATAGTCAAAACAAGAAGTGCATGGTTTTCAGGGGTTCATAGAGTTTTTTGGATTAAAATTATCAAATTAAAAACAATTCAATCATAAATACAATGATTCAAATGTTTTATGCATGAACTCATGGTTAGATCAGCAAAATTGGAGAATTCATGTTTTGAACATCTTTGAAAAATCATTGGAAATGAATCCTTGAACAAAGAGGATTCAAATATGAATAACCATAACTTAATTTTTATGAAAATACCACAATATTGTTGAAGAAAAACTTGAAAAATCCTATCGTCTTCTTTGGAGCTTCAAATCATCATTAACGCAGTTTTGGAGAGAGTTAATGGAGAGGTTTTGTTTTGAGATTAGATTTTTGTCTTTGATTTGTGAGTTTAGGGGTTTAAATAGTTCCTATAACAGTCCATAATTCACCCCTAAATTAACCAAAAGACCCCTACACTTATTGGACAAATTAACCAACTCAAATTTGACTTTAAAACGATGCAAAAAAAATCTCGTACTTTACTACGGTCGCGGAGGCATTTACAAATATTATTTTTCAAAAATTCTTGGACAGAATTTTTCGTGACAGCCCTGTGTCCCAGGGAAAGACTTTCCCCAGTGCGTGGAACCCTTTTTATGGTCCCCTCATTTTTCTCAGAAGTTTCAACCCTTTTTATGTTAGGATACCCGCAGTAACCCTTGTTACTCAATTTCACCCTCAAACCTTTCCCCAAAAAATCACTACAAAACACTATGACACAGCAGTCCAATTTTGACAACATTCCGAACGTCTTGGACATTCTTGGATGTTTGACCTCCAAACACTTCCAAACATTATATAATTCCTATCAACACTATTATTAACCATTTTATGACTTTAAAAAATCATTATACAAGAGTTAGGCTCTAGTGCAACCTAGCTCATTTTTGAAGGTGTAACAATACTACCCTACTTGGGAACATTCGTCCTGGAATGACACTAGCCATTCTTTAGGTTCTTTCAAGATATGAGAAACTCAAGAATGGCAATACATAACCATACCACACAATATAGAATAGACACATATAGGATAAACATCATTTTAACAACATTAAAAGACTCAAAACACAACAAGAATGTGGAAACTACATCTACAACTCATCATGCACTAAGGCTCACATTCTTTATTCCAAATAGGAGGATATCCTTGTACATTCATAATAATGCTCATATATATCAGTTATATAAGAATTATAACCATTTTCCATGAAAACACACTTAAGCAAAAAATATAAAATCATTACAGTGAGCACCAAATTCGTTACAGTGAAACATGCTCAAATTTTAAAAATGCAACTCTTAAGCAATTTAGGATGGAAGAATGACTATATGAGAGAAAAAACCATATAAACTCATTTAATAACATAATCATAACTTCATAAAATTCACAATCAAGGAATCAATGAAATTAAATTTCAACAAGACTCCTACACAAAATGCAATGTGCTACTATGACATTCTATCTCTCAAGCTTGAATAGTACGAAGAGAAGAGACAACAATGTACAACGCAACTACTCACCACACTTCCACATTGATAAGGGACCCATAACAACAATTGAGAGAAACTAAAACTTACTAGCATCATCACCAGAATTTAATCCCTTCGCTTGGAGAGCATAGCAACGATTTCTCCTTGGCGCACCACCATTCAGAGCATTAAAAGGAACTTGCTTGGACTCTCTTCCTCTAGATGCAATAGTAGGACAATATCTCACCTTGTTATCATCCTTACCACAACCAAATCATCCACTAGTATCGGCTAGAACTTCCAAAAGTGATTCTTCCCACAAGTAGCACAAGTAGGCTTGACCACTTGGGAACCACAACTCTCCCATAGTTAGACTTAGGAGCACTAAAACCATCTTGAATTGGAACCCTCTTATAAAACTTGGGTTGCACTTACTTATCGGTTCTTATCTTCTTAGCATCTCTACTTCTCCTCCCTACTTTAGACTCTTCGATGGATTGAGATTACACCATAAGCCTAGATAGAGTCATGTCTCCATGGATCATAGTTGTACGACACTCTTCTTAAATATCGGAAAACAACCGGGGTCGCGCAAACTATCTGATTATCTAGCGTACACACCAATGATGCAGCATACATAAACAATAGGATAAACTTTAAGGAATACTCCTCAACACTCATGTTACCTTGCCTAAGGTTTATAAACTCCTCGACTTTAACCTTCCTCTTCTCACGAGCAAAGTACCTTTCTAAGAATGCTTCCTTAAACTCTTCCCACACTAAGAGACCCGATTCAACTGGCCTACTATCCGTCCATTGAGTCAACAAAACTTGATCAACGTCTTTGAATTGGTACTAAGCTAACTCCGCCTGTTTAGTATTAACTCCCACAGCATGCACCATCTTTACCATCATCCAATAAGACTTAGAGATCCCCTCCCACCTCAGAACCAAAAAAAATAGGAGGATTCATCCTCACGAAGTCCCGTAATCTTGAGGCCATAGTACTCTTCATAGCATTTACCCTAGACCTAGTGTCTCTATTTACTTGTGTAGTCATAGCTCGGGCTAGAGTAAGGAGAATATATATAATCTCTCCATTAGCCATAACCAAGGGAACCAGCAAAAACTAATTACCGTCATCTCCAATAGGGACATGATCACATTGGGGAGGCACTTGAGCATACTGCGAAACTTGAACTCATTGTGGAGCTAGTCCACCTTGAGGAACTTTTTCTTGCACTCCTCCTTCTTCAAACCTTCTAGTGGTCATTCTTATTGTAGTCATACTTTTATAAGCACAAGATAAGAAATTAGGAGTTTAAACTTACAACCTCAAACCTATAAGCACGACACAAGATTGATGAATAAAAGAAACTCTATCGTCCTATAGCCTCTCGCCCATGTATGTTTCACGAATGACACCTATAGTAAAGACTCTACTAGACGTGGATTTTTGATAATTTTGCATTCTTAGGTACTATTTCATAACCTATAATCTCACCCCATGTTTTTACGACCTGAGAGTACCCCCTAGAAGCTATGTCACTCTTTAATGGAAACATGGCGTACTCGACCTTTCGGAGGTCTTTTACTGGACTTTTGACATCGTTCATTGCATACATATATGTAAATTAGTGCGGAATTTAATACTTTTTACAAAGAAATAGTAATACTTCCAAATATCTCTTTTATAGATTGAACATAATGAAAGACTAAGTATCAACTTCGCAAGCTTAGACATACGGATATGTATGGAAACATCCCATACTTCAACATATAGAAAATAGCTAAGTCTATTACAATACTTTCAATAAGGAAATCTAAACACTAGGATGTCCTCGAATCTAGTTAGGACATACCGATTATTGCTTGAATGAAATGCTAATCCAAGCTTATCTTCGTGACTCCTCTAAAATGCCACCAACACCTTTAGAGATAGATAAAAATGTGGAATTAGTTCAAAAACTGGTAGTAAGTATGAGATAATGCATAAAATCATGATAAACGGACATTTGTATAAAACATACTATTTCTGAGTAAAACGTCATAAGGCAAGTATAAAACTCACTTACAAGTCCACATAAGCAAATATATTCACATTTCATAGTATAGCATCACTTCAAAGCATATATCATATGACACTCCTACCAAAGGTTATCCTAAGATTTACTTAATTAAGAGAAAAAAGAGACCGGCCATACACCCTTTTCAAGCACACCAAAATAACCCTTAAGACCACCTAAGATAAGATTATTCCCTTTTAAACATATACTTACCACCTAAGGTAACTCCAATGTTCACTTGAGTAAAACATGAAGAGACCGCCCATACACCATCTTCAAGTCTACCTAAGCAACCCTTAAAGCTACCTTTTAATTATCATACCTTTAATTAATTCATTATATTCATTTTACCCTTCAGGAGACATTCACCAATAAAGGAATTTCACATAACGATCTTGGATAAAACCTAGGGACTCATATACTAAAATTTTCAAAGCCTAGTCATGTAATGTTTTGATAGCGTCCCATTCCACTACCTAAACTTTCTAGTTCCTTATACCACACTAGCACGTAACCCACATAATGAGAATAGGCACTGACAAACATAGACCATACTAGCTAGGCATGGAATTTTGAGTCAACCCTACTCTGATAAAGGGTGTTCTACTTGCCAAGGGTAGATCTAGGACAAAACCCATGTAGGCAGATGTTTAAGGAATATCGAGGTCTTTTATGTAGTCTACTCTCCTTCTCAAGTAGATCTACATGGTACTCTAGTCTCTTACTCAAGTATAGCTAAAAACCATAACATATCCAATTGGTTCTAGACTTTGTTCTCATAGAGTAATGTTCATTCATATAAGAACATATGAAAAGGTACCATCTCTTACTCGTTACCTTTTCATAATGCACCTACTAAAAATAGGTCCACTAAGGCAGTCACTCAATGGTCTATAACAACAGCTCATTCTTAACCTTGTTTTCTATATATAAATTTCCATATATTAGTCATATGTATAAAGGTACCATTTCCTCGTTCTACGTATCCTATATTTTCATTCAACATTCATCCATACACATACAAGACAAAGGTGCATTATCCTACTATGTCAAGATGTTAATTTTCATATTATTCATTTATCAAGTAAGGGACATAGTCCACCTATCAAGATAGACACATCATATCCATGTAGCATATACAATAGTTTTCAAGTATCATGTAGGAATAATCAAGTTAATCTATCAAGACACGCTAATAACAGAACTAGAGACATCACCTACTATTATAATCACATATTGTAAATTAGGAGAGTACAATATCAAACATCAACATATATCGCATAGTCCTTCACACTGATCATAATCAGGTCTTACCATGATAATATCACTATTCATAAAGTAAGGTAGACAAGGAAATGTTCAATATAATTCATAAAGAATGCCGACGAGGCCACATAATTCCCAAGTAAAGCACATAGCACCGCCACCATAAGTGGAACATGTCAGTCAAAACATAATTCAAGACCTACATTGCATAAAATAATCAGAATTTGGGCATCATAAAAACAAATCCATTATCACTACTTCAATCCATAGCTAATTCATCCAATACAATGCCAAAAGTCCCTTACCCAAGGCCATGATCATCAATTCAATAAAAATCATAATACTTAATGAATCTAAATAAATTAAATATATATTTATCTATCTAAGACAGCCTATGCATAAATATGTTGCAATCCTTACCTATTTTAAGAAGTTCATGGTTTGCATGGGTACATAGAGTTTCTAGGTTAAAATCATCAAATTAACATCACTTCAATCACAATACAATGATTCAAACGATTTATGCTAGAACCCATGGCTAGATCACCAAAATTGGAGAATTCATGTTTAGATTATCTTTGAAAAATTATTGGAATTGAATCCTTATAGAAAGAGGATTCAATGATGAATAATCATACCCTAATTGTGCTGAAAAGTCCACAAGATTGATAGAGAAAAACTTGAAAAATCCTATCTTTTTCCTTGGAGCTTCAAAGCATCATCACTGTATTTTTGCAGATAGTGAATGGAGAGTTTTTGTTTTGATATGAGGGTTTTGGATTTATTTGTGAGTTTAGTGGTTTAAATATGTCCTATAAATGATCATAGTTCACCCCTAAATTAAACAATAGACGCCTACACTTATTGGACAAATTAACCAACTCAAATTTGACATAAAAGCGACGCAACAAAATCTGAGACTTCACTTCGCATAGCGGAGGAATTTCCAAATATTATTTTCAAACCTTTTGAAAAAATGGTTTGTGAAAGCCCTCTTGGCAAGGAAATACTTTTCCCCACTGCGTGACAGCTGCGCAATGCGCAACCACTACCTAAAACAGGCTGGTGCCGCAGCTTGACAGTCCAAGTTATGGTCCTTCTTGGGGACCCATTTCATGGTCCCCGAGGCATAGTTATCAAAAGTTTCGACCCTTTGTATGTAATGATACACGTAGGAACCCTCGGTACTCAATTGTACCCTCACACCATCCCCATAAACATCACTACAAAACACTACGACGCACTAATTCAATTTCGACTAGTTTCCGAACGTCTTGGACGTTTGACCTCCATAAAATTCCAAATATTATATAATGCCTATAAAAACTATTATTAACCATTTTATCACTTTAAAACATCATGACACAAGTGTTAGTCTCTATTTCAACCTAGATCATTTTCGAGGGTGTAACATTTTCCTTAATTTTAACTTAAATATGAAACATTCATAAACCTTTAGGGAATTCTTAGTTCCCTTGTAACTTGTGAGAAATGTACTCAAATCTTTTTACTTACTTAAATTTACACTTAACTATTAGGAAATATTTATATCCCTTATAGATTTGGAGAAAAGAACTCAATTCTTACTCTTTACTTAACATTAAGCTGAACTCTTATGGAATACTTAGTTCCCTTATAGCTTTTGACAATTTAACTCAAATGCTTATTATTTACTAAACTTGTAACATGAGCCTTAAAACAAAGTTAAAATTATTGTTTAAGACTCTTTGAAAACCTTAAGAACATACTTTGACTTGTTTCTTACTTGTAAACTTGACTCCTAACTCCTTTGACTTTGATCTTAACTTTCCTTTAAATGGATCATGAATTCAAAGAGCATGATCTCATATTTATTGATGATTTCATGATGTTTATATGTACTTTTGAGAGTTGGAATCAACTAGGAATGATAGGTATATTACTTAGTAACTAGTACAAAAAAATAGGGAAAGAACGGAATATCTAGGGGTTCTTGACACTCTGATAGGCACGGAACACTAGAACCTGACAGACAGAGGCTTCCCTTAGACAGTCTTGCCGGCGCACCGTGCCAGGTGCTGATGGATAGAGTCTGTCCAGAAGAGCTTTGGTAGGTGCGGCACCCCAAGGCCTATCAGATGTATTTTCTGACTTTTCTTGTTCGAATTTCAATTCTAAACCTCCTAGACTTCCAAGGATCCCACCCCAAACACTTAGGATCTGTAAATACGTCATTACCCAATAGATTATACCCAAAAAAATGAATCAAATATACTTGCGATACACTATAATTCAACCAACAAGAATTTAACAAATTTTAATCAAGAACATCCATATTCATCATTCCATATACTCTAACTTGCTTAATTGAAACAAATTGGGTGTGGGTTAAAGTACCCAACACCGAATGATCTCATATACCTCGATGGGATCATCAGCGACGAAATCCATGCAATGATCTTTGCGTTCTTGGACAATTCTTGATCTTCCACTTCTTATCTCTTTTATCCATTGACCTAAGCGTTCTTAGTTTTTATAAAACTAATTTGGGACTTGGTTTTACCCCTAATATAACCTAAAAATGAATTAGGAAATACAAGGGTGAAAAGACAACTTTACCCTTTCTAAAATATGGATTGGATTTTCCATAGCTCAACAACCCAACTTCCGAAAGGCATATCTCCCTCATACGACATAATATATTCCCAAACTAGGCTGAGTTTGAAAGATATCCCATGTTATTTCTAACCATATAAAGAACTCATCAAAACTACTCTTGAGTGAGAATTTACGGCCGTTTGAAAATTATCGAAACACACTTTTGAAAGCTGGATTTTTCATGATTTTCTTACTTATTCCCAAATGGATTATTCTTTGTTTCTAAGCTTAGTCAACAAGCTAGAGAATGAGGCCCAAGTCATAGATGGTGCCTCTGTTGGTTGACACTCAACATGTGACCGCCACCACATTTTGGCTTCCGTGAAATGTGGTTAACTTCCACGAACTCAACACAAACCGTTCTACTAGACCAATCTGTGTAGTAGTCATGACAGTCAACCATAAATCGAGCATCCTCAGATTCGCACCCTTGAAGACTGGAGGATTCAATTTCAAGAACTTACTGAAAATCTTCATGCTGTCATTTGTATTAAGGTCCAGTAGTCAGAGTGGAAAACGTGCATAGGTCCAATGAGGCATCCATACAGAGGAGCCATAGTAAAAATGGCTGCTGTTGTACTTCTGAAACGGAGGTTGGTGGTGCCGTGCCAGAAAACACTGAGGATGCCTGACCTGATCAGACAACCCACCTAAGAAAGCCAGAACCCTGATTGATCATTCTTTGAGGGTAGAGTGTGGGGTGGCAATTCCTCATTCAGCACTTGTTCATTCTCCCCATCCTCATTTCTTCTACTCCTCGTCGGTGGAGGAGTCACCGCCCTAGTACTAGATGGGCTGGGGCTCGTCCTCTTACCCTAGAGGACGTCCTCTCGACCTTACGCGCCACTTGCCAACTGTTCCACTTCGAGCTAAGCCCAGTGGCTGTGGCTCAGAGATGAATCTTGTCTGCTGATTTGTTGATGTTGGCGTAGTCGTTGACTCTAAGATGCTAACCATCTGCGATATAGAGTGAAGATGCCGTCAGATAACCAATTTGTATCCCTAGATACCAATTGACCTCAAGTAATAGCACGAAGAAAGAAAGAAAGATGAATTTTCCTAAAGTCTTATCGCCTCTCAAAGCAAAGTAAAGGTCCCCCTACCGTTGTTTTAAGCTCTACTAGACCTGTTGTGTGATGAGACCAACAAACCTATGCTCTGATACCAAGTTTGCACGCACACAAATGGATCGCGACTGGCACCCACACTTACCCTCTATGTGAGCGACCAACCAATCTTAAAACTTAACA
Source organism: Solanum habrochaites (assembly GCA_027704765.1). NCBI lineage: Eukaryota > Viridiplantae > Streptophyta > Magnoliopsida > Solanales > Solanaceae > Solanum > Solanum habrochaites. The sequence goes on from JAKWJA010002494.1 coordinate 22,828,922, forward strand.
TTTCAATGTAATATCAGACAGAAAGGAATGACGGAGACTAAACTCATAATAAAACCAATTCAATAACTTCTAAAAGCCAACATCTATTATGATCCCCAAATCTTGTAAGTGATCACCACAAGAACATCTAAAATCCCAATTACTAAACTAAGAGTATTATAAGCAAACTAATAAACAAAAGCTAGTCCATTGCCCGGAACTTCAAGCATCAAGACATGAGAAAGAAGATCCAGTCCAAGCTAGAAGCATAGCCTCACAATGATATCCGGCGTAATGAAGACTGGCTAGAGTTACTGTTGAGTCGAACGATGACGACACGTTTGACTGACACTCCAAAATAAACAAGAAGAAAACATTCATAAACGTAGGGGCGTCAGTACCAACACAAGTACTGCAGTAGGTATAATCGCGCCAACTCAAAATAGAAAGCAATATATCTCAGCTGATAAACCATCATAAAATAAACTACTATTTCTAACAGGTGATAGCAACAAGTTAGAAACCATCATTTATAATATCCAACGATCATATCTATGAGGACTCAGCCTCCCACCATACTCTTCTTGAGGAAACATAGTTCTTTAGATTGAGATATATTCGCATCTTTCAAGTTTATTATCTATATTTCTCTTGTGGCGGTACGTGACAACTCCGAGCCCTCGTATTCATTAATCCTCTTGTGCGCGTACGTGACACTCCGATACCCTACTACTATGTGTCGGGACGTGACAATCCGCAGCCCCTAAATCTACGGCGCCGTTAGTGACCCCGAATCCCCAATCTATGTGTCGGAACGATGACGCTCTGATCCCCATAATCTACGTGTCGGTTCGTGACACCCGACCCTAAATCTAATCGGCCCGTGTCGGTTCGTGACACCACGATTCCCACTAATTACGTGTCGTTCGTGAACACCCGCCCCACTAATTCATTCTATTAGTAAACAAGCCTTCTTTTATACCAAGCCATATCATCTCATCTACTTGTTCATCAAGCCTTTTTTATACCAAGGCATCATCATAAAAGATCATTAGCGTTTTTATCAAGATTTGCGGATTCAATTAGCTTATACATGATTGTTTCATCACAATCATATATATAAAATCACATCATGATTACACACAATTAAGCATAAATTAAGACCTCTATAATTACTACCCCAACACATATCATTCGATATTACGAGTTTTACTACGAATAGTGTTAAACAATAACCTACCTCCACGAAGACTGTGATCAAGCAAGAATTCCAAGCCTTGTGTTTTCCTCTTCTCGTTCGATTCTCCACTCTTTCTCTCGTTCGATTCTCCCTCTTTCTTGCTGTTCTTTTTCTTTCTTATTCAACCCTCTTTCTGTTACCCTAATTATATATAATAAGTTTTAAAAGATTGGCCACTCTATAATCCACCAAGGAACTTAAGGTACCTGTCTTTGAACCTCAAGGTAATTAGACTATTAACCATGAACCAAGTACTATAATTAAAGCAGGCAAATAGTCAAAACGCCCCTTAAATTAATTAATCAAAATCGACTCCGCCTGGAATACGAGACCGTGACGGCCGTTTCGTGCCTGAGACGCGTCCGTCCTGCTGATGCCGTCGCAAGGGTAGAGACTTGATTTTAGTAGTAAAAAAGTCCGGAGCGGCCATCGTGCCTGGACGGTCCGTCCTTGCCCCATTTCGTACGTGGCCGTTCAGAGAGTGATTTCATACCCAATTCAGAATTCTAAGTGTCATGGGACGAGACATCCACGTACAGCAGTCCGTCGTGGCATCTGTTTGCCTCTGACAGTTTTCCAGGGAAAGAAAAGCGTGCGCCGCAAAACGACGCTGCAAAGCAGGAGGGGACAGAGGAGGGAGCTAGGAGGAGGAGGAGGAGGAGCAGGAGGAGAGGGGAGCAGGAGGAGGGGGAGGAGGAGGGGGAGGGGAGACGAGGAGAAGGAGGAGGAAGCAGGAAGAGGATGAGGAGCGGGGGGGGGGGGAGACGAGAAGGAGTAGGAGGCGGAGGAGGAGGAGGGAGAGGAAGAGGAGGAGGAGGAGAGGAGGAGGCAGGAGGAGGAGGGGGGAGGGGGAGTGAGAAGGAGGAGGGGGAGGATGCAGGAGGAGGAGGAGAAGAAGGATGAGGGAGGGGGAGGAGGCGGGTCTGAGGAGTAGGAGGAGGAGGAGGAGCAGGAGGAGGAAGAGGGGGAGGGAGAAGCGGAGGGGGAGTGAGGAAGAGCAGCAGGAGGAGCATGAGGATGGGGAGGAGAAGGAGGGAGTGGGAAGGAGGTAAGAAGGAGTGGAGCAGAGGGAGGAGTGGGAGTAGATGAGTGGGAGGAGGAGGGGGCGGAGGTATGGAGGAGGAGTGTGAAGGAGGAGCCGCAGTATGAAGAGGTTGGGAAGAAGAGGAGGAGGGGGATGAGGAGTGATTAGTATACATCAGTATTAATATGTTTATTAGAATGCAGTAGTGTGAGATTGAAGAGCATGATGATATATCATAGTGAGGGGTTAGCGATCAATTATATTGCTACAGTATGGTGAGTATGGATTAGCAGTAGTATTAGAGAGAGGAAGAGGGGAGGGGATGGAGGAGGAGGAGGGGAGAGGGGGCGAGGGGGAGGGGAGGGGGAGGACGGGGAGGAGCAGGAGTGAGGGAGGAGGAGGAGGAGCAGGGAGGAGGAGAGGACCAGGAGGGAGGAGGAGGAGGAGGGGGAGGAGGAGAGGGGGAGGAGGGGAGGCAGGAAGGAGGAGGGAGGGAGGAGGAGTAGGAGGAGGAGGAGGGGGACAGAGGGGGAGGAGGAGGAGGAGCAGGAGTATTCTTATTATTATTATTATAATAATAATAATAAAGTATTAGTATTATCATTCATTAGTTATATTGTATTATTGTTATATTATTATTATTATTATATTATTATTAGTAGTAGGATTTTTATTGTATTATATTTTTATTATCTGTTATTATTGTATTATGTTATTATTGTTATTTTTATTTGACAATTCTTATTATTGTTATCTGCTTAATTAATTATTATATATTATTATTATTATATCTTATTATTATTGTTATTATTGTAACTGATTAATACTCATTATTATCAATAATATTAATATTTATAAGTTCATTATTGCTAAATATGTTATTATTATTATTATCATATATACATTATTATTATTAATATTATTATCTGTTATTAGTGTTATTATTCATGAATTTTTATTGTATTTTGTTTTGGTAACTAACTTTTTCTTAATTACCGGATTCTAACAAACAAGAGCTAACACAGCATGCCTTTAACAACACAAAAACATCTCAAAAAAAAAAAAACACTACTCAAGCTAGATCTCAAATCTTTCTAGTCTAATAACATGGAAATGCGATTGGGAAGTCTAGCTATAGTTACTAAGCTATCCTCTTAACACGTAATCACTCAAGACTACGCTTTTCTCTCAAAAATTCTCTGTTTACTTTCATCCACAACCCATAGACTCCTTCTGCAAGTACCCCTTTGAAAACTGAGAATCTAACATGTTCTTCCCTTTCCCATGTGTAACACACCATTGGATGAATTCTGCTCCAAGATTAGAGCATGTTGTTATGGACATTAATCCATCTAATAACCTCTCCCATATTGCGCAGCCATAGTGGCATGAATAAACAAATGTTCCAATACTCTCCTTCGCTCTTTTCGTGCACATCACCACAATCTTATTCAATTGCCAATTCCCCATTGGCCCTTAGCTCTTATCACTGTTGCGTAGCTTCCATAATCAGTATCCACAATATAAACCTGCCGCTGTTGGCACTTGCCAGACATTTTTAAACATTAAACATCCCATTCAGGTTTTTTTCTCCCCCTCTAAGATAGTCAGAAATGCTACTTGATCATCCCTTTTCCTTGCCTGGCTGACATTGATCCACTATATGTTTGGCGATTCATAATTTTCCTGATCATCCCAACTAGCTTGATATCTCTTTTGCCATCCCTGTGATCTTGTATGTGTACGTATGACGAATCATTAATCCATACTTATCCCTTTGTTTGGCCAAACCACAACAGGTTAGCTACTGCTGCCACCTTTATGCCACATTGCAATATTATCATCCCCATGCCACAATTCACTTTAGGCCCTGCAAACTTGATCCCATCGCATTAGCAGACTTTTCTTAAAAGCGTATGTCCTTTCCCACCATGACCACACAAGCTAGCTTATACACACCCCTCAATCATCGTCATTACCTTAGATGGAAAGATGAACAATTGTGCCCAATAGGATTTGAACACCAAATAAACAGTCTCCCCACAGTTGAGCACTCTCCTGCCCATAAGATAGTATTTCTAGTTTTACATGTGAATTAACTTTTGTCATGATTCTATCAATAAGATGTCTGCGCATGCAAGACTGACATTTTATTAGATTGATAAGGGGATCCCAGATCATGTGAATGGTGTTACTCCATGTTGCTATCCCAGTTTCGCTGTGGTACTATCTGTTGCTCTCACTTCTATTGTACCCTCCACAAGCATATTTAACTCTTGTAGAAGGTTAGCCTGCCAACCCTGACGCTTGAGTAACTGATGAAAAACAAGATTGAATGGCTTTGACTGACTCAAGATCCTCCTCTAGCCAAATAACAAACAGGTCATCTGCAAAACATATGGTGGTAACATCAAGCTTTTGACACTCTAGGATGGGTACTTAAACTGTTTATCATCTCTCAATCCTTTAAGTGTCTACTTAGATACCAATTGCTATGGCAAAGAGGAAAGTAACATGGGATCTCCTTGTCTCAACCCCCTTCGCTGCCCTTCAAAACTTGAGAAACTTGCCCTAACTATATAGCGTAGTTCACATTGTGCCACATGTCATTACCCATTTGCAAAAACATCTCGGGAATCCTAAACCATACATCTGCTATAAATATTTCCATTCTAATGAATCATAAGCCTTTTAGATCAATCATCAGCATGCACCAAGGAGAGATTATGGTTCCTAGTAAGGCTTTTAACAAACACTCATGAGCAAGCACCTATATTATCAGAGATCTCCTTCCTGGGATGAACCCTTGACTTGACTTCCATGATAACACTTGAATTACTCATCAGTCTATTAGTTAGAACTTTGGAGATGATCTTTAAACAAGTACAAAAAGCTATGACTGTATTCTTTATGTTTTAGGATTCTGAACTTTAGAGGATAGAGGATACTAGAGTACAATTAATAAAAGCCTTTTTTAATTGTTTTGGAAAAAGCTCGGAACAGCTTCAATGATGTCTCTTTATGATCTGCCATGTATACTAAAAAGTAGCATTGTACCATCTAAACCTGGAACCTATATTCCATGGATTTCAAACCTTCCTAAATCTCCTGTTCTGTAATCTCAGACACAAAGATTACCTCTGCTGCTGGTTAGGGTAGGCCCTCTAATCTCACTGGACATTAATGCATGAGTAGATTATCGGCTGAAGTCCCCATAGGATTTGTAAAAATTCACAACTCTTCCTGAATATCATTCTAATCATAAAGCATTTTACCTGTCAAGACAAATATTCCTTATTGTTTCTTTTGAGTTCTCTCCGTAATGACTGAACTGAAGAATTTGTTATTGGCATCACCTAATTGTATCCATATTATCCTTGCTTTCTCCTCAAGCACTTTCTTCCAATCAAATGACCATTTCTCCATTTGATTAGTAGCTCTTTTCCTTCCCACAGCTCATCAGTAATCTTCTCTTGAGCTGGTCTTGGCCATTTGCAATTTCAACTCTAGCCATCTCAATCTGCTTCCCAAATGTTAAATTCTTTGTTATTCAGCTGAGTAAGACTGCGAAGGTGCTTATTTCACCACACTTGTTTCATTTTGCTATTCCAAGAATCTTTTACTCACACTTCATTTACCTTATTATGAAAGTTCATTTCAGTCCATACTTAAAAAAATTTAAAGCTAGCTTTCCATACTGGTGAATTTGTGGAGTGTAATTGCATAGGGCTATTGATCTAAATATTTGGATTTTTTTTTTTTCACCCCATTTTTTTTTAAACTCTAGTAATGGCATGTCCCCTTTGTCCATCCATTCATCATTCCCAAAGACTCTATCAATTCTACTGGCAATTCTATCTTCTCCACACTGCTTATGTTCCAAGTATAATGTTCCCTTTCATTGTAGTTCATTTAATACTCCATTTATCTCTCACACATCACCAAAATCTATTGCTATTTCAGTCTTAGTAACAGGCCCCCTCCATTAACCTATCCTTAGTAGAGAGGATAGCATTAAATCTCCTGCATAAGGCAAGGCTGGTGACACTTTGATGACCAAATCTTCATTTCCTGCCATAAGCCTTTTATCTGCTCCACAGTATTAAACCCCATCCCTTACACTATAGTTACTATAAACGTGATAATTTTTACTCCTCTAATTAACTTGACAACTGCAGAGTAATGGGTTGAACTTGTAATCATCTTAATCTCTACAGTATATCATCCCATACCAACCAGGATCTTCCAATTCGGCATAGATTTATAGTTATATTCATCTTCCCTCCAGGCACTATCCCTTAAGTCTGTTTCATATTTTTCCCTAACTTTGTTTCAAGGAACCCTGCCCATACTAACTTTATTTTGAAACAGTACAGAGCTTGATCTCCTTCTCTTGTACCTCTTATTCATGCCTCACATTCCAGAAGAACAAATTACATCAACAAGTCTTTAGGACTCCACCGCATCAAAAGTGAGTAAGTCATTTTATTATGCATGGAGACTCCTCAAATCCCATTCCTTATGGTATAGCTTTCAACATGGGAAATTTTCCAAAGAAGGCCAACTGTCCATCAACATTAGCCGGTTATCATTCTTTGGTGTTTGTTGATCTGTCTTCTTTACTATCTCCTGTCTTCTCCTGGTATTTGTGACAACCCCCTCAGGATCCAATATCCGGTATGTCTCTTTTGGGCCATGGACGGCCATTCGCTTTTAATCCCCTCTTATTGCTCACAGGGGCCCCTCAAGGGAGAAGAATGAACGTGAACCTATGGCTCGTTTAATCCCTCCCTAGGAGATCGCCTCTTACCCAATTGACCTGCAGCCAATTCGGTAAGAGGCGATCTCCTTGGAGCGGATGTAAAGGAGCCATAGGCACGGGTTGTTCTCCCTTGAGGCGTGAGAGCCAATAGAGGGGATTATTAAAATTGATAAAAGAGCGAATGGCCGCCCATGGCAGAGCACATACCTGAAATTATGTGATCAGAGGGGGTTGTCACAAAAAAGGCGCCCCAAGGAGAATCGAACCCGTTGAACCTAGGGCGCTTTAAATCCCTCCCAAGGAGATCGCCTCTACAATTACGTTCGAATTAGGCTAGCGGGTGCACGAATCGACACATAGAATTAGGGGGAATCAGGTTGGGGTGTCACGAACCGAAACGTAGAATTAGGGGATTCGGAGTGCCACGTACAGAACTAAGAAAATACACCTTAATGACATCTTGAAAGATGTTAATATACTCAATCTAATGAACCCAATTTCCAAAATGGGTATGGCATTGAGTCTTGATCCTCATGAGGTGAACTGGCGGTTTTGCTCATAATGATTATAGACTTTTGGTTGCTAATGTTTTGAGTATTGTAGTTTGATTTATGATATATTTGATATATATTGATTTTCTATTTTGATTGCCGATGATACCTACTTAGTAATTGGTTTTGTACTGACCCCTACTTGTATGTTCTTTCGCTTGTCATATGTGGAGGGCAGCAAACGTCCGACACCGTCTTACTCAACGCAATTCTCTAGCCAGTCTTCATCAGCCAGGATTTCAGGGTGAGCTATTTGCTTCTAGTTGGACTGGATCTTCCTCGTCAGTGTCGTGAGTGCATTGAGGATTCCGGCATGGACTAGATTTTTACTATTTTAGCTTCTTAGATACTACTTAGATTAGGAATTTGAGGATAGATGTTCTCTGTGGTGTGACTTCCAGGTTTGGAATAATAAGTATTGAGTTTTTTATAAGTTATTTAATAGAATTTAATTAATGAGTTAAGTATTCAGCATTATATTTGTTATTTATGGTTGTGAAATGTTGGGAATTGGATTAGTTGGTTCTCTCACATAGTAGGATAAGTGTGGGCGGGTGCCAGTCGCGGGCCCGTTTGGGATCGTGTGACATTAAATTAATAATAATAAATAATAATAATAACAATAACAATAATAATATAATGCCTAATATAATAATAAAATAACAATAATTAATAATAATGCTAATAACCATAATAAAATAATACTTATAATAACAATAAAAAAAATATAATAAAATGAATAACAATAATCATAATAATAATATAATAATGATAATAATAATAACAATATTTACACTAATAATTATAATCTTAATAATAATGATAATGTGATGATATTAATAGTTACAATAACCCAATACTAGTAAGTAAAATAACAATAATAACAATACAATTAGTAATATAAAACTTATTATAACAATAATTAATAATAAAATAATTAATAGTAATAAGAATAATAATAACAATAAAATTATAATAAAATGATAATCAGTAACAAAATAGAAATAGTTATAATAATAATAATAAGAATAATGATAATAATAATATAATAATAATCGTAACAACAACACAACAACAACAACAACAACAATAATAAGCCTAAGAATACATAAATAATAAGGTATGGAAGAATAAAAGGATAATAAAAAGAACAAGAATAAAATTAGTATGAGGAAGGGTCATAGAATAATAATGATGATCAGATGAATAATAATAATAATAATAATAATTATAATAAGCTATAACAATCAATAATAAACATAACAATAAAAATAAGAATTAAGAACACTAACAAACAGAACAAGTAATAATGAATAATAATAAGTAATTGGGAATAAGAAGGAAGAAAAATTACAATAATAATTATAATAAAAATAATAATGATAATAATGATGATATTAATAATAACAATAATAATTATAATACAAATAATAAAAATGATAATAATAATAATAATAACAATAATAATAATTATAATAACAATAATAATGCTAATAACAATAATAACAATAGTAATTATAATAACAAAAACAATAATAATAGTAATAATAATAATAATAATAATAATAATAACGATACTAATAACAATAATTATAGTAATAATTAAAATAAAAATAATAATTATAATAATGATGATATTAATAATAACAATAATAATTATATAACAATATAAGAATGATAATAAAAATAATAATAATAACAATAACAATAATAAGGATAATAATAATAAAGTAAGGATACGTAATAACAATGTAATAACATAATATTATAATAACAATAACAGGAAGAAGAAGAAGAAGATAGAAGAAGAAGAAGAAGAAGAATAATGAAGGCGAAAACAAGAAAACAAGAAGAAGGAGAAGAACAAGAAGACAAGAAGAATAAGAAGAAAATAATAATAATAATAATAATAGTAACAATAGGAAGAATAATAATAATAATAAAATAATAATAGTAAACAATAGTAAGTAATAGGATGATAATAATTATAATAATAATAATAAATAATAATAATAATAACAGTACTAATTATAAACGTAATAATAATGATAATAATAATAATAATAATAATAATACAAAAAAACATGAATGCTCAGCAAAATGTGGAACAAATCCAGCAACTACAAAGGAAGAATAAAGGGGTGATCAGGATACTGTATGATCAAATGATGGGAGAGCAACAAAAGCCAATATGGACCTGTCTTATGTTCAACAATGCTGCAAGGCCAAAAGCATATTTCACAATGTGGATCATGATGAATCAAAGGCTAGTAACAGTGGATAGATTGGCTCAGTGGGGAATTGAAGTAGAGAAGACTTGTGTGCTGTGTAAGAATGATGTAGAAACTGCAGAGCATCTGTTTATACAATGTAGTTTTGCAAGAAGACTTTGGGGGAAACTGCTAAGCTGGATAGGAAAGCAAACTGATGTTCCAATGTCCTGGGAGCATTTTGTTCAATGGTGCATTCTACATGGGAAAGGGAAGAGATCAGAAGCAATGAAGTTCAAGACCTTGCCTTGACTGGCTGATGCAGCTATGGGAATGGGAATGGAAAAAAAGGAATAGAGAATCTTTGAACATAAGAGTAAAAATGAGGATCAACTTGTTAAAGAGATAGCCTACTTAACTATTGTTATAACTTCTTCTAGATTGAAAGGAAATGTAAATCAATTGGTAGATGAGTAGTTAGTATTGTAGGTGTAGTTGTTGAGTTTGTTTCAAGTTTGAAGTATGCTGTGATAGCTACTTGGTTTGTATGGTTTACTCTTGGTAATTAATAAAAATGTAGTTACCAAAATAATAATGATAATAATAATAATAATAATAATGCTAATAACAATAATAACAAGAATAACAATAATAATTAAAATAACAATAAAAATAATAATAATAACAATAATAATAACAATAATAATAATAATGATAATAATAATAACAATAATTACAATAATAATTATAATAAAAATAATAATGATGATATTAATAATAACAATAATAATTATAATAAAAATAATAATAATGATAATAATAATAATAATAACAATAATAATAACAATAATAATTAAATGCTAATAACAACTGAAACAATATAATTATAAGAACCATCACAAGAATATAATAATAGCAACAGTAGAATAATAAAAAAGTGGATAGTAAATAATTATAATAATAATATAGGAAATAATAATAATAATGAATAATAACAAGTGAAGAATAATAAACATAATAATAATGATGTAATAATAATAAGTAAGAAGAAGAAGAAGGGAGACAACAAGAAGAAGAAACAAGAACAAGAAGAAGAAAAAAGAAGAGGCGTAAGAACAAGGAAGAAGGAGGATAACAAGAAGTGAAGACGAAGCAGAAGAAGAACAACAATAAGAATAATAACAGATAAGAATGAAGATGAAGTAATAAGAATAAGAAGAAGAATAATAAAGTAGCAATAATAATAAGAATGCGGAGAAGAATGAGAAATAATAATAAGCAGAAAGAATAATAATTAATAACAATAATAATGTATAAACATAATATAATGATAAGAATACAAGAATAATGATAGTAAGGATGAATAATATTTAGAATAATAATAACATAATAATAATAATAACAATAATAAGAATTATAATAATAATTATAGTAATGATAATATAATTAGAAGAATAATAATTATAAACATAATGATAATAAAAAAAAATTAGGGAATAATAATAATAATAATAATAATAATAATATAATAATAATAATAATAATAAAATAATAAATAATAAAATAATAATAACATAAAATAACAATAATAATCTTGCTTAAATGGGGATACACATGGTACAACTTGGTACGATGGTACACATATGATGAAAGTCTGGACCACATGTCTACAATGTCACTATGTAGGGGAAAGTAGGGGAAAGAGTGTTTAGCATGGGCTGGGTTTTGTAACGGACTGTTTAGTCGTTTTGAGCAAAGATTTTTATTCTGAAAAAAACATGGCAGAGGTGACGGACGCACACGACGGACCGTTCTTGTTTACGGGCGACGGACCGTCGAGGGGAGGTCTTCGTTCCAAAACACTTAGAAGTTAGAAATTTGGTGGGTACTGAGCATAGACTCTCTGGACTTCGCGACGAAATGGCAGACGGACGTCGCAGACATACGGGCCGTCACAGGCAATCACTTAAAAAACAAGGTCTCTGGTTGCATGCGCCGGACAGCAGGGACGACCGGCACAGGCGCGAAGGCCCGTCACGGCTAGGCTACGCAATACCAGTAGGGTCGGATCTTTACAGTTTAAGGGACGGTTGTACTATTCCTGCTTTAATTATTAAAGTTAGAGGGTAATGTTAATAAGTCTTAATACTGAGGGTTAAAAAGAGTACCTTAAGATTAGGAATTATTAGTGCCATCGTTAAAACTTAATTCTATGATAATTAGGTAAAGAAAGAGGGTTGGAATAAAAGAAAAACAGAAAAAAAAAAGAGGAGACGAGTAGGAGGAGAGAGAACGAAGAGGACAAAAGAAATTGAGGGATTGCTGCTTGATCACGATTTCTCGTGGAGGTAGGTAGGTTTTTACACTATTTCGTAGTAAACTCTTCATAGCGAAATGATATGTGTTGAGAGTATTATTAAAGTCTCATATGGCTTAATTGCGTGTAGCATGAGTGATCTTAGTATAGATATAGCATGATTGTGATAAAATAAAGCGTGAGAAGCTATTGAATCTTAAATCTGAAGAAACCTAATTCCCTTGTTAATGATGATGTCCTGGGATAAAGAGCTTGATAAATTATATAATGCGATTGAGATGCCTTGGTGTAAAAGACAGGCTGATAAATTATAGAATGAGAGTGATGATGCCTTGGTGTAAAAAAGAGGCTTGATGGATTAGCGGGATCGGGGTCGGTTGAGCACGTTACAAGCTCGGCGCTACTGCGCATCTTTTTCAAGTGGGAAACGGATAGAAATAGAGGATAGGGTTAAAAGTTACAGGTACCAGGATAGGAATATGAGGATCGGAGTACAGGGAGTGTCACGTTCCGACACCAGGATAAGTATATGGATCGGGTGCCACGTTCCTACTACAAGGATAGAATATGAGGATCGGAGATGTTCCACGTTCCTACACCAGGATAGTATATGGATCGGGTGCACGTTCGGTACAGGATAGAATAGAGGATCGGAGGTCACGTTCCGACACCAGGATAGAAATGAGGATCGGAGTGTCACGTCCGGACACCAGGGATAGAATCATTGAGGAGCGGAGTGTCACGTACCGCCACGAGAGTGAATAATATAATTGAAACTGAAAGATACTAATATACTCAAATCTAAAGAACATGTTTCCAAACGAGTGTTATGATGAGGAGGCGTGAGCCGTGAGTCCTCATTGAGGTGTTGGTGTTGTAACCAAGGATTATGGTAATTGTAAATGCCTGCATGCTAAGGAATTAGTTGATTTATTGATGTACTTGATATATACTGTTTTCTATTTTGAGTTGGCGATGATACCTATCAGTAATGTGGTTGTACGACCCCCTACTTATGTTTCCTTTTGTTTTTATTTGTGGAGTGCAGCAAAAGTGACCGTCATCTTCGATCAAACAGTAGTTCAAGCCAGTCTTCGTCACACCGGATCTTTAGGGTGAGCTTAATGCTTATAAGCTCTCGAAGGATTCTATGCCTCATGTTTGATGCCTTGAAGTTTCGGCATCGACTAGCTTTATTTGTTTAGCTTATTAGAAATACTCTTAGTTAGTAATTTGATAAGATGTTATTGTGGTGATGACTCAAGATTTTGGGGAATATAGAGTTGAATTTTAGAAAGTTATTGAATGGTCTTTTATTTTGAGTTTAAGTCTCCGCATTGCTTTATGTGATATTATTGAAATGATAGGTTTAGATGGTTGGTCCTCGCTCACATAGGGGGTAAATGTGGGTGCCGTCGCGGCTCGATTGCTCGATTTGGGTCATGACCAAAACGTGGGGTTTATCAGAGCATTAGTTCGTTGGTCTCATCACACAAGACAGTCTAGTAGAGTCTTAAAGAAAACGGTTAGGGGGACGCCTTTACTTTTCTTTGAGAGGCTAATTTAGACTTTCTTTAGGAAAATTTCATCTTTCTTTCTTTCTTTCATGCTGTTACTTGGATCCAATTGGTATTAGGTGATTTTTTTTTGTTTTTTTGTTTTTTTTTTTTTTAACCAAATGGTATCTGACCATCTTCACTATTTCGAGATGTTAGAACTAGAGCAACGACGACGCAACATCAACTCAGCAAGGACAAGATGCATCTGAGCCAGCCACTGGGGTGTAGTCAAAGTGATAACAGTGTCAAGAGGCCGCGGTTAGTATAGAGGTCGTGGCAGGACGTTCTCTGAGGGAGAGGACGAGCACCTAGCCATCTGGGCTGCTAGGGCGGTGGCTCCTCCACCGACTTGGAGGAAGTGGGAAGTAGTAAGAGGGAAGGGGAGGATGGGGAGAATGACAAGTACAGAATGAGGATAGGCCACCCCAACCTACCCCAGAAATGATCAATCAGGTTCTCGCTTATCTTAGTGGGTTGTTTGATCCGGGTCAGGCACCTCCGTGTTTTGCACCAACACCTCCGGTTTCAGATGTACAAAACAGCCACTATGGCCTCATATGGTTGCCCATTGGACATAGGGCACGTTACACGTCTGACTACGGGCCTATAATGACGAATGATCAGCATTGAACTTTTTAGTAAGTTATGGTAAGTTATTGAAATTGAAACCTCCAGTCTTCAAGGGTGCAGAACTGAGGGATGCTTACATTTTCTGGTTGACTGTCATGAGCTATTACACAAGAAGGGGTATAGTTTTAAACGGTTTTGGTGTAGTTCGTGAGAGTTTATCAGTTCAAGGGAACCGCCAAATGTTTGGGTGGCGGTCACATGTTGAAGGCAACCAACAGAGGCACCACCTATGACTGGGCATCATTCTCTAGTTGTTTAGGGAAAAGTAATCCCCCGTACTTTGAGGGATAGGAAAAGGGAACGAGTTTTTGAGCCTAGAGCAAGGTAGGGTGTCGGTCAATGCATATGCGGCTAAGTTGAGTTGCACTATCCAGATATGCCACCCAACTAATGTTTCAGTCCACAGAAGGGGGATTCGCGTGTTTGTGAAGGGTGAGATCAGAGTTGCAATTCAGACTTACAGGTTAGGGATACGCAAAATCCTTCCAAGAAGTGGTAGCATTCGTCAGTAGAGGTCGGAAGGAGTGAAAGGGGCCAAAAAAAAAGATTGAATTCACCACGGCGCGACATCAAGAGGTTTCGAAAGGGAGGTGAGGTAATGGTTCTTACTGGGAAAGGTTACGGAGGTACTCCGGTTCGGCCCGTTCAGTCTTACTACAGATGTAGTTGGGGTCCCACTCAGGACCGGCAACATTTCCTCTGAGGAGACCTATGCGTGAATCTAGAGGAATGTATGGGTGTGGGGGAGACTGGGCATATTCAAGAGGTGATGTCCAAAACAGAGGATAGACCCCCAACAAGTTAGAGTACAGAGGTGGTCATGGCGAGGGCCGTATTTATTCGCGAGACGAGGTGTCGAGGTAATGGTTGGTTCACCAAAATGGGAAGGGGTATGGGCAAACTGGAGCCACTACAACACAAAACATGGTAGGGGCCAACGGAAAAAAAAAGAATTAGACGGAATAAGTGACTACCACTCTTCTCTTCCTTCCCTATCGAAAGCCTCTTCCAACTAATATCCCACTTGCAGGAGCGGGCCATTGTTATGCTTTCCATGGGAGATGCGGAGGCGGAGACATCTGATGCTGTCATCACATGTAATCTTCTGGTGTGATGCCCATGACTCTGTATTTGTTTGATCCTGGATCCACTTTTCTTATGTATTCTTCCTCATTTGTTATGGTCTAAATTTCATTGTGAATTACTTGATACGCCTCTATTCGTGTTTCTACTCGGTGGGTGGAGTTGGTGTAGTTGAAAAGGTATATAGTCTGGGTGGTGAACTTGTGGGGGAGTAACACTTATATCAGATTTGGTTATCTTAGAGATGAGTTGATTTGATGTAATTCGGGTATGCTGGCTTTCTCCGCCAATTGCGATCTTGGATTGTAATGCTAAAACGGTGACGTTAGCCAAGCCTGGGACATATCCGGTTAGTGTGGGAGGTTGATACACTTCCAATCCGGTGAGTATAATCTCCTTCTTCGTGCTAAGAAAATGGTAGTAAAGGGTGTTTAGCTTCTTGGCAAATCTCAAGGATGACACTACCCAAGTACCTAGTTGAGTCGGTTTCGGTGGTCGTGCGTTTCTTGATGTATGCCCTACAGGGGCCGTCGGGTATGCCCCCAGATAGGGATATTGACTTCTGTATTGATCTTGAACGGAGTAATGCCCCTTCTATACCCCCTATAGAATGGCTCCAGCGGAGTAAGCGAGTGTTAAAATCCCAACTTCAAGGAGTGTTGAGCCAAAGGCTTCATTAGACCAAGTGACACTCCTTGAGTGCTCCGCTTTTGTTGAAGAAGAAAGATGGAGCTTTCGGATTGTGCATTAGACTACGGCAAGTGAACAAGATGGACTATAAATAACAAGGATCCTCTTCCTCGATTGATGACTTGTTCGATCAGTACAAGTGATTGTGTCTTCTCTAAATGAGTTGAGATCCGGTTATCATCCAATTGAAAATACGACATGCTTTTCTTTAGAACCAGGTCCTGGGCATTACGATTTGTAGTGTGTCTTTTGGTCTTACAAATGCCCCGTGTGCGCTCATGCGTTTGATGATGGGATTTTTAAGCATATTGGGATCTCTTCGTTGATGTATTGTTGATGATATACGGAATACTCCAAGAGTAAGAAGGAACATGAGGAGCATTTTGAGAATGGTATTGGAAATGTTGAGGGAGAAAAAGCTTTGGATGCAAGTTCTCTAAGGGATTTTGGTCGATGAGTGTCCTTCTTGGGGCACGTGTGGTTCAAGGAGGGTGTGAGGTGGATCTTCGAAGATGAAAGTAGTGAAGATTGGGTAAGTTAAGAGACCACTAATGTGTCAGAAATTAAGAAGCCTTTGTTGTTTAGCTAGTTACTAACCGCCGATTTTGTCAAGGGATTCTCTTCTATTGCTTCACAAGACGAACTTGCTAAGCAAAATGTTCACATGTTGTATGGATCAGGACGAGTGTGAGGGAAAGCTTTCAAGCTCGCAAGACTCTGGTTACGTACTGCACCAATTCTGTCACGCCCATAAATTTCGAGCCGACGACTGTCACACACTTTACCTTCCTATGTGGAGGAACCAACCAATCGGAAACAGTTAAACATTTCAATTTAATATCAACATCAAACAACGCGAGAAGGACTGCAAATCATAAAATAAAAACAATTTTTCAATAAGTTCTAAAATTCAACATCGAGGAATATTCCCAAATCTGGAAGTCATCACACAAGAACATCTATGATCAAAAATACTAAACTAGGAGTATTCTAAGAAGCTAAAACAAATAAAAGTTAGTCTATGCCGAAAATTCAGGCAGCAAGACATTGAGGAAGGAAGAATCAGTCCCAAGATAGAAGACATTAGCTCACCCATGAAGATCCGGCTTCATCGTGACGAAGACTGGCTTCGTGTAACTACTGTTGAGTGGAGATGACGGCACGTTGCTGCATCCACAAAAACCAAAAGGGAAACATATAAAAGTAGGGGGTCAGTACAACCACAAGTACTGAGTAGTATCATCGGCCAAATTAAAAAATGAAAACAAGTATATATCAGTAAACATCATAAAATCAACTAATATCATTAGCATGCCAGCATTTACAATACCATAATCCTGGTACAACACCAAGCACATCCAATGAGGGAATCACGCCTCCTCATCATCCCCACTCGTTTGGAAGACATGTTCTTTAGATTGAGTATATTAGTATCTTTCAAGATTCATTGTAGTATTACTCTCGTGTCGGTACGTGACACTCCGACGTACCTCATTCTATCCTAGGTACCAGAAACGTGGCAACCAGATTCCATATACTATCTGGCGGTGTAGGAACTTGACACTCCGATCCTCATATTCTATCCTGGTACCACAAGAACGTGGCACCCGATCCATATATATCCTGGCTGTCGGAAGTGACAATCCGGATCCTCATCTTCTATATTGGGACCGGAACGTGGAACACGATCCATATACTATCCTGGTGTCGGAAACGTGACACTACGATCCTATATTCTATCATGGTCCGGAACGTGGCACCCGATCCATATACTATCCTGGTGTGGAACGTGACAGCCGATCCTCAGATTCTTCCTGTGTCAGAACGTGCACACTCCGATCATCAATCTATCCTTGTACCGGGAACGTGGCACCGTCGTCCCCTTAATTCTCACTACTTTCGTTCATTAAGCTTCCTTTTATACCAGGCCATCATTAAAAAGTAGGTCGAGATTAGGGTTTCTTCAAGATTAAGATTCAATAGCTTTCATATCATGCTTATTTTTATCACAATCATATATATATATAGAAAGAGCAATCATGATACACACAATTAAGGGGGCCCCCCCCCTTTTTTTTTTTTTTGTATAGAAGACTTAATAAATACATACCCAAACATATCATTCGCTATAAGAGTTTCACTACGAATTAGTGTAAAAACATGAACCACTAACGAAGAAGAGAATCGGAGCGAAGCAAGCAATTCCTCAATTTCTTGTTGTCCTCTTCGATTCTCTTTGACGATTCTTCTCTCTCTCTTGCTGTTCTTTCTATTTTCTTATTCAAAACCCTCTTTCTTTTACCCTAAGTATTCTATAATCTAAGTTTTAAAAGATGGCACTAATAATCCACTAATTAACTTAGGGTACCTCTTTTAACCCGCCACAGTAAATAGGACTTAGGAAAATTAACCCTATAACTTTATAATTAAAGAAGGAATAGTCAAAAACGTCCATTAAAAAGTATAAAGAAATCCGCCCCGAACTGGGATTGAGTTATAAGCCCGTGACGGGCCGTCGCGCCTGCGATGGTCCGTCTGCGTCACGTCCACAAGGTATAGAGCTGTTTTTAAAGTGGATGGCAGTGACGGGGGCCGGTCGGAAGCCTGCGACGGTCAGTCCTGCCATTCCGTCACGAAATTCAGAGAGTCAATTTTCAGACCCAAGTTAAGATTTTCTAAGTTTTTTTGAAACGACACCCTCCACGACGGTCCGTCGTGCATTGACGGTCCGTCGTGCCTCAGTCACCTCTGCCATTTCCAGAATAAATATGTTGATCAAAACGACTATAAACAGGTCGTTACAATAGATACAATTTACCCATCGTTCGTCCCGGAACGATCACACAAGAGGAAAACAAGGCCGAAAAGGAATACCTGAATCTGAGAAAACAGCTGCCAGTGGGGTATCTTTCGCATATCTGCCTTCCTTCTCCCAAGTGGATTCTTCAACCGTCGATTCTTCCCATTGCACCTGATGGATGCAAATCTCTCTGACCTCAACGTGAGATCACTTTCTCTATCTAAAATAGCAACAGGTGCATCCTCATAAGCCAAATCTCATAACGCAAAAACTGAATCCCAACGGGATAAGGTTAATTTCCATCCCCATGGGTTATCTTGTTCAACATCGGACCATGAAAACCGGATGGTACTCCGGCCGCCCTGGATGCAAGGCAAAACCATAAGCCACTTCCCCTACTCGTTTAAGTACTTCAAAGGGACCAATGTACCTTGGGCTTGCTGCCTCTTTTACCCAACCGCATCACCCTTTCATGGTGGAAAAAAAACTTTCAACAAGATGGTTGGTTCACCCTCCATGAACTCCAATATGCATATTCTTGTTGTCTCTACTTTGCGCGCTAGAAGCTTTTCTGAATGACTTACGTTGTCTATCGAATCCCTCAAAGATCGACCCCAAGGTCTAACTCGAAGGCATCAAACCAACCAAGGGGAGACCTACATCTCTTACCATATAATGCTTCAAGGGAGCCATATAAGCTGAATGAAGCTATTATGTATCCGGAAAAAACTCAGATTAAGGGTATGAAGCTTTCCCAATGGCCAACGAATTCATCAGCACATGCACGAGATCCTCCCAAAACACTGAATCGTTCGCCATCAGGATACCGTCGGTACTGAGGAGGAGGAATTCAGTACTAAGATCCAACCTAGATACCCCCAATCTGCATGCAATGTTTTCCAAAAACTTAGACAGTAAACTGCAGTACCTCTATCTGATATGATGGATATGGGGAAATCCATGCCAATCGAACAATCTGAGATGTAAAGTTTGGCTAAACTTCTCTGCATTGTAAGTCACCGTTAAACGGAAATGAAATGAGCCAGACTTAGTTAATCTGTCCACAATCACCCAAATGGAGTTGAATTGCCCCAAGGTCTTTGGAAGACCCAACCACGAAGTCCATTGCATTCTCTACCAGTTTCCATTCCGGAAGGTGCCCATTCGCTGGAAGTTGTTCCTCCGGGGCCCCCTCTGGTGTTCATACGTTATGTGGACAATTTGCGACATTTGGCATAAAATCCACAATATCACGCTCATTCTTCTCACAAAAGTGTTGATTTAGGTCACGGACATCTGGTGCACCAGGGGCATGTGATCGAATACCTTGCCAACTATTGAGCCTCTGTCAGAAATCGGTTGATCCAATCATCGATGCGAGGTACACACATACCCTTCCCTTTAATCCTCAAAACACCTTCTTCATCGACTTTCGCTTCTTTAGGGCCTCTCCCTTGCTGCAACACTTTATACTCCGGATTCCGGATCAATTTTTCATCATTTAAAAATGCATTTCCCTAATATTATCAGGAGGAAGATCGTGGCATCACACAAGCTAAAAATCCCATTCATTTACTTCTATCTCATAAGGTCGTTAGACAGAAATCTGAACTTCTCTAGCCAATGGGACGCCTAGAAGCTGCAAGTGAGCTAGACTTCCCATGCTTCACGCCTTTCTACTTAAAGCATCCGCTAAAACATTCGCTTCCCCGGTGTACAAAATAGTGATGTCGTTAGTCCTTCAGTAGTTCCATCATCTCCTCTGCTCAAATTCAAATTCCTGAGTGAAGACATTACTGTAGACTACGATGATCAGGTAGACCCACACTTAACCCCATATAAATAGGTCTCCAGTGCTTTAGTGCAAACACTACCGCGGCAATTCCAAATCATGAGTTGGATAGTTACGTTCATGGCATTTTAATTGTCTTGAAGCATAAGCAATCACATTTGTTTTCTTCTTTGCATTAGCACTGCGCCAAAAACCCGAATCAAGATGATCAAATACACAATGAAATTCTTGCCTTCCACTGGCAAGGTGAGAATTGTGCAGTAGGTCAAAAGAGTCTGAGCTTCTGAAGCTTTCCTCACACTCATCCGGACCATACAAAATGGGAAACATTTGCTTAGTTCAAGTTCGTCAGTGGGAAGCAATTAGAAGAGAATCCTTGACAATCGGCCGTAGTGGGTATGGTATAGTAGCTAGATAACACCATTAAAGCTCCTTATTTCTACAACATTAGTAGGTCTTACCCAATTTGCAAGACTTCGATTCTTAGAAGGATCCACCTACTCCATCTTAGAAACTACGTGCCCCAAGAAGGACACTGCATCTAGCCAAACCTCACACGTGGAGAACTTGGCATATCAAGCTTTTTCTCCCTCAACGTTCCAATAACACTCTCAAATGATCTAATGATTCCCTTCTTACTCTTGGAGATTATCAGTTATCATCAATAAATACGATCACAAAGAGATATAGTATTGCTGAACAATCCCGTGCGATCAAAACTCATGAACGCAGCCGGGGAAGTCGTTTAAGACCAAGAACATCACTTCAATTCGTAATGCCCATACCTGGTCCTAAAAGCAGTATTTTGGCACACAATCCGTTGCCCGTATTTTCAATTGAGATAACAGGATCTCAAGCCAATCGATAGAGAAGACACAAGCACCTGCAACTGATCGAAACCAAAGTCAATCCAATGCCGAGGAAGAGGATACTTGTTCTTTATCGGTCGACCTTGTTCAACGTTGTGAACCTTTATCTTAAATCCTCTACTCGGTAAGATGACGCCTTGGCATAACAAGACTTGATGAAATAATTATGAGATTTAGTTGATCATGGTGGTCACGTTCGATCACGTAGTTTAGGATCGGGTGGCCGCTTTCTGACACGATATTAGGATCGGGTGTCACGTTTTGACACTAGTATTAGGGGATCGGGTGTCAGGTTCGACACAATAGTAGATTAGGGGATCGTGTCACGTTCGCACTAAATTAGGGGATCGGAGTGTCACGTTCGACACGATAAATAAAGAGAAGTACCCTCGAATCATGTTAATAATCAATTTTGAAGAACCTATGTCCCAATGAGTATGGGTGGAGGCTTGAGTCCTATAGGTGCGCTGAGTTGTTTGCCCATGGTTTCTTGTACTTTTGTTTGCCACCTATTGAGTATTGTATTTGATTTTATAATGTTACTTACATATATTGCTTTCTATTTTGAGTTGGCCATGATACCTACTCATTACGTGTTCCTTGTACTGAACCCTCTACTTTTATTTCCTTCTTGTTTTTTTGTAAGTCAGCAAGTGCGCCATCAACTTCGACTCGTCCGCAACTCTAGCCATCTTCAGTATATCAGAATCAGGGTGAGCTACGTTTCTAGCTCGGACTGGACTCTCTCCTTCACGTCTTGATGTCTTGAAGTTGGACATACATCTCTTTTACTTAATTTTAGCTTCTTACCTCTTAGATTAGAAAATTTGAGGATAGATGTTCTTGGGTTGATGACTTCTCCAGATTTTTGGGATGATATATGATAACTTTAGAACTTGTTTATTGGTTATATTAATGAGTTTTGAGTCTTCCCGCATTTTATTTTGTTTTATTCTGCTGAACTGCTGGTAAATGTTGGGGTTTGATTTGTTGGTTCGCTCACAGTAGGATAGGTGGGTGGGTGCCACTCGTGGCTCGTTTTGGGTCGTGACACTTGTAAACAAATGGCTCACATATCCCTTTTCATCTAAAAAAAATGGAAAAAAATAATTTTAATCTAAATTTTATTTTTTTTCTTCTAAAACTATAATCCCATATGAGTAAATTAATACTCGTCAAATTATATTTTTGACTTTTTTTTTGTTTCAATGACTAATTTATAATTATTTTTTGATAATCAATTTATTTATTTTTCACTCAATATTCTTGTAAAACTTATTGTAAAATGACCAATTTTTTTCTTCGAATACGAAATTAAATTCAATACACAAAAAAAAATAGTTTAAATTTTTTCTTTAAACTAAGGAATGAAAGAAAAAACAAAATAAGAATAAGAAACTCAAATATAGAATAAAAGATTCAAAAAAATAATTTATGTATGAAAAAAATTAAATCTATCTTGAACTTTGATAGAAGATCATATATACTCCTAAATAATTTTTTTTTAAAAATTACAAGTAATAAATTAAATATAAATATAAAATAATTTTAATACTTTCGTTAAATAAAGGGTATTGTGAGCCATTTGTAACGGCGGGGGTATATGTGAGCCGTTTGTATACGGTAAGGGCATATATGAGCCACTTTATAACGAGGGTATATCAGCTCTAACTGACAAGTTGAGGGCTATATCCACACCCTTTTCCCATTAATTTATTATTGTTATCTATAAATTTAGGCAGGATATATATATATATATATATATATATATATATATATATAATTATATAGAGAGAGAGAGAGAGAGAGAGAAGAGAGAGAGAACATAGTAAGACTTATTATGGAATAACATATAATTTTGAAAATATATGGAACATATTAAGTGTTATATATGAAAAAAATTATTCTTTGTACATCAAACTTTAATTTTGGCAATATTATATATATAGAGCCTGTTATGAAATTATATAAGAAACAAGAAGAATAAAGTAGGGAGAGGAGAAAAGACTTCTTATTCATCTTAAATATATTCAGGATTCATAGATCTCATTTACAATGAAGGAAAAATCCTTTATTTGTAAGGGAAACCTAACTTGGTCCTCAATTATGATTCTTAACCATATCCTAAAAGGACTCCACATGATAGACATCCACTATAGTATAAATATGTTTATAACACTCTTCCTTGAATGTCGATAGATTATGTGTCTAGTTAGAACTTTAATAGATAAAATCCAGTAGGAAAAAATCTAGTGAAGGAAAAGGAGTACACATATCTAATAATACACATTATAGATGTTTCATTAAAAATCTTACAAGAAAAATCCACTGGAAGAAAACCTTGTGAGAGAAGAGTACATCACGTATTAACTTCCCCTAACGTGAACATCAATCCACATACTTGAATCTTCGTTTTTCAAGCTTGTGCACCATCTGTTGCATTTTGATGTCACCATTCTTGGGAGCTCATAATTATAGAAAAAACTTTGATAAAATATGCTTCATTTTATCTCCTTCTATGAATCTTCCCTTCAGGGTCAAAGATTTCTGCAAGTTCCTTACTTCAACTTCTTTAAGCAAATAAGCTATTGCCTTTTGAATTGAAAACTCTTAAAGAGTTCTAATTTTAGTTATCAACTTGCATAATAATACATGTATATGCTCTATGCATTTTGAATCTATTTAATCCTTATGAAGATGATAAACAAGTTCTCCAAAACCTTGTATATGCTTTAGACTTTGAACCCAACAAATATTTTCATATAAATTTTGACAAGTGACAACATTTAATATTAAATGTATGACATTTTCTAGTGGCTAGATTGCAAGTCGAATACGTGTTAAGCTTACCAAGATGTATCATTCCACTTTTCACTTGATAATTCACTACAAAAAAAAGTCATTTTGTGGTGGTTTTTTAATCAATTTGTGGGAGTTTTTGAGCCACACGAAATTAATTTAGGTTGTTTTAGAAACTACCACAATTACCTATGCCAAGACGATTTGCGACAGTTTAATAGTGTAACAACCCCAGAGCACACCCTAAAAAATATGGTATTCTTGAATCGCGACATGGCGTACTTGACCTCTCGGACGTCTTGTACAAGCCCTTTGACAACATTCATTGCATACATGTATGAAAAGTAGTGCCAATTAAAATTTTTCACACGAAATAGTAATATTTCAAAATATCTCTTTTATATAAAAACATAAGGAAAGACTAAGTATCAAAGTTGCTATCTTAGACATACGAATATATTAGTTCGAGGATGACATATTACCGCATACGTACATCAACCTACTATGAACTTCAATAGTCAGTCTAACATACGTTCTGCAAAGGTAGTCTACTCATGTGTCTCTGATCTAGCTCTAGCAGGACATATCCACACTCGCTTTAATGGAAGGTAATCTAACTTAATCGTTGAACCGTCGCCTCAAAGTTCCGCATACCCACCTTTCTTTAGAGTGGATCGCTACGTTCTTTAGTCTCTGCTTGGATAGACAATATTGGCATTCTCTAGAATGTAACTAAGTGACATAATGCAATAAAATCATGATAAAGGGACATCTGTATATAACATGCTCTTTTTGAGTAAAACTTCATAAAACAAGTATAATAGATCACATATAGTCAACATAGACACATATAGTCACATTCAATCAATATATATTAATATCACTTCAATTCACATAATTATGAGTCCCTTCTACCAAACTTGGTTCTAAGGCTCACTTTACTGAGTTATAAAGCGACTGCCCGTACAATCCCTTCACACGCGCCGAAGTGATCCTTTAAATTACCTAAGATAAGATTATTCCCATTTCATACATTCAACTCCCTACATAGAAATACTCTAAGACTCACCTAAGTAAGACATGAAGAGAACGCCCATACACTCTCTCCAAGCCTACCTAAGCAATCCTTAAAGCTACTCTAGATAAGTACCTTTTCATTAACATATTACTTGCTTAAGTCATTATGTTCATTAAACCATTTAAGAGACATTCAACATTTAAGGACTTTCACATAATGGTCTCGGAGAAGATCTAGGGAACCTACAAACTAACACCTTCAAAGCCTAGCGTGCACGGTCTAGATAGCGTCCCATTACACTACTTCAAATTCATAGAATTTATCCAACACTAGCATGTATCCCACATGATGAGAATAGGAAACAACCAACATAGACCATACTATCTAGGCATGAAATCCAAATTCTACCCTACTCCGATGGAGGGCGTTCTACTTGCCAATGGTAGAACTAGGACACATCCCATATCGGTACATGTTTAAGGAATATTGAGGGTTTCTTTGTACTCTAATCTCTATCTTAATTAGAGCTGCTCTCCAAGCGTATTCTCTCGGTGCTAGTCTTTTTTCTCATAGAGTAATGCATATGAAGAGGTACGATATCTTGTTCATAACAAAATTAGTGTACACCTTACAAAAGAGGGTCCACTCGGGCTACCTACAATGGTTAAAAGTATAGCTCAATGACTTTCCAAAGGATGATTCATGCCGTTCCAACCAACCAACCTTAAATCCATCATTCACACAATAAGGATACCATTACGACTTTCCACTTCGATCNTTGCCGTGGTAATAAGTCGATGCCACATCCCCGGGGCGAGAACTCCCCATCTTCTCTTCTTTACAAACAAACACGGAGAGCCCCCACAGGAGATGCACTTGGTTAATAAAGCCTTTGCTCAAACAATTCTTGAAGTTGGGCTTTAATTCTCTTAATCCGCTGGCGGGGACCATTCTTAAAGGGGCCGGTATAGAAGATGGGGCGTGACCCGGTGATTCAAGATCAATCAGAAGTCAAATCCCTTACTGGGGGCATACCCGGAAGATTGCAAGGGAATACATGCAAGAAACACAAGGACCACCGAAACCCACGACTTCAATACGGAAGGTACTTGTGGTAGTGTGTTCATCTTGAGATTGTTGCCAAAGAAAGCTAACAACACCTTACTAACCATTTTCTTACACGAGAAAGAAAGGAGATGATACGCACCGGATTGGAAGTGTCGTCACCTCCCACACTAACCGGATCTGTCCCAGCTGGGCAACGCTACACGTTTATGCATTGACAATCCAAGATCGCGAAATTGCGGTAGAGTAAAAGCCATCGTCATACCCAATTACATCAAAATCAACCATCTCTAAGATAACCAAATCTACATTTAAAGTGTTCTCCCCACAAAGTTCACCAAACAAGACCATATAGTACCCTTTCAATTCAAAACGTACCGCCGAACAGAGTAGGAACACAATAGGCTATCAAAGTAGATTCACAATGTTAAAAATTTAGACCATTAGCAAATGAGGGGAAGATAATAAGACAAATGTGGATCATGGGAATCTCAAACAAAACGGAAGCCATTGACAATCACAAACACGAAGATCTACTGTGATGACAGCAGTTCAATGTCTCCGCCTCAGAATGCCCAGGGAAAGCGTAACAATGCCGGCCCCGGATATTGTTGTCGTTGCCCACAGACAGTGTGATCGTAGTGCGATTCCAGTTTGCCATCATATCACCAGGCCGTTTTGGTGACCCCATTACCTCGAACCACACACGTCCTCGCGAATAAGCCTCTCGTCATGACCACCCTTATACTTAGCTGTTGGGGTCTAATCACTCTGTTTGGACAAATACCGTCTAATGATGGTCCCAGTCTATCCCACAACCCCAAACACTCTCTAGATTCCCGCAGCGGTCTCTCAGAGAATTTGACCCGGTCTTGAGGTGGACCCCCCCAACCACAGTCTGTAGTGAGGATGAAGGGTCGAACTGAGTAGTAACCTCCGGAACCTCTGATCCTCTAGAGTAAAGAACCATTTAAAACTCACCCCCTTTTCGAAACTCTTTGATGCGATGCCGTGTTGAATCATCTGCGCGTCACTCTTCCACCTCGTACCACAACATCTACCACTCTTGGGAAGGTTTTGCCGTAAGCCGCTACCATGTAAGGCTGAAAATTCGCCAAAATTGATCTCAACCCCTTCCAAAACGCGAATCCCGGCTCTGGTGGACTAAACATTTGGGTGGGCATATCTGGTAGGCTACGAATATTAGCATCAATTATGCATTGATACGAACATCCTACCTTGTATAGGTCAAAAACTCGATCCCTTCTCATATCCTCAAGGTCACTGGGGAATGAATATTTTCCATAAACAAGACGTGAGAAGAATGAGGGGCCAAGTCATAGGTGGTGGCCTCTGTTGGTTGACACTTCAAAACATGTGAACCGCCACCACATCTTTGGCGTTTCCCTTGAAACTGGTATAGCTCACGAACTAACACCAAAAGCCATTCTAACTATACCCATGTGGTATGTAGCTCATGAAAGTCAACCAGAAAATCGTAAGGCATCCTAGATTGCTCACCTTGAGAATGCGATGGTTTCAATTTTCAAAGAATTTACTGAAAAGTATGATGATCATTTGTCATTATAGGCCCAGTAGTCAGGAGTGGAAACGTTGCATTGTCTATGAGGCAATCCATACGAGGGGCCATAGTGGCTGCATGTGTTACCTTGAAACCGGACGTGTTGTGACAGAAAACTATTGGGGGTGCTGCCCTGACAAGACAACACACTAAGATAAGCGAGAACCGTTGATCCTATCTGGGGTAGGTTGGGGTGGCAATTCATTTCCTCATTCTGTACTTTTCATTCCTCACCCCCCTTCTCTTACCACCATCAGTCGTGGAGGTACGTCACAGCGCCTAGCCAAGTGGGCTACGTATCGTCCTCACTCTAGAGGACGTCCTCCCACGACCCTCTACCACTGGCCTCTGCGGTTTTTCCTCGAGCTAAAGCCCAGTGGCTAGTCTAGATGCATCTTGTCTTGCTGAGTTGATGTTGCGTAGTCGTTGTTTGCTTAGTCTAACCATCTGCGAATAGAGTGAGATGGCCAGATACAATTTGTATCACCTAGATACAATTGGATCACAGTAATAGCCCGAAACAAAAGAGAAGAAAGAACAGAATGGAATTTTCTAAAGTCTATAGCCTCCAAAGAAAAGTAAAGGGTCCCCCCTACCGTTCTTTAAGACTTACTAGACGTTCTTGTGTGATGAGCCACCAACGAACTAATGCTCTGATACCAAGTTGTCAGACCCCCAAACGAGCAGCGACTGGCACCCACATTCTACCCCACTATGTGAGCGAACCAACAATCTAAACCTTACACATTTCAATATAAACAACATAACAATGCGGAACGACTTCTAAACTCATTAAATAACAAACAATTCAATAAACTTCTAAAATTCAACATCTATATTCCCCAAAATCTGGAAGTCATCACAACAAGAAACTCTATTCAAATTTCTAACTAAGGATTCTAAGAAGCTTAAAAAATAATAAAAGCTAGTCTATGCCAAAACTTCAAGGCATCAAGACTGAGGAAGAGTCCAGTCCAGCTAGAAGCATAGCCACCCTGAAATCGTTGGCTGTTGTGGACGAAGTTGGCCTTGAATACTGTTGAGTCGAAGATGGACGGCACGTTTGCTGCACTCCACAATAAACAAAGGAGAAACATAAAAGTAGGGGGTCAGTACAACCACACAGACTGAGGAGGTATCATCGGCACAACTCAAAATAGAAAAGCAGATATCTATCAAGCAAGGAGTAGTAACACATCAAATCAAATAATATTACTTAGATTGCCAGCAATTACAATTACATAATCTTGGTTACAACACCAAGCACAGCAATTGAGGACCTCACGCCCTCCTATCCCTACTTTTGGGGCGGGTAAAGACATGTTCTTTAGATTGGAGTGTACAATAGTATCTTTCAAGATTCATTTATCATCTTAACTCGTGTGTATCCCCTAAGAGGTAAACACCCATCCCCTCCAGAAGATGCGCCCCACCTGTCCCCCAGCATCGGGATATCCCGAGCCCCCTGGCCACGGTAACCCCGACCGCAGGCCGTTTGTAATAAGCTCCTCATTCTATCCTTGGGTACCGGAACGTGGCCGGAACCGGATCCATCATACATCATGGTGTCGGACACGTGACACTCCGATCCTCATATTCTATCATGGTATCCGGAATCGTGGCACCCGATCCATTATACTATCATGGGTAGGAACGTGACCACTCAGATCCTCATGATTCTATCTGGGTACCGGACAAGTCGGCACCCGCGATCCATTATACATCCGGTGTCGGACGTGACACTACGATCCTATCCTCATATTCTATCCTGGGTACCGGAACGTCCGGACCCGATCCATATACTATCCGGTGCGGAAGTGACACTCCGATCCTCATATTCTATACTGGGTCGGAAGTGACCACCGATCCTATTATTCTATCCTGGTACCGGAGAACGTGGCACCCGATCCCCAATCTCACTACTTTCATCATTAAGCCTTCTTTATACCAAGGCCATCATCATTAAACAAAGTAGATTAGGGGTTTCTCAAGATTTACGGATTCAATAGCTTCATCATGCTATTTTATCACAATCATATCTATTATATCTACGAGCAATCAGCCATACACACAATTAAGATATAGAAGACTTAATATACACACTAAACTCGCATTCGTCTATTAAGAAGTTAATCGATAGATAGTTTGTTTAAAAGCCAAACCTACCTCCACGAAGAATGCGATTATAGCAAGTAAATCCTCTCATGCTTTGCTCTGTCCTTCTTCGTTCCTCTCTTGATCGATTCTCTCTCTCTCTTGTTGTTCTTTCCTACTTTTTCTTGATTCAAATACCTCTTTCATTTGTACCATAGTATTATATTAATAAGTTGTTTAAAAGATGGCACTAATAATAAACTAATTAAATAAGGTTACCTCTTTTAACCCCCAAGTAATAGGATTATTTCTAGTAACACTATAACTATAATTTTTTAACAGGAATTCAGGGAACTAGTCAAAAAAGTTCCCTTATTTAAAACGTAATTATATATAAGAACACCGACTCAAAGGATATCATCACCTTCCATCTAGGTTGAAAGTTCCACATAAGTGACTATCTTTTCTATGTTCAAGGTCACATTTCATTCACACATATACATACATGACAAAGGTTCTTTAGCCTACTAAGTCAAGAGTGTATATCCATATTCTTCATATATCAAGTAAGGGACACAAGTCTACCAATACAAGACACACATACTTTACATTATCACACATATCATATCATTCAAGTAGTATATAGAGACAACTAAGTACACTTGCTAGTCACCCTACACACTTCTATAAAATCAACATATCTCATCATAACGATTATATAGTTAAGTAGGAAGATTTACACTTCAACATCAAATGTACAAATACAAGGCATCACTATAGCCTATCATGATCAACTATATTTAGTTAGAAGGATCCATACTTCACTTCATAGGTAAACATGACCCATATATACCCTTCACAATGATCACATATCAAAGATATAATCTAACAATATCATAATACATAAAGTAATGTCGAAGAGGCCATATCATTCACAAGTATGGAACATAAGCACCGCCACCATAAGTAAACCATACCAAACATCACAATTGAAACACCTATACTACATATATCAAAAGGTTATAGGTCAACTATACCAGCAGACCAATCTTAACAACTAGAATCATAGCCAATTCAACAAATCAATACACAAGGCTCTTACCAATAGTCCTAAATCAATACCTTCACCATATACATGATCCAGAATAATACAAATATGTAATTTCATAATGTAGACCGACAACTCTAACACTAATTCTAACAGTGATTCTTGTCATAATTAAAGAGATCTAGTAAACTAAAAAAGAATTCAATACTATAGAAATGATCAAATCCCCCATTTATATAGTCAAAATAAAATCTAATTTTATTTTCATGGGCTTCATACGGAATTGATCTGAAAATAAATTCACTTAACATACAATAAAATCATAAAACATATTTCAAATCGTTTCATGCAAGGAGCCCATGACTAGACGTTGCAATAGGAGAATTACATTGTTTTCGATACCATCTTTCGAAAGACATTTGAATTGCACTCCTTGAAAGAATACGAGATTGCGAAGGATGCAAGCACAAGACCTTACATTGTGAAGAAAAAATAACCCACAATATTGATGGAGGCAAAAACTTGAAAAGTTGTCTCTTTCTTTGAGCTCAAAGCATCATCAATGCGGTTTTGATAGAAAGAATGGAGAAATTGTTTATTTCTGTTTGTATGTTGTGGGTGTTGATTTTATTGCTAGAATAAAAGAGGCCTTCTAAAAAGACTTCAATAACCGTCAATAAATCAACCCTAAAAATTACCCAACATACCCTGCCACTTCTTGGGACATTTTTAACCAATTCAAATTATGATTTAAAAATAACACGACCTAAAATCTGGAGGCTTACTGCCGCCTAGCTAGATGGATTTTCACTTTATTGTGTACTAGAAAATTTCAAGTACATAATGCGTTGTGTTGGCCCCATGATCCAAGAGGGAAACTTGTTCTCCATTTTCAGGTGTGCGGTAGCTCAGCCACTGCTATTCTTGAGCTAGCGCCAACAATTAAAAAAAAAAGCTTCTTGGGACCTGTTCTGAGGTCCTTCTTGAGGCCCTTAAGGCTGCCGTCTCCAAGGCGTCGTTCTCAGACTTTTTGGATACTTGACATTAATTCTATTTGATATGAACCATGATATCAATTTCACCTCAAAGATACCCCAAACTCCATTCCAAAATACTTATGAACAATATTTCAACTTAGGACAGTTTCGACATCTTTGACGTTCCTTGGACGTTCTGACCTCCACAAACACGATCCAAACTTAATACTTCTACTCTAAAACAATTTATTAATCATTTTAGTTAACTTTGATAATTGCAAAACCTATGACACGAATAGGTAGGATCTAGCTCCACCTAGTTCGTCTTTAGCAGCTGGATACAAACATAAACTCCATTATGTCGTCACAAAATGAATTTGCAATTTGTGGTTATTTTTGAAATCAATTATTCGGAATTCGTAACCTCCTTAAAATGATTTTAGATAGTTAATAACTATCTCAGACCAATGGCTTTTATAACTAGCGACAATCTAGTCACTCAATATTCCTTATTTAATATCTGTTTGACATGCAAAGGACATTTTTGTTTACAATCTTTATTTTTTCTACCCCCAGTAGCCCCACCCCGTTTCTACTATATTACGGAGACGTCTAACTCGAAATGCAACTCCCAATACCCCTCTTTATGCCATCCCTTGGTCTGACCCGAACTCAAACTTGTTGATTTTATTTATAAAAGTGAAGGTGCTTACCATCCAACAAACTCACCCCTAGGTTCATTTAAAAAACTTTGGTTCGCCATCTTCGACATAAGACTACATTCAATAGTAACTATCTTTGATAACTTAAGTTTTATAACTATAACAGTGATTGTCGCCATCAAAAAATGTACTAAAAGGATAATAATAGTATTGAATAAGTGCATATGAGCTTTATTATTTATTTATATTTTCTTTCCATCACAAAAACACCATATCTTATACGTAATAATATTTTGTTGAGTAAGTATTAATTGAATTCACATTTTAATTAATTTATATTCCATTTATTTTTAGGATAAAACACAGATTTAACATACATATGACAAAAATAGATCTTAATTAATAATAATGGATTTCATCGAAACATACTCTTACATGATTTAAACTGTAGTTAAAGTCAAAATTACAATTGAAATTGCACATCTGAAGTATATTAAGATTTGACATGCTTAACCTTTAAAAATAATGATACCATAAATATTTCTCAAATATTTTCTTTTCAAAGGTATAATGTGATACTAGCTACCTAGGATGAAGGTTAGTTATTTTTTAAATCTTACCTAATCTGTATGAACTAGTACATCCAACGTCCACGTCTTGAAAAATGTATCTAATGGAAATATTATAATTTACTAGGGCTTATTGATCATATAAGTGTATCATTATAATTACCTTTTATTTAGTGTATTATATATATATAATATATATATATATATGAATATATATATATATAGAGTAGATATATGATATCTATAGCAATATATATATATATATAGTATATCAGATAGAATAGATACACATCAGATAGATATATATATCCATTCAATGTAAATCATTATATAAGGCAGTAACATTTCATCCTAATATTTCATTTCTTGAAAGAGGTACCTATATATCTAAATTATTTGTTAACTTTGATACCACAATTCAATTACTAACTTATTGCTTTGCGATTGCTAATTAAAATATGCAATGCATATGCACATTTGATATCTTCTACTCTACAACGTTTGCCTTATTTTCTATATTCACTGTTTTTTCTTTTAGCTCCTATTTATGTACATGTAACAAATTGGGCATTAAAAAACTCTTATGGATGTAATGGCCATAGAGGTAATCACAACCTCCTTAATAAAATCGTGTATACAAATTAAATAAAAATAGCGGGGTCACAAAAGCTCACAAATTTATTGCATTTGCGGAGGGTATCACAAGCCTCCACAAATAAAACCGTCACAAATAAAGTATATCGTAAGGTTCCTATTTTTTTTCTTTGTTTGTTAAAATAAATGCTAAACAAAATAGATTTTTATAGAATGGAGAGGTTTTTAAAACCCCCCAACAAATAATAAACCTCTACAAATTATCTTTTATGATAGTAATTATTTTACACCACCAACATCTTAATAGTAGATTAGACTTTATTCATCATAATTATTGACAATTGTTACACGCTATGGTATCGAAATATTTTGTCAATCTAGATAACCATTTTGATCGATCACAATACGATATTAACTTATGATATTCTCACCAATCATTATTTTTTTTAAGTAGCTACTCCTCTCAGAAGGATTTTAAGTAATGTGTTTCGTCGTAGAGCTCTCAAGAGTTTGTTCGTCTCCGTTATTAGATCATTTAGATGATATTCATCTCACCTCTTTCAAGATTATTTTATTATAGAATTATAGATCTATCCATCACTTCATAGCCATGCTCGTAGGCCTTTAATCTTAGGACGACATTCAAATAGGAAGGTATTTAAATCTCTTAGTCGTTACTGCTCCTTCTCCCCCTTAATATGTTTCCTAGACAAAATACATACTCCTCTCAATAATTTGCGAGAATCTATATTTGCTGATCTTTGCTATTTTCATTGATATATACAAATATTCAAAATAATCAGAGGAAAAATATTTGGATCCCATGGCCATTAAATCAATTAAGGAGAAAATGGTCATAATGTCGTGGTCTGATGTGCTTACAATTACTATTTGTATGCAAGATGGTATTTACACATCAACGGTGAAATTTATATTCAATAATGAGCAATGCTTTCATGAAAAATTAATGTGTCGGGGGTGGGGCAGCCGTCATCTTGAATATGGTATCCAATGCCAACAAAATAAATGTCTTGATCCATATTCCTGAAAGTTGTCGCTCTTAACCTTAATATATCTTGCACAAAATAATTATGTGAATGATCTAACTGCGCAGTTGAGAATATAAACACAATAGTGATTATCGTACTAAATGTATTTACTTTATCATATCACCATAAATCGGTGAACGACTCTCCGATCCCATATTCACATTTATATTCTTTCAGATTTAAGCAGGAGTAGTCCAAGACTTTAGTTGATCTAATCAACTTATCCTATAAAACAAGCAACATAAAAATTCTTCAAAATAAGCTATACTAGTTCTTCATGTATGCTATATATCAATATAGCACATCTATTGAAAGAAACAATTAGTTTATACACTAATAAAAATTATTAGTACTGTAAACTTTAATTTATATGCAATGTGCATCTTGAGGTAAATGTCTAATTTACTATTATATGAGTTAATTTCAATTTTATTACTCAGGAGAGTAATTCTTTAGATTTATTTCTTTCTTAATTATTACCTACCCCTTATAGAGCGTGAAGTCTTAGATTAATAGACTGAACTGGACTAATATGAATATCATAAAACTATGAGCCCGACGTAAATAAATATCATTGTGCTGATATTTTGTAAACATAAGATTGCGCAATGATAACAATAGGCCACACATGAGCACTATCTAGAAGAAAAAAAAAATCTATTCAATTAAAGCCATTAAGTATTACTAACAATCACTTAGGTGCGATGATATAGCGTAAACAAACAATTGTATCGTTCCTTAGAATGCAGGTGGTGCATCTCAACTTTCGATTATGATGGCTTCATAATTATCGAACTAATAACAAACAATACAAGAAAATTCAAATTAGAAAGAATTCTTTAGGTTCTTTAATGGTTGTAGTCGATATTGAATAATCTATAAATTCCTTCTATCATATAGACTCATGATGTCTAGCAAGATATAGGGGACACATAATGTCTCAGAGCATACATGCCGAGTACGAAAGTATTAGAAGTAGCGAAATTTTGACATATAAGAATGTGACACCACGTGTACTTTTGTCTTTCAGGACATATACAATAATTCTTAGTGATACCACATTGAAACCAAAGTTTGTGTACTTATTTCGCCCCCCCACCACCCGCCCACCCCCACTAGCAGCGGACTCTTAACACTAATTCATATAATAGAAGAATAGATTTAGATTTTTTTATCATTTAAATCAAAACCTCATCTCTTCATTATAGAACACAAACATGTGAGCGTATCAAATTATGATAGCTTTTAGATACCTCGATTCTATAGTCATTGTGCATTATATCAATCACTGATCTTCTTTACGACCATATTATGCACTGACTACCACATTTCTACTTTAAGTAATTGGACAAATTTTTAGTAAATTTCATGACTTCGCATAAAAAACACCTATTAGTTTTCTTAGTCTAGATTTATCATTGAAGTGCCCGTGCATTCAGATTCCAAATTCAATGTCTTATCCATATAAACGTGGGGTTTATAAGCAGGCCCAGAATATATGGAATATGAGGATCAATATCTTTAATCATGCGCTGCACAGACTTTACCTAATATCTTAACTTCTGGGCTGCGATGGATCGTAAATCCATCGTCTATTCTTATGAGTTAGCAATAAAGCTTAAAATCCACTGTCTACACACATGAATTGCTCAGCCTCAAGCTCTTAAGAATAATTTTTAATTGTTCACTTTTAATGATCATCAATATCGATCGTTATGTATAATTATACCACAAATGAGATCATTGTTATTACAATCACTTTAGTAGTTAATGATCTAGTTAATAGATCCACATACCTGCATACAAAGAATAGAAACTAATACCATATCAATTTATTGTGCCCCAATTCAATTATTAAAAAATACAACAAAAATTCCTTCTGAATTGGTAATTAAACATCGTAAAAATTGTCAATAGAGTACTATAATACTTACACTAGATGAGTTATTATGTCATTAATGATATAGCATAAATAATATATAACTACAAGGAAAGCTAAAATCATACCTTAAGCTATGAGAACCTTATATGCATACTATGCCAAGATCTCTTGCACTTTTCTTGCATCTCTATCATAATTAGTCTAAGAATAGAACAATCATGATGAAACGTGTTATGAAATGTCATGCCCATATCATTCCGCCCCTTCTCCCCGATTATTTCGACGGCGACAAGCGGCCCCCTTAGAGACCAAAGTGACCCAAGCTTAACTTTGCCTCGGGCATTATCTCATGAGGCCATACTTAAGAATAATAAACTTGATTGGAAAGCTTAAATAATAAAGTAAATGAAAAGAATCAGAGGAAATAACTGATATTATATAATTGAGAAAATTCGAAACAATCGATGATTCAATTACAAAGAAGATATTAACTCAATACCAACCTTAATCTAACTATGTCTTAAAATAGTCTCTAACTGACTAGAAATGTTGGGACATGCCCCAACTAAGTCTAGCAAAACGGAAACTAAAGCACTACAAGTATTGAAACTAAATTCATAAACAGTATTTGTACCTAGAGAAAAGGCAGCTCACAATATCATCTGCCGAACTGGAATCACAGAACTGGATCTAATCTGATCTGGATAGAGAACCTAAATCTACATCCACGAGAAGATCTGTGTAGCCTGCACGATATGTAGTCAGTACTTGAAGGTTCTGGAGCATACAGGGTTAGTAGTAAAGCCTGTGACAATCAACATATAATATAAACAAAAGCAAGTGGAATACAAAATAACTAGGGTTCTTAATTCTTTGCCACAAAAATGAATGTAATACATCCACACCTCTAATTTGAAACATGTTAATAACTAATCTCATGAAGGATTAATGGCCTTTAATTTCAGAACTGTAGGTTTATTTATAATAAGAAGGTTTCAAGAAATAGCTGAAATCTATAGAAAGCGACCATTGAAAAAGAACCCAAAGTGAAATTCCACATCCTGTGATGAATTCTACAAGAGACAGAACCATTTTTTCGATTTATGGCCTTGAGACTTGAAACACCTTGCTGCGTCTTAACTAGGGTTCTGGACCTTCTTATATTACTACCTTGCTTTCTAATTTTCTAAGTAATTTAATTTATGATTTTGGTTTAGGTAAGTTCTAGTTTTGTATTCTAGATTAAAATAACGAAAAAACCTTAAAATTAGGCGTCTAAATGACATAGCTAGAGGTTAAACCGAAATAAGGAAAGTCCAAAGACCCCCTAGCACTTAATATTGTCGGAAGTAGCGATGCGACTAATCGTATGAAAGATGTCCCTACCTGACGATTTGTAGGTACCTGGATCGGCGTTTTTTGGACTGTAGGAGATTATGGGTGTCGTAGAGACCAGATCTGACAGATCTGATCACAGACCCGATGCCGCCCTATGTACGGTCTATCTTGTTCCTTTGTCATTTGATTTAGAGAATGTGTTTTGACCACCAAGATTGACAGATCTGATCCACATACCATGGTCTTACTTATGGTCTGTAGGTCCTGGCCGTCGTTTAGAATCATTGGATTTTTCTATGGACCACGTTCATGAACCTATTACACGGTTACGCTCTCCGTAATGGTGCACCCTTGACACACTCTGTGAAATCTAAATTACTGGTCTTATCACTAAGGATACATACTTTTTACATTATATCCCCCTTGGAAATTATTGTCTCGATAAATACTCTAAACTAGCTGTGAAAAATGAAAAGCGAGGGAGAAGAGGGATGCCAATGTCCTTCATACTAAAACATTGACGAACTGAATTAGGATAAACTAAGATTCTAGAACACGCAAAAATCGGCTATAATAGCAAGCTGGAACTGAAGAAAGAACATAGCAATTACTAACACTAGAATCATGCATGGAATGAATCGAAAAACATAAAAAGGAACTATATACTAATGTTGGAGTGGAATCGGAAGGAAAAAGGTGAGGATATTGACTTTCATGCCCCTCGCTTTCAGCATCCCAAGCTAGACGTCCTCTAACCGAATTGTTTGGAACGACCTGCTTTATTGGTGTTCTTGAG
This sequence comes from Solanum habrochaites, assembly GCA_027704765.1. Classification (NCBI taxonomy): domain Eukaryota; kingdom Viridiplantae; phylum Streptophyta; class Magnoliopsida; order Solanales; family Solanaceae; genus Solanum; species Solanum habrochaites. Next base: position 22,867,901 of record JAKWJA010002494.1, read on the forward strand.
CCCAACAGATTCTATTCTGGAAAAAATGGCAGACAGGTGACGGATGCGCCACGAACGGACCAGTCAAGCGGGAGGGCGGACAGGCACGAACGGACCTGTCGCTGGAAGGGTATTGGTATTTTGTCATTCTCAAAACACTTAGCAAATCCTGAAGTTGTGGTAATGAAATCCGACTCCTCTGACAGCCGACGAAATGGCAGGGCCGGACCGTCACAGGCGTGGACGTGAACGGAACGTCATAGAGTCTTTTGATGGCGAAATTGTCTCTGATCGGATGCACGCACACGCGACAGCTAGCGACGGACAATTCGCAGTGCGCGACGGACCCGTCACGCGGACTCACGCCCAATCCCAGTTAGGTAGGATTCTTTACACGTTTAAGGACGTTCTTGATATTCCTAGCCTTTAATATAAAGATCTAAGGAGGCAGTCTTAATGTTAATAGTCTAATTACTTGGGAGTTAAAAAGAGGAACCTTAAAGTTAATTAGTGGGTATGATTAGACCATCTTTAATCTACTCTAATTACATAATTAATTAGGAGTAAAGAAAGAAGAGGTTTTGAATAAGAAAATAGCAAAGAACAAAGACAGAGAGAAAGAAAAAAGACGAGGAGAGACAGTAGAGAGAAGCCAGAGAACGAAAGGAGGACTAACAAGAAATTGAGCGAATTGCTATGCTTGATCACACGATTCTTCGCTGATAGCGCTTATGGTTCTTTTACACTAGACCCCCCAACGGGGGAGCGGGGGGAAGGGGGGTATTATACCTACATAACCAACTAAAAACCAAAAAACCAAATGGAAGGAACTAAAACTATACCCCAAACCGCCGCAAAAACCGATCAGTGGAACCAGGAGATACAACCGCTTTCAAATCACGCCAACTAACGAGCAGCACTAACGAATCCAATCTCATCACCCCCCCCCCACCAACACCCACCCCACAACACGTACACACCCCAAACACCCACCGCGAACACTCCAGTAGTAAACTCTATAAAATAGCGAAGATGCAATGGTTGGGTAAAGATTAAGATGTCTTACTTTATGCTGAATTGTGTGTATGCATGAGTGATTTTATATAATGATTAGTGTGAAACAAGCATGCCATGAAGCATTGCAATCCCAAATCCTTGATATCAAAACTAATCGTCTTGTTAATGATGACTGCCTATGGTATAAAAAGAAGGCTGAGTGCAACTAAGTGATGAAGATGATGATCGCGTCTTGGTATAATAAGAGCGGCTTGATGAATTAATAAAACGAGATTACCGTCATCGGATCGCCCGAGTGTACACTGTATACGAAAACATAGAATTAGCTGGGACGGGCTCGTTCATCACGCAACGACACGTAGCATGCTAGGAGATCGCGGAGTGTCACACGTACCGACACATAGAATTAGTGGGACCGGTGTCACGAACCGACACGTAGATGATAGGGGATCGGAGTGTCACATCCAACACATAGTAAGCGGATCGGAGTGTCAACGTACCGCACTAGAATTAGTGGGACGGGGTGCTCACGAACCGACACGTCAGATTCGTAGGGGGATCGAAGCTGTCATCGTCCGACCACATAGTAGTAGCGGGCATCCGGAGAAGCTGTACACGTACCGACACATAGAATAGTGGGACAGGGTAGCTACACGAAACGTCGACACGTAGATGTAGGGGAACAAGGGATCGGAGTCAGATGCACGTAATGACACATAGAATTAGTGACGGACCGCGGTTGTCACGAACCGACAGTAGATATGTAGAGGATCGTAGAGCTCAGTGCCGTATCAGAACATAGTAGAGGGATATAGGATGTTGTACGTACGACAAAAGAGGAATAAAGATGATGAATCTTGAAAGATGATAATATACTCAATCTAAGAACATGGAATCCAAACGCGTATGTATGAGGCTTGAGTCCTCATAGAATATGAGCGTGCAATATAAATGAGTTTGACTTGTTGCATCTCACATCGGTAGAATTCATTATTGATTTCTGATGTTAGCTGAGCAGATATGTTTCTATTGTTGAGTTAGAACGCCGACTGATGATACTACTCAGTATTGTAGGGTTGCTACTGAACCCCTAACTTTTATGATTACCTTTTGCTTTTATTTGAATGGATGTGCAGACCAAACGTGCAGTCATCTCGACTCAACGTAGTTCAAGACCAGTCTTCGTCCACCGCGATCTTCAGGGTGTGCTAATAGCCTTATCTAGCATAGGACTGACCTCATTCATATGTCTTGATAATAGCATGAAGTTTAGTTTGCGGCATTAGACTAGCTTTGATTTTTGAGCTCTTTAGAATACTTTAGCTTTAGTAAATTGATCATAGATGATCTGTGGTGATGACTTCCAGATTTTGGGGACTTAATGATGTTGAATTTAGAAGTACTACTAGTGACTTGTCTTTATTTAGATGAGTTTAAGTCTCCGCGATGATTTATGTGTGATATTAAATTGAAATGATAAGGTGTCAGTGGTTGGTATCGATCACATCAGAGGGATAAAATGTAAGCGTACTTGCCAGTCGGACCCGATTATGTGGGATCGCTGACAAAACTTTCATCAGAGCATTAGAGATTAGTAGGTCTCATCACAACAGAAGAAGGTCTAGCTAGGGTCTTAAAGAACGCTGATCTATAGGCGGCGACAGCCTTTACTCTTTATTAGAGAGGACTATAAGACTTAGGAAAATTCATACTTTCTCATTCTTCTTGTGCTATTACTATGCACAATTAGTAATCTAAGCGTGAACAATTGGTATCATTCTGACCATCATGCACTCTATTTCGCCAGATTGTATAGAACTAGAGAAACGACTCACGGCAACATCAACATCAGCAAGCCAGATGCATCGACAGCCCACTGGGGCTTGTAGCTCGGCAGTGAAACAGTGGCATACTGAAGGCCGCTGGTATAGAAGAGTCAGATGGGGGCGAGGACGTCCTCTAGAGGGAGTGAGGACTGAAGCACCCTAGCCCATCTGGGGCGTTCGCCTAGAGGTGGTGACTCCTACCATCGACTGAGGAAGGGTATATAAGAGCACAGGCGGAGAGAATGGGGCGAATGAAACAAGTAACTGAACTGAGCGACAATGCCACCCCAACATACCCCAGAGATGATCAATCAGTGCTCCCCTTATTCTTAGTGGAGTTTACTCATCATGATCAGGGGCAGGCACCACAAACGTTTTCCTTAAGCAACCAACACCTCCGGTTTCAGAGGTACGACATGCAGCCCACTATAAGCCCCATCGTATGGATGCCTCATTGAGACATAGGCACGTTTTCCAGCCTGACATACTGGAAGCCCATAATGACAAATGATCAGCATGAACTATTTCAGTAGTCTTGGAAATAGAAACCTCACAGTCTTCAAGGGTTTCGTAGATGTTGTAGAATCTGAGGGAATAGCTTACGATTTTATGAGTCAAGGTGCCAATGTCATGAGCTACTACACAAGATGGGATTTTATTAGACTTCAGAAAAGTTTGGTTGAGTTTGAGTTTCGTGTACGTTACCCAGTTTACTGGGAACGCCAAAATGATGGGGTGGCGGTCATCTGTTGAGTGTCAACCAACAGACGGCAACACACATAGACTTGCGGCATCATTCTCTGCTCTGTTTATGGAGAAATACTATTACCCTACGGACATTGGAGATAGGGGAAAAGCGGACGAGTTCCTTCGGATGCCCTAGAGTGCCAAGCGGGTAGGAGTCGATAAATCAGGAATATGAGCTGACAATAGTTTACGTGCACTATCCCGATATGCCACCCAACTCATGTTTCCAGTCCACCAAGAGAGGATTCGCAGTTTGTGCCTGCAAGGGTTGAGATCAGAAATTGCGAATTCAGCCTTACAAGGTAGCGACGCATACGGCAAAATACCTTCCAAGAAGTGTGTTAGATTTCGTGCGTTATAGAGTGGAGTGAAGGAGTTGAAAGCCAGAGTGAATTCACCACGCATCGACATCAAAAGGAGGTTCGGAAAAGGGGGAATGGGTGAGTTTAATGTTCTTACTCTAAGACGGACAAGGTATCCGGGAGGTACTACAGTTCGAACCAATTCATGTCTATCACTACAGACTGATGGTATAGGGGGCCCACCTACAGGACCGCGTCAAAACTCTCTCTGAGAGACCCTATGCCCGACTCCAGCAGAGTGTTTAGGATGGGGGAGAACTTGGACATATTAGAAGGAGATTGATCCAACCACAGGAGTTAATAGAACCCCAATAGCTAGAGGCCAGAGGTTGCAAGGTCATGGTAGCCAGAGGGTGGTGACGGGGGGGGGGACTCGGGCGGGGGGGAACCGTTATTCTGTGCAGAGGACTGGTGTCGACAGGTAATGGTAGGTACCAAAAACGCCCGCGGATGATGGGCAAACTGCCGAAGCCCAATCTACATCACAACCTGGTTAGGGGCAACAGACAACAAACGAAAAGGGCACATTGTTATACGCTTTCCCTGGGAGTATCAGAGGCGGAGACATATAATGCTGTCATCCACAGGTATCTTCTGGTTGACTGATTGCCATAGCGCTTCCGTATCTGTTGTATCCTGGATCCACATTTCTTATGTATCTTCCTCATGTGCCGTAATAGGTTCCTAAATTTACATTCGTGAAGTACTTGATTAAGCCTATTTAGTGTCTCTACTCGGTGGTGAGTCTGTGGTAGTGAAAAGCGTAATATCAGGTCTTGTTTGGTGAACTTTGTGGGAGTAACACGTATGAAATAGATTTGGTTATCTTAGAGATGCGTTGATTTTGATGATAATTCTGGCGATGATTGGCCTTTCTCGCAATCGCCGATCTTGGATTAGCTAATGCCCTAAAACGGTCGACGATTAGCACAAGCCCTGGTGACAGATTCCGATCGTGTCGGCCGGGGCGGCTGCGGTGAATAACACTTCAATCCGGCAGCGTTATCATCTCCTTTACTTAGTGCCCATAAGAAAATCGGTTTAGTAAAGGTGTTTAGACTTTCGTCTAGGCACATCTCAAGCGATGAACACCCTACCCAAAGATACCTCTCGATTTGAGATCAGTAGTTTCGGTAGCGTCTGAGTTTCCTTATCGTTAATGCCCTGCGATACGTCCGCGGGTATAGCCCCCAGCATAGGGATATGACTTCTGAGTATTGCATACTTGAACCGGGTACACGCCCCATTTATATAACCCCCTTACAGAATGTCCCCAGCGGTAGAGTTAAGCAGAAATATTAAATAGCCCAACTTCAAGAATTGTCTGCGCAAAGGCTTTATTCAGACCAAGTGAAAATCCTCATGGGTGCTCCGGTTTTGTTTGTCAAAGAAGACAACAGATGGGAATGGTTTTCGGATGTGCAGAGACTTCTACCGGCAGGTTAGAACAGCGTTGACTCATAAGAACAAGTATCCTTCACCTCGCATCGATGACTTGCGTTGATCAGTGACAAGTGCTTGTAGTCTTATCTCAGATTAGACTTGAGATCCGGTTATCATCAATTATGAAAATAACGGGCAAAGATGTGCAAAGATGCTTTTGCGACCAGGATTTATGCGGCATTACGATTCGTGTAGTGATGTCTTTCTGACGTCTTACGAACGCCCCCGGTGCCTAGCGTTCATGAGTATTGATGAACGGGATTTTTAGCAATATTTAGTCTCTTTAGTGTATTCGTATTTATTGATGATTACTGATATAACCATAGAATAAGAGGAACATGAGAGAAAGCATTTGCAGAATGCGTCATGGAAACGTTTGGCCGGATGAAAAAGCTTTATAGCCAAGTCTTAAGTGTGACGTTTGGTAGATGCCCCCCCAGGTCCTTCTTGCGGGCACGCTGGTTTCAAGCTGATGAGATAATGGTGGATCATTACTAAGGACTTGAAGTAGGTGAAGAATTAGCCGGTCCGTTAATTAAGACCTACTAAAGGATGACTCGAAATAATGGAGCCTTTGCTTGGGTTTTAGCTAGCTACTACCGCCGACGTGTCAAGGCGCGACTTCTCTCTATTCTTCCCAAATGACGAAGCTTGACTAAGCACAAAATGTTATGCTATTTGCTATGTCGAGCTCTGAGTGTAGAGGAAAGCTTTCAGAAGCTCAAGACCATGTTGACTACTGCACCAATTCTCCCTTGCAGTGGAAGCAAGAATTTCATTGCTGTTATTGAGATGCATCTATGCGGGTTTGGGTTTTATTGCCAGTGCTTTAATGCAAGGAAGAAATGGGAAGTTGCTTATGCCTTCAAGACAATTAAAATGACATGAACGTACTATACCAACTAATGATTGGAATGCGCCGACGGTCAGTGTTTGCACTTAAGCAATGCGAGACCACTATTTATATGCCGGGTTAAGTGTGAGGTTTATACCGGATCATCGTAGATGTTGCAGTAAATGTCTTCACATCAGAAGATTGAAGTTGAGGAGCAGGAGGAGATGGATGGAACTAACTGAAGGCTACGAAAATCACTATTTTGTACCATCCGGGGAAGGCGACATGTATGTAGCGGATGCTTAAGTTAGAAAGGCGGGAAGCTATGGCGAAGCTATCTTAGATCACTTTGCAAGCTTCTCAGGCTCCCATTGGCTAGAGAGTTCAGATTCGGCTAACGACCTTCTAGAGATTAGAAGTAACAGAGAAGGGAGGATTTTTAGCTCGTGTGGAGCAAGATCTTCCTCCTTGATAAGATTAAGGGAAAGCCAGTTTTTTAATGATGAAAAATTGATCCGATCCGAGATAATCGTGTTAGCAAAGGACGAAGAGCTAAAGAATTGAGAAATCGATGGCGAAGGTGCATGCTTGTCTTGCAGGATTAAGCGGAAGGGTATGTTCATACCCCGCGTCAAGCATATTCGCATCAACATAGTATCTGACAGAGCGGCTCATAGTTCAAGGGTCTCGATACATCCTGTGGCGCACACCAAGAATTCCCGTACCGTGAAGCTGACCTAAAAGCAAACACGTCTGCGTGGGCGAGAATTAGAACTTGTGATCATGTGGATTTAATATTGCCAAATGCCAAACTCGTTCAAAAAGTAAAGATATGACTACACAAAGAGGCCCCGGGAAGCGAACACTTCAGAGAATGCCCATTCTTGGGAATGGAAATGGGAGAGATTGCCAATGGGACTATCGTGGCTGGTGGAGTCTTCCAAAGACATTAGGCCAAAGTTTTTCGACTCCATTTGGGTTGCGGTGATATGTGGACAGCATTAACTACGTGCTGCTCATTTCCATTCCGGTGTAAGGATGATCTTACAATGCAGAGAAGTTAGCCAAAACTTTAAATCAGAAGTTGTTACGATTGCCCATGGAGTCACACTGTCCATCATATACAGATAGAAGGTAAACGCAGTTATTCTAAGTTTGGAAACATTGCCCATGACCAGATATTGGGCTGGTAAAAGGTCGGACCTTAGTACCGCCGTTCCAATTCAGACCGATGGAATCAGTCTGAGGCTTGAACGATTTCAAGTGTAGGAGGATATAGACTTCGTGCATGTGGATAGAAATTCGGTAGGACATATGAGGATAGCTTTTTACCCTCTAGAGGAGTTTTCATACAATTAATAGCTATCAGCTTCTCAAGCATTGATATGGCCTCCACTATGCTGAAGCATTGTATGGTAGGAGATGTAGGTCCCCCTATTGGTTGGGTTGTGCCCACATGAGGTTAGACCTTGGGATACTGTGATCTCTTGAGGTATCGATAGAAAAAGTGTAAATCCTATCAAAGGATAAGCTTCAAGCCGCGAGCGACAAGAGACAAAAGAGAAATAGGACAGATCGAAAGAGTATAGAGAATTAGAGTCATGGAGGCTGCGCCTGAACCAATGTCTACTGTTATGAAGTATCTCGCCAATGAAATGGGGGTGATGCGTAGTTGACGTACAAAGAGGAAAGCTAGATCCAAGAGGACATTGGGGTCCCTTCTGAAGCCTACGTAAGCTAGAGGGGAAGTGGATTCCTATAGAGTTAGCTGTCCAGGGCTGGCGCGGAGTAGTTTACATACGGTGTTCATGCTGTCCGGATGTTAGAAAAGATACCATGGGGATGGAACTTACATCTATCTTGGGATATCAGCTTTTTCGCCCTCGATGAGAAACTTGTCTTATGCAGGAGGAGGCTTGCTCTACAACTGCTATTTTAGCATAGAGAAGTTCGCAAGGATTGAGGTCAAGAGGAAGCATCCATCAAGGTGCAACAATACGGAAGGAATACATGAACCGGTTTGAAGAGCCACTTGGGAACGAAGGAAGAGCAGAGATGCGAGAAAGATACCCACATCTGATATACAGATTCAGTCATTCCTTTTCTGCCCTTGTTTTCCTTATTGTGATCTACGCGGTCACGAACGATGGGGAAATTGGTATCGATTGTAACGACCTGCTTTAGTCGACTAATTAGAGCAACAGATTCTATCAGAAAACAATAGCAATGAATGTGAACGGAGGCCCACGAGGGCACGTCAAAGGGCTAGAAGGACCTGTCGTGGAGGTGTGTCGTCAAAACACTTTAGAAAAGACCATGACTTGAAATATGGGTACTGAAAAATCCGACTCTCTGACCGATACGACAGAAATGAAGGACGGACCGTCACACGGCGTGACGAACGTCATAGAGTCTTTTGATGGAAAATTGTCTATGATGATGCGATACGCGAACAGACAGGCAAGGACACATAGCAGGCGCGAGACGACCCCCTCACGGGCTACGCAAATCCCGAGTTGGAAGATCGGATTGTTATTTACTACGTTTAATGCGGACGTTTATGACTATTACATGCTTTTAATATAAGTTAGAGGAGTTTAATCATTAAATAAGTCTAAGTAATCTGGGGGTTAAGATGCGGTAAACTCCTTAAGTAATTAGTGGTTATATATTGCCATCTTTCATTCTTAATTTACATAATAAATTAGGGTTGTCCACAGGTAAAAGAAAGAAAGGAAGGCGTTTGAATAAGAAAAACTAGAGAAGAAACAAAGACAAAAAGAAGAAAGAGAGGCAGAACTGAGTAAGAGAGCGAGAGGAACTGAATGAGGCACAACAGAAATTGAGGAATGCTATGCTTGATCACGATCTTCGGTGGAGGTTAAGGTTATGTTTCTTTTACACTATCCGTAAGATAAACTCTTAATAGCCTGAAGGATATGTGTTGGGTAGTATTATAGAGTTACCTTTATTGAAGAATTGTGGTGGTATGCTATGATGTGATTGTATAGATACGTCTGTTGAATTATGAAAAAAGCATGATGAAGCTTAGATTGATCCCAAATCTTGATATAACCTAATCTCTTGCTTTAAATGATGATGCCTACGGTATAAAAGAAGGCCTTGATAGGAACATAAAGTGCATGCAGATGATGACGCCTTGTATATAAAGCGGGCCTGGATTGAATAATAAACGAATGATATAGGGAGGACATCATGAAGTAGTCCACGTACGACACATAGAATTAGGGTGCGGCACGCTGGTGCTCGGGTGTGTCACGACCCGACACGAGTAGATGTAGGGGAGCGCACGAGGTGTCACGTAGTCGACACATAGAATTAGTGGGAGTGTAGAGGTTGATCACGAACCGACAGGTAGATGTAGGCGAGCGATCGAGAGGGTCACACGTATCCGACACATAGTATAAGGAAGCGATCGGTAGTGTCACGTACCTGACACATCAGGATTAGTGACGAAGGGTCGTCAACGAACCGACACGTAGATGTAGGGATCGGAAGGATGCAAGTGTCACGTTCGACACATAGTCGCTAGGGATCGGAAGTGTCACGCCTACCGGACACTAGAATTAGTGGGACGGGGAGTAGTCACGAACCGACACGTAGATGTAGGGGATCGAGCTGTCAACCGTACCCGAACACATAGATTAAGTGCGGAAGGGGTCACGAACCTGACACGTAGATGGTAGCGGGATCGCGAGGTGTCACGGATTCCGACACATAGTAGTCAGGCGATCGGAGTGTCACGTTACCGACACAAGAGGGGACGAAAAAAGGATGAGTATTGAAAGATGATAATATACTCAATAACGAAAGAACAGGATCCCAAACGAAGTATGGGTTTATGAGCTGAGTCCTCATAGAATTGATCGCGTGATAGGCGTGGTATAATGATGTTTGTATTGTTGCTATCACTATGGTATAGAAGATTAGTTGATTTTATAATGTTATCTAAGAGATATATTGTATTTCTATTTGGAGTTGTGCGAGTACCTATCAGAATACTTGTGGTTGATACTGACCCCCTAACTTTGAATGTTTTCTTTTGTTTATTGTGGCATGATAAGTGAGCTGAGCAAACGTGAACCGTCATCTTCGAGCTCAACAGTTAGTTCAAGCCAGTAGCTTCGTCACACGGATTCAGGGTGAGCTAATGACTTCTAGCTGCGACTGATCTCCTTCCTCATGTATTGATGCCTTGAAGTCTTCAGGCATAGACTTAGTTTTATATTATTTTAGCTTCTTAGCGTACTCTTAGTTTTCAGTAAATAGATAATAGATGTTACTTGTGTGTGAGGATCCAGATATTTGGGGAATAATAGAGTTGAATTTTAGAAGTTATTGAATTGTCTTCTATTATGCATTAGTGAGGCCTTTCCGCATTGCGTTATGTCATATTAATTCGAACTGATAAGGTTCAGATACGAGTTAGGTTCGCTCACTATAGGAGGAGTAAAATGTGGGTCAACCAGTCGGGATTTCTATTAGGCCCGATATGGGCTCGTCAGACAAAATGACTCCTCAACAACACCTTGACTTAACAAGCGACTCATTTTTTATAACTTACTAACTTGGCGGGCAAAGCCGATGTCAACTGGTACATCCTCATAAGAATGACTACTTTCGTAGCCGCACTCTCTAATGGCACCACAGAGGCTGGATCACCCACACATTTCTTCAAAAGTGAGATGTTGAAGACTGGATAAACTGATGTTAGTTCTACTGGAAACTCTAACTCATATTCCACCTTGACAACCCTTTTCAAGATCTTGTAAGGGCTTACAAATCTAGGACCTAACTTCCCTTTCTTGCCAGACCTCATCACCCCTTTCATAAATGACCCTATCAAGAAAACCCAATCATAATTTTGGATTCTAGTCCCCTTTTCCTTACATCTGTATAAGATTTATGATGACTTAATGGTGTCTTGAGTCTATCTCTAATGAGTTTCACTTTTTGCATAGCATAAAGGACTGAATCTGGTCCTATGGATGTTCAACCTACTTAAACCAATCAAACAGAGATCTAATTAGGCCTAATACAGTGCCTATAAGGGGCCATTGAATGTGTGGAATGGTAGATACTTGTATGTAGGGGAACTCAATAAGAGGAAGGTGATAATTCCTAAATACCTTGAAATCTATTACACAAAGTCTCAAATGTCCTCTAGGGTCTGAATGGTATGCTCTTACCGTCATCCATGTGGGGATGAAATTTGTGCTAGGTTGACTTGAGTACCAAGACCTTCTAAATGACTTCCACAGAAATAAGAGGGCGTAAACTGAGGAACTCTATCTGATGATAAATAGACAGGGAACCCATGCCCAACTCACATTTCATTAATGTAAAGGCTCGACATTATTCATTCACCTAATCGAAGTCTTGATCTCCCAAAAAACGAGAAGACTTAGTAATCAATCAACTATAACCTAAATAAAGTCATGTGTCGCAAGTACTACAAGGTAACCCTATGATGAAAATCCATATTGATACTTTCCCAATGACAAGTAGGAATGTCGATCTACTTGAGGCATGACTCCCTCGTTTCGAATGTATACGTTGAATTGTATAAATTGGGGCAATTACTCACAAAATTTTTATAATCCAGCTTCAGCCATTCCACCAATAACTTCTTAAAAATCGGTGTACATCTTAGTGTCACCTAGATGAATAGAATCTCAGGAGTTATGGAGCTTTGCAAGATTATGCTGTCTCAAACTAACCCACATCAGGATCGCACAATCTACCATGGTCGCGGACGTACACAATTCTCCCTTGGGAGAAAACCTGCAACTCTCTGATTGTGGACTACACACCTTAAGTTCAAGCAGATTGAATCATGTCTTTCTTTTCTTAAACCTATAACTACCAAAGAAGATTCGCCCCATTTGAATGTTAAACCACTGTCTGATATGCTCATAAAGAGACTTCCAAGTGATAAGCCCGTTGTGAACATCCTCACTTATTCCTACCTTTCTTCTCAACATGGGCCCTGCCAATATCACCCAATATAGTCCGCAGAGGAATTTCTAGTTCTACTATATTAGCAGTACAAGGATGATATTTTTGCAACACCTCCTATCATAATTCCTAAGGAACTCACCATCTCCTCTGTGAATATTCACTCTTTTGGGGAACACATATTGAAGGATTTTAGGGTCAGTGAAACATATCTACATGAACCAATAATACGAGTGCTACCCATATCTTGAGTTGAAAAACCACTTTATGCAAAACCGAGGTTGTAACTGTGGATAATTCTTCTAATGCACCTTATGTTGCCATAATATAAGCAAAACCTTATCTCGCTGAATCCAACACACAACCTAGGACACTTGGATGCATTATTCAATAGGATCACATAAATATCTGAACCCTCTGGTAGACGTCAAGACAAAAGTTTGTAGTAAAAATAGTCTTCAATTCTGACAAAGCTTTTCTCACAATCATATGACCCATGAAACATTGACCTCTTCCGATCAACCTAGACACATGGTGAGTATATGGATGAAAAATCCTTCCAATGAACCTTATTGTAATAACCTGATAGACTAAGAAACTTCTGGTATATGTAGTCAGATGGTAGGTAGGTAGTGGTTAGGCCATTGTGTCATTTCTTCTATCTCTGCAAATCACTCGAATCACCTTACTAGAACAAGCTGTGACAAGGAAGAAAGCAACGAGATTGCAACCAAAATCACATTTTCAAACGAGAGACTAAACTGGGATCTTTGAGAGTTTACGCGACAACCCTCAAATGACTCGAAGGTTCTTCATTCATCCGAGAGTATATGAGGATTGTCATCTAAAGACGATTAAAAAGAAGTCCAAATATTGGTTGAACACTTGTATCAAATCAATGAAATCTGTAGGAGCATTGGTTAGTCCCAATACAATAAACTACCAAATTCATGGATAACAATACCGGTTCTGAAGGCTTTTTTTGAGAAGTCACTAGATTCTTACTAAGAGCGGATAAAACACGAATCTGATGGTCTATCTTTAGAAATAATTAGCACCCTGAAGTTGGTCAAACAAATCCATCAATCCTGGGGATGGATATATTCTTATGGGACCTTTTTAAACTGTCTTAGTCAACGGGCATCTGAGAGGGATCCATTTTTTTTCTTTACGAACAACACTAGTAAACACAATGTGGAATTATAGGTGGTCTGATGAAAGCCATTATCTAGAAGGTCTTTCAAATGATTTCCACTCTAAAGCTTTGATGAGCATATTCTGCTTGGGGGAATAATAATAGACTGAGTATTTAGTAGGACATCAATTCCAAAGTCGGTTTCCCTTTCGGGAGGGACTCCATAAAGATCTTCTCGGAACACTTTTAGGAACTCAATGACTACTGGAACTGACTCGAGAGTTGGGGTTTCAGAGTTAGAACCCTTGACCTAAACTAGATTATAACGATAGCCCTTAGAGAATCTTTCTAGCCTTAGCCTTAAGGTAAGAAATGAAGGCATAACTGGAATGTAACCAATACATTCCTAGAATGACATCGAAGTTACAATTTCTAACTCAACAAGATCTTCTGAGGTGAATTTATGAGAGACTGTGACGGGAAAATTTCTGTATAACCTTCTAGTTATAACAGGGTCATCAACTGGAGTAAAGAACGAGAAAGGTTCTGAGAGTTTTTTTGGACTACCACCAAATTGGACTACTATGTAAGGAGTTACAAATGAGAGAGTAGACCCTGGAACTAACAATGCGTAAACATCAAGGTCAATGACTCATAACATACCAGTGACTATATTAGGAGTTTAATCCTGATCTTGGAGAGACTTAAGAGAATGCAACCTATTATGGCGCTGACCTCCACCTGTTCTAGATGAGTTACCCTACTGAGTCGGGCGACTTGCTTGTGTTTTTGAAGTTATAAACTAAGCTATATCATTACTACATCTTGAACCTGTCTAGAAGGACGATCCCTCAACCTGTGACCAAACTGACTACATCCAAAAAAACCTTTCTTTCCTTTGAGGCACTCTCCTAGATGGTTCTTACCACACTTAGGGCAAGTAGGGTAAGTCTTGGTGCGTGAAAAACTTCCCTGAGACTTAGAGTCTGATTCCCTAACCTTCTAATCATACATGTTCTTTGAGGATTGAACACTAGCTCACAAAGGCACTAGAGCTGAACACTTTTGTGAGCGATTTCCACCACCGGATTTCCGTTGAGAATAGTCATAGTTCCTAATCCTAGCCTTCTTATTCTCCTTGGCCTGTTCCCTAAGCTTATCATCCTCAACCTGCTGAGAATGAGTCATAAGCCTAGAGATGTTCATATCTCCCAATAACATGGCATTTTTGCACTATGTTTTCACCAAATCTAACACCTCATAAAAGAACTTATTCATCTGAGCCCTGTAGTTAGAAACCTTGTGAAGAGCATACCTTGAGAGTTGGTTAAACTTGAGCCCATACTCTTGGACCGTCATGTTACCTTGGCTTAAGTTCATGAATTCATGGGCCTTTGCATCTCTCAAGTATATTGGGAAAAACCTGTCAAAAAAGGTCTCACGAAATCAATCCCAAGTATTAGGAGTTGTATCTGTACCCATTTTTTCTTTCCACTAAGTATTACTATATATGAGAAAATCTTTCAATTGGTATGATGACAACTCAACCCGATCATTCCCAGTGACCTTCATCACCTCAAAGATCTTCTTGATCTCATCTAAGAATTTTTTTGGATCCTTACTAGTCTGGGATCCTAAGAACTTAGGAGGATTCATCCTAACAAAGCTATAAACTCTAGTTATTGTTTATCCACCATTAGTATTCACATGAGCTTGAACCCACTAATTGTTCTGGTTGGCGACATTTTGAGCCAGCATCTGAATGATATTCCTGAATTCAGCATTGGAGACTTCCTGATCTGGGAATGGAGGAGTTGTGTTTGCATTCCTGGCATTGCTCTACGAGGAGGCATGATCTGAAACATAGAGTGTCGAGAATGATTGGATAGATCATGCCTTATGCATGATAAGAGTAACAAGAAAATGAGGATTTTATTAAAATACTTTGTAGCCTCCTTCTCCTAAGATGTGGTGCGCACTACACACCCATGAAAAAGAATCTACTTACTGCGAATTTTCAAGAATCTTAGGACACTTAAACCTAGAACTCTAATACCAAGTTTGTCACTCCTCGAGCTACCTTGACAGGCAGACACTAGACATAGGACAATAAGTGATCCCAAGCTAACCTTGCTAGCATGATCATGAGTATATTAAAGATAATAAACTGATGTGGAAGTAAAATCATAATTAAAATGAAAAGATGGGGAAATACTCATATACTATAAATGATATAAATGAAATAATTATGAGTTTAATATAAAGAACATGTTAACTTAACACCAAAATGAATCTAACTAGTTTTGAAAATAGCCTCTAACTAACTAGAAATAATAGGACATGCCCAACTAAGTCTAGAAAAATTAAAAATAAAGGACTAAAAATACTTAAACTAAACTCATGACTATTGTACTCGGTGGATGAGGTCTCACCACTGATTCTGTTGAACTGGAGATCGAAAACCGATCTAATCATGGTTTGTATGTTGAGAACATGAACCTACATCACGAAAAGATGTAGCACACGTATGCGTCAGTACTTAAAAGGTATTGAGAATGCACGATAGAGAAAATCTAAAATAACATACCACTGAACAAAGCAATAACACAATGATATAATATGAACATGATATGCTGAATATTGAGATAAACTGAAATGTCCAGTGACCAAATTCTATAGCATGTTGAAAAATGAAATACTCCGACTTAATGATAAAATTGTCATGCAAATGGAATCTGCTTACCTTAATTATTAGAGCTAATAATAACCGATAATTAAACCACAGTGAGCTAAATTGGATTCTGATTTATATGCCCATCAAGAGGAACAATATACCAGCCAGAGAGTATTAAAAGGATGCTGACATGATCACTAAACTGATGCCCACAGAGGGGACTACAATCTAATTGGCTAGTAGTTTTGGGACTATTTGGGCATGCTGAACCCTAATCCAACTCTATATTATGCTACTCCCAATGAATTAAGTGATTAATTAATTATGATTAAGTTTCTATAAATACTAGATAGCTCAAACTTAACATTCAAACTTAGAATGCATCAATTAATATGATAATGATGCATTAATAACTTAGGGATGTATAACTGAATGACGATATATATGACATAGCATGTGTAATTGAAGAACTAAGGAAAGATACATCTAGGGTTCTGAAATTCATGCGAGAAACGATGTAATACTTGATAATATGATTTGAAACATTTAATAACTAATTCATGATGATCTACTATAATTCTAAAAATCCTGGGTCTATTCATACTAAGGGAATCAAGAAACAGACTAAATTCTAGGGACCAATGGGCGAAAGGAACCCACTAGTAAAATCCCACATGCCTGGTGATGGATTCCACGGAGAAACCTTTAGATTTAGGGTTTGGAACTGATGAAACCTTGCTGCGTTCTTGATTTAGGTTCTTGGCCTCTTCTTTATTGCTTTTAATTTTCTAAGTTTTGATTAATGATTTTGACTTAGGTAAGATCTAGTAATGTTTCTAGGTTTAAACTGCCTAAAACCTCATAATTTAGGGTCTAAACGACGTAGCTTAGGGGTTAAATGAAACTGGAAAAAACCAAAAGACCCAACTTAACTGCTGTTGGAGTGACCGACAACCTAGTCCATGAACCATGGTCTTACCTATGGTCGTAAGTCTTGACCGTCATTTTATTTAGAAAATGATCTGTGGACAAAGATCGACCAAGCTGTTCCATGGTCCGTGGTCCTACATACAATCCGTAGGTCCTGGCCGTCCTTTGGTTCAGAGAATGGGTTGGTGGACCAAGATCGATAGACCTGGTCTACGGATCGTTGTCCTACCTACGGTCCATTGGTCTTGGCCGTTATTTGAAATCTTTGGATTTTTCTGTGGACCATGTTTCACAAATCGGGTCCATGGACCATGGTCCAACCTATGTTCTTTAGGTGGCCCCTTCACTTTTGGAGAATCTGAATTTTGGTCTATCTAGGATATGTGTTTTTACCCTAACTATATAAACAAGATGAAGAATAAAGTAGGGAGCGGAGAAAAGACTTCTTTTTCACCTTGAAGTATATTTAGGATTCATACATCTCATTTACGATGAAGGAAAACGTTTTATTTAAAGGTGAAACCTAACTTATTCTCCAAGTATAGGATTCCTAACCATATCCTAAAAGGACTCCACATGATAGATATTCACTATAATACAAATATGTTCATAACAGAGCCTTTTCTTCTTACTTTGTCTTGATATCTTTTGTTTGCTTCAAACCACTCCACCATATCTATTCAGTTTTATTCATCTCTTCACTAGTCTTCTATTTTCTTTTGTATCTTTCTAATTTTATGTAAATGTCTTCATCAATATCAATACTTTCTTAAAATATTATCACTTTGTTTTTATACGAATTTAAAGTATTTTAGTGAAAAAAAGAGAATAAAAGAAGAAAATCAACGTTCATACAAGAGTTGGGTGGGAAAGTTTACCTATCAAATCAATTGTTTTAAGATTTAAGCTAAAACTTCTTCAAAAGTATCAATTCTTGTTTCTTTTCTTCTTCTTGCTTCACTCTAAGATGTCAGACAAATTTGAATGCTTACCAGCAGCCTGATGATTCTTTTTGTTAAATCACATAAATGGTATCTTGAAAGGTAATCAACGAAGAGTTGTTCATATAATATTATGCGTTATTGATTTGACATTTCTACAAAAAGACATAAGAGATTAGTAGTGTTAATGGTTTGAGATTACAAAATAATCTTGAATTGTGATGGCCTTCATTCATGGACTCATTCTTTCTTTTCAATCTATTTTTGCAAATTTATATTACATAAATTTCATATTGATTTATGAAAAAATTGAGTTTGTGAATGTATATTTTGTTTTGTTTATTTAGTTGTCTTTAAATTTTTATTGTCACGCCCCAAGCTGCCCCCGAGACACGGATACTGGACCTAGGACCGTAAGTGATTCCAAGCTAACCTGATGGCATGATCATGAGCATATAAAAGATTATAAACTCATGCGGAAGATAAATCATAAATAAAATTAAAAGACGGGGAATACCCATATACTATAAATTAGATAAATAAAATAGTGATGATTTTAATAAAAAGAAGATATTAACTCAACACAAAGATGAACCTAACTATGTCTGAAATAAGCCTCTAACTGATTAGAAATGTTGGGACAGACCCCAACTTAGTCAAGCAAAACTGAAACTAAAGGACTAAAAATACTGAAAAGAAACTCATGACTATTTGTCCTCAGAGAATAAGGACTAACCACTGATTCTGCTTAATTGGAGATCAAAAACTGATCTAAACATGATCTGGATGCTGGAGAACCTAAACCTATATCACAAGAAGATATAACGTACGTATGCGTTAGTACTTGAAAGCTACTGAGCATGCAGAATAGAGTAAAGTTTAAATAACATATAATTAAACAAGGCAATAAAACAATGAAATAATCTAAACATGATAGAGATATTGAATTTTAGATAACTGAATGTAGTGACCAATTTAAGACATGCTGAAACTAAATAATGGATATACTGATAAAACAGTCAATGCTATAGAATATGGATAAATTGTGGGAGCTACTAATAACCGATAATAAAACCGCGTGAGCTAAATGTGAAATCCGATGTATACGCCCCATCGAGAGGACTCATATACATGTTGAAGATGTGAGAAAGGTATGCTGGTTTCTATGAATCACTCACAATGATACCCACAAAGGGGACGTATAAATATGTCGCTACCCCAAACGTAGCCCTCACATCCGACGCAACACAGTTGGGTATTGAACAATAGTCCCTACTCTGTATTATGCTACTCCCTATGAATTAAGTGGTTAACTGATTATGTCTGATATTCTTTAAATACTAGATAAATCAACTGAGAATGCAACAATTAATATGATAATTATACATTAATAACTGTGACATGTATAACAAAATGACTGATAATCTGACCTAGTATGTGTAATTCAAGAACTAAAGAAATACATATCTAGGGTTCTGAAATTCATATGAGAAATGATTTAATAACATGATAATCTAATTTGAAACATGTTAATAACTAATTCATGATGATATGTTGTAATTCTAGAAATCGTAGGTCTATTTTTTTAGGAAATCAAGAAATTTACTGAATTCTAGGAACCCAATGGGAGAAAGGAATCCACAAGTGAAATCTCACAAACCTGGTGATTAATTCCACGGAGAAACCTTTTGATTTTAGGTCTGGAATTGATAGAAACTTGCTGCATTCTTAAACTACTGCTCTTTACCTTTTTTGCTCTCTTACTTCTAATTTTTTAAGTTTTGATTAATACTGTTGACTTACTTAAGTTCTAGTTATGTTTCTAGGCTTAAACTGACTAAAAATTCATGATTTAGTATCTAAATGACGTAACTTAGGGACCAAACAAACAAGGAAAAGACCAAAAGACCTCTGACTTAAAATATGTCAAATTCACTGGCGGAGTCAAATGACGGACCATAAGTCGACTGAGGGTACATACTGGTAGACCGATGTTTGTGACTGAGAAATGAAAGTTAGCTGGAATATTGTCAAAGTTGACTAACGAACTGTAAGTCCAGTAACGACCCTTGTTGGTCAACTATAATTCGCGAATAAGAGCTGGAAGTCAGCTGGCCATCAACGGAGTCCACTGACGGACCGTAAGTCGATTGACGGTCCATACTGGTCGACCATCGTTCGCAACTGAGGACTGAAAGTTGACTGGACCATTAACAGAGTCGATCGAAGGAACGTAAGTCGACTGACGATCTGTAGGTGTCTCCATCACTGGCACCTGTTACTTTTGAAAATCATCACCCACTTCATAGGGGACACTTTAAAAGAAACCCAATCATCAAGTTGGAACTCTAATTCCCTTCTCTTTGCATCTGCATAAGAATTCAAATGACTTTGGGTTGTCTTAAGTCTATCTCTAATGAGTTGCACCTTCGGTAAATCATAATGGACTGAATATCGTCCTATAAATGCTACTTCACCTACTTCAAACCAACCAATAGTAGATCTTCATCTACACCATTACAATGTTTCATAAAGGGGCTATCTGAATGCTTAATTTGTAGTTATTATTGTCGGCGAACTCAATAAGAAGAAGGTGATTATTCCAAGTACCCTTGAAATTAATAACACAAGTTCTCAACATGTACTTTGGGGACTGAATGGTATGCTCTGCCTGTCCATCCATCCAAGGATGAAATGTTTTGCTAAGGTTCACGTGAGTACCAAGACCCTTCTCAAATGACTTCCAGAAATAAAAGGTAAACTGAGAACCTCTATATGATATAAAAACAAATAAACCCCATGAAACCTCACAATTTTATTAATGTAAATCTTGGCATAGTCCTTCGCCGAATATGTTGCCTTGACTACCAAAAAGCGAGAAGACTTAGTCATCCTGTCAAGTATAACCCAAATGGAGTCATGGTGTCTGTGAATACGAGGTATCCCTGTGATGAAATCCATATTGATAACTTCCCACTTCCAAGTAGAAATTTTGATCTGTTGAGTCATACCCCCTAGATTACGATGTTCTACTTGACTTCCTGGCAATTGGAACACTTACTCACAAAATCTGCTATATCCCATTTCATGCCATTCCATGAATAGACTTCTTACAGATCGCGATATATCTTAGTGGGACCTGTTTGAATAGAATATATGGAGTTATGGTCTTCTGAAAGAATATGTTGTTTCAATTCACCCATGAATATTAATCCATATTCATTCAATAAAATTAAACATAAATCTCTTAGATTCATTGCGTGAGAATACACTTTTATCCTATAATCGACATACATGTGTAAGTAACACTTTCAATCAAATATACATAATTTCAATCAAATATACATAATTCATGCTGCACAATAAGTAGGGTTCAAGAGAATGAAAACACCACCCACAACACGAAATAATAAACTCATGCCGTTACACAAAAATCCAAACAAACCCCACTAGTAACTCCTTCTAACAGAGAGAAGAAAGAAACGCAACAGGAGTCAATACGAGAGGGTACATCAGCGAGGAGGATGGGGTGAGGAACGCGCAGGGCGCGGAGATCCGCACACCCAACCTAAATCCTTCCCGATCCACACCCCCACCACCCCCCCACAGTCCCCAGAGACCGATCCTACCCCATCCCACCACCCCCCCCGCGAATCAACCCCCACTATCACACAACAACTCACATCCTAAACCCCCCCTTCCCCCCACCACCCCCGCCGCACAGCATCACCCCCCCCAATGAACAAGATACCCTCCACCCCTGGCAACGCATTTCCTACCACATCAGACGACCCCCCCACTCCAACAACTCCCCACATGAAACAACACCCCCCGCACCCCAACCCCCACCCCTCACATGCTACCCACCCCAGGCAGCCAAGCCCCCACCATAATAGAACACACCCCCCCCAAAAACAAAAAATATGAAGCCCCCAACTTCCACAATAACTAGTATAAATCTCCCCTCCCGCTCACACACTACCCATGCTCCCTACGCCAAGACCACACCACCACCGCACAACGACGCCAACCTCCAATAAGTCAACCAAAACTCCTCCTTCCACCTCATACCCACCCCCCTACCTCCTCAAATTCCCTACCTTCACCACAACCCCCACTACAACACCCAACACCCCACAAACTTAAACACCGCTCTACCACCAAAACACGCCTATCATCTATGACACATCCCCACCACACCCCCCCCCCAAACGACCACCCCCCCACCACATCCCTACCCTCAACATCCCCACCCCTACCACCCGCCACTGAACCCACCGACCCAACCCAAACCCCCCCCGTCCCAACGCCAGGCCAATTCCCACAACCCAATACCACCTATCACCCAGACTCCCCCTCCACCAACATTTTCTAACTCCAAAAAAACCCCCCCACTCCGCTCCAACCTCACAACAACAAGAACCACGTCCTTATAAGTAGGTCCCAAAAGACAAATAAAACAATAAACCCATGAACTCCAACTCACACCAGCCCCCCACCCGCATCAGACTTACCAACAACTCCTCCCCTCAAACCCAAAACAAGAAAAACCACACCCCCCCATACAGCCCCCGAAACACCACCGAGAACAACCTACCAAACGACCACCCCAGCCCCCTGCCAACTTTCCTCAAGTAACCCCCCCCACCCAAAAACCCCCAACCTTCAGCCACTATCCACCCCCCCGACCCCACACAGCACTACCGACACACATACACCACTCCAACAACACAGCGCATCCCCCACGCACCCCCCACCATCCCAGCCCCAACTCAACACATAGCACCCTCTGAAGCACGCCCCACAAAGCAACCCTTACTCCTAGCCCCCACCCCACCACCCACCCCCATCACCAGAACCATAACCCATATAAATCAATACACCCCAAGAAGACTCCCTCCGGGAAAAACACACAACCCGCGCACCACCAACACTCCTCCAACAGCAGCACCACTCCCCATCCACAGACAACGACCCACCCACCCCAATACCCCCCCCCTCACCGATCTTAACCCACCCCACCCCCCACCCATTACAACCACCACTCTCACTCCCTGCTTAACGAAGATATATTAATCATAACATTTCTTCATCCTTTCAGAAGGCCATGTAATTTAATTAAAGCCAAATTCAAGTGTATGCAAAATATTCTTCATCATATATACAAACCCTAGATTTACCCTTTTTTTAAGGTGAGGAAACAAGTATAATAGTCACTCCATATACATTACAATAGGAAGGAAAAAAAGATTCTATGACTAGATAATCATCAATCACAATGCATTATGATCATATGTACTCAATTCATCCATCAACATTCATGAAATTAGGTCATAGGGTGCACATGTATTATTGGAAGATTTTAACAATAGAAATCATCAATTAATCCCAATATATTCATAATTCATGGCATAAAACATAAGTAGCACAATTTTGAATTGAAACTATCGCTAGATCAAAAGCCCTACTTTTTTTTGTCACAATATAGAATTTGAAAATAGAAGTTTTGAGAGGCTTCATGGAGAAACTAATCAATGAATCAACATACCCATAACTTAATTGATTATTCACCATGAAATTGAAGTGAAATACTTGAGAAATTGGTCTTCTTTTTCAAGATCCCAATTGCCCTTCAATGGAGGTTGAGCACAAAGAGAATTTTTAGAAAGAAGTGAGAGTAATTTGGGGAATTGATTTGAATGAGTTAAAATTACTTAAAACTAACCCTAAATAAAAATATAACCCTCTCCTGAAATCTCTAAAATGACCCCTCACTTTATTGGGTCTTTTTGTGAAATCAAATTGACTTAAAATGACGAGATCGAATCTGGGAAGTGGCTGCGTGTCGTGGTGGCACTTCCAAATCTTTTTCCTGAAATCTAGCTTGAGGTAGTGAGACTCATGAAGGCCCCACGTCACGAGAAAATTTTTTCCTTCCAAATTTTGAGGGATCCACACCCCATTGCCTTCAATTCTTGGCTGGTCGCAGGCTGCTTTGATAGCTGGCTTGCCAATGTTTGGGTCCTCCTCAAGGACCCCTCCGGTGGTCTTTGGGGAGTTCTTACTGGACGTTATGACCGTATGGAAATTATTTTACCGATTTAAAGTCTTTTTACAAGTTTTATACTTCATATAACACTCCTAAACTTTAAAAAAAAATAGGGACGTCTACTAGTTAAATTTCGCTAGTTTCCAGACGTCAAGGTCTTTCTTAGACATTTAGTCTCTAATACTTCTAAATAAACTTTTTTACATTATCCTAGGTCTGAAAATATTATTTTAATTATTATTTAATAGGTGAGGATCTAGTATAAGTCATGGAACTTTCGGAGTGTTACATTATCCCCCCTTAGGAACATTCGTCCCCGAAGGACACCTCAATTTTTTTATAGGGAGAGAAAGAGACTCAATACTAGCAGCCCAACCAACAACAATAACATAAAATCATTATGAGTGAAATCTCATAGGAGTACTTCACAACTCTATTCGACACATGAACATGACATTAAACATAACAATTCAATTCATACTTTACCACGTATAAGAGCTGAACATTTCACATCCCATAATGAGGAACTACCTTCTCAATATTCACTTGAGCTCAACATGAACATCAAGAGTTACCATGAAATTTTCCTATCAAACATTAAACATTCTTACTACAACTTATCATGAACACAACACATAATACACTACATGCAAAAGCAAATTAGCCATGAGAACAAATTTCAAAAAAACTCCCTTAAGGATGAACCTTTACAAAAATATACACATATTAACAATACAAGTCAAGTTAAACACTATTTATTATTTTATTTCTAAGAGGAATCACTAACCTCAACCTTGGCTATAATTTTGAGGAAAAAGATGAGGATAACAAGACATCATATCAACCACATCCTCCCATGTTGCACCCTCAACTAGGTGTTTTCTCCCTAGGACCTTTACGTAGTCCACCTCTTTATTCCTCAACCTCTTGACTTGGCGATCCAGAATTTCAACCGGAACCTCTTCATAATAATGGTTCTCATTTATCCCTAATCCTTCAATAGGGATATAGATACCAGGTCGCTAATACACTTCTTAAGCATGGGGACATGAAATACCGCATGAACCAAATCAAGTTCACTAGATAGTTTCAACTCATAAGACACCTGTGATACGCTCAAATTATAAAGTATAGTCATATCAAGTAAAGAACCCAATTGTTAGTTTGTGGTTGATCCCACGAGAAAAATGGTTTAGACTTAACTTCAATCTACGATTACGTCTATTTAGTCAAGTCCTTTCCGAAAATAATTTATTGAATGGGGGTTTTTTGTGTAAAAAAAATGTTTGATTATTTGTGAGTAAGACAGATAGAAAATTTATAACTTAAGTGTTTATCAAATGATGAGAGAAACTAGGGTGTAAGTGTTACCCATAGGTTAATAACGCGTTAATCCTAGATAAAACAATCCTTTCCTAGTATCTTGCAAGCAAAGTGATAAATTATGTATCCTTAATTCCTTGGTCCGACAACTATAGAATTTCACTTCTTACCTTGGTCTGTCTACGTGTGTCTACTTTACTAAACCTTACCTTTACCTCATATTAAGCATCATATATAATGTATGGCTAAGCTACTACTTTGCACCAATTGAAACTAGCCTATTAGATAGTGTATACTAAATCTATGTTGATAATTCTTTTCCTATCAACTACCTCCCTTGTCCGGCAAGTAGAAATAGGGCAAGTTTTAACGTGTTCACTTGTTAAAAAGACTTCTAAATTAAGGAATTATCAATAAATGCAACACCCTATTCTAGAATTGTTATTTAGCTAATTTTACCTTGTCACTTACCCATGGTTCGCACAACCCTAGTTGTGGATTTAGTTAGCCATGCTAACAATTAAACAATTCATAACAGTTAAACAAGAAATCATGTACTTACTTTAACAAGTTTTTAAGAAAACCAAGAAATATCACTTGAATTCATTAAAATATTGAATGAAATGATTCCGGAAAATTAAAGTGTTTCCCAAAACCAAAGTTTTACTTACAATAATACAAATCTAAAAAATAGTAAAGTGTATAACCCCCAAAATAAGGTTTTTAGTCCTATTTATAATAATAAAGTCCTAAAATAAAAATGAGTTCTATTTAACGAAAATCATCTGTCCAAAATGCGTCTGTTGTTGACGACCCCACTGACGGTCCATCAATGGAAAGACGGACCGTCGACAACTTCAGTTGGTCCATACTTCAAATCTTTTTCAGCTTCCACTTTTCAACACTTTCTGTTATCATAGACGGACCAACAACACGGTCCATCAGTGTACCTATGGTCCTCTATATTTAGTGGTTCTTCAACCCTTTTACTGAGACTATTTTCTGTTAACACAAACTATTAGCCATGACGGTCCGTCAGTGGATCGACGGACCATCGCTCCTTCCGTAGCCCCACACTTAGTCAGATTTCCCCGATTTGATTTCTGCTGCTTGGACCTTCAGTGGACGATCATCACCTAAAGACCGTCATAGGGTCGACGGACCGTCGGTGTCTTCGTAGGTCATCACTTCTGCAGATATCAGCACAATCTTTAGCATTTTCGTTCTGGATAGTTTTCCTGCAAACATAGAGAAAAAACATTAAAATCACTACAAAAAGGCCTTAGACACACACTAAACTTAAGGAAAAAGCATTGGAAGTACCATAAAACCACGGTACATCAACACCCTCAACTTAAATTCTTTGTTTGTCCTCAAGCGACGCACTATAACTTACCACAACACTTTTGTACAAAAGTATCTTCTTTTAATCTTTGACAATCATCTGGCTATCAATACCGATTGTTTTCATTCCTTTTATGCATAGTATCACTCTTAGGCTCATTCATATGGATCAGACCATGATATAGACTCACTATGCACCGACATCTCTCCTCTTTTATCTCTCACCAAGGTACGAACTTTCCAATATTGCAACTAGTGTCCACACTTTAAAAATAATATCCTCCTTTTTCACATAGTGCTTTCAATTTGAGTAGAAGGATTACTTTTCAACACTCGCTCTCAGAACCTATTCACACCTAGTTGATACTTGTCTCCATAAGCTTTCCCTTATTTTCACTACTTTAAGTTCACCATATTAGACTCTCAGGATCACAATAGGACTTTCTTGGCTTATAACATAGGCTCAGGGTCAGGTAGGGTACATTAGGATGCATTTTAGAGACTTGTTTCCCTCCTTGACATAATTTCTAAGGGTCCTACCTTTTCATCGTTTATTATGCCCTACTCTTCATCTTCTTATATCTTTTGCCTTGCTTTTATCCTTTCTTTTTCCTTTTGTGCAAATAACCCTTGTTTCATTTTTATTTTCAAATTTTTCACTTGATTTAAACTTTGATTGAGACACTTTTCTTTTCTTCTTTTAATAATTCTTTCAACCCCGCTTTCTGGGATATTCCTCATAATAGCCACCTTTCACTCATGGCTTTGCCATGAGTCAATGTATTCAATACCCAAGGTTGGGTCAGGGCCATGATGAGTTTTGTTTCTTCATTAGCCACCCTTAACTTATGCTTTTGGCATAAGCTGAGATGCACATGTCCAAGGAGGGACAAGGGAAAATACATTTTACCCTTAAAAAGATGAGTTGAGGTTGAAAAGAAAGGTCCATTGTAAGCTCAAATTATTTTGATAAAAAAGGATGGATTTCATTTGGTTTTATTTCATTTAGGCTAAAGATTGACTATTTTGAACAAGGGCCTATTATCCTTTCCTGATTGTCTAACACAGGCTACTTTTTGCAGGACTAATTGGTCAAGTTCTAGCTAGGTACAAACGGTGGACTATTAAACTTTTCTCACACTCACTTAACACCTCATAACTCTACCAGATTATCAGACACCTAGTTCGAGCATTAGATCGAGGGTCATGCAATGGTGTATCTCTATGTCATGCTTAGATCCATTACATTCAGTATTTACTATGCCTAATCATGCAAACATTCATTTTAGACGGGATATCATTGTATTTTAGCCATCAGGTTTCATATTTCAGACATACTTTCTACAAGGTAATAAAATGTCGGTTCAACAGTAAAATAATCAGTCTCTTGGGGGAAAAGAACAAAGGAAAGAAGATCCCAAGAGAGGATCATGAGTTGGGCTACTCAGACTTCACACTAGAACTCACTTTCCATTTACCCCACCTCAATAAAAAAGCATGCAATTGTCTCCAATTCATAAGCAATATAAAATAGGGTGGTAGGTGAAGCAAACCTGAGGTGCATAGCACGAACGATCAACAAACTGGAAGATCTAGTTTCCCAGAACTCTCTCCCTCAGGCATAGGGAAACCATCAGAAGTGTCCGCAGATATAACAACACCTTTAGTAGTGCTTCTTTCAACATCAACATTCCTGGAGCTAGACACCCCAGTAGCCAACTCATGAGCCCTCATCTGTCGGGCCTCCTCATCTATCAACGAGGCTCTCCTCGCACCCTCTAACTCAGTGCACTCTCTCTTCCTAGCACTAGCCTCATCACCCTCTCTGGACCGATGTCTCATGGTGCTCATGTGGTGCGGTGGTGGCGCAGTGGTTGTCAAGAACAGTGCAACAAACACCATATCCTCAGCAGGATCTGCAAGTTTGGCCTCAAACTCAGGTACCCGCGCATCTAGGATGGCATCCACGTTAACCCTTAGACTCGCCACAACAACCTAGAGAGTCATCAAGTCAATAGTCATGGCTGGTCGGGCAAGAAATCTCAACTCAAAGACGTCAAGGCGCTGTCGGACTACCAGAATCTGTCGCTCAGTCTGCTGGGCAATCTTCTTCTTAATCCGATCCTCCACCTCAGTAATGCACTTCTGCATCCAAGGCTGGATATAGTGCAGTAGTGTGGCCATCTGGCCTCTAAGTTCTAGACCCTAGAAATTGGGACTAGTGCTGCAGATGGAGTGGAGCGGGAGGAACTCGGTGCTGTGCTAGTACCCTGGATAGACTTGACCGGGGTGGTGCCGGTAGACTCTAATGTACTCTGATTATACCCTTGTGCTTGCTCTACCGTGTCCGCCAAGTTCTCACCTAGCGGTTGCACCTCTAATTTGGGCCCTCTGTAGGACGCCACCTCATTTACAAGATGATCAAGTAATGCCTATTTAGCGGGATTAGACCGCCTATCCATGGAAGACATGAGATTTGATACATAAGATGCATAGAAATCTCGCACCACCTCATCACTGTAGCATCCAATGCTCCTGGCCATCCACTCTAGCTGATGGCGGGTGAAGAGAGCATATACATCAGGAACAATGTGAAGACTCCTTGTAAGAACTCACATCTTGACTGTCAGAGTTCAAGTCATGACCCCCTTATCGTTGAGCAGCTTCGCCTCCCAGTACACCTGGTATTGGACCTCGATACAACTTCGGTTGGGCTGATCAGCAACGGGTGCGGAGATGTTTGTCGGGGGTGTTGGAGTAGAATCTGCACTGACAGCCTCATCAGACAAGGCATAGTGGACCGGTGCAGGAAAAGCAGTGGCACCATGTGAAGATGATGCTTCCTTAGTTCTGCAAGCCTCCTCAGAGCTAGACGCAACCTCAGACCTTGAAGCCTCCTCAGAGGCAGACACTCCCTCAGAATCTGCAGCAGACCCAGACGGTGTGCCGCTCTGTATGAGCTCCTCATCAGACTAGGAGGAAGTGACTACGCCGGACGCCACCTTCTTGGCATGTATTCTGGATAATGATCATCGTCCGAGCCTTTCACCATGCGGCATGACGGGGCAATGAACTTGGAACGTTTTTTGGAGTAGACTAATTCTGGCTTAGGGACCATTGGTACCAGAGAAAGATAGTCATTAGCTTCAATGTAAACATCTGACACACCCATGAGAAACAATACCAAACTTGGAAACATAAAACACAGTCAAGTTTAGAACTGCAGAACCGACTGACGGGTACAACAGACGGTCAGTCGATGGAATGACGATCCTTAGGTGGGGTCCGTTGGTGAACACTTAGAGAATATTTTGAAATATGCAGGATTAAAGGTTCTGTTAGATACGACGGATCTGCAAGATAGTTCGGACCGTCCATTACCCATGTGGGTAGGCACTTAGACTAAAATCTAGGAGCCCTTAACAAACAGGGTTCTGTTAAAGATGATGGACGTGCAGGATGGTCCGTCGATCAACCGACAGACCGTAGACCATATCCTTTGTTCCAGAGATAGGCAAATATTGGAAGTGGCTATCCACGGACCCCATCGACGGTTTGTAGATGGGGTCTCGTACTGTTGGTCAATCAAACTAAGATACATTAAGTTCATATAGCATTTAACAAGCCATTTCGTTATTCCGAGGCCATAGATTATCGCAATTTCAAACGTACATTCTAAAGGACCTTCAAACCCTAAGTCAGAAAAAAACAACACTCAAAACACATTACATTTCGACAATAAACCCCCGACCCATTCACTTTCCAATATTCTAAGGGAGTAGGAACTGAGTTTCAACAATTCAAGCATGCAATTTTGTCCCAAAGTCAATACCCACATACGTATTACATCAATTTAGCATGTAAATGAACGAGAATTTATTGAACAAAGTAGAATGACATACCTGTGTACTGTAGTGGAGTGAATGGGGAGATGAATTTGTATACGAATGGGAATTTGGTAGAGAAACGCTTTTGGGATTGATAGGGATTTGGGGAAGAGGGAAATTAGAGTGATTAAGAGGGAGTAAATGTGTGAGTGAGTGGACGAGTTGAAGGAAAATGGGGAGGGAAATGGTTGGGAAGGAAATTTGAAAGGGTGGGGTAGGTGAAAAGTTTAAAAATTCAATATAGCCGGTCGGGTCGGGTAACTGGGTCTGGGGAACTAATGATTCCTCATCGACAGACCGTAAGTCCATCGAAGGTCCGTCGATTGTTTCCTAACTTAAGAAAAATTAGAAGTAATACCTGGGATCCACGGATGCCATCGATAGTCTGTCGATGTGATGATGGTCCGTCGGTTGGTCCATCAATCAGTGCACCACACCAATTTCCGCAGATTTCTGGTGATTTGGTCCTTGCACATTGAACATCCAATAAGATAATATTTTTGTGTTTTATGGATACTTTTTAGACACGGACCCTAGTCTACTCTCTATCTAACACTTCTAAAAGAAAGTTAAAGAAAATTCATACATGATATTAAGTAAAAAACCGAAATAATGCACTTCTCCTAGAAAATCAAGAAAAAGATCCCTTGTTGGCTAGAGGATACATATAAGGTTGCCTCCTAATCAGCGCTTGATTTAACGTCATGGCACAACGCAAGATTCTTGATTACTTAGACTTCATCAAGATGGAATGCCTCAACCACTTCATTCACATTTTTTGCACGCCCTAGGTAGATTTTGATTCTTTGTCCGTTCACCTTGAACCTTACACCCTACTTGTTCTCCAACTCAACCGCACCATGAGGAAATACTTGAGTAATCAAGAATGGGCCAGTCCATTTGGACTTGAGTTTTCCTAGAAACAAGCGCAACCTAGAGTTGAACAAAAGCACCAAATCCCCAACAACGAAGTCGCGCTTCTCAATCTTTTCGTCATGGTACTTCTTCATCTTTTGTTTGTAGAGGGCTTAACTTTCATATTCCTTCAAGCGAAACACATCAATCTCATTTAACCCATTCAACCTCTGCTCCGCTGCTTCATTCCAATCCATCTTCAATTTCTTCTTTTTTCATATGGCCTTATGCTCTAACTCAACCAGAAAGTGACAAGCCTTCCCATATACAAAATGGTACGGAGACATACCTATGAGAGTCTTGTATGCTGTCCGGTAGGCCTAAAGAACATCATCAAGCCTCCTTGATCAATCTGTTCTACTTGCATTCACTGTTTTTGCCAGAATCTGCTTAATTTCTTTGTTTAACACATCAACTTGCCCACTAGTCGGAGGATGGTAAGGAGTGGACAGAGTGTGGTGAACCCCATATTTCTCCAATAACCCTTTGAACAACTTGTTGCAAAAGTGGGATCCACCATCACTAATAACTGCCCTTGGAGTGCCAAAACTGGAAAATATGTTCTTCTTCATTAACGCGGTGACACTCTTTCCTTCATTATTTCTAAGTGCTATGGCCTCCATATATTTTGACACATAATTAACCACCACAAGAATATACTTCATTCCATGAGAACTCACAAAAGGGCCCATACAATCAATGCCCTACAGATCAAACAACTCAATTACAAGAATGAGATTTAAAGGGATCTCTTGCCTTCTAGAAATAACTCCATCTCATCGACACCTATCACATGCCTTTGCGAACTCATGAGCATCTTGGTGGATGGTTGGCCAATAGTAGACACATTGCAAAATTTTATGGGCAGTCCGGATAACACTATGATGACCACCCACGGGCGAGGAGTGACATGCCTCCAAAACACTCAAGATCTCAACTTCCGGCACACACCGACGAATAAGACCATCAGCACAACTCCTATATAAATATGGTTCATCCCAAAAGAACTTTTTC
This sequence comes from Solanum habrochaites, assembly GCA_027704765.1. Taxonomy (NCBI): domain Eukaryota; kingdom Viridiplantae; phylum Streptophyta; class Magnoliopsida; order Solanales; family Solanaceae; genus Solanum; species Solanum habrochaites. The sequence continues at coordinate 22,900,301 of JAKWJA010002494.1, forward strand.
ACATCATGCATGAACTTTTTCCTTTGATGAATTCAGATGGGACGACACTAGCCAAGTAATTTGCAAAATCTGCAAACTGTGGAATCAAGTCTTGAGATGTGGCTAATACATGCTTATTAGGTTTAAAGTATCATCAATTTAAGCCTTTTCACATAATTCTGGCATAGCATCATCCTCTAATCTTGACAAGTGATTGGCAACTTTATTTTGGGTCCCCTTTTTGTCTATCACTTCAAAGTCGAATTATTGCAACATATACCCATCTAATCAACCTCATTTTTGCATACTTCTTTTCCATCAAATATCTCAAGGCAGAATGATCAATATGCACTATGACTCTCGTGCCAAGCAAATATGAGCAAAATTTCTTGAAAGCAAAAACAACTACAAGGACCTCTTGTTTAGTCATAGTATAATTATTTTGAGCTTCATTAAGGGCCTTACTGGCATAATAAATAGGGTGAAGGATTTTGTCCCTTCTTTGTCCCAATACTACACCAAAATCAACCCCACTAGCGTCACACATAACCTCAAATGGTTTGCCCCAATCTGGAGAAATAATAATGGACGAATACAACAACTTCTCCTTCCACTCTCCAAATACTTTCAAACAGGATTCATCAAAATAAAATTTACACTCTTTATCAAGTAACTTGCACAAAGTAAGTGCAATTTTTGAAAAATCCTTGATGAACCTCCGGTAGAAACTCGCATCCCCAAGGAAATTCCTCACACCTTTTACAGAAATGGGTGGAGGAAGTCTCTCTATCAGCTCGACTTTATCTCGATCAACTTCTATACCCTTCTCTGAGATGCGATGGCCCACTACACTACCCTCTTTCACCATGAAGTGACATTTTTACCAATTTAGCACAAGGTTGCAATCTTCACACCTCTTGAGAACTTCGTCCAAGTGACTCAAACAATGATCAAACGAGTCACCAATAACAGAAAAATCATCCATAAACACCTTAATAGTGTCTTCCACCATATCGGAAAATATAGACATCATACATCTCTGAAAAGTAGTCAGTGCATTAAACAACCCGAAGGGCATCCTCTTGAATGTGAATGTTCCATAAGGACAAGTAAATGTGGTTTTCTCTTGATATTCTGGTGCAATAGAGATTTGGTTATAAACCTAATAACCATAAAGAAAATAATACCACCCCTTTCCTGCAAGCCTATCCAACATCTGATCCATGAAGGGCATAGGAAAATGGTCCTTCTCAGTCCATGCATTCAATTTCTGGTAATCCCCCTTTCTCCGGCACACAGTGAAAAGGGCATACCAAACTACTATAAGCGATGATATATGATTCCGGCATCCAACCACTTAATAATCTTCTTCTTCACTACCTCTTGCATAGGTGGATTTAAACGTCTTTGTTTCTCAATACTGGGCTTATGATCTTGTATGAGTTGGATTTTATGTGAAAAAATATTGGGAGGGATCCCAATAATATCCGCAATAGTCCACCCAAAGTTTCATATAAAAATATGATGCAATAATTACCGGAAAAGTGTAACCTTTCCCCAAGAAAACATACCTCAGATGAGGTGGTAAAGCATTAAGCTCCAATTTGGGGCCTCCTGAATAGATGGTTTCGCGGGTGGAGATTCGAGATGTCTCAAATCTAACTCTAATTTCTTTGGTTTGAACCGAACATCACCTCGATCACGTGCCGCAACCAATGACCCATACTCTTCGATACAATCACTCTCAAAATTCATGATCACTACCGCTATTGCCTCGACACCAAGATGCTCTTCTATTTTTACCTCGAATGAACTCTTAACCTTGTAGGATACACAAATACCAATTAGAGCTCACCACTCTGCTTCATGGACCTATAAATATTGAAAGTTGCTTCTTCATTATTCAACCAAAACTTCATCTTCTCTTTCTCCATATCAACTAACGCACGACCGGTAGCAATGAACAACCTCCCAAGAATAATAGGCACCTCAAAGTCCACCTCACAATCAAGAATCAGAAAATTGGACCGAAAAATAAATGACCCCACTTTCACTAGAACATCATGGAGTATCCCAATAGGCCTCTTCACCATTCGATCGACCATCAGTAGCCGCATTGCAGTAGGATTTGGGTCACCCAAACTCAAATTCTTGTAAATAGAGAGAGGCATGAGATTTATGCTTGTCCCAAGATCAAAACCCGGTTGTACATGGAATAGTGAAAGCACCTGAATTTGTTTTTGCACAAAAGACCTTGTAGCAATATCACTATAGTGTTGCATCCAACCATCATCCTCAAAACTAACCGATATCTTCTTTGTAACCATATCTTTCATGAACTTGGAGTAACCGAGCATTTGTTCAAGAGCTTTTATAAAAGGGACATTGATCGAAAGTTGTTTCAACATAGTAATAAAATGCCAATATTTACCATCCTCGGTCTTTTTCACCAATGTTTTTGGAAATGTAGGTGGTGGTCTAGGAATGAGAGTCACTTATTGGGGTGTCTCAACTTCTTTCCCTAATTTATCTACCAACTTACCACTAACATCCTCTGCTTTATCATCTCCTCTCTTATCATATTCAACACCAGACGACATAGGTGGATCCATCGTCTGCTTACCCCTCGAGTAGTGACTGCCATACAATGTCCATCATTTTTAAGATTCTAGATAGTATTGCTAAGAAGAGTACCCGGTTGGCATGGGTTCATAGAAGAAACAATTGGGTCATTTGCATCTCAAGATGCTTGATTGAGATTCCATGTGCATCCATATCCTAAACTCGTGCCATACTACCTCCACCATCCCTAGGATCAACTTCCCAATTTTGAGGTGGAACATAGGGCCCACTCTGATTGTTTCTGTAACCATAATTACCCCGGTTGAAGTTGTTGTCGCGGTTGTAGTTTCCATATCGAACATTGTGACCCTCTTAGTTGTAATTCCCATATAAATTACCTTGATTTCATTGAGCTTGGCATCAATTTTCCTTATTAGAGCCTTGGACGTTTGGCTGGAAACCCCCCGTCTTCTGATTCACTGCATAAGAATATTCTTCATAGTAGTATTCACCAATCGGCGGTGGTGGCTAAGCCAAATAGCTCACCGCATTTACATTTTCTGCACCCTCTACGACATGTTTTCACACCAACCCAAGCTTAGTTCTCATTTTATCCATCTTCACGAATCTCATCTGCGGGTGGGTTGTGTAAAGCTTGAACTGCAAAAGTGTTTCTCCCAGTATCCGACTTCCTAATGCTCCAAGCTTTATTATTTTGGGAAATTTTCTATAACTTCTCATCAGTCTCTTCATAAGTACACTCCCCATAAGAACCACTCACAATCGTATCAAGAACTACTTTATTATTATCATGTTGCCCCTGATAGAAGTACTCTTCAAGTGACTCATCATCAATGTGGTGGTTTTGGACACTTCTCAAGAATGAGGTGAACCTATCCCAAGAACTGCTTACTGACGCTCCTAGTAATTCCACAAAGTTGTTCACCTTATCTTTGTGGTTTAGCTTTTTGGAAACTGGGTAACACCTTGCTAGTAACACATCCCTCAATTGCTCCCAAGTGTATATTGAATTGTAGGGCAACTAAGTAAACCAAATTGCGGCCTCCCTGTTCAGTGAGAGAGGGAACACCCTTAATCTAATTACATCCATTTCTAAGTCTGGCCTCCCTACACAAATCTTACACGCCGATCTTAGTTTGTCAATGTGAGCATATGGATCCTAAGATGGTATCCCCCAAAACAAACCTCTAACGGTGAGAATCTACATCAAGCTACTAGTTACCACGAAAGTATGACCATGTGGTAGAGGAGGTAGGACAAGTGGCCCATCAGAGTCAATGATGTTAACATTTCCCCTATAGTACTCTTGAGGATGTGGAGAAGGAGGTTCCCTCCTTGGATTACCTTCACCATGATTATCAACAATCACTCGATTATGAGCATCAACCGGCGGGGGAAATTGAGGTTTGATCTCATCATCGAAATAAGCAGGATGATTTTGAATATTCATTCTGCAAAGTGTGAGGTTAAGTTTCGGATCAAGTGGACGTATTGGTTCTCCTTGACTCTGTGTAATTGGCTTACACTTAAGCTAGATCTGCGAGAGACAAAAACAAAAAAAGTAAAATCAGGAAATTGTTGACTAAAATTCAGTAATGTGCATAAAGTTAATCTATAATCCATTTTCCCCGACAATGGCACTAAAATTTGATACGTTCAAATTATACTACCCTAAAGAAGTATAAGCGGTCGTATCAAGTAAAGAACCCAATTGTTAGGTTGGGATTGATGATACGAGGAAAATGGTTTAGACTTAACTTCAATCTACATTACGTCTATTTAGTCAAGTCCTTTCCATAAACAATTAATTGAAGGGGGGGGGTTGGTTTACCAAAAATGTTTAATTATTTCTAAGTAAGACAGATAGCAAATTATAACTTTAGTGTTTAACAAGTGATGAGAGAAACTAGGGTGTAAGTGTTCCCCATAGGCTCATAACGCGGTAATTCTAGCTAAAAGAGTCATTTCCTAGTATTTTGCATGCAAAGTAATAAATTATGTATACCTAATTCCTTGGTCCGGCAACTAGAAAATTTCACTCTGTACCTTGTTCCGGATACGTGTGTCTACTTTACTAAATCTTACCTTTACCTCATATTAAGCATCATATTCAATGTATGACTAAGTTACTACTTTGAACCAATTGAAACTAGCCTATTATAGATAGTGTATACTAAATCTATGTTGATAATTCTTTTCCTATCAACTACCTCCTTAGTACGACAAGTAGAAATAGGGCAAGTTCTAACGTGTGCACTCGTTAAAAAGACTTCTAAATGAAAGAATTATAAGTAAATGCAAGACCCTATAATAGAATTGTTATGTAGCTAGTTTTATCTTGTTACTTACCCATAGTTCCCACAACCCTAGTTGTAGATTTAGTTACCCATGCTAAGAATTACACAATTCATACTAGTTAAACATGAAATCATGTACTTACTTTAACATGTTTTTAAGAAAACTCAGAAATATCACTTGAATTCACTAAAATATTGAAACAAACAATTCCGGAAAATTCAAGTGTTTCTAAAAACCAAAGTTTTACTTCCAATAATACAAATCTGAAAAATAGTTAAGTTTTTAACCCCCAAAATGAGGTTTTTAGTACTATTTACAATAATAAAGTTGTAAAATAAAAAGGAGTTCTATTTAAGAAATTTTTTTTGTCCAAAAAGTGCTTGCCGTCGATGATCCTACTGACGGTCCGTCGATGGAACGACGAACCGTCGACAACTTTCGTCGGTTCATAGTTCAAATCTTTTTTAGCTTTCACTTTTCAACACTTTCTATTATCATAGATGGACCAACAACACGGTACGTCGGTGGACCTACGGTCCGTCGATGGCCTCAATTCCTCTATACTTAGTGGTTTCTTCAAGCCGGGTACTGGGAGTACTTTCTGTTATGACCAATGGTCAGGCATGACAGTCCTTCAGTGGATCGAAGGACCGTCACTTCTTCTGTAGCCCCACACTTGGTCATATTTCCCCGATTCAATTTTAGCTTCTTGGACCTTCAGTCGACGATCATCACCTACGAACCGTCATAGGGTCGACGGACCGTCGGTGGCTCCATAGGTCATTACATCTGCAGATTTCAGCACAGTCTTTAGCATTTTTGTTCTGGAAAATTTTCCTACAAACACATAGAAAAACACATTAAAACTACTATAAAAAGGCCATTGACACATACTAAACTTAAGGAAAAAGAATTGGAAGTACCGTTAAACCATGGTACATCAACCTTTGCAACACGTTGCAATATATCATAAGGACTCACATACCGGTACTAAGCTTCCCCTTTTTACCGAATCTCATCACCTCTTTCATAGGTGAAATTTTCAAGTGCATCCAATCACATACTTCAAATTCAAGGTCTCTTTTTCTATTTTTGGCATAGGATTTTTGCCGGCAATAGGTTGTTTTCAACCTATCTCTTATCACCAAAACTTTTCCCAAAGCTTCATATATTATCTCGGGACAAAGGAGTGAAGACTCACCAACCTCAAACCACACAACCGGACACCTATATCTCCTCCATATAGTTTTTCAAAGGGTTCCAAAGAATTACTTTAATGGTAGCTAGAACTCTATCAATGGTAGGTGATCGTCACGATTTCCTTTAAAATCTATTATACAAGCTCTTAGCATATGGTCTAGGGTTTTAATTCTATGTTCCACTTGACCATCCATTTGAGGATGAAAAGTGGTGCTAATCTTCACTTTAGTACCTAACCCCTTTTGAAAAGACATCAAAAAATGAGAAGTGAATTGAGCACCTCTATCCGAAATGATAGACAAAGGGATCCCGTGTAAGCTCATTATATTATTAATATATATTCTTGCATACTTCTCCGCCCAAAAAGTAGACTTGATGGGGATAAAGTGAGCGGATTTTTTCAATCTATCCACAACAACCCAAATTAACATCTTTCCACTTCCAAGTAGGAACATCCATTACTTGGATTAGACCTCCCGGCCTTTGATTCTCGACCTTAACTTGTTTGCAATTTGGACACCTAGTTGCAAAATCTGCTACATCCCTCTTCAAATTGTCCCACCAATAGACCTCTTGAAGATCATGATACATTTTTGTGGCACCGGGATGAGTAAAACATCGGGAACCATGAGCTTTTTTTAAAATTTATCTTCTCAAATCATCAACATACAGTACATACAACCTACCTTGGTACCTAAATACACCATCCCCCCTTGGGAGAAAGACTCATTGAGATTTCTAAGAACCGATTCCTTAAACTCCATCAATAGAGGATCAAGATGTTGCTTAGAATTAACGTCAACCACTAAAGACGACTCAGAGTTATGATGAACCATTAACAACCTTTCGGAGAATCTTCTAGCTGAACACCAAACCGGGCCAATCTATGAATATACTTCACTAGGTCTTTATGACCCTCTTCTACATGAGCCACACTACCCATTGACATAAGACTTAGAGTATTTTACACTACATTGGCTTTGACGGGGTGATAGAGAACACTCATATTGTAATCCTCCAAGAGTTCCAACCACATTCTTTCTAAAAGGTCCAACTTCCTTTTAAGTTAACACATATTGAAGGTTCTTGTGGTCAGTTAATACATTCATATGTATACCATATACATAATGCCTCCATATATTTAAGGAAAACACTAGGACCACTAATTAAAAATCATGAGTCAGGTAGTTCTTCTCATTCACCTTGTGTTTTCTAGAGGCATATGCTATCACCTTCCCATGTTGCATAAGGACACAATCCAAACCTACTCCAGAAGTATCACAATATATCACAAAACCTTTTGTTCCCTCCGATAAGGTAAATACTTGAGCGGAGGAAAGCATATCTTTCAACCATTGAAAATTCTTGTCACATTTCTCCAACCATACAAACTTAGCCTTCTTTTGAGTCAAGTATGTCGATGGAGATGTGATGGATGCAAATCCTTCAACAATCCTCCTATAATACCTGGCCAAACCCAAAAGTTTCAAATGTCGATAGGGCTCAAAGGTCTAGGCCAACTCTTAACCACTTCCGTTTTCCTTGTATCTACTCTTACCTCTTCACTAGACAAAATGTGACCTAGAAAAGTAACCTATCTCAAGCACAACTCGCACCTACTATGCTTGGCATAGAGTTTGGAATCCTCGATGACTTGCAATACTATCGTCAAATGGTTCACATGGTCACCCTCACTTTAGAGTATATCAACATGTCATCAATAAAGACAATCACAAACAAATCAATATAGTTTCTAAAAACTCGATTCATAAGGTCCATGAAAGCCGTTGGGGCATTTGTTAGGCCAAAAGACATGACTCGTAAATCAAAATAACCATACCTAGTACGAAAATCAATCTTGGGTATGTCAACTTCTATGAATATAAGTTGATGATACCCTAACCTTCAATAAATTTTTGAAAAGTTGCTTGCCCTTTCAAGTTGGTCAAACAAAATGTCAATTATAAGAAGAGGGTACTTGTTTTTTATGGTGACCTTATTTAGTTCTTGGTAATCAATGCACATCCTAAGGGACCCATCCTTATTTTTCACAAATAACACCGGGGCATCCCATGGAGAAATACATAGTTGAATGAAACCTTTGTCTAGTAAATCTTTAAGTTGAATCTTTAGTTCCTTCGACTCGGCTGGAGCCATTCAGTAAGGAGGAATTGAAATGGGTTTCTTATCGAGCAATAAGTCAATACCGAAATCTATTTCCCGATAGGGAGGAATTCTAGGTAAGTCATCGGGAAAGCGTTCAATCCTTCATTATGGGAACCGAATGTAGAGGAGGAGTCTCAGACTCAAGATCCTTGAATCTTACAGTATGAAAGATACATCCCTTACAGATCAACTTTTAATCTTTAAGACAAGAAATGATTCGACTATTTGGAGCTAGGTTTCCCCCTTCCACTCTACAACGGGTTTATTTGTACATTTAAACGTCACTACTCGAGTTCTACAATCAATAGAAGAAAAAAAATAATGTAGCCAATCTATCCCCAAAATAACATCAAAGTCCAACATATCAAGTTCTACCAAGTCAACCAATATGACTCTATTGGTAAATAAAATGGGACACCCCCTATAAACTCTTTTAACAAGTATGGAATCGCCCACAAGGGTAAAAACCAAAAAAGGTTCATGGAAAACATCAGGAAGTACATCAAAACTTGATGGCCACTAAAGGGGTTACAAAAGATAAAGTGGCATCGGGATATAGTAAAGCATAGACATTAATGGAAAACACTCATAATATACTGGTGACAACATCAGGAGACCCCTCTTGATCACCCCTAGAATAGAGAGAATAGAAGCAATTCTTCTTAGGATCATTGAAGTTTTGAGTGTTAGTGGGAGCTTGGGTGCTTTCCTTTCCTTTGGACGCACATATTGGACAATCCTTCAATTGGTGGCCACTTTCCCCACATCCATAGAAAATTTGCATACCGTCAACACACTTTCCTTCATGATGTTTCCCACAGTTTATACAAGTAGTTCTTTCAACAAAAGGTACACTCTTATATTTATTTTGAGCTTAGGGTTAGTCCTCCACCGTTGATTAGGCTTTGGAGCATTGGAGGGACTTGGATTAGAAAACCTCTTTTTGAACCTTGGTTTATCTTGTATCTCAATTCTAGCTTTGGAGAAATTTCCCTCATTTGGCTTTGATTTCTTAAACTTTCTACCAACTTATTTAAGATTTTGGTCCTCAATTTTTTTGGCATACAACATAAGATAAGAAATGTCCATGCTTGGAACTAGCATAGCCAACCTACATTCATTCACAACAAGATCGGATATCCCCATAAAAAAATTATTCATCTTGGACGTGAAGTCCACCACCATGGTAGGAGCATACTTGGATAGTTGAGTAAACTTGAGGCTATACTCTTTCACACTCATATTCTCTTGGCGAAGATTGATGATTCTTGCATTTTTATGTCCCTTAGTTCCAAGGAAAAATAACCTATCAATGAAGGAAATTTTGAAAGCCCCCCCTCCAAGTAATCTGTCCTTCCCTAACCGACCTCTCATCCTTCCATTGTTCATACCAAACTTAAGCCACTTCTTTGAGTTGATAGGCGACTAGTTTCGCCTTTTCTTGAGAGGTCACTCTCATGGCAACTTCCACCTTGAATACTTCATCTATAAACCCTTGTGGGTATTCTTCCACCTTAGAGTCAAAGAATGTAGGGGGATTAATCCTTGAGAAATTCCATATCCTTGAAGTAGTGGTGCTAGCATTGGGAATCACTTGGACCATATCATCTTTAGAAACTTGAGTAGAAACCACTTGAATCAAACTATGTATGGAAGCCCTTATCTCAACTATGAGGGGAAACCTTCTCATTCACATTCTTCTCTTCGACCCAACTAGCATTATCCCTCCTTGTATTCAAGGCCTATAAGCACAAGAAATGGATTATAAGGAAAGAGTTAAATACATAGTGTTAAGACTCCAGCAAGATCATAGAACAATGAAGAAAGAAGGGTTCCTAATCATCTTATAACCTCCTATTCATAAAGGTTGAGTGTTTCAGATTATGAACAAGACTCTACTTGACATGGTGGTGTGTGACATCAACCGTACTATCATCCCAAAATCTTATGCTCTGATACCAAGTTTGTAACGATTGGAGAGTACTCCCTAGACGTTACCGGCTTACTTGACCTCCAAAAGTTCTCATACAAACCTCTTAGTATAATCATCATGGCATAATGAACTTGAAATAATGCGGAAAACTGAAAATTTTAGATAGTGAAGTATACTTAGACTTCTCACAAATTATATATGGAGTTTACATAGAATACTCGTTTATGAAGTTTACTTAGACTCCTCGTTTAGAAATATAAGCGATTCATGATCATATTATAATATTGTCTCACAACACCATTTATTTATAAGAGTTCAACACACGTCTACAAATAGGGTCCTTATCCCTTTAGATACAATAGTCTATTACAAAAAAAAAGTACATAAGAGAGGATAACTAAGTCTACTACATCAATAGAGAAATCATAAAAAGTAAACTAGTGCATTTGTCCTTGAATCCTTGAGGACCTACCACAATGTCTTGGAGAATAGAATTCCAAGCGTTCTTCAAGGATGTAAGATAAAACAAATTAGTCAGAAACTATCCAATAATCTAAAAGGGAGAAAGAGGTTTGTACAACTAATACACTAAGTATGGAGAAATGCATAAAAACCATTAAAACATGACAAAGGAACATTTACATGTAAAATATGAATTTATGAGGTTTTTGAAAGCCCTTTACATCATTAAGACAACACATAAGACAACACATAAGACAATACCTCAAAATGTCCAAAACTACAATAAAGGTATGACCTTAGCACTTCTTAGGGTCCACTTGAGCAATGTAGAGTTGGAAACTATACTACCAACCCTACCAAGCATTTTCATAGGAACCACCTTGGCCACACATATTACATTTACATTCTATCACATACCAATAATCATAAGTGAAATACATACATCATTAGAAACATTTGGATATAAGGATATGTTTACTTCAACTATTATCTATACAAATTCTATACTCTCATTTTACATCATGACTATAAGTACTCCCTATAACATTCTTCAAACCTTATTAGTGCAATTAACAAGTGAAGTCCCATACCCCTACTTGAACTTAGTCCACTTATGAAGATATCATAGGATAGTTCATACTTCATTCATTTCTTCATTAATTAGGAAATATCTACAATAAACAACACAGACCATGAGAGCTTGCATGGAATCCGGTGTCGTAAAGCCCTACACCGAAAAAGGGTGTTCTACTTGCCAAGGTAGAACCTACATAGTAGATACTATGTGGATCCACTAGATAAGTCTTACGAGGCACGTAGTTAAGGTATAGGGTGATTTATTATAAGGACTCTACCTATTCCATTAGCGGAGGACGTCCCATCTCATGAGTATCACTAGGATGATCCAACCTCTTGCATTAACGGAAGAATATTTTCCTCATTGCCCACATCCTATTAGTTCTTAGTATAATTTCCCAAATTACTACCATTGTTTAATAATATCTACATATGTGAAGACTAATCCATTTTTGTTAAAAACAATTCAACATAAAGCATTTATATTCATTAGGTGAGAGTACACTTTCATCCCAGAATCAACATACATGTGAGGGTAGAACTTTCACAATCTCAATTATAGTGTTTTCATGAGGAATATAGTTTCAATAAATACAAGAGATCAACTACATTATACATAATTCATTTTATAGAATAGGTAGGGTTCAAGAGAATGAAAACATCCCAATTACTTTTGTTGCATCCTTTCATAAGTGATGTACCTTGCATGAAAATTCAAAGTGTATGCACAAATTCTTCATCATATATACAAACCCTAAAATATATCCCTTTTTTAGGATTAGGAATCAAGTATCATAATCACCACCATCTACATCACAATAAGCATGAAAACAAGATTCTATGACTAGATAATCATCAATTACAATGCATCATGTTCATATGTAATCAATTCATCCATCAACATTCAAGAAATTAGGTCATAGGGTGCACATGGATTCTTGGAAGACTTTCAGAATAGATCATCAATTAATCCCAATATATTCATAATTCAAGGCATATAACATTAAGAGAACAATTTTCGATTGAACCATGTCTACATCAAAAGCCATAATTTTTTGTCACAATATAGAATTTAAAAATAGAAATTTTGAAGGTCTTCATGGAGAAACTGATACATGAATCAACATATCGATACCTTAATTGATGATTGACCATTAAATTGAAGTAAAAAACATGAGAAATTGGTCTTCTTCTTCAAGCTCCCAATTTCCCTTCAATGGAGGTTGAGTAGAAAGAGAATTTTTTGAGAGAAGTGACAGTGATTTGGGGTATTTATTTAAATGGGTAAAGATCACAGAAAACTGACCCTAAATCAATATGTAAGCCTCACCTAAAATACCCAAAAGATCCCTCAATTGATTAGATTTTTTGTGTGAAGTCAAATTGATACGGTCGAATTTGGAAAGTGGTTGCACGTCGCCGTGGAACTTCGAAATATTTTTTATGAAATCTGCCTTGCGGCAGTGAGCCTCATGAAGTCCCCACGTCGAGAGGAAATTTTAGCCTTCCAAGTATGTAACACCCTAAAATGAACTAGGTTCAAATAGAGCAAAGCATGAGTGTGATGAGGTTCTAAAGTCCTAAAATGGTTATAATGATGTCCTTTGTCAGTGTATAAAGTTTGGTGATGTTTGGAGGTCAAACTTCTATGATGTTCGTAAGGTGTGCTTTCAAAAGTACTTGTGTGTCTTAGCATTGTTTAGCGTGTTTTACGTGTTCGTTTTGGTTGAAATTGATGGGGGAAGTTCTTAAGACCCAAACGACTATGTATAAGGATTGAACGTCCAGGTACAAACCCATCTAGGACCCACAAAGGGTCATCCTTGAACTTTCTTTAATTCAAGGAGCCTTTTATAAATGATTTCAAAAAGGGTTTCAAACATCAAACTTCTTAATTCATTGACTCTAAGCATGAGTATTTGTAGTATGAAAATGTTTTAATGATTAAAATGAGTTGTTGTTAGTGATAAATCATGATTTTAATGTCAAAACTCCAAACAAAGCATGTTTATAATTTTTAGAACGCTTAGCTTATGAAATGAGTTTAATAAGCATGATTAGCGAATGTTAGAGTTATCTTTTGTATATGGTTATATTGTGTTTTAGATACTGCCCTAAGGGCTATTTTATGATGAATTATTGAAGAACTTGTGAATAGGTGGTGAAAGCTTGGATGATTGGTAAGTTGGTTGTATTGTCTAGTACTTATTACGAAATGCTCTTGAGTGGTATGTTCCACCTTTTGGTGGCAATGTCTACTTGAAGTGTATAAATATGAATTTACATGTGTATTTTGACTAAGGCCAAGAAGGCATAATATGTGAATTAATATGATAATGATGTTTTCTTGTCGATGTGCTTTATGAAGCTTGTTATGTGAAGTATGCTAGAGAGTATGTCTAACTAAATTATATGTTTATGTAAAGTATGCTAGTGTGTAATATGATGAAGGAAGATGTAAGCATGTTTAGAAGTCAATGTTATGAAAATGGTGATTATGTGAAAGGCGTGCTCATATTTATACATACTCACACTTGAATGAATGAATGAAACTAATAAATGAAAAGGGGAGTCTTGGGGTGAACACTCTTCGTGAATTGGGATGCAGTGTTTAGTAGCAACCTCACTATGTCCCAAGATCTTTCTAAGGTTGAGGGATGGATACAGTAGGTTATTTGAGATGTGGTGTCCAATAAGTTATTCATTAACCTATAGTAATGAATGTTAAGAATCCGTGGGGGAGTTATACTTAGCACCGAGAGAATATGAAGAAGAGGTGGTTACACTTCGTGAGTTGATATGTTGTATCCAATGTACCTCTTGATATGAATAATCCTTGTTAGTAGAGAATGAGTTACTTAGAAGCAATCTCCTTATCGCTTAACCATTCGCCCGCATAGGTGTAGCTATTGGAGAATCCATGTAAAGGCTAAGAGAATGACCGTACCCAAGGCATGTGGGGACCCCTCATTTGATAGGGGTTAATGTCGGGATTCCATGTACAGCTCTCATGGTCTATGTGGTTAAATCTAATTCCCCATAATAAACTAAGTCTCAGATCCTAAAGAGTGTACTACTTAGGGTAGGTGGTGGTATGAGACGCTATTTATCGTTTGCACAAGTGGACAGTTGAAAGGGGAGTCTTGGTGTGTATTTATTTTTAATGTATGAATGTGTTGTTATGAAATGAAAATGAAGTTATGTGGTTTAATGTCTGATGTTAAGAAAGCATGTTAAAGTTATGTCTTGTATAATGAAGTTTATGAATGATGAATGTGGTGTAACTAACCTTATGGAATCCTCAAGGATAAAAAAAATGGGAGTAGTAGTATGGGATGCTATTCTCACATTGCACTTTGTGTAACTTACAAGTACACTTGGGTAAGGGTACCTAGGTAAAGTTCTAAATGTAAGTATGTTTCTCTAATGCGTAGTTATAGGATTGTGCACTTGTTACCCATACGAAGTAAGCCTATGATGGGTAGCCTTGAGGATCACATAGGTGCGTATTAAAGGAATTGTATAGGTGATTCCTTCATGTCTACATTTGTGAGACTTTGGATAACCTTGGTTAGGGAAACTTCTAGGAAAATAGTTCACTGTGAAATCAGTGAGTTCACTGTAAACTGTCTTTTATGTTAAAATATTGAAAATCCTTTCCTATGTGCTAAATGATTATTTATTTCTTATTTCACTTCTATGTTCATGAAAGTTTTACTTAATTGGCATGAAAGCTTATTTCTACTCAAAATGTTCCTTTTTGCATGTTTTTGCATATGCAATACTAACCCCATATTTTTCTAGACTCTATACGTATAGGTTGGAGGCAAGTTGAAGACTATAAGGCAAACATGGGAATTGACTCTATCAAGGCTAAGTATGTCCTCATATATTCGAGGACATAGTCTTTATTTCTTTAGTTCTACTATTAAGACTTATTATGTATTTTCATTCAATGTAAAGGGTCGTGACCCTAAGATCTTTGAGTCGTCTCTTTAAGTTGGCTTGTGACGAAGAAACTACTCTTTAGTATTTATAAATTATAGTTCATGTATTATTAATGTCGTCAAAAGTTTCAATTTCGCAATACTTTTCATGTCTTTTGTGATAAATGATAGCAAGAAGGCTAGTACAAGACCTTCGAAGGTTAAAGTACGCCATTATTCCGACCTAAGGGTCCCCATATTTTAAGGGTTACTTTCAGGTCGTGACAAATTGTTGAGGGCGCGACGTGCCATTGCCTTCAATTCTTCGCTTGTTGAGGCTGCTTTGGCAGCGTGCTTTCCAAAGTTTTGGTCCTCCTCAAGGACCCGTCGGGTGGTCCTTGGGGATTCGTAACCTAACGTTTGACCCTATAAGAATTATTTTACCTATTTAAAGTCTTTTTACAAGTTTTAGACTTCATATGACATTTACAAACTTTCACAAAACATAGGGACGTATACTAGTTTAGTTTCGCTAGTTTCCAGATATTAAGGTCTTTCTTTCACATTTACACTTTGTTTGGATCATTGTTACCCATTGTTTCATAATGTATTGTATTGTATTGAACTCTATTTTACCGTATTGTATGGTAGATACAATATTTGGCTAGACTTTAGTGTTTGTTTTTGCTTAATAACATTTTAATTGTTTGGTTTGATCATATCATTCTGTATTGTAATTTATAAATTTACTAAAATATCCTAATTATTCTAGGGTAGGAAGTTTGACTAGATTTAAATAATTAAGATAAAGGGAGAAATAGTATTTTGAAACATTATATAAATATATAATTGGAAAAAGAAATTAAGTAACAATCGGAACACACCAAACTAGTTGTTCCATAAAATATGAGTTTTCATTGTTACGTAACAATGAAATTTAACAATATGACACAATACATTTTAAGTAAAAATCAAAACAAACATTGTAGGTATAGTAATGATACAACACAATACAATGGATAACAATGATCCAAAAATAGTGTTAGGCTCTAATACTTCTAAGTCTACTTTATTACATTAGTCTAGGTCTGGAAATATTATTTTGATCATTATTAAATAGGTTAGGCTATACTCTAACTCATGAAACATCAAGAGTGTTACAATAACTTATTAATCTGAACCCAAGAGTCAGCAACCCTGTGAGGGGCATACCTGTAGAGTTGGTTAAACTTGAGCCAATACTCATGGGCTGTCATGTTAGCCTACCTTAAGTTCACCTGGGCCCTTGCTTCTCTCAACTCTATTTAGAAAAACCTGTCTAGAAAAGTCTCACTCCAAGTAGTAGGGGTTGCATCTGTACCCCTATTTTCTTTCCACTGAGTGTACCAGATGTGAGCCACATCTTTCAGCTGGTATGATTCCAACTCAACCCGATCATTCCCCGTGACCTGCATCACCTCAAAGATCTTCTTGATCTTATCAAAGAAATTTTGGGATCGTCACTAGTCTTCAATACTAAGAAATTAGGCAGATTCATCCTAATAAAGTCACAGACCTAGTTGTTGTTGATCCACCATTTGACCTCACAGGAGCTTGAACCTATTGATCGTTTTGGTTGGTGACACTCTGAGCCAACATCTAAATGTCATACCTGAATTCAGCATAGGAGAATTCCTGATATAGGACTGGAGGAGTTGCGTTCACATTCTTGGTATTCGCATTCCTGGAGTTACCTGTACGAGAAGGCAAGATCTAAAACATAGAATGTCGAGTTAGAATTGTATTAGATCATAGCTTATGCATGATAAGAGTGACAATAAAATAAGTATTGTCACATGCGGGGAACACCCCCTGACATAACCGGCGTCATCGTTCTCATCAAGGAATAGGACTAGCATCTTAACTTGTATCATTATATCATAGGTTAAAATACATATAATCTAAAAACTTTTCTATATCTATCTTGAGGTTTACATAGACCTCCGCATACAAATAATATATTCATATCGAGTATACATTGACCCTTCGTATAAGAATATTACTTAGTCTTCTACTTTTATTGCACATAGACATTTAAAATATAACATATTATTAATACCGGATGTCTCATCTCATAACCATCTAACTCAAGAGCATATCAATTGGGCATATCCTAGATATTAAAGTTATAAAGCCACATATAGGCTATACAATATTTAGTACTAAAATGAAAAGGAAAAAACTAGAAGTCTTATAACTACAACAACTTCAAAAGCATGATAGCGGCATTGCCCTCAGAAAGTGAGGACCTACAAACTTGGGTGAGTGATAATTCCAAGTTTTTCTTCAAAGTTGTCTCAAAAGCCTTCAAAAAGTGGAACATAAAATGTTGGGGGAAAAGGAGAAAATGGGGTTAGTGCAAAACTTGTACCAAATATGAGACCATATGGACACACAACATAAGATCATGCTAGAAAGGGACATTTCATTAAAGTATGAAATTTCTTTTGAAAAACCTTTATGCATATACAAGGAGACCATACCAATAAATAAGACATATTTATTAAGTCAAGATCATGTACACCACAAGACCGACAATACTAAGTCTAGTCAAGTCAATAAGCATTCCAACATACTTGAGGATACAATCAAGATATCTTTATCATTAACTTATAATGTCAACAATCATGGATAAGCATTCATTTCAACATAAACAAAGTAAAACAATTTACTAATGAACCCTCATTAAGTCAGTAGTGCAATGACTACGAAAAGAACCATAATCTTACTCAATGAAGTAAACCTAACAAGAACCATAACCAATGTTCAACTTCATAGAGTATATCATTAAGAGTAAACATCATTATCATACTTTTAGCAATAGACACCAAACACATATTTACAAGTAAACCCATAGCATATAGGGTCCTTCTCATGTAGGAGACCGGGAGGGTGGTAGGGTGTGGGGGTGGGGGGGTGGGGTGGGTGGGGTGATGTGGTGGAAGTTGTATGGATTGAGGGAGGTAGTAGGCGTGAATTTGGGGGTGGGGTGTCGCTTGCCAGTTGGATGGTCTGCTCATCAGATCAATAATTTTACATTTAATAAGCTATACATAGTATAGAACATCCTCGAAGACTTCCCTAAAGGATAACTAGTGAAATGTTTAGGTAGAGTCCCATACCCCTACCTAGACTAAGCTAAACTCCTTAGGTCATGCTAGTTAGAATTCATTCCTTTACTTCATTTTTTACCTTTTGGGAACATTTTTCCTTAATTGACATAGACCATATGAACTTATATGGAATACCGTATCATAGAACCCTACACTGAAGGAAGGCGAACTACTAGACAAGGTAGTACCAAATTATGAACATAGCAACTACCTGGATTCACTAGCTAGTATTCCTGTAGGGGCAACATAGTTCAAATACTGAAAGATATAATCAGGACCCTCTTTATGCTAAATGCAGTATAGTCTCCAATATCAAGAGTAAATTAGTGATTCTACCTTCCCTATGTGGGAAGCGACACTCCTCACTCTAGTTCACTCGGTGCTAAGCTAGAGTCCCTCTTGAAATGTCTTTTAAACCTTTATTAATCATCATAGCTTAGTGTAGGTCATAGGCTATACCCCTTGCATAATCATCATTATCATAGATCAATAAGAGTTTCATGAGTATTATCCTTTCATTACAATTTACACAAGTAAGGTTAGCACATTTACATATCACTTCATAATAAGGCACATTGGTAAGTTATCACCATCCTTATAACATTTACATTTTAGCCAATACATCACTAACCATAGTCAAGATATTTGAATTCAACGTCATACCAACCCTATCAATCTAAGTATAAGGTATACTTCAATACAACATCATCATTTAATCACAAGTAACCATAATTGAAGTAAAGAATATAGATCACAAGACTTACTCAATCTCCTTCACTATGCCATCATCAATGTGTTACCATCAACCCTAAACTCAACCAAAAATGGGTGTAATAACATCACACAATAATAATCAACATAATAACAAGTTTTATTGAATCATTATAGAACAACTCATCACTAGTTCATAGCCTCTAATTAGAGACTTAGACCAAGTTCATAGTCTACTTCACCATCTAGGTCAATTACTCAAGAACTATCATAATTGGATTAAAATATATCAAAATCTACTAATAATTATCATGATAAAACCTAGGATAATAATTCAAACACTAATTAAACCAATTAGTTAATACTATACAATTCAATTCAAGATCACAACCTAGGGCTACGGGGAGTAGGTCATCTTCTATAATTGAAACCAATATATCACGAAGTAACATAATTAAGTTAGAATACAAGTTAATATACTCATAATATCCAAGTGGAATAATAAACAAATCAATTCACAAGATCAATTTCGTATTAGAAGAAAACCCGCTTAGAACTCAACTTTTTTGAAATCAATTTGGAGGAACTCTTTGGGGAAATAGATCCCAAAGGTGAAAGGAATATCATAATGTGTTGATTTATATAGTTTGATGCAGAAACTTTGACCTCTAGAAGCCCTATACCCCCTTTACATTGACCTTCTATGGTGTTTTTCTACTTCGGAGAGAGAAAGAATAGAGAAGGAAGAATAATTGGGTTTTGGAAATTATGAGGGTTAGTTAGTCTAATTAGGTTAGGGTCTTTAGATAGGTCATTCACCAACTTAATTAGACCTCACTTAAACCCTAACTAATTAACTAACCACCTGATTAGTTAATTTAACTAAATTAAAAATGAGCAGAAAAACAGTGGTCTCACAGCCAAGACCATGTCGACGCCTCGTGTGTCAATCGACGACCACAGGACCCTCCGTCCTGTTGGTCCGTCATTATGGTCAGAAAATGTCCAAAACAGAACTCCCATGGATTTATCTAAGTGACCATCGACGTTTGCAATCGACTCCACGTCAATGGACACACGATCCGTCGATTTCACTCATTTTTGCACACTGCCTTTTGGAAGCTTTTTCTTGCCAAATTGCAAGGGTCCTCCTCAAGGGCCCTTGGTTGGTCCTTGGGGAGTCGTACCCGGATGTTTCTATTATAAATTAACTCGAATACGTGTTACACACCCTTGCACCAAAATTCATCATTTTTTGACTCCTAAAACATATTCAAATAGGCTAAGACACACTAGTCCTCATTGAACTAGTTTCCGGACGTCATGGGCGTTCCTTGACGTTTTGATTTCTATACTTCCTAAATTATTTATATACATTAAAATTTACTTTAAAACAATGTCGAAACCTTTTGACACCTACGTTACGCTGTAGAACACATCTTATACTTTTAGAGTATTACATTATCCCTCCCCCTCCCCATAGGAACATTTGTCCCCGAATGACACTAGAATTCCTAAGAAAGGAAGGAATAGACTCAAGACTAGCAGCCCAATCAATCAAATATAACAACATGAGTTACAACATCAATAATGACATTTACACATAGCAATTCAAAACCTCAATTACTAAACATATAGCTCAACATCACAGTATGAGGAATTTCCTTCTCACAACAACATGAGCTCATCATATTATTAAGGAGTCAATTATGCCAAGACATGAAACTATCAAAATGCTCAATATCATTTCATAAATACCCACTACATCAGCATGCATAACATATCTCAAAACAAGAAGAATTGCAAATTTTCAAGTCTATAGGTATGCTTCACTATAATTTCACTGTAACTAGAACATTTTTTTGCAAACCATCACCGAAAATCAAAGTAACTTCAAATTTAGTCATTATTTTTTTATATTAGCAAAAAAAACTAACCTTCATTAGGAAAAATATGAGGATAACAAACTTTAAGTCGGTCACTCGCAACACAGCGGGTCAGCCTCCTATTTTTTCTCTCTTCTCTCACTCTCCTTCCCCGCTGTCCCCTAGGTGGTTCTCCAAACTTTTTAACGGGGCGCACCTCTTTGTTACTCAACTCTTCACTTGACGATCAAGGATTTCCACAAGAACCTCCTCATAAAAGAGGTTCCCTTGCACACCAATACACTCAATAGGAATAATAGACTCGGGATCACTGATACATTTCTTAAGAAAAAAAACATGGAAAATCGGATGAATTGAAGCCAATTCACTAGGTAACCTCAACTTATATGCCACCTTACCAATCTTTTGAAAGATTTCATAGGGACTCACATAACAAGGACTCAACTTTCCTTTCTTGCAAAATCTCACCACCCCTTTCATAGACGAAATTTTTAGATATACTTTGTCACCTTATTTAAACTCTAATTCCCTTCTCTTGTGGTCGGCATAAGACTTTTGCCGGCTATAGGCTGTTTTCAAGCGATTCATTATAATATGAACCTTCGCAACCAAAGTCTTATAAATCAAATTGGGACCAAAAAGTGAAGAGTCACCCAATTTAAACCATCCAGTTGTATATCTACATCTCCTAAATACAAGGCTTCATAAGGAGCCATAGATATAGCTGAATAGTAGCTATTATTGTAAGAAAACTCCACCAAAGGAAAGTGTTTATCCCAATTTTCGTTGAAATCAATTATACAAGCTCTAAGAAGATCATAACGGGTTTGAATATTATGCTCTGCTTGACCATCCATTTGAGGATGAAAACCGCTACTTAGCTTCACCTTGGTACTCAATCCATTTTTTGGCCTGACTCCCAACCTAGATGTGAATTTTGCACGCCCTATCCCAATGATCGATATGCGTGCCATGGAACACATTCCAATCTCATCTATGAAGATCCTTGCATAATCCTCTGCCAAATAAGTAGACTTGACGGGAATAAAATGAGAGGATTCGCTAAACCTATCCACAACCACCCATATGGAGTCATATTGATTTTGTGTCCGAGGCAAACCTACCACAAAATCCGTATTGATGTCTTCCCATTTCCAAGTAGGTATTTGGATTTCTTGACTACCACCATCTTGTGGTGTTCGACTTTAAACTTATAATTTTGGAAATTTCAACAACTTCCTATGCCTTCTTCAAGAGTCTTTCCCCCCAAAACACTTCCCTAAGTCCTGGTACCATCTTTGTAGGAACCCGCACTAAATTGAGAACGGGACCATGAGCTTTCTCAAGAATCCGATTCCTCAAGCATCTTACATTGGCGAACATACAACCCGCCTTGATAGCCTCATACAAAACCCCCCCCCCCCCAAGGAGAATGACTCATTAAGCTTACCAAGAACTAATTTCTTCAACTACCCAATCTAGCCAACGTATGACATCTTTCACTAGGTCTTTCTTGACTTCCTATACATGAGACACACTACCCATGGTCATACTACTTAGAGCATTCGCAACCACATTGGCCTTGTCGGGCTGGTAGAGAACACTCATGTCATAATCCTTCAACAATTCCAACCACCATCTTTTTCGTAGATTCAACTCCTTTTGAGTGAACACATATTGTAGACTCTTCTGGTCGGTGTACACTTCCACATGAACATCGTACAAGTAATGCTTCCATATTTTAAAAGTAAACACCACTATCGCTAACTCAAGATCATGAGTTGGATAATTTCTCTCATGCACCTTAAATTGTGTAGAGGCATAGTACTACTTTCCCATGTTGCATAAGCACACACCCTAAACCCACTCAGGATGCATCACAAAACACATGCTCCCTTGGTAACCCTTTGTAGAGTCAAACAACGGAGGCGGAAGTGAAGCTACCTTCAAGCTTTGGAGCTTCTTTCACATGTCTCCGACCACTTATATTTAACATTCTTTTGGTTCAAAGTAGTCAAGGGAGATGCAATGCCTGTAATACCAACCACAAACCTCCCATAATATTCCGCTAAACCCAAGAATCTCCTAATTTCTGTTGGAGTCAATGGTCTAGGCAAATTTTTCACCGCCTCGATTTTCCTTAGATTAACCTCAACTCCCTCACTAGAGATAATATGAACAAGAAATGCCACCGACCTCAACCAAAACTCACATTTGTTATACTCAGAAAATAATTGGTTCTCCTTAAGCACTTGTAACACCACCCTCAAATGATCTATGTGTTCACCCTCATTTTTCAAATGTACCAAGATGTCCTGAATGAACACAATGACAAATGAATCTAGGTAACTTCGAAACACCCTATTCATCAGATCTATAACTATCGCCGGGGCATTAGTTAGACTAAAGGACATTACTAAGAACTCATAGTGACCATATATAGTCCAAAAGAAATCATAGTGACCATATCTAGTCCAAAATGCCTTTTTTGGTATATCCTTATCTCTCACTCTAAGTTGGTGATACCCCGATCTCAAGTCAATCAATTCGAGAGAGAGTATAATTGTTCTTAATTGTGAATTTATTGAGTTTGTGATAACCAATGCACATTCTAAGGGATCCATCCTTTTTCTTTACAAACAAAACCGGAGCACCCCATGGAGAAATACTACGTCTAATGAAGACTTTGTCTAGTAAATCATTAAGTTGAGCCTTCAACTCTTTCAATTTGGTCGGAGCCATCTGATAAGGAGGAATTAAAATGGGGTTGGTATACGCTAGCACATCAATATCAAAATCAATTTCCCTTTCGGGAGGGATTCCAGGAAGATCATGAGAAAAGACCTCCGGAAATTCCCTTACTACAAAGGACTAACTCAATGGGAGGATTTTCGGAGTCCAAATCTTTAACTCTTAAAATATAATATAGTTACACCTTTGAAATCATTTTACAAGCCTTAAGACGAGATTATACGACCTCTAGGAATAGAATTTTCCCCCTTCACTCTTAAACTGGCTCATTTGGAAAGTTAAACTTCACCACCCTTGTTCTACAATCTATGGAGGCAAAGCAAGCATGCAACCAATACATCCCCAAAATTACATCAAAATCGACAATATCATGTTCTACTTATTGAACATGAGTCACTCTATTGGGAAAAATTATAGGATAATTTTTATATACCCTCTCTGCAACTACCGACTCACCTACCGGGGTAGTTACTATGAAAGGTTCATTTAGAATATCGAGAAAAATATCAAACTTTCTAGCTATCAAGGGAGTAACAAAAGATAATGTAGCACCCGGATCAAATAAAATATACACATATATAGAAAATACTTTCAACATATCGGTTACCACATCGGTAGAAGTATCTTGCTCACCTCTAGAGCGGAGAGCATAAAAGTGATTCTTCTTCGGAGCATCAACATTAGAACCACTAACTTGCCCACTACTTTTGTCTTTCCCCTTCACATTTTAACAATCCCTTACCTTGGGGCCACTGTTTCCACACCCAAAGCAATTGTCCATCCCAATAAGGCAATTTCCATAACTTTTCCTGACACACTTTCCACAAGTTGGATTCTTGTTTCGTGATCTAGTGCCTCTTCCCTTTTGAGACTTAGGGTTATACACCTATCATCGTGAGACTTAGGGAACTTGGAAGGAACTTGATTAGAAGACCTCTTCTTAAACCTAGGCTTGTCTTGAATATTAAGTCTACCCTTTGAATAACCACCACCAAAAGACCTTGCCCTATTGTCATCTCTTCTCTTTCTCTTAGCCCTTGTCTCTTCCATTTGTGGAGCATGAACCATGATACAAAAAATGTTCATATTGTCATGTAGCATAGCATAATAACATTCCTCTTGCAATTCATCCGACACTCCCATCACAAAGCGACTCATTTTATCTGTAGGATAGAAACCAAAGAAGGAGCATACTTTGACTATTTCGTGAATTTCAAAGAGTATTCAAGTACGCTCATACCTCCTTGACGAAGATTGATGAACTCCACCACTTTTTCTTCCGTCTTCTCTCTAGGAAAGAATTTATCTAGAAAAACCTTGTTGAAAATCTCCCATGTCACCGGTCCACCTCTTAGAGGCCTATTGTCTCTCCATTGGATGTACCAAGTTTGGGCCACATATTTGACTTGGTAAGTGGGTAACTCAGCCGTTTCACTAGTTGTCAACCCCATAGCATATAGGATCTTTTAGGTTTCATCAATTAACTCTTGGGGGTCTTCCTCAACCTTGGACCCATAGAAAGTAGGGGGATTCATCCTATGGAAATCCCTCCAACGGGAGGTCACACTGCTCACATGTTTGATTCCTTGGGGTACAACCTCCCAATTAGCTTAGGCCGTCATGGCTTGAGCTTGAGTCGTAATGGCTTGGGCCATTTGGAGAAAGGAAACCCTTATGTCACCATCCGTTAAAAGAGGAGGATTGACCGGAGCTTGGACATTATTAAAAACATATTCAAGAGGAGGGACTTGATTGCCTCAGGGAGGATCTCCCGCATTGGCAATCTCTTAATCAAGTCTTCAAGCAACTGTTCTTCAAGTTTTAATTGCCTATAATCACAATAAAAAGATTAGATACTAAGGGCACATAGAGTCAAGACTCTCAAGGCACGCTATTGGATTTCCATGAAAGTGAGAGTTTCCTAAGCATCTTATAATTTCCAATTCATATGTGTGGCGCATTTCACAGTTATGAATAAGAATACACATAGACGTGGTTAAGTGCGACATCGCCTCTCAAGATATTCAACCTTATTTTCTGATACCAAGTATGTCACATTTGGGGAGCACCCCCTAGACGTAACTGGAGTCATCATCCTCATCGAGGACTAAGACTAGCCTATTATCTACATCATTACATTAATAAGTTAAATTGCGGAAAATTTAAAAACTTTTTTATATATATCTTGAGGTTTACAGAAACCTCTTGCATACACATAATATATTCATATCGAGTATACATAGACTCTTCTATAAGAAGATTACTCAGTCTTCTACATTTATTGCACATAGACATATAAAATATAACATAGTCTTAAAATCGGATGTCTCATCTCATAACCATCTAAATCAAGAGTATATCAAATGGGCATATCTATCTATCAAAATAATAAAGACACATACAGGTTATACAATATCGAATACTCAAATAAAAAAGAAAGAACTAGAAGTATTATAACTAGAACAATACCAAAGTTTGATAGTGGCATTGCCCTCGGAATGTGAGGACCTACCCAACTTTCATAAGTGATAATTCCAAGTCTTTATTCAAAGTTGTCTCAAAATCCTTTCAATGACGGGAACCTAAAATGTTGGGGGGAATGAGAAAATGGAGTTAGTACACCACTTTTACTAAGTCTGAGACCATATGCACGCACAACATAAGATCATGCTAAAAAGGGACATTTCATTTAAGTATGAAATTTCCTTTGAAAACCCTTTATGCATATATATAAGGACACCATACCAATCAATAAGAAATATTCATTAAGTCAAGATCATATACACCACAAGACCAATAATACTAAGTCTAGTCAAGTCATTAAGCATATCAACATACTTGAGCATACAATCAAGATAACTCTATCATTAATTAATAATGTCAACAATCATGGATAAGAGTTCATATCCACATAACCAAAGCAAGACAATTTACTCATGAACACTTATTAAGTTCACTAGTGAAATTACTAAGTGAAGCATCATAACCTTACTTATCAAAGTAAATCTAACAATAACCATAACCAATGTCCAACTTCCTATAGCATATCATAAAGAGTAAACATCATCATCATACTTTTAGCTATAGAGACCAAACAAATATTTACAAGTAAACCAATATCATATAGTGTCATCTACATGTAAGATCATCATATGCATATCATTTTACATTTATAAGCATATACATATATTAGAATATACTCCTAAGACTTCCCTCAAGGATAACTAGTGAAATGTATAGATAGATTCGCATACCCCTACCTACACTAAGATAAACCCCTTAGGTAATTCTAGTTAGAGTTCATTCCTTTAGTTCAATTTTTTTACATTTTGGGAATATATTGACTTAACTGACATAGACCACATGCGCTAATGTGGAATGCGGTGTCATAGAACCCTACACAAAAGAAAGGCGGACTACTTGCAAATACATGAACATAGCAAATACGTAGATCAACTAGCTAGTATTCCTATAGGGAAATAGTTCAATAACTAAGAGATATAGTTGGGACCCTCTTTACGTTGCATTCATTACATTCTCCAATCTAAAGAGTACATTAGTGATCTCACCTTCCCTATGTGGGAAGGTACACTCCACACTTTAGCTCACTCGGTGCTAAGCTAGAGACCCGTTTGAAATGTTTTTAATACCTTTACTAATCGTCATAGCTTAATGTAGGTCATAGGGTATACCCTTTGTATAATCATCATTATCATAAATCAAAAAGAATTGCATGATTATTATCCTTGCATTTCAAATCACACAAGTGAGGTTAACACATTTGCATATCACTTCAGAATAAGGCACATTGGTAACTTATCACCATCCTTTTAATATTTACATCTTAGCCAACACCTCACTAACCATAGTCAAGATATTTCAATTCAACATCATACCACCACTATCAATCTATTAATAAGGTGTACTTCAATATAACATCATCACTTAATCACAAGTAACCATAATTGAAGTAAAGAATAGAGATCATAAGACTTACTCAATCTCCTTCACCATGCCATCATAAACCCTAATCTCAACCAAACAATGGGTGTAGTATCATCACACATTAATAATCAACATAATAACAAGTCCAATTGAATCATTATACAATAACTTTTCACTAGTTCATAACCTATAATTATAGACTTAGACCCAAGTTCATACTCTTCTTCACTATCTAGGTCAATTACTCAAGAACTAGTATAATTGGATTCGAATGTATGAAAATTTACTCATAATTGTCATAATAACAACATAGGATAGTAATTCACTCACTAACAAAACCAATTAAGTCAGTACTTTACAATTCAATTAAAGATCACAACCTACGATTAAGGGGAATATGTCATCTTCTACAATCGAGACCAATATAACAAGAAGTAACATAATTAAGTTAGAATACAAGTTGATCTACTCATAATATCCAAGAGTAATCATAAACAAATCAATTTAAAAGATTAATTTCGTATTGGAAGAAACCCACTTAGAACTCTACTTTTTTTAATCAATTTGGAGGAACCCTTTAGGGAAATACCAAAGGTTAAAGAAATCACATACCTTGTTGATTAATGAAGTTTGATGGAGAAACTTTGACCTCTATCAGCCTTAGAACCCCTTGAATTTGACGTTCTATGGTGTTCCTCTACTTGGGAGAGAGAAAGAAGAGAGAAGGAAGCACAATTTGGGTTTGGGAAATTATGAGGGTAAGGTTAGTCTAAATAGGTTAGGGTCTTTATATAGGTTATAAACTAGAAATTTGGGTTTGGGAAATTATGAGGGTAAGGTTAGTCTAAATAGGTTAGGGTCTTTATATAGGTTATAAACTAACTTAATTAGACCTCAATTAACCCCTAAATAATTAACTAACCACAAAATTAATTAATAAATTTAACTAAAATAAAAATGAGCAGCGAAACCAGTGGTCACACAGACGAGACCACGTCGATGCCTCGTGTGTCAATCGACGAACACAGGACCTTCCGTCCTGTTGGTCTGTCATTTTGGTCAGAGACTGTCCAAAACAGGACTCTCAAGTATTTTTCTAAGTTACCATCGACGGTGTCCATCGACGCCCCGTCAATTGGCACATGATTCGTCGATTGCACTCGTTTGCGCACACTGCCTTTAGGCAACTTTTTTTTTTGCCAAATTGCAACAATCCTACTCAAGGGACCTAGGCTGGTCCTAGGGGAGTCTTACTCGGACGTTTCAACTATAAACTAACTATAATATGTGTTATACACCCTTCCACCAAAATTCATCATTTTTGACTCCTAAAACTTAGTCAAATATGCTAAGGCACACTAGCACCTTATTGAACTAGTTTCTGGATGTCATTAACGTTTCTTGACATTTTGGTTTCTAAACTTCCTAAATGACTTATATACATTAAAATTGAACTTAATACAGTGTCTAAACCTTTTGAAACCTTTGTTACTCTCTAGAACACGTCTTAGACTTTTGGTGTATTACAAGTATTTTCCTAAAACACTTTGTAGTCTCCCTCTCATCAGATGTGGTGTGCACTAGGGACCAATAAAAAGAACTCTACCTAGTGTGAATTTTCATACATCTGACTCTTAATCCTAGTGCTCCGACACTAAGTTTTCTACTCCCGAAATACCCCTGAGATAAGGACTCAGGACCTAGGACCACAAGTGATAATAATGTAACCCTACTAGAATGATCATTAGCATACTAAAGATTATAAATTGATGTTGATGCTGAAGCTAAATGATAATTAAAATGAAAAGATGGAGAATACTCATATGCTATAAGTTAGTTAAATAAAATATTGATGAGTTTAATACAAAAAAAATATTAACTCAACACTAAGTTGAATCTAACTATGTCTAAAGTAAGAATCTAACTTACTAAAATATTGCACAGGTCCCAGCTAAGTTAAGGAAACTAAAATTAAAGGGCTAAAAATACTGAAAAGAAACTCAAGACTATTGTGCTTAGAGAATAAGGGCTCACCACTAATTCTATTGAACAAGCAATCATAAATTGATCTAAACGTGATCTTGATGCTAAGAACCTGAACCTACATCACGAGAAGATTTAGCACATGTATGTGTCAATACTTGAATGTATTAAGTATGCACCATAGAGTAAAGATGAAATAACATATAAATGAACAAGGAAATGAACCAATGAAATAGTATGAATATGATAAAGATATTGAATGCTAAGAAAACTGAATGTTGTGACCAATTTATAACATGCTGAAACAGAATACTAGATTTACTGACTGAAATGTAGGAGCTACTAATAAACGATAATAAAACCACGTGATCTAAATATGGAGTCCGATGTATACGCCCCATCAAGAGGATCCAATATACTCTGCCAGAGGTATAAAGGCATGCTGGCGTGTTGACTAAATTGATGCCTACAAAGGGGACTTACAACCTACGTGGCTAGTAGTTCTGAGACTATTTGGGTATGGTGAACCCTAGTCCTACTTTGTATTATACTACTCCCAATATATTAAGAGGTTAAATGCTTATGACTGAGTTTCTGCAAATACTGGAAAACTCAACTAAACTTGCAAAATGAGAATAAAATAATTAATTTGATGATGATGCATTAATAACTGAGGCATGTATAACTGAATGACTAATATATCTAACCTAGCATGTGTAATTCAAGAACTAAAGAAATACATATCCAAGGCTTTGAAATTCATGTGAGAAACGACATAATAACATGATAATCTAATTTGAAACATGGTAATAACTAATTCATGATGATCTGGGGTAATTCTAGAAAGCCTAGGTATATTTAAAATAAGGGAATCAAGACACTTACCGAGTTCTACGGTCTGGCGAATGAAATACACTAGTGAAATTCTACATACCTGGTGAAAAATTAAATGAAGAAATGTTTCTATTTCAGGGCTGTAATTGATGAAAACTTGTTGCTTTATTTGACTAGGGTTTTTGACCTTTTTCTCCTCTCTTGCTTCTACTTTTCTAAGTTTTGATTAATGATTTTGACTTAGGTAAGTTCTAGTTATATTTATAGGCTTAAACTGACTAAAACATCATGATTTAGTTTCTAAATGATATAGTTTAGGGGAGAAATGAGCATGTAAAAAGTCTTTTACTTAAAACTTGTTGGAATTATTCACGGAGCCGACCAACGGATTGTAAGTCGATTGACGGTCCGTACTGGTTGATGGTCATTTGTTAGTGAGAGTTGAAATTCAGCAGGCGAATCGACAATGAACAATAAGTCGACTGACGACCCGTACTAGTAAACTGTCATTCATGACTAAGAATGAGAAGTCAACAAGCCTTTGACGGAGTGGATTGACAGACTCTAAGTCAACTGACGGTCCATACTGGTCGACCGTCGTTCATGACTGAGGAATGAAAAAAGTTGACTGGCCCATCTACGGAGTCGACTGATGGACCGTAAGTTGATTGACGGTCTTTAGTTAGATCTGTTGCTTTCACCTGCAACTTTTAAAAATCTGCATTTTTGGTCTATTTTGGATACCAAGTGTTACATTAATAGTGAAAAAGTCTTCCCAATTCTATAATTTAAATAATGCAAAAAGGAATTTCCTAATATAAAAACAAAGAGTTTTTTATTCTAAATGATAAGGATTAATATTAACATTGATTTTTTTAAGGTTTTAAATCAACTAAAATGGTTTAGACATTTGATCAGATTAATATTTCTGTTATAAACATATTTGTATTATTGCGAATGACTTATTATATGAAGTCCTTTTTGGATATGGTTGGGATTCCTATTTGGGGACCAAGTTAGCTTTCCCCAATAAATAAAGGGGTTTTACTTCAATGTAAATAAGAGTTGTGAATCCTGAAAATACATCAAGAGGAATAGAAGTGTAATCTCTTCTCCCTACTATTTATTTCTCATTATTTTATATAGTAATAAACGATTCATCGATGATTGTTCTTTTTTAAAGAAGAGGATGAGACAGACGGGAAAAAGTGCAAAAGAGATCTGTATAAGTATGCAATACAGTTCTCATCATTTTAAGTATGATGATCTTTACGTTGTAATATTATGTGAAGATTGAGTTAACATTCTGGAGTCAGTATTTTAAAAGACTTGTCCGAATGGTTTATACGTTTCATTAACCTATTGGAAAGAGAATTCGTTGATTCATTTTTGATAATTAAGTAAGACTATTTAGTGAAAGGCTATTCCCAACTTTTCTATGAGGTATGTTGATCTATTAAGCTATACTATTTTACACTCCTTACTGTTGTCATAATAAATCAATAATCTCAATTTGTAGTGTGTAATCATAAGTGACATCATAGTTAATATCATGTCAAAAAGGATAAAATATCCCAAGTATTTGACGGCTTGAGGTGAGCCTCATTGTTGGGAAGATGATAGATTTAAGGTTATGCTCCAAGAAAAAACACGAGGGATTTACTTCAATCTCACCAAGGTGTAGAAAAATTGGTTAAGTCCTTGGCGACATATGATTGAGCAGATATTAGGTTCAAGTTCCATCGATTTATAGACTAAGATACTCTTATATGGATAATACATTAAATTTGAGTCTTACTGCACCATATTGATCGATATAAAAATGAGTATAGAAAAAGTATTTGGTTTTTATGAGAAGTCATGAAATTTTATGAATTTTCTCCATTACTTAAATTAGATGTGGTAGTAGTGCATAATTTGTCTTAAAAAGACAAGTGATTGAATAATGTACATGAACATGGAATGAGGTACTAATTCTATCATAAGATGATACCTCAGATGATTGTGTTTCATTCATGAAGAATGAGAACTTTTTATTAAAGTATGTACAAATTCATTCTCCAAAGTGAACGAGGCGTAAAACACCATGCTTGATGTGGAAAAGATCGCAACCTTTGATTATTAATATGGTATCACTAAGAAAATTTTTTGGACAGAGAATGCTTAATTTTTGTATTGTAGTTGTAAACAAATGATGGTTACACATCTATATGACACATTATAGTAATCAAGAGTTTATGTTTCCAAACTCTCGTACTGTGGCATAATATAGGGACACCATGGGTATAATTCAGCTTAGACATATGGGTCTATAATGATAAGATAATTCTAGATAATCCAAAAAGGACATCCATTATATAAAAGCTAAAGATTTTTATAAGGTGAATTTGCTGGATCTTTGTTATTTATCAAGGCAAGCTAATTGGAATACATCATACTGAAGTGAGATTGAATCCCCTGTGTTTGGAATCGATACGATTTAGAGATATTGTTACCATTACTCACCTCGTGAGTTGTTTAGATTACTTCATGGTCCCTAATAGAAGATCCTTCTATATGGTGTTGTCCCATAGTTATGGTCATTGTTATTTCGAACTTGATGTTTGCACACATATTGGCCACAAAAATATATGATTATAATACACAATTTCTAATAATAGATTAGTCTACTGAGTGATAGGTTCACGACTAACCTCTGGAAGGGTAGACTAACTGAGAAGAAATAAATATGAAAATTACTCTCCGGGTAATAAAACTAAAATCTACTCATATAATAGTAAATGAAAAATTTACTAAAGCAAAAGACACACGTGTAAACTTGGTGTTTACAAGTACTAATAACTTTATTAGTTGACATGAATAAGTTTATCATCCCAAAGATGTGCATACTAAGTAATAGACATACCTTGAAGAACTAGAAAATTTTTAAAGAATTCTTTTTGTTGCTTGTTCAAATGATAAGTTAATTAAATCAACTAATATCCAAAACTACTAAAATAGACATAATTGATAGCATGATTCAAGTAACCCAACTATAACAAGCATAATCTCATGTAACTCCTTTTAAAATCAACAATTCATATCATATGATCCAAATTTAGGGGAAATAGGGGTTGCATGGGTACTTGAGGAAATTAACCATCAATAAATAATAAATCATCAATTCAATCATAATTCATTATAAATCAACCATTAAAAACGTTTTGGCAAAGAACCCACGAGTTTGAAAACAAACCCTAACTTTGGGGGAATCATTAATTTTGAAATTGAATTGAAGGGACTCCTTGGATGGAAACTTTCCAAGAATAAAGACTACCATACCTTGATCATGAGTTCTTCATCTCCTTGAATCTTCAAGCCCTAGATTCAATTCTACTCTTCTTCTTCTTCTTTAAGTTTTAGAGACAGAAATTCTTGTGGAGAAGATGAAGTTCTGGATTTTCTTTTTTATTCTAGAAAAGTGGCTTCATAGGGGGGAATTTGAGCCTAAAAAGCTTTTATACTTATTAGGAAAAGAGTAAAACATTGTGGGATCAATTTTGAAGAAAACTAAACGGGGTGGGGGAAGCCCCTAGAATGTTAACGTTAGACTCCCAACATGTGCGACTTAGCTCCATAAGCGGCCACTAGGCAAACACGTCCTAATGGTCCTTGTCTGCCAATTTTTGAGAATGCCTTTCGAATAAGGCAACCTATTAGGCGATGGGTAGGTCCCTTGGGTGATGTGCAAACCAAGTAGGCGATCCCTGACCTTGCTCGCCTAATATTCTATTAGCTAGTTCGTGGGGACAGCCCACTAGGCGACCCTAAGTACACATAGGAAACTCGCCAAGTCCCTTGGGTGACCATGATGTCCCTTCACAAAAATTTCCAAAGAAATACATTTTCCTTCACTCTTTCTTGAAATAGTTTAGTCCCCTGCCCTCTTCCTAGAATTTTACCCTTTTTTGTTTAGTTCTAGTTTGTCCTAATCTTTCCAAAATGTTACACTAACCCTTATTTTTATCTCTAGGGTAGCCTACTAGATTCCAGAGGGTCTCTTCCCCTTGGGGACATTCATCCTCGAATGAGGACCTAGGCACCGTATGGAATTTGAAGACTCAAGATTAGCAGCCCATCATGCATGAAACATCAACATAATGCACAACTCAAAGGAGGAAACATCAACTTCATCTCATAACATATTCAATGCAAATTCAAAGGAGTAGGAGCTACATCTACCAACCCGCTTGTGCATGAACTCAATATTCTTATATTTATAGGGGGAACTACCTTCTATAACGAATTAATGCTCAACATGACACCATGGAGCCTATATGCCAATACTCTCACAATCATACTAAAGCATGTTCATTATAACATCTCATGAAGTCAAATAGGTAACTAATACTATCATGCATAACAACATGAGGAACTTTAATCATGAAAACTTATTTTCTTACTAAACATGATTTTCATCAAGGACATGCATAACATAGGAAAATAATGTAATAGCTCATATAACACACATGACTCCCAAACATGGAAGACTTATGAGAACACTACCACTCAGCTTGAATCGGGAGAAAGGAGAGCAGATGGGATTATAAGGATTCATTATCGGCGACGCCTCAAGAATCACCCTCAACTAAATGGTTTCTCCATAGAACTTTCATGAAAGCGACTTCCTTGATTCTCAACCTCTTCACTTGACGGTCA
Organism: Solanum habrochaites; assembly: GCA_027704765.1. Lineage (NCBI taxonomy): Eukaryota > Viridiplantae > Streptophyta > Magnoliopsida > Solanales > Solanaceae > Solanum > Solanum habrochaites. The sequence continues at coordinate 22,935,384 of JAKWJA010002494.1, forward strand.
AGGATATCCACCTGAACCTCTTCATAGGAAAGACTTTCATAAACTCCCAATCCTTCTAAAGGAATAAGGAATAATGGACACCAGATCCTTAATACTTTTTAAGCATACAAACATGAAATACCGGGTGAACCGGAGCCAAATCATTTGGCAAGTCAAATTTATATACAAATTTCCCAGTACGCTTCAAATTTGATAGGGGCCTACCTACCGAGGACTAAGTTTCCCCTTTTTGTTAAACCTTATCACACCCTTCATGGGTGAGATTTTCAAATAGACCCACTCAACAACTACGAATTCTAGGTCCCTCTTCCTCACAGAGGCATATCATGTTTTCTCTTCATTACTAATAGCTCCACTTTCTTGTTTCTTGATTGTATAGTTAGAAAAAAAATCATATTACGATTTGGGGTCAACTGTCTTTTCAAAGTGGACAATATGTATGTAGGTGTTCATCTACTATGCATAAAAAAAAATTGGCATTTGAATGGCAATCGTTTCATCGATATGGAAACAACACTCATAAATCTATATCTAGAGAGCTAGAGGCACCTAACGTTATCTAACAATTTATGAAACTATCCGAGGCAGGGGTATCCCTAGATATAACACGACATAATCGACCTCGAAGGGGTCTCATACAAGCCCTTAGCATATCATAAAAACACAAGTATAAGAAATGATGCGAAATGAAAACATTTTACAATCGAAGTCTTTTCAAGAAAATCAAGGTATTCTAGACATTGTCTCATTAACCATCTAATTCAATTGAGTATCAATAAGGGTAACAACCCTTTACAACATTTCTCAAAAGAGAAAGTAAGGAAGAAACTAGAAATCAACAACTCTCGTCCTCCAACCATGAGCACTCACCAAAAGCGTGGAACAGAATGCATTCCACAAGCTGTTGACTCAATAAGGAAGATACCGCGACAACGAGGGCCCGATCACTGTTTTGTAAACCTGGTATAGAAAAAATATAGGTTAGTACAAAAATTGCACTAAATATGCATGCAAGAAATCATTGAAATATGCTTAAAAGAGACATTTTGGTTGAAAACCATCCATTTTATCAAGTTAGAACTCATTGGGCATACAATGGAAATCATAAGTCATACACCATATCAAAAGGAAAAAATCACCATTCATAGCATCAACATATCATAAATATCCTCAAAGTCTACTTGTACAATGCATGAGTAAAGTCTCATACCCCTACTCATACAAAGTAAAACTTCTTGAGTAGTTACGGTCTGTAATTTCATATTCTTATGTTGTTAGGCAATCAGCCTTAACCAACATAGAACACGTGAGTCAACACCGAATCCAGCGTCTATCCACCCTTGAAAAAAGGGGGTTTCCTACTTGCTAAGGTAGATAATACCTTTTATTATGTTCGAGCGATAGCTCAGGGAGGGGAGGATTGGTTGAGGGCGAGTGGACGATAGTTTATGGGACAAGGGGATTGCTTCTACAAGCCCAGACTCTACTAAGGTATAAGGTTTCCATCTCATAAGATAACTACTTCGGGAACCCGGACTCAAATAGTGTAAAAGGAACCCATTTAGGAATCCGAACCCAACAATCGTATAAGTTTCCATCTCATATTCATATCCTCTCGGTGCTAAGCTTTGATTCCCACTATTTACATATTAAGTCTTAACTTAAGTTCATAATCATGGAAGAATGTCTTGACAATCTTTCCAACATATTCATACCATAACTCCTAGATTCATAAGATGAGAATAATCTTCAAACCTTAGAACCATCACCATGGACAAACCTTTCACATCATATCGTATTCATACATAAATGTGTTCGTGAGGAAATCAACTTCAACAACTAATTCATGACCAATAAGGGCAGTCCTACTTACCTCTAACCAACCAACCGAAGGCCTACATCTACTACCATGCAAAGCTTTGAAAGGAGCCATCTCGATACTTGAGTGGTGATTATTGTTGTAGGCAAAGTCTACCAAGGGCAAGTGCTCATCCCAATTACCTTTAGAATTTATAACACACACCCTCAACATGTCCTTTAGGTTTGAATGGTATGCTCTGCTTGACCATCCGTTTGAGGTTGGAAAGGCGGTGCTAAGCTTCATCTTAGTGCCATGTTCTTTTTGAAAGTACTTCTAACAGTGAGATGTAAATTAATTAAGTACCTCAATCCAAATTGATAGATAAAAGAAATCCATGTAACTTCACTACCTCAATCCAAATTGATAGAAAAGAAACCATTGGAAACTTACTATCTCTTATATACAACTTAGCCATCTTCTTTTGATGAGATGACTTGCCGAAATGAAAGTGGGATGAATTGTTTCATCTATAAAACCAATCGACTCCCCCAATTAGAATCATGTTGCCTTCCTGTACGAGGTAAACCGACAATAAAATCCATATTGATCTATTGCCACTTCGAAATAGGAATTGGCATATTTTTCAAAAAGCCTCCCACCTTTGGTGCTCAACCTTACCATTCCACTAATAGAATATCTAGAACCATGAGTCTCTTCTAAAACATTTTCCCTTAACCCATGCAACATCGCATAAACTAATCGACTGGTAACTAAGTACCCATCTCCCCCTGGGAGAAAGAATCAAACGGAATTATGAGGAAGTACAACTCTTTTTAAAGACAAGTAGTATAGGATCAATGTCTTGTTTAGACTTTACATTCACCACAAAGGACGATTCGGATCCCAACTATAAACCATGAAACCACCCTTAGTGGATTCCACTAGTTGAACACCTACTGAAGCCCTATGCACACACAGACTAACCTCTTCTTCATCTCATGAGGGCCAACACTACCCATGGAAATCTATTAAGGGCATCCCTACAACATAGCTTTGTCGGTGTAGTAAAGGGACATCCGTCATAATCCTTAGATAAGTTCAACACCTTCTCGTGTATTGGATTTCAAGTTCTTTTTGTGAACACGTATGAAGACTTTTGTGATCAGTGAAAACATCCACATGAACCCCATAATAGTATGTCTCCATCTTTTAAAAGCAAGCATAAAACCGCCTCTTACCGTTCAGAATCATGAGAGCTATCTTCTATGGTACTGTGTTCTTGTAAAGAACAAGAAATCATATTTCCATGTTGCATTGATCACCCCACACCGAATACAATTCTTAGAAGCTGTCAGATAACAACCCAAACCATCGTACCTCCTTGGGGAGGTGGAAGGAACCACAGAGCAGAAGTAAGTATATACTTCCACTCTTGGATGTTTTTCTCACAAGAATTCATTCACTCAAACATAGCTTTATTTTGAGTCAAAGTCTTCATTGGAGAATAAATGGAGGAAAAAAAACTCAAAAACCTCATATAATAACAAGCCAAACACAAAAAGCTTCTAATACGGTAAGGAATTAGAGGTCTAGGCTAATTCTTGACCGCATCCGTCTTCTTCTAATCTACCTCAATACCCTTGATCGACACTATATGACCAAGGAAGTCTACGGACCTCAACCAAAAACTCACATTTGCTAAACTTCGGAAATAATTGGTTGTCCTTAAGGACTTGCAATCCAATCCTCAATGGTCCATATGATCACTCTCACTTCTTGAAAAGATCATTATATCATCAATAAATATGATTACAAACATATCTAGGTAGTGTCTAGACAACCATTTCATTAGATCCATGGATGTTGTTAGGGCATTAGTTAAGATAAATGACATCACAAGAAACACATAGTGCCCATACCTAGTTTGAAAAGTCGTCTTGGGTATAGCATTTCCATGCACCCTTAGTTGGTGGTAGCCCGAACGAAGGTCAATTTTTGAGAAGTAACTATCCCCTTAGAGTTGATCAAACAATTCATCAATTCTTTGAAGGGGATATTTATTCTTAACGGGTTACCTTGTTCAATTGGCAGTAGTCGATACGCATTCCAAGAGACCCATGTTTCTTTCTGATAAACGACCAGATCACCCCACATAGAGATACTCGGTCGAATAATGACCTTGTCTAACAAATCCCTCAGTTTGCTCTTTCAACTCTTTATACTCAGCCGAAGCCATTTTATAAGGAGGAAACGAGATAGATTGTGTATCCCGCAAAATATCAATTCCAAAATCTATTTCCCGTTCAGGAGGAATGCCAAAAAGTCATCGGGTTAGATTTTCAAAAATTCATTCACCATGGGAACTAACTTTAGAGAAGGGGTTTCAAACTTAACATCCATAAACCTATCAAGATGGTACATTTACCCTTTGGAGATCATTTTCCTAGATTTGAGACAAGAAACAAATTTACCTTTAAGGATAGAATTACCCCTTATATTCGAAAACAGACTCAATCCGAAATTGAAATCTAACCATCCGAGTCCTGCAATCTATAGAGGCATAGAATGCATGAAACCAATCCATAACAAAAATGCAATTGATCCATACCCAAAATTTCATAAAATTCTAACATGTCTAACTCTACCAAATCTGCCAAAGTAACTTTGTAAGAAAAAGAAATAGGAATAACTTCTATAGATTCTTTTTGCCACTAATGAGTCACTAACAGGGGTAGAGAGCGAAAAAGGTTCTACTAATACTTTAGGGAGTATCTCAAGCTTCATAGCCACAAGAGGTGTAACAAAAGGACAAAGTGGAACCATGTTCTAGAAAAGCATATATATCAATAGAAACAACTTCTAACATTCCGGTCACCACATACGGGGATCTCTCTTTGTCACGTTGGGATTGGAGGGCATAAATGTGATTACGCTTTTGTGCATTGGATTTGAACTATGAGAAGGATTTGCTATATTTTTATACATTGTCCTTGCGAATGGACAATCTATGAGGTTTTGGACACGTCTTTCCACAATATACCACCCCTACGACACAAACGTAGTCATTTGCAATCAGTGTCTACAACATTGTACATAGGCTATAACATAAGACCACCAATGTGCCTCCTTGAGGTCTATCATTATTGTTCCTTAAGGAAAAACTAGAGAAGCCTTGGTTGGAGAAACTTTGCCGACCTTGAACATCGGATTTAGTATTAGAGAAGTTCCTTTCACCGGTTCTAGCCCTCTTTACCTCCCTACTTATCTTCTTGAGATTTTGCTTCTCAATTTGTTCATCATGAACCATAAGACTTGAAACATTCATACTTGGGATAAAAATTTCCAAAACAATATTCATTGACTACCATGTCGGACACTCTCATCACAAATATATTCATTCTATCCCTTCACTCTGCCACAATGGTTGGATCATACTATGATAGTTGGGTGAACTTAAGAGCATAATCTTTCACACTCCTACCCCCTTATTGAAGGTTTATAAACTTTTGCATTTTTCGTTCCCTCAACTCTAAAAGAAAAAATCTCTCAAGAAATACTTTCTTAATATATGGACCCACTCTTATTGGCCTCTTACCTTTCCGTTGTTCATACTAAACCAGAGATACATATTTTAGTTGGGAAGCGCCTAGCTCCACCTTCTACTCCAGAGACACCCCCATGACATCAACTTTCTTGAAAACCTCATCAATAAACCTTTGAGGGTATTCTTCCATCTTGGATCCAAGAAACACACATGATTCATTCTTGTAAAATCCCTCAATCTAGAAGGCACTGTTCTCCCACTTGGATTAGCTATACCAACAACTCCCCTAGTATCATGTTTTATCCAATTTCTTTGAGCTAAATCATTGAGGCCAACCTAGTTGTTCTTTTTTGGGTGCTAGCTGTTGTGGGCTTGGGGTTTGAATTTTTATCTTCTTATTTTTCATAGTTCTCATATCAATAGGAGATTACGGAACTTGAAGATCTTGAGGACCTTGGGGACGAACTATCTCATCTTCATCTTTTTTCCCCTTCTTCTAGCATTTTCCCTTATTGTATTCATTTACTGGAGACACAAGAGAAGGGTTAGGGAAAGGACATTGTGTAATTCAAACTCTAAGGAATGAGTAAAGAGTAAAGGAAGAAGTGAAATTTCTTAAAACATCTTATAGCATATTATTCATAAATTTTTTGTGCTTCACACCCATAAATAAGACTATACTAGACATGGTTTATAGACATAATCCTAGAATCATTCTAAACTTTATTGCTCTAGTTATCAAGTTTCTCACGACCCACAAGTACCCCCTAGATGTAACAGGGTGTATTCAAACCCGAAGGGGTCTTATACAATCCCTTAGACTATTATAAACATAAGTAGTAGAAATGATGCGGAATAAAAACTTTTTACAATCGGAGTCTTTTCATAAATATCAAGGAAGTCCAGACATTGTCTCATTAATCATCAATACAATTGAGTACTAAGAAGGGTCACAACCCTTTACAATATAGTCTCAAAAGATAAAGTAAAGAAGAAACTAGAAATGAACAACTCTCATCCTCAAAACATAAGGACTCACCAAAAGCGTAGAGAGAATCAATACAAGCTTTAATCAATAAGGAAGCACACCTCAACAACCAAGCCCTACACTAATTAATAAAATGTAGAAGAAATATGGGTTAGTACAAATATTTCACTAAGTATGATAGTCATGCAAGAAATTATTGAAATATGGCTAAAAAGGACATTTTGGTTTAAACTCATACATTTTCCAAGTGTGAACTAATTGTGCATACAATGGAAATCAAAGTCACTAACCCATATCAACAATGCAATTTTATGAAAATCACCATCCAAGTAGCGTATAAGCATTTCATAAGAACCTCAAAAAAATGTCTATTGTTCAATGCATAAGTAAGGAAAGTCATAACCTACTCAGATTCGAAGTAAAGCTTTTTAAGTAGTTATGGTCTATAATTTCATCTTCTTGTTCATATTAAGTTATTAGGGAATTATCCTCAACTGATACAACCCATGTGAGCTAACATGGAATCAGGTGTCTACCCCACAACAAAAAGGTGTTGTCCTACTTGCCTAAGGTAAAACCATACTCTTAGCTTAAGTTGACAGTTTAGTAAAGACCTGGGGCAACTCGTTTAGTGACAAAAAAAATTGCTTTCTGAAAAACCCAGATCTTACTAATGTATAAGGTTGCCATTCAGGACAGAAAAACTTTGAAATCCGTAATCAAGCTAGTTGTAAAAGGAACCCATTTGGGCAGTGGACTAACTACGTCTAAGTTCCATATTATATTCTCTTTGTGCTAGCAATTGGTAAAAATTCAAAATCCCTAGGGATTTAGTAATACTTTAAAATAGGATCCATGAGGTTAATCATATATTAATTCACGAATTAAGTGTAAATAGAATAGTTAAGGTGTTTGTAAGAACAAAATATCAAGAAAGTCCATGCCGTCCGAAAAAATTGGTTTCATAAAGAGGGCTACGTGTCTTAAGGGTTCTGACTAGTTTAAGAGTCGAAATCGAACGAAGGTGTGGTATGAAATAGGGGTAACACCTGTGCGTGGTCATGATTGAAACATACGGGTACGACTCCCAAGGACCAAAACTAAGAACCCTTGAGGGATGGGACCGTTTGTAGCTCGGAAGCAACATGCTTCGGCAGGGCTGCCTTTGACAAAGTGGTTGACAGGGGCGTAGTGGCTCGTGGGATCGAGGCCATGTCATCCTCCCATCTTAGCTGATTGTGAAGTCTCTTGCATACCTAGCAATTGTTACATGCGATTGAAGTGGATTGACGGGGCGTCGAGTCCACCATTATCCCACACTTAGAAAAATAAAAATAAAAACCTGCCTGCACTAGTCTCTGACCGAACGTACGGATGTGCAGCACGGACTGTTTAGGTTTCGTCGATGGGATCTGCGAATTCCTACATGTTTTAAGTTAAATTCATTTAATTAATTAAGAGGTTTAGGTGTAATGAGTATTATAAATGGAAGACTAATTTAAGTAAAAAAACCCCTCTTTAAAAAAAAACTTTAGTTAAAGTAAAACACCTCAAAATAAACTCTCCCTTCTCTCTAGTTTCTCTCCTATTGGAAGATACATGGGAGAATATGATTGGGAGTGGTATTTTGGGGGATGGGTTTAAAGAGAATTCACCATTAACAGGGTCATCAATCTCCAAGGTATGGACTCTAATTCACCGTTAAGAGCTTCGTTCATCAAAGGATCCATTCCAAAGTTTTTCAAAAAATTGATTCTATATGGGGTTCATTCAATACGAATGTTATGTTATGAAATTGAGTGTCTGTTTCTTGGATTATAATGAGAAGATTATAATGTATTGTTACACTTGATTCGGATGAATTGCAGTCTGGTTTTAGAATTGTAGATTTACCCTTAACCATAACGCATGATTGGATATGATATTATGTGGGTTACGTAATTTTGTGTTATTATGGTTAAATCATCCTTAATGTTGTTATTACATTGGATATCAATCTATATGGATGAATTTAGAGTCCTTAGTGATAGTTATGAGTATGGTCTAAAAGGTTTTAAGGAAGATAGATAGATAATATGAGTTTCAACTTTGGTTTAGCATTGAATCATGTAAGTATTGTGACCTCTTATAAGTCCATATCATGTTGGTTGTGATTACTTTGGTGGGTGCATGACACAAATTAGGTTAATCTATGGGTTGATGGTAAGCTCTAGGATGAAACCTATGGAGAGCGGGTTGGACGTCTTGACTTTCCTATTGTTAACTTATGTTATGGTGTATTGTCATCAAGTTACTAGTGTTTATTGAAGGTATACCTGTTTTAAGTGATAGGATGGGTATGAGGATTAAATTGAATGTCTAAGCTTTGGTTTGAGGTTCTTAGGGGTTTTTACAGCCATAAGAATGAAAAAAAACATGTAATTATGTACCGCTATTAAGAGGAAATGCAAAGGGTTTGACCTCATTATATGAATGTGTGAAGAAAGGACTATTCTCATCAATCTATTGAGTTTTATATGAAATACACGGGTTGTCTTTATGTACCTAAACTAGTTATGATTAGCACAAGACTAAATGGCATTCAAAAAGGGACTCTAGCGATAGCACTGAAAGAGATTGTATGGGAGGGGCCGGGGTGACACCTTCTTACTTACGAAAGGTAGTGGTTCACTACGGTCACTCAGAGGTAGGATAGCCTAATTGACCGAAGGTTGGGGTGTATGAATGATATTTCCTGGAGTTATCCCCAAAGCTCCATAAGACTATGTGCCACCATAGGATACTAGCTAATGGATCTAACCTAGTAGATACGTTAATAGGGTCACCTTGCGCGGTTATTAGACCACTTCCTTTGGGTGTAAGGTTTTTTTATGACCATGAGAGTCCGCATTAGCTTATGTGCGTCATATGACGGTTGTTTAAGGCAAAGATTTCCCCTAAACTAAAATGAATGAATGAAGTAGTCTAGACTAATTGAAGGACTTGTATGGCTTTTGACTTAGCTTACGGTAGGGAAGTGACTTCGAAATGCCTTGCAGAGTTCTGCCTGAAGAAGCTTTGAGACGTTAGTTACTTTAGTATATAAATGACGAAGAATGTAAATGATCATATAATTGAATAATTCATGCTATGATAGCAAATTGGTATCATTGTTAATGAAAGAATTGAATATATGAGAGAAGAATATGCTTGTGAAGTGATGCTAATATGATCTTTGGTGGGGTGACTTGAGAACTAGGGTTATGGGGCCTTTGATTGGTCCTGTATGGTTTAAGGATTATAGGTTGGTTGGGTTGATTTGCATTGATATGGTTTTATATGATCATGTTTTTGATATTATTACGTGATGATAGCGGTTTATATGAGGATTATCGGTTTAAGTATGATGACTGCATATGGTAGAATAATTATTTTTTTAGTATGTTCAAAGGATTGGTTAAATAACACGATTCATGAAATGTACTGTGTTCGCACCATACTTTGTATGTTATCTGGCATCTGGTATCATACTTAGTACTATTGTGAACAGACAACCGCATTTTTCTGTCTTTTTACCGAACATTTAGGGTTCCATAGTTTGAATTGATTTGAGGTGAATGTGAAGAAGCTTGGAATATGCTATCAGTCCTCCAAGTTGGAGGGTACTCATTTTTCCCCGGAGGACGATGCCAATATTATCTTTGAGGAAGTTATTTAGTACTACAAGTTTGTATGACTCTCTTTCCAATTGCTACAAAGTGTTCATTATAAACCTATATGCGGATGACTGTAGTGACGTAGGGATATGCACCAATATTAGGTCTCGGTGATGGTTATGAGATGAGACGGATTTATGATTTCTATTTCTTTTATATGTATAGCGTGTGAAATAAATAGTAGAAGACTAGTAATCTTCTTATGTGAAACAGAGTTATGTATTACTCGAATATTATGTTATATGTAATGTAGATGGGTCTATGTAAACTCAATTAGTGATGTACTTGAAACGTTTTTTAAATTACTTTATATTTTTTTAATCGTGTAAGCAATGATGTAAGACTATGAGGCTTGTCCTAGTCCTAAAAGAGGACGACGACGCTGATTACGTCTAGGGGACAAGCCCGGATGTGACATAATTGATTCCCACTATTTACATATTAATTCTTGACTTAAGTTCATAATCATAGAAGAATGTCTTGCCAATCTATACAACATAAGCATACTATAACTCCTATATTCAAAAGGTGAGACTACTCTTCAAACCTTAGAACCATCACATGTAACAAACTTTTTACACCATATCATATGAATACATCATTGTGTTCGTGAGAAAATCAACCCAACACAACCTCAACTAGATCAAGATCATATTCACTTTACTATCAAAGTGTTCTTATGGGCCTTAGCCCTCTAAGTCATCCAATATTAATATATCTTGCATTTGAAGGCCACAAAACATCAACATATCCAAAACTACTCAAACATTCATAATTGATGGAATGATTCAAGTAAACCAACTATAACAACTATAATCTCATATAATTCCTTTTCAAATCAACAAATCATGCCATAAGATCCAAATTTTAGGGAAATATGGATTACATGGATTCTTGAGGTAATTTATCATAAATCAACAATAATTCATCAATTCAATCATAATTCATCATATATTAGCCATTAAACGTTGCGAAAGAAGAACCCACAAGGATGTGAACAATCTCACTTGGGGAGGAAAGTAAGAGTTTGAATACAAGATTTTTGAATGGGAAAGCCTGGGATGGAGCGTTATCCAGAATGAAGATTTGCTATCATCCATTATAATGAGTTCTTCAAAGAATTTGAGTGAAATATCCTCGAATCTTAAGCCCTATCTCCAGTTTTATTCTTCTTATTCTTTGAGTTTTAGAGAGAGAAATTCTTGCATAGAAGATGAAGTTTTAGTTTTTTATTTTTATTCTAGAAAAGTGACTTCATAGGGGGAAGTGAGTGTTAATAAGGCTGATATAATATTGGTTTTAATAAAACCAAGTTGATAAATTTGTGGTGATCAATTTTGAAGAAATAATAACTTTAGAGACCCCAAAAGCTTAAACTCAAACTCCCTAACATGCGCGACTTGGCATACCAATGGTACTAGGTGACACACCTAATGGTACCTTGGCTCGCCTAATTTTCCAAAAATCCTCCCCCAATGAGTCAAACTATTAGGCGATGGGTAGAGCCCTTGGGCGATGCGCCAACCAATTAGGCAAGCCCCGACCTAGCTCTCCTAATATTCCAGCAGCTAGGTTGTGGGGACAACCCGCAACGAGACCCCAAGTGGACATGGGCGACTCGCTAAGTACCTTGGGCGACTATGATGCCTCTTCTCCAAAAGTTCCAAATAAAAACGAGTTTTCCTTCACTGTTTCTGAATAATTTAGGCTTCATTTTAGTCTAGTTTTGTTTAAACATTTCTAGAATGCTACACTAACCCTCACTTTTAGGTCTAGAGTAGCTTACTAGATCCTGGAGTGTCACAAAAACACATCAATTCATCATGAATATTCATTGAAAAAGTTAGACTCGATCAAATGAAAATTCTTTTTCGAAAATATTCGCTCACTATTATTGTAAGAGAAAAGAACACTTCAGTAAAACACGAAACAATAAATTTCACAACATTAGGGTTTTTAAGTCTGTTGTTATGTTCAAATAGGAGTCTAACAGAGGTCTTGTCATTGATACTCTCTCATTACCGAAAGTAATTATACGCTAAACTTACTTCTCAAAAAGAGTTTTTAAAGCGGGGTCGGGTTCAAGTAGTAAATAACACCAACTAGTGAGGGGGATCGTTCCGCACGGAGACAGGGAAGATAGTTAGGACTTCACTTCACCTATTATGTTACTATTCGGTCAATTACTTTTTTGGAAAGCAAACCAATAAAAGGTGGGTCGATTTATTAATGCAATGAAAATAACTAACCTAAATTTGGAACGATGACACTTCTAACAGCTTTAGAAGTTGGAGTTTAATCAAGTAATCAAAGTAACTTCTGGTTTACGGTTCACAGGTTCCATTAACTACTGATAATTCTAACTATAACAATTCATTTCCTAGTATTTTGCCTTGCAAAGTGATAATTATGTATTATTTGTAAACCTTGGTCTGGCATCTAGAAAATCTCACTCCGCCCGTGGGTCGCGGGGGCTACGTTGTGTTGCCCATAGTTCTTAAACCTATCTACCTCATATAAAGCCTCATATCTGAATTTGGACTAAGTTATTACCTGTACCAATCAGTACTCGCCATTAGATAGTATTACACTAAATCTATGTTGAATTTATTCTTTTCCTTTACTTACCTCCTGGGTCCGGCAAGAGTACAAGTAGATTAAGGCGAGTTCTAAAGTTGGCCATCGTTTAATAAACAGCCTTCAGCGAAAGAATATTGAATAAAATGAAGACACTATCTAGAATGCTATTTTAATTAGGTTTTTGTATATCATTATTGCCTATGGTCCCAAACCATAGTTTGAAGGTTAGACCCATGTCATATCACCAAATTCAAAATATATTATATAAGAATTCATGTCCTTACTTGCGAATGACAGAACGAAGGTAAAATCCAAAAGTGTCTTGATGTAATCAACCAACAAATAACTTGCAAAGAGACTCTCAAAGGAATCAGAATCTCACAAAAAGGCTAATGATGACATAAAAAAGTCTAACACTAATTACACAGAGTCTAATCATGATCAGAGTCTAACTATAAGCGAAGGGTCTTACTAATAATACAGCAGTCTCCCCAATAAGTCGAAGGTTTTTTGAAAACCTTATAGACTAACAACTAATAAACAAGCGACTATATGTTGATTGGAAATTCTGGTCAAAACGCGGCTGGGGTCAACGTAACTCGCGACGAGATGTCCTGGTCAGACGGGCCGATATGGATTACGCGTCCCATACTTGTGCAAGTTTCTTATTGGTGCTCTTCAGTACCCGCAGATGGCAGGTAAGCGGATGTACGAGCACAACGGTTTTTGTCGAGGGTCTACGTTTCCAAAACAACTTGACTCTTGGAATAGGTTCGGGGGCTAATTCTCATGATCTTCAGGGAGAACCTGCCAGGAGGGCGCGTATGCCTACGATCGGCTCACGCTTTCCGTAAAACACCACATTGGTCAGACTTACACTCTCCGTAAAAAGCGCATTTGCGGCAAAAACCTCCGCATTCATCTTTGGCACAGATTCCGTAAATAAGGGAGAAACCTTTATTTCTAAAAATGGTAGAAAAAAAAGAAATTTTGGACTCACACGAAAATAAGGAAAAAAATTAAGAAACGTGATGAAACCACGGTATATTTCAATACCCTCAACCTTAAATCGTTGTGTTTGTCCTCAAGCGACCTCGTACTATGTATCAATACACAATTCTTGACAAATAGTATCCTGTGGACATTTGCAATCAGGCTATCAGATACCGATTAATATAATCATATTTATGCATGCTAATTCACTACTTTTAGGCTTGAATTATGTGGACAATAAATGGGACCCAGCACTCACCTGCACTAACACTACCTCTTCAATTTCTCACGAGGTGCTAAGATTTCAGGTGTATGCAACTAGTGTCCTCACCTTCCAAAACAAAAAAGTCCTATTTCACAATATTTCAGTGGGAGTACAAGGATTACTTTCAACGCCTCACCCAGAAAAAATTCACACTCATCATACCTATTGCCAGAGCGTGCCCTTTATTTCACTGTTTAAGTTCGCTATACAACCCTTATGGTAGTAAAACTATATAGGACTTTCTTGAGATGTTGTAAAATAGGCTCAGGGTAGGATATTTAGTTATACTTAGTGACTTTTTGCCCTCCTGGAAAGATCGGCGAATTACCATTTCTATCATTTTATTTTGGCCCAGTTTTCCCAATTCGTTAGGTAACTTGCTAGTTCCCTTTTTTCATTTGTGTGTAAGTTAGTCTATTCTTTTATTGCTTGTATTCTTTTAAGATTCTCTTTTTCTTGTACTTTTCTCAACTAATTTGATTCACCTTACATTGTTCTTTTCTTTCTCTTTTGTGTTGGTCTTGTCAGCCCGCAATTTCCAGAGTATTCCTAATAATAGCACTCAACTCATGGCTTTGCATGAGTCAAAGTACACAATACCACAAAAGTTGGGTCAGGGCCTAAAGAGGTTGTTTATTAACTAGTTAGCCACCTCACTTATGCTTGTGGAATAAGATGAGCTGCACATGTCCAAGGGAGGGATAGGGCCAACACAATATTCCAGAAAAGATGTTGGGTGAGAAACGAAAGGTCTATTTAAGCTCAAACAGTTTTATATCATAGAAGAATAATTTTTCATTTTGGTTTTCTTTATTTGACGCTCAAAAAATGGGCATAGGAATAATGGCCGATGTGATCCTTCCTAATTGTCGATTACAACTGTACTTGGTAGAGACTAATCCAGGACCGTTCTATGCCCGTAGTACAAAAATAGTTGGGAATATTCAAATATCTTCATCACACTCACTTGGAATCTCATCACTCTACCGATTATCAGGACATCTAGTTCGAATGAGACTTAGGGTCATGCAGTGGTTGTACCTCTATGTCAGGCTTAGAGCCATCACATTTATCAATTACATGCTAGTCATGCATGATGTTCCATTTATCAGGATCTTCATTTACCTCTGCTGAGTAATTAAAAAAACTATGTACACAAGATCTGAGATATAAACCTGTGGGTGTCAAACGAAAAAAAAAAAAGGTAATCATGTCTGTTCGGGGGAAAAAGAACACAGGCAAGAAAAATCCCCAAAAGGGATAGTGAATTGGGCTAACAGACTTCACCCTAGGGACCTCACTTCCAGTTTACCCCACCCCTAACAGAAAGAGGATGCAATGTCCCCAATGCATTAAAAACATTGAAATACAAGAGGTAGGGTGAAGCAAACCTGGGGCGCACATGCGTTGACAATCAGTAGGACCGTTGTGATTTGACGGTCCGCGTCGCTATCGTGTGGGACACTTTAAAAAGGAGACTTAAGAGAGGGGTATTGGACCGTAAGGACGGTATGCGGACCGGACCGGCGAGCAGTATGAAGTTCCGCGTAGAGGTCGTGAGACACTTGATAAAGTGAGAGGACCTCAGGAATAGGGTCTCTTAAAACAAGACCTGTGAGGGACGGACCGTCGAGAGTATGATGATCCGTCGCATGATGTCCGGGTGGCTGACATTGTAAGAGTGATTTTTGCATAATGTGCCTGGTGATGTGACCGCAAATTTCAAAACCATGAGTAGAAAAATAGCACCATTACTTAGAAGAAAGAGACAGAAAAAATAAAAATATAGTTTGGGTGCCTCCCAACAAGCGCTCTGATTTTAACTGTCGCGAGCCGATGAGGACCCTGATACTCAGCATTCATCAAGATGGTATGCCTCTATCATTCATTCACGATGCAATATGCCCAAAATAGAGTGTTGTATTCGTTCTGCCTATTCACCGTGTCAACCGCACGTCCCTCCTGTTATTTAAACTCAACTGCTCAAGAAGGTAATACTTGGGTGATCAAAGTGCAAGGGCCAGTCCGTTGGACTTGAACTTTACCCGAAGCACTAGGCAACCCAGCTCTTGTCTAAAAGCACAAATCCCAACCCAAAACTCTTGTTTGAGCTTTCTTCATTCTCCTTTCTTCATCTTTTCTTGTATGGAGAATATTGTGCGGATACGATTGGAGCTCACCACTGCCCCTGTGGTCCTTTACAAATGTTGAAGGTCGCTTCTATTGTTCAACCGAATTTAATCTGCCCTTCCATATCAACTAAGGCGCTACCTTGTAGCCAAAGGAAATGGCCCTACCAAAGAATAATAGGCACTCCAAAATCGACTTCACCTCAAGACAACAAAAAAGCTGCGAAAAATATGATGACTCCACTTTCTTGCAACATCATGGAGTATCTACTGCGGCCTTTCACTGTTCGATACACCAGCAGTAGCCGCATCGCGTTGGGGTTTTGGGTTAACCAACAAACTTCTTTGCTAAATAGAGAGGGTGCAGAGATGTATGCTCAGCCCCAAGATCATCATAATTGCTTTGCAAACTGTTAAGACCCGACAGGCTACAAGGGAATAGCGGAAAATGTCACCTGAATCTGCGCGTTTTGTACGAGAGATCTGTGTAGCAATAGCACTACAATGTGCAGCTATAATAATCCGCGAAAAGTAACCGATCTTTCTTTGTAACCAGTCTTTCATAAACTTGTGCTAACCGGGGGAAGGATTGTGCCAAGGGCTTCATACCAAAAGGGATCATTGTGATCAGAAAGTTGCTTCAGCATGCGTAATTAAAACGCCGATATTACCAGCCTTGATTATTTTTCCTATCTCTGAGGGAAGGGGTGGTGGTGGGGTCTAGGCATGGGATAATTACCTTAATAGGGAATTCTGCATCTTTCCAGTGCTCTTTTCGGCTTAACCATACCTTTAACACCCTTATCATCCTCCTTTATAACTTTTCTTCATTAATCTGACATCGGGGGTCACTGGTTTATGAGTACGACACGAGGACGTGTTGTTGCTAGGAAGAGTGCCTGGTTTGCAGTTTTGTTTCACAGTCACACAGAATTGAGGCACTTGCAACTAAATTTGCTTTAATTGATATTGCGATGTGTATCAACCTTTTTTCCAATTACCATTCTAAAATCACCTCTTAACTCTTAATGTGTGCTAATGCATAGCATCGAAACTCCTAGTATTTGTTGCAACATATCTCCAGACGTGTGGGACCAACATCTCCACCATCCCTAGAGAACTTCACGATTTTGGGAAGGGACATGAGGGACCTTCATTCTATCATTAGGTTAACGTAGGACGCGTTGAAATGGTGGGTCGCGGTGAGTAGTTTCCATCTCGGACAATGACCCTCACGATTGTAGTTACCATTAGAGATCCGACCGGTTCCTGACCTTGCGCGACCATTATCCATATTTGAGTGTGGTCGCATTTCGGTCGGAAACACCGTTCTACTCCTTACTGCGTACGCGCTCCACAAACGCCTTCCTCATTAGGAGGTGGAGGTGTAGGCAAGTAGTTAACGGCATATGCTTTCGCACCCCTAAAGTGACATGTTTTTAGTAGCCACACCAAAGCCTCACGTTAATCAAGATAGACATTTTCACGAATCTCATAGTGGGCGGGTGTGAGTGGACGTATGCTGAGGGTATTCTCCGGGTATCTGATTCCTAGTACTTCAAGCTTTATTTATTTCGGGAGATTTTATTAATTTTTAGGCATCTCAGCATTAAGGACACTCCCCATAAAGATCCACTTCTATAGTGTCCAACACCTCTGATATATTATCATCAGTCCCAGCGATATGATATATGCCTCAGTGATCATCATCTAACGGTTGATTGGGACGTCTCAAGAACGAGGTGGAATGATTCCCAAGAACTATACGACCTCTCTGGTAGTGCCATAAAGTTTTATTCACTTTGTCTCGTGAAGAGTCTTTGGCGACCGGGGGGATTAGTAGCAGGTCCTTAAGGGAAAGAAAACATCCGTGTGGTTCCAAGTGTGAAAATTGAGTTTTGCAAGGGAGCTAGTGAACCAATAAGCATCTCTTTCAGTGAGAGAGGGAACACTGCTAAGCCCCATTAGTATCCAAGTCCAAGTAAGGCCTCCAAGGGCAAATCGGAGGTCTGCTATGTTGCTAGCCTTTAGGAGCTTGGGGCCGTGGTGGAGAGGAGGGAATTTTTCACTATGTTGGTGTTATCCGGGTAGCATCGGGGCTGGTAACAACTGACTATGTGAACACCCAACGGAGCTAGGATGTTAGGGTTTGGATCATCATCGTGTATTCCAAAGTTTCATCATATGGTATGTCCGCTCTAATTCGGTGTTGATCGTAGGGAAAATAAGGGGTTGTCTCTTCCTATCCGTGTATTTGGGCATACAAGGAAGATGGTTCCTGCAAGAATATCAAAAAAAAATTAAAACAAAGAGTTTAAAATCAACAAAATATCAACTAAACAGAGTAATAAGTTTAAGTTACATCTAATAGCACGTGCCACTGGCAGCGGCCGCAAAATTGTACGCTCAAACTACTTCTCAAAAGAAGTTAAAGCGGTCGTGTCAATAAAAACCATATAGTGATGAGGTTAGAGCGTTACCACGATGGAAAATGTTAGAATAACTTAACCCTTCATTTATATTGTCCGAGTAAGTACTTATTTGGAAATCAAAACAATAAATGGAGGTTTCGATTTTCTAAATGATGAAAATAACTAGCGATTGAATGAGAGACTTAACAACTTTGAAGTTAGGAGTTTAATCAATTAAACAAAGTAAACTAGGGTTACGTGTTCCCCAAGGTTCATGAACTGATAATTCTAACAATAACAATTCTTTTCCTAGTATATGGATGCAAAGTGATAGTTTGTAGTTTTAAATTCCTTGGTCCGCTCTAGAAATCTACCGCGCCCTTGGTTGCGGCTTACGTGTGTTGCTATCCTACCCTTATATTACCTCATATTAGGCATCGATTCGATATTTGACTAAGGTATTACCTCCGACGAATAAATACTAGCCGATTTAGGATAGTATACCACTAACTCTATGTAGATAAGTCTTTTCCTATATCTACCTCCTTGGTCGGCAAGTAGCCCATAAAGGCGGCTGTTTCAACGTGGCCCCATCCGTAAAAAAGACTTCCTAGCGAAATAATTATTAATTACAGCAAGACACTATTCTAGAATGTTATTTCCGTTTAGGTTTAGTCTCTTATTTGGCCTAGGTTGCCACACCCAGTATGTGAGTTAGGTAGTTACCATAGTCAGAAAAAAAAAATCCCAATATCAAATATATTATTTAAAAATTTCATTTACTTACTTTAATGAGAAAGAGGAAAATCTGGAAGTTTTTGATTTAATCACCAAAACTAACCACAATCACTTGCAAGAATTAAGTTATCAAGAATCTCACAAAAGTCTAATGATAATCAAAAGTTAAATTAAGCAACACAGAGTTAATAATGATCCCGAGTCTACTAATATGAAAGGTTACTAATAATATGAGTCTCTCCAATAAATCGAAGTTTTTTGATTATTTGAAGAAAATTAAAAACCAATAAACAAGGGGCTCTATTTGATGGAGAATCGGTCAAAAGCAAGGGATGGGTCGATAGACAGCTGACGATCGTCATAGTCAACGACGGGTCTTCGTCATGGATTGATGGCGTCGTCCTCCATACTTGTGCAATTTTCTCTTCTGCTTTCTGATTACCTCGAAGGC
Source organism: Solanum habrochaites (assembly GCA_027704765.1). Taxonomy (NCBI): domain Eukaryota; kingdom Viridiplantae; phylum Streptophyta; class Magnoliopsida; order Solanales; family Solanaceae; genus Solanum; species Solanum habrochaites. The sequence goes on from JAKWJA010002494.1 coordinate 22,954,979, forward strand.
AGGTATACACGGATCGTATGAGCACAACGGTCGTGAGGGTCTTTCGTTCCAAAACACTTAAACTCTGGAATAGGGTACGGGGCTAACTTCTTGTATATATGACGAACTGATAGGAAGGGCCGTCATGGCCTCGACGTGTTGTCAGGGTTGTCTGTAAACGGCACTCTTTGGTCAGACTTCCCCATCTTCCTTAGCAGCTGCACTACGTGCCACCTATGGACGTCAAGGGGGCAGAGGACCTCACAAGCTCTGTAGTTTGTCTCTTCTGCATTTCTTTGTCAAAAACCTCCGCAATCATCTTCCAGATTTCCTGCAAATAAGGAGAATTTAATAAAAGAATTAGCACAAAATCGGCTTTCGCACATTACAAATTAGAGGAAAAGTATGAATAATACCGTGAAAACCCACGGTATATCAGAGTACACCTGTCATTGAACTCAAATGGACCCGAGAGATAATCTTAGGTATGTACCAAACACATTCAAGCTAGAACCAACACCAAATTTTCTTAACCAATAAATATTTTTCTCCATTTACTTCAATAAGAAAAATATCTTCAAGGGTTGATTTAACTATTTATTAACTAAAAATTTAAGCAATTGCAATTGGGTATGAATCATAGAAGATCAACAAGATATCTAAAACATGTCCTTTAAAGCGCATCAAATGGAAAAAAGAAAAACATATTTTAGAGTCGTATCACATGGGTATAAGTACTATTCAATTCTGACATGAGCAACCAATTGTGTAAAATTTGGAACTTTATTCAAGAAAATATATGTTGAGTGTATAGTTATATATATAATATTATATATATACTATATATCTATATATAAATTAAGTTTATAGAGGTACCAAATCCAAAAAAAAAACCATATGATAATAATTATATATCTAACAAATAACAGTAGATGATAAAAAAATTACATAGTTGAACCACAAGAATTAGGATGGAACCTTGTCAAATCCAATCTATATTGGACGTATTTCTACAAGCGTTTTCTACCTTTTTTTTTCGATTGTGTCATATATACCTAGTGTGACGGGGAAATAAGAACCTCATCCACGAAATCGTCGATTTGGTATCATGTCACGATTATTTAAATTTACACCCTGGCATAACATGATTGTATAAGGCAGAAGAGAGGGCACTACACAAAGTACTTAGATTATGATTATACAAGATAATAGAAATAAATACTTTAAAGGAAAATATCTAGACCTCAAAAATAGTTGACAAAAGTGGAAGTTAACATAAAGTCTCAAACATTCAATAGATAAAGGAGAAAGGAGGAGAGTAAATACATACATCTCATACAAAAGTCTCTAAACGGAAAATATAGATAAGCAGTAAAAGAGTCTGGATTCTCGATTATGAGGACTCAACAATATTCATAAAGTCCAAAAAGAATCAATGCAAAAAGTATGGGAGGCGTAGGAGCGTGGAGCGCCCTACATACAAAAAAACGAGGCACAAGATGAATAGTACATAAAATGTACTCGCTATTAACTAATACACAAGATATGAATTCATAGCTTCTAAAATGAATGTACATGGCATGCCCTACGCAAGCTAAATGCCTACAATACGTTTTTAGCCCCCATCCGTCTCTACTTCCCGGTCCATTCCCCCCTCACCTCTTGAAAACAGTTCGGCGATAACTTAACCGTTCCCTGCTTTCTTTATTGGGGGGGATGCTAGAGACCATATACACTGACATAGACCACTGGGAGCTATACATTAAATTTGATTTCTACCACACCAAAAAGAATGTCCTCATTAGAAAGGCTATAAGAAATATAAATTTAGCCTAAAGGTGATTCTACTAGGTAAGTTTATCTAAGACGAACCTTGATGCAATAATTATGAGATTTAGAGAGATGATACTAGAAAATTCTGACCTATAAAACGGGGGAGAGCTTTGTATCATATCTCTTAGGTGTTAAGTATACATCCCACGATCAAATTTATAAATAGTCATTAAATCATATTATCTATTATGCCATGGAGAAAGGACACATTAAGGTAACCAATACAAGATGAGATCAATTAAATAACTCTTAACTCTTGGTTCAAATTATTTGTGAGGAAAATCTTCTAAACATTGTGAACCTTTAGTGAAGGAATGATCTTTCACAAACAAAAAAAGTGTAAAACCTTGATCTCTATCTCAAGAAACTTTTTAAATTAATTTCATAGTCAATGCATAGAAAGAAATTGAATCTTATTAAATCCACTTTCTCCATTAGTTCATAATATTCATAAGAAGATCCTAGTCTTCTCAGAAATCCAGAGACATGCATGGGTGTTTTTTTCATTTAGTCCAAAAACATATAAGTTTCTTCAATTCAGGCATAAATGATTAGAAAACTATCAATGGTATCAAAGATCTACCAAGAACCCATAAAGATTGAATAAAATTCTTCACTGGACTGCGACTCTACATTTACACCCTTGAAACGTTTTCGCACCTCTGGCGCTCGCGCCGATGGATCCACAAAAGGAATACGTAAAATACCTTCGCAATTCAAGCCACAATTAATAATGAATAGAGATTAGAGTTCTCAAGCTATAAGCATACCTCGCTTTCTTTATTACCACTTGAGGGGAGGAAAAATGGGGTGTGATCTTGGAGGGAATTTAGAGGAAAGTTTTAGAATGAGTAGTTTTCAAGGACTTATAAAGGGCTTATGTTTAAGATCAAAAAGACCTAGTTTAGACAGTAATCAATTTGGAAAAAGACTTTAAATCCCCTTAAAATAATTTTCGACCCTTTCTACAGTTTGGACATATGGCCCGCAAATCATTCCATGGAGCGTCTTGGTCAACCGCATACATGATCATAGACCTTAGATTTTGACAAACTTCTGATAGACATAGTATATGGCTTGTGAGCCCATCTGCTAACCGTACAGACCAATCATAAAAACAACCTTTGGTCTTAAAATTCCACTAAGTTTGGGATTCACTTACGAGGCCTATCTACAACTCGTACATAGGATGTCAGACAAAAATGTTCAATCGTAGAAAAGGAATTGGACTTAATTTTATGGAAAACTCTACCCGAGTTTTATGGTTCACTTCCTATGGCCCGTAGGAATTCTTATGATTCATAGGTTGGACCCGTAAAATGAATTCTTAGACCGATCTCTGCATTACCCTTTTTCTTTTTGACTTTTTAACTTCCAAGTGTTACATTACCAACATTTTTTCATTTTTTATCAGCTTTCTTTTTATATTTTATGTCTGAAATTTTGACATGATTTTTAACACTAATTTAATCTTTCGTTTTGGCTAGATGTATTACTATTGTTGTTCCCTGTTCATGTTTCAGTTATCTGAAGGTTCAATAAGAGTTTCTGTAAAAATTCCTAAATTGAATTATGACATATATGAATTCAACTTAGTAATATAGAGTGGAGATTTAATAGAATCAACATTCTTTCCAGTAATAGTTTCTTAGGCTTTTTTCTTATTTCCTGACAAGAACTCACATCACAAAAAACTTGAATCCTAGGACCTTTCCTAGGTAATAATGTTTCATTCATAGAAAACTTGAATTCTTCTGACAAATAAAAACGTAACTCTAAAATTTGAACAGGGACACTATCAAACTTGCAAATACTTTTAAATACAGAAAAATTATCTTATTAAAAGCAGATAATGCAAAGATAATAGGTTTTTGACCAGTGACATTATGTAACTTCTAAAAATTTGAAAAAGTGGGACCATAAAAGCTTCTACAAGTCAAAAGTATAAACTGTAGGAATGGAAAAAGTATTTTTTTTTAAATAAGTCTCAGTACCCTTTGTACGGTTCATAAGGATAATTGATGTGTGAACCGTAGATAGATTTCGTAGGTGACCCCAGATTTAGTGAATTTTTAAAGCTTAACGTTGTTTTCTATAGTTGGCATGTACAGATCATAGGAAGACCTACAAACTGTACATGGATTCCATCAAAAGTTTGTTCAATTAATAGTCTCTAAACCTATATATGGTTGACCAGTACGGCCTGTAGTCGTTCTGATCTAAATACTAAGTCCTATATAAGTCCCTTAAGCCTAATAAATATCCATTCTAAAATTCCCTAAGACACGCTGAAAATCCTCAAGAACTAAGAGGGAGAAAGTTAGGGTTTGGGTTGAAGAACTCTAATCCACCATTGATTGTGGGAATTGATTGCTAAGGTATATTAGTATATATCTATGGAGTCCTTTCCTCCACAGGATTCCTAAATTCTCCAATTTTTCAATTTAGATTCTCCAATCAAACATAGGATTTTACTCAATCTTCATGAGTTCTTTTTCAATTATAATCTACTTGATTGTTTTCTCTGTTTACATGGATGAATTGAAGTAATTACAGGTTTTAAAGTTAAGTTCACATTAACCATGCATGATCCATTATTTCTAGACTATGGTCATATGATGAAACTTTTGAACAATGAAAAATGAATTGATGAGGATATACATGTTCATTTTAAGGAAATTTATGTAAACGATTTAAGGTTGTTTTGAGAGTAAAACATCATTGTTGTGAAAGGTTTTCTCACATACTACTAAGAACATGATTGTGAAAGGATTTCTCAAAAAAGGATTCATAAGTTGAAAGGAGCTATACTAAGAACGGGTGTTTTCATATTTTGAAAACAATCAATGATAGCATCGTAACTTGTTTACAAAAAAATGTTTTTTCTCAAAACATATGCATGTATGATAGTTTCTGTTACAAATTTCAATGTTGAATTTCTTTTGGTAGTAAGTATTCATTTTTTGGGGATGAGTAAGACTTTATCGCCTAAAAAAAGTCTTAGGAGTCAGATTCTTCATGATGTAAATTCATACCAGGAAATAGGAGAACAAATCTGAGAGATATTATGGGTGTGAATGTTGGTTCTATAACTTAGTAGAACGCAGATATGCTATCATTTAATCTTGGAATTTCTCTAGAAACTTCTATTGAACCGTGAAATATGACACATGGAGCAGTACCAATGCTAAATTGTAGCCATAAAAAGTTTAATCATTATTGAAATATCATAATTGAATCTTAAAAGATAAAATTAGAAGCACATAAGAAACAAGTGGAATATCATCACCAACACACATTAATTAATAGAAGTTCTAACTTACTAAAAATTAGGGATAATCGCCAAACCCCCTCAACGTATGCCCAGAATCCCACAGACACACTTATACTATAATAAGGTCCTATAACACCTGAACGTATTTTAAAGTAGTTTTCTACCCCTTTTCAGCCTACGTGGCACTATTTTGAAAAAAAAAAGTCAACCATCATTTGGCCCATAAGATATTGCCACATAGACCGAAAAAGAGCAGAAAATTATTTAAAAATAAGTTTAGGGGGGTAATAGGACCTTAGTATAGTATAAGTGTGTCTTGAGATTTCGAGCATAGGTTGAGGGGATACTTGTGCATTATCCAAAAAATTGTAACAAAAGATTAATCACAAACATCTAGGGTGCATAATTTTAAATTTGTATGAATAACTATGAAGAAAAGAGAAAATAATAAAAGTAAATAAGAAGAACGCACATTCATGTCATTACTCCATCCGAGATCATACTATTGAGATCACAAATTCAAATACACGAGCAGATATAGACAAGCAGAGCAGAAAACCCCGAATGATTGAAAGAAATTTCATGCGGTTATTCTCCCGAAATTAAGAAAAACCACATGACCATGTTTCCATGAAAAATGACTCAGCTTTGATTTCTGGTTAAACAATTTTAATAATATCAAATTTGGTGCTTATGTTCTCAATTTTTTACTTTGGTCTTCCTCTTAATTGTTTTATCTTCACACCAATATAGATTAGGATTGTGTGAGTTAATGAAGATTAGGGCTTCAAATATAATAGAAAAGTGGTAGAGAATAAATTTTTGTCTTTCTTCTCAAGAGAGAAAGAGTATACGGAGAATGGCAATACGTGCTCTATACCCGTGGTACAGAATTTGATGTGTGGCTCATCGTTTTCAACTTATCAGACATGTAGCATAAATATTCCACCAAACGTGTATAATGTCCTCGATATCAATTTACGCATACATGTTGAAATAACTCTTTCTACTATAGTATAAAAGAAATGCATTATTACTTTGAATGCAGAGACCAAAATTTTAAAAATAAGCTGGTAAAAATTATTCAAATAGTCAATGAAAGTTGTGGTGATCGACACAATTAAAAATTAGTTGTAGTTCAAATGAAGTGTTTAGAAGCATATATTTTGGATATCTTGTTGATCTTCCGAAAGTCAATACTTTGTTGCAATTTATTCATTATTAATGAATCGGGAGTTATATCTACCTTAGACCATGTTTTACTATTAAGTACATCTATTTTTTGAATTGATAGAATGTTGTTTTTGGCTTGAAAAGTATTGGTACTAGTAACATTGGGTATTATATCCGTTGGTCCATATGTGTTTTACTAGAAAATGATACACAAATTGATTAATAACATATTTTGCACATTTTTGACTTAGTAGATTGTTGTAGCCTAGTGGTTTTAGACATTTTTGATGGATTTCAAGGCCTAACCTAGTGGTTTTAGACATTTTTAATGGGTTTCAAACAGCTTTGAATGACATAGTGATTGCGTGTTCGAATCACGCTAGCAAACCTTTTGTTATGCAATTCCTGGACACCCTAAATCACTCTTTGTATCAAAGAGTAACTTAGTAATACTTTCAGTGAAGTGACTTTTTCTTCCCTGATACCATCAGAGTATATATGTACTTCGATGGTATCAAACTATCAAAACGTTATTGTAGACAGTGAAATTTTGTTGATAAATTTATACTAAATTTGAATTAAATCTTAAATTTATGATGCGTTGATCAAGTCAAATTACTGGTTAATAAAGTGGATTAATATTTAATTCAAAGTTATATAAATTNGAGGAGCGAACACTGCAACGGCACACCCTCGGGTCATCCAACAAAGAGGATAGGGAGCGTTCTGCTCTTAGGAGTATCTGGTCCGAGAAGCTTAGGATCTGATGAGGTTCCCGTACCCGCCGAACAGCTGCAAAAAAGGGCGTAGGCCGCGTCTGATGGGTGAAGTTCAGACTCCACACAGGGAGCACAGTTAAGGTGCCCCACTCCACAGTGACAAGCCAAACCGGTGGTGTGTTGGACGGTAGTTTCAAGTTTACTCCGACGCAAAGTCTTGAACGCACAAGGAGTAATGATCGCACACCACTTTGAGCGGCGGGTACATCACAGGGAGCCGCCCACGATGCCAGATATTTTCAGAACCTCTTAACCAGGATCGCTTGGAAGTGGACGCACGTCCATTGGGCGATACAGCGAGGAGATGGCTCGAGAAGTGTAGGTCCTAATGTAGCGACTCTCCGATTCACCAGAGACACAGGCGGGCTTGCCCCGCTTGAAACAGGCCCATTGGAGCAGGTTAGAGGTCCGGGGCGTGCAGGCGACATCTCCCGGACAGCCATCCGCCGGATTACTATACGGCGAGAGTGTAGAGGCTCACGGACCCTATCATGCCGCGTTGACTTATCGCTGGCAGTAGTGAAGGAGGACAGTTCATACGGAGAGTCAGCACTGGGGAAGGACCGCCGAGAGAGGGAGGACGCGAGGAGAGCCTCACTGCTGAGGCGGAGCACACCAGATCAGAGCCTTTGGCAGATAGCGGCTGGGGGTCTCAGTACCGCACTTAGGACGCAGGAGGCACTACTGAGGTGCGGTGTTGCTGCAGGAAACCACTACGAGGGTGTCCCAGATGCGCAGAGAGGGGTTCTGGGAAAACGGACCCACAAGCATGTGATCGACGGAGCTATGCGCCCCAGGTTTGCTTCAACCTACCCCTCTAATCTTTAGATTTTGTAGCATTGGGGCCCAATGCATGTTTTTTTTGTGGGGGTGGGGTAAATGGGAAAAGTGAGTGTTAGGGTGAAGTTGAGTAGCACTCACTATCCTCTTTTGGGGTTTTATGTCCTGAGTTCTGTTTTCCCAAAGACGATGTATTAAATTTTTTGTTGAACCGGCAGTTTATATCTTTGTAATAGTTAACATCGAAGCATGATGGCTAAAATGAATCCCTGATAAACTGAAAATAAGGACATTGACTCAGGCCTAGTAACTGACAATGTGTGGCTTAAGCATGAAAATACGAGGTACCATTGAATACCTTAAGTTCTTTATTCAAATAGGTGTCTAATGATCGTATAGTGATGACATATTAAGTGAGAGTGAGGAAAATTTGAAATGTCCAAAATTGATTATGCAGATAGAACTTGCTGTTAGTTCCTGCTAAAAAAGGAGTGTAACAAACCAATTAGGAAAGGATCCTCGGCCCTATTCAAGAAAGGCCCATTCTAACCCAAATAAAGAAACCACAATAAAGTATCCTTCTTTGATCACAAATAATTTGAGCCTTAATTAGACTTTCTTTACCCCAAACTGATCTTCTGGGAACAACGTGTTGGCCCTGGTCCCCTCCCCCCTTAGGACATGTGGCCCACCTAGGCTTATGCCAAAGCATAAGTTGGAGGGTGGATAATAAACAACCTTGTTCTGGCCATACCCAACTTGGGTAGTGTCTACCTTGACTATGGCAAAGCCATGAGTGGGGTGGTATTACGAAGAATGCTATGGGGAACGTGGGGTTGAAAAGAACAAAAGAGGAGAAAGAACAAAAGTAAGTGACTCAAAAGTAGTAAAAGAAAGAAAAAAAAAAAGAGAAAGAAAAACAAAAGCAAAAGTATACAAGGAATTATAAAAAAAAAAAAGAGAAGAGAGTCATTACACAAATGAAGAAAGAAAGAAAAAAAAAAAAAAAATTGAGGCAAAGGGAAAGAATTGAGAGATGGCGGATAAGATGATAAGAAGGGAAGATCTTAGTTGATATGTCAAGGAGGGCAAAAAGGTCCACTATGAGTTATCTAAAAATGTACATACCGGACCCCTGAGCCTATGTTAAAAGCTAAAAAAGCCCTATCGTGAATCCCTACCGGGTTGTATAGCGAACTTTAAGGCAGTGAAAATTAAGGGCAAGATTATGGCAATAGGTATAAAATGAGTGTGACTTTGTTCTGAGAGCGAGTGTTGAAACTGTCATCCCTTATCCTCAAAGAATCATTGTGTGAAAAATGAGGATTTGTTCTAAAGTGGGCATTAGTTGGCAATTACTCGACTGTTAGCACCTCGGTGAGAAATTGAAAGAGGATCGGGTTAGTGACTGGGCACAGACCTCGTGTCATGTTCGAATCCCACAAAATTCAAGCCTAATAGTGAAGCGTGCATAGAGTGAGAGATAATCGGGACATAGCCAAATGATTGCAAAGCGATAAAACACTGAAAATACTATGTAAAAAATCTTGTGTAGTGAGTCATAGTGCGTCGCTTGTAGGACAAACAACGATTTAAGTTGGGGTTGATATTAACGTGGTTCCGGTATAAATTAATACTTTTAACTCAAGTTTAGTGTGTCCAAAAGGCCATTTTTATGCTATTGTTATACAAGGTTTATCTTTGTTGCAGGAATCTGTCCAGAGCAATGCGGAGATTGGAGGGAGAAGCTGATGAAGGAAGATGGGAAGTCTGACAAGTGTGGGATTCACGAGCTGTGACGGTCGCGTCATGGCCAGGACGGTCCGTCCTGCATGTACGCGTGAAGATCAGAGAAGTGATCCCAAGTTACCCCAAATTCCAAAGAGTTTGAAGTCTTTTGAAACGAGACCCTAGAGGAACGTTGTGCGAGGACGGTCGTCCACGTGCGTGCAGGGGAATGAAGAGAGCAGCAGAGGGGGAAACTGCAACAAGTAGGGGACGAGGAGTCCACGACGGTCCGTATGACCACGACGGTCCGTCGCGTGTCCGTCTGACCCAGCCGGTTTTGCAGATTTCCAGTAATCTGAATCTGGTTAATTGGTTTTTTGTATTTTTATAAAAGTTCGAAAAAAACCCGTTTTGAGGATAGGACCACCTGATAATTAGCCTCTACAATATTCGAACTCATATTTATTCTTAGAAATTATTGATTAGGTGTTTGATCCTTTGGAGATTCTACAAGTACTTTTGGTGATAATCAAGCAATCTTCTGGACTTTACTCGTTCTCATTGAGTAAGTTACATGAATTCTATTTAATATATTTGAAATTGTGTTTAGGCGATGAGTGAAACTAAACTCCAAAACTAGGGTTGTGGGAACCATATGCAAATAATGAGATAAAACCTAGCTTTAAAATAACAATTCTAGAATAGTGTTTGCAGTATTTAATAATTCTTTCGCTTAGAAGTCTTTTTAACGGAGATCAACGTTAGAACTCGCCTTAATGCTATTGCCGGACAGGAGGTAGCAGAATAGGAAAGAATTATTAACATAGAGTTAGTGTATACTAATATAATAGGCTAGATTGATTGGTACAAGGTATTAAATGTGATTGTCAAATATCGAATACGAAGGCTTAATATGAGGTAACGATAGGGTTAGGAAAGCTAAACCAACACGTAGCGGGACCAGTGTGCGGAGTGAGGATTTTCTAGATGCCGGACAAGGATAGAACGACATAAACTTAATCCATTTGCATGCAGATACTAGGAAAGAATTTGTTATAGTTAGAATTATCAAGTTATGAGCTGTGGGGACCGTAACTAGTACTTGGATTAATTGATTAAAAACCCCAACGTAAAGCTGTAAGTGTCTCTTTCAATTTCGTTAGCCTCTTTTAGTTCTTGTTACTTATTAGGAGATACAACCACCCTTTTTACACGTTTTATGTTTTTACTTTTTAAGGAATTTGTCAACCGAAAATAGTTACATAACCAGTAAAGTTAAGTCTAGACTATTTTCCTCTGGGAACGATACCAACCTCCACTTGGGTATTAACTTGACGCGACCGCTTTATTCTAGTTGAGAAGTTAAATTTGAGCGTATAAGATACCAGTTTGTCACGGGACCCAAAACGAGCCGCGATGGCACACAATATTACCCTCACTATGTGAGCGACCAACCCATCTAAAACCGCATTTCATATAATATCAAACAAAATAAATCGGAAGACTCTAAACTATTAATAAAAAAACCAATTAATAACTTCTAACAATCACATCTATTATTTTCCAAAACTCTGAAGTCAATCACCACAAGAACATCGATGATCAAATTCTAAACAAGAGTATTCTAAGCTAAAAATAACAAAAGCTAGTCTATGCCGGAACTTCACAGGAATCAAGACATGAGAGGGATCAGTCCATCTAGAAGCATTAGGGACACCCTGAAGATCCGGTGGGACAGACTGGAGAGAATTGCGGTTGAGTTGAAGACGACGCAATTTGGCTGCACGCCACAAATAACAAGAAGAAAAAACATAAAAGTAGGGGGTCGTACAACACAAGTACTGAGTAGGTATCATCGGCAAACTCAAAATAGAAAACAATATATCCAGATAAACATCATAAAATCAACTAATATTTTAACTGTGAAAGAAAAAGTATAAACATCTTTACAAGTAACGACACAGTTCATACATTGCGGAAACGCACAATACCATATCATTGGGAATGAGGTTCATTAGATTGGTATATTAACATCTTTCAAGATTCATTAACTTATTCCTCTTGTGTCGGTACGTGACACTCCGACTCCCCTATAATATGTGTCGGTACGTGACACTTGATCCACTACTACTGGGTCGGAACCGTGACACATCCGATCCCCTAAAATTCTACGTGCCGGTTAGTGACACCCGATCCCCTAAATCTACGGGGTCGGGTGTGACACCCGATCCCCTACTTCTACGTGCCGTTCGTGACACCGATCCCCTAAATTACGTGCGGTTCGTGACAACCGATCCCCTAAGTAACGTGTCGGTGGTGACACCCGATCCCTAGCTCAGTCTTATCAATTCATCAAGCCTCTATCTTACCATGGAATCATCAATCTCAGAGTTTAATTCCATTCAAGCTTTTTTATACAAGGCATCAATCATTAAACAAGAGATTAGGTGTTTTATCAATATTTGGGATTAAAATAGCTTCATCATGCTTATTCACACAATCAATATATATAAGATCACATCATGCATGCAAAACCCAATTAGATATAGAAGGAATATAATACTACCCAAAATATAATTCGTATTAAGAGTTTATACGAATACACAAACACATAAAAACCATAACTACCCTCCACCGAAGAATTGCGATCAACAAGCTATCTTCTCAAAATTCCTTGCTATCCTTTAGGTTCTTCGCTTAGTAAACAAACTCGTTCTCCGTCTCTTTCTGTTCTTTTCTTTGTCTTATTCAAACTCTCTTTTCTTTACCCTAATTAGAATATAATTAAGTATAAAAGAGCAATATAAACCAATAAATTACTTAAGGTTACCTCTTTTAACCCCAAGAATTAGACCGTATTAACATAACACTCTACTTATAATTAAAGAAGGAAGAGTCCCAAAAACGCCCCTTATTAATTAACGGAAATCCGACCAGCCTGGGTTACGCAGCTTGGAGGGCCGTCGTGCCTGCACGTTGTCGTTGTCGTCTACGATACAGAGACTGATTTTACGTAACAAAGTCCTGTGACAGGGCGTGTGCTGCGCCGGGTCTGTCATGCATTTCCGTGTGACGTTCCAGAGAGTCGATCTCAGTACCCAATTTTTCATATTCTAAGGTTTTGGAACGAGACTCCCTCGACGGTCCGTGTGCCAATGACTGTCCGTACGTAGGGAGCCGTCGTCTCAACCAGTTTTTACTGAATTAAAATCTGCTGCATCAAAACGCATAAAAGGTCGTTCAAATCATGTACCACTCCCCAAGCAGCTAATCTACCACTGGTGCAAGCTTCTATCAACAAACAACCCATACATGTTGAAGGAAGCTTTTGGCCTTGGCTGTATTCTTAACAGTAGACATTTCCACTCAGGCTTAGCTTGCTCCCACTCTAAGATAGTCAAGACTGTTCACCATCCCTTTCCTTCTTTTTAATTGGGTACTTGATCTACTATATGTTTAGCTTGCATGATTTTCTATCATTCCAGTAGCTGTTCTATTTTCTGCCATAAACTCTGGCCCGTTTAAGTAATAAGTATGTATCAACTTTATCCATTAGCTTGGTCTTCGTGTTTGCTTAAGTCCCAGCAAACCAGCTTGGCTATAACTGCTCTAGTCCAGTGTGAATAATTATCAGTACCAATCCTCCTCATTTCAGGAATACAGGGCTCTTCTCCCAAGCTATAATGCCTCTTAGTAATCTTCCCTGCTCCAGCCCAAAGCTAAACTTATACACATGCTTTTCTATTAATTTCAATTAGATTTGCTGGAACAAGATGAATAATTGTGCCCAATAAGCTTGAACACCAACACAAACACAGTCTGAACTAGCGGAGATCACCGAATAGGATAGGCTTCCTAGTGTCCATGAATTGATCTAGCCATAATTGTTTCATGAGGGGGTACCATTGCCAAATTGCTGTTTTCTTGGACGAACAAAGGCACACCTAAATACTGGAAGGGGGAAGCTCCCCATGGTATCCCAGCTGTTGTACAAGGTGTGTTTGCAAAGCCGGCTGCACCTGATTCGAATGATTATTATGCAGGACTAGTATGAGTAGTAGAATTAGTATGAGTATGATATTAGGAGGATGATAGGAGGAGGTAGGAGATGGAGGAGAGGGGGACGAGGAGGAGGATAGGGGGAGGAGCAGGGTGGAGGAGGGTGACAAGGAGGAGAGTAGTGAGGAGAGAGGAGGAGAGGAGGAGGGAGGAGGGGGAGGGGGAGTTGAAAGGGAGGAGGGGGGAGGGGGGGGGGGGAGGCGGAGGAGCAGGAGGAGAAGAGGAGGAGAAGGAGCAGCAGCCGGAGGGGAGCAGGAGGAGAGGTTGGCTAGGATGGATGGAGGAGGTTATGACCTGAGACGACGAGGAGGGAGAAGGGGGAGAGGGGGAAGCGTAGAAGGGGGAGGAGGGGGAGGAGGCGGAGCCGGAGGAGCGAGAGGTAGAAGGAGAAGGTAGGAGGGGGCTGAGAGGAGCAGGAGGAGGGTAGGAGGGAGTGAGGAGGATGACACAGGAGGAGAGAAGAGGGGGAAGAGGAAGGAGGAGAGGAGGGGGAGGAGAGTAGGGGAGGATTAGGAAGGAGGAAGGAGGAGGAGGAAAGGGCAAGAAGGAGGGAGCAGGAGAGGAGGAGGAGGAGGCCGAGGAGGAGGGGGAGGAGGAGGAGGGGGAGGAGGGGGAGGAGGAGAGCAAGAGCGGAGAGAGGAGGATGGGAGGAGGGCCGAGGAGGAGAGGAGCAGAGGAGGGGAGGGGGGCGGAGGAGGAGGAGCAGGAGGAGGAGGAAAGAGGAGGAGGAGGGAGGAGGCGGGGGGGGGGGGGGCGGGGGGAGGGGGTAGGCCGGACGGAAGACGACGAGGGAGGCGAAGGGGATGGAGAGGGAGGGGACGAAGGGGGAGGGAGAGGCGGAGAAGCAGGAGAGCAGGGGGACGGAGAGAAGGGGAGGGGGGAGGAGGAGGAGGGAGGGAGGGGAGAGGAGGACGAAACAGGATGGACCGAGGAGGGAGGGAAGAAAAGGAGGAGACGGGGGAGGGAGGAGGAGGAGAGGAGTGAAGGAGGCAGGAGGAGGAGGGGACGAAGGAGAGACGAGTGAGGAGGGAGAGCAGCATTAGATCATATTATCTGATGATTAATGATTGTTAAATTGGTTATATTATTACCAATCTTATCGTATTATGATTATGATTATTATTGGTATGATTGATAGTATTAGATGATTCATTGTTGTGATTCTGGGGGCTTAGATTTTATTATCATATTATCATTATTATTATTATTATTATGATATTCTGATTATATGATTGTTATTAGTTGGAACAATGATTTTAGTAAGGAGGATAATTGTTATGAGGTTATAGTTATTATTATTATTAGTATAGGAAGTACGATAGATATCGAAAATTATCTTAGCCGGCCATGGAGGCGATGATCATGAAAGAAAATAATAAAAGTAACAAAAGAAAACACCTTGGAGACTGATCTTCAATCCAAATGATTATTATTTATTAATCACAAGCAAGATTTTTACAAGAGAGCAAACTAGAGAGAGAAATATGAAACTAAAAACTTATTTTCCAAACTTCTATCTACACCTCTGCATGAGGCTCCTTAACAAGTTCTTTTTAATTTCTTCCAGATAACTATTTATCATTTCTTTTTTATTTCAATATTGGATGGAAATTCTTCTGGCCATATACGTAAATCGAATCCGGTGGGAGATGCTCTTTGGCGGAGGTATATGTAAGTTTGAATAGATACTGCTGATAAGGTCCAATAATTCTTGCCCATATAACTTTCTGGTTGCCGGGTCTTGTCTGTTTAACTTGTCCCAAAAATTTGTAAAATATTTACGATATAAATAAGGAATGTTTTCTGTTGGGGTATAACCCACTTCTGGAACCCATTTATGGATCCATGGAATAGAAAACTCGATTAAAGAAATACATTTTGATCAATTTCTCAAGATTGGAGATATGATCTTGCAAAAAATAAATCATTAGAAATGGAGAAATTTTTGCATGTTTGTATAAAGTATAAATATGAGGTTAAATCTTTACCTTTGGCCATGAATAGACCACCAGGCTATTAAACCAATTGGCAAAGATTAGTAAAACACGTTGAGAAATACTTTTAAAAACCATGTGGTGCTAAGTTTACTATTAGTATAAAAAAATATTTGGTGTGAAAGCCTGGATTATTATCCCAGTATGTAAAAAATTCATGTTATACCATTCACGGAAACTTTCTCTCCTGCATAGTGGAGATCCCCCAATCTTCGGCAGATATAATCTGCTTAATCGTGATTTTGGAGAAGTTATAAACATTCTTATCAAAATCATAGATGAAATGCTGAAATTCAGCACTTCCAGTATAAATTAGAATAGACTCATAATATGTTCGAGTCTTGTAAGCTTCTCCAGGGAAATATAATTCCTTTGTTAAGTACCTTTGGAGTATATTCCAAGGCTCATTGCTTCTCTGAATATCAGAGTTTTCTAAAAGAAATATAATTTCTTTTTTCGCCGTTTCTTCTGGAACACTGGCTGGGTCAGTCTCTTTGGCTAAAGAGGCATAGGTATTACCTTGCTCTTTTGTCTGCAAATATGCCTGAATTTGTTCATATAATGAACTATCTTTAGGAATATCCTTAAGATTTAAAGAAGATGAAGCTGATGAAGAAGCTTCACCAATTTTGATTTAATCAAAGTTTTGCTTCCTAGCTGTATAACAGGAAAGGAAGAGTCGTATGACGACCTTGTTTGTTGTGAGGAATAGGATGATCTTCCTCTTCCGCGGTTTCTTTCTCCACGACCACGCACTTGTGACCATGGCGGAGGATCAGTGCCACCCATGCTGCAAAAATGGAAGAAACAGATTAGTACAAATCTGAGATATATCCAGAAACATCAAGTTCCCACTCATTATTAGAGAGGGAAAGGTCAGAAAATGGTGACCCTTGTATAAACAAAATCCATGACTAAATCTTTGATAATTATATCTAAGATTTTTTCTTTTAAATCATTATCCAGAGGTAAAACTCTTAAAATTGTAATAAGAGTTTTGTCGCCAAGAAAATACTGCTAAGTGGACATACTAAACAAAGAAATTATTAATTCAAGAATTCTCTTGATAAGAAATCAGGAAGTGAATTATCAGTTCCCCTTTTATACTGAATTTTGAAGTCGAAGGGGGCTAATTGTGCTTGCCACCTGGCAAACATTAACTTCGAAATGTCATGTTTAAAATCTTTGTCAAACATAAATTTGACTGATTGAGCATCACTTCTTATAATGAATTTTTGATTATATAAATCATCTTGAAATTTTAAAACACATTTAACAATACAAAGCATTTCATGAGCAACAGTCGCATATTTGCTCTGAGATTCAGACCATTTGCCCGAATGAAATTTAACAAGATATTCAATTTATTCATGGGTATTAACTGTTAGGTAGTGGAGCCTGATTAATTTTAGGGTTTTCCTATTATTCTCTATTTTAGATTTTCCTATTTTTCTCTATTTTAGGTTTTCCATTTATGATTTGTAACAAAAAGACTCTGATATTAATATAAAATATACCTAACCGCCGTGGAGTTTAATCACGGGGTTGTACCACGAAATATGGGGTTTTCTCTTTATCTTCTAGATTTTCATCTCTTTCCTCTTCGAAAGGTCTTGGGGTTCTTCATTCATCTAGTGTGTGTGCGTGATTCGATCCTATCAAACTGGATATCGAGCTAAGGAGATTCAAACCGATCACGAAGCTGGATAGTTCGAAGCTTGGAATCGAGAGTTTGACGGATCAGATTTCAGTGTCTGGGAAGATGGATGAAGTTATCTTGTACCATAAAGATCTTCACGGAACGTTGGCCCGGGTTTGAAGTCGGAACCATGCCGGAGGAGAAGTGGAAACTCAAGGAAGATCGCAGGTCTAGGTTGATCCCGGTTTTTGACTTGTCAAGAAACGTGGCGTTCACCATCATGAAGGAGAAGACTACGTCCCAGGTATGTGACGGCAATGTCAAAACATGTATGAAAAACCATCGATATGAACAAGTATATTTGATGCGTAGATTGTTATTTACAGATGTCTGAAAATGGATCCGTTTGTGATCATATAAACGAGTTCCAATATGATGTGAGTCAACTCAATTTCTGTGGATATTTTAATTTGAAGATGAAATTAAGGCCGTGATTTTGATTTGTCAGCTCTTCGAGTCTTGGGATACGGTTGTTGATGACGAGTAGCAGTTTCTCGTGGATTTGAGAAACATGAAGTTTGATGAATCCGTGATGTTGTTTTTAGCGAAGTATTCGCAAATGGAAGTGGGGATTCATCGGGCAGGTCTATCAGCGTTGATCGAGGGGGAGAGTAAGACGAAAGTCCAAAACTAAAACAGGTCGACAAAATCAAAGAATCGAGGAAAACCCTGAACAGATCAAACGTGGACTTGTGGAACTATGGAGAAGGAAAAAGGGCACTTTAGGTACGGAACATGTACAAAGCCAAAGAAGTAAAGAAAGAAAAATAGAATCAGAAATTTGGAGGATGACATGATTCTGTAAATTTATGAAGAGGACATTGGGGATTGCTCTAATCTTAGTGTGAACAGCCCGGATTGATGAATCATGGATTTGCTGGATGATGTGCATTTTCCATTGTCGCCAAGCAAGGAGGTTATCTGGCTTTACAATAAAGCCTTAGAGATTGAAGGAAAGGGGGATGTTGATATAAAGACCACCTCGGAAAAACCAGGGACATTGGAGTATGTCAGAATATTCCTGGGACAAGAAAAATATGATATCTGTTGGTCAATGGAGTAGCACGGGATATGCAGAAGAGTTTGGGAAAGGTTACGTGGAAGATCGTGAAAGGTGTGAATGATGATGAAAGGTGTATGGTAGTAGTAGCTCGTGGGGCACCAAATTTGGAACCTTGTAACCCTTGCAGGTTGTATAAACATGGGCGCTGTTTGTGAAGGTGCTTCCGGTTCATAGCTGTGGCACAACAGACTTGTGACACATGAGTCTAAAGGAATAAGATGCTGGTTAGCCAAAAGAGCATCAGAGGGTGAGTTGTTGATATGGGTCTTTGCGAGAGCTGTGTATGGGCAATAAAAAGAGTAAGTTCACAAAGGACTCCTAGAGAGCCAAAGAAAGCAAGTGCGTGTTGGAATGGTCCCTACAGATGTTTGGGGACCATCTCCAGTATCATAACTGGGCGGGTCCAGATTCTATGTTACCTTCATTGATGATTTCAGCAGGAAGGTATGGGTTTACTCTTGAGCATAAGTCAGATCTGTGTTTGAGAAACTTTCAAGAAGTGGCAAAGCTGAATTGAGTTGAGAAATCAGACCGCGTTTGAATTCAAATGCCTAAGGTCTGACAATGGCGGAGGGAGGAGTTATGACAAAATCCGAGTTCAAGGCATTGTGCAGCTGAGGGAAATAAGATTGATGAGAACAGTTCCTGGGTAAGGAAAGACAGAATGGAATTGATGAGGAGAGGATGAACAAAACATTGAATGAGCGTTGCAAGGAGTATGAGGATTACCACTATGGGCTGCCCCAAAACCTTTGGGCGGATATGCTGTGAGGCACAACTGATACTGATCAATAGGGGGACCATCAGTTCCTTTAGGGTTTTCAAGATTCTAGAGGAGGTGTGGCAGGAAAAGACTAAATACTCACACTTGAGGACTTTTGGTTGCATGTAGTTCATGTTGATTCAGAAAAGAGACACACAAGCTTGATGCCAAGGTGGTGGAAGTGTTTATTATTAGGCATATGGTTCTGATTTTGTTTGGTACAGGTTTGGGATTGACAAGAACAGGAAAAGATCTTGAGAAATTGTGACGTTGACATGTGATGAGTACTGTCCTGTACTAAGGAAAGAGAGCAGAAGTTCATAGAGATTACAAAGCAGTGGGAGTGAGGTTAGTGGTTGGTGGGAAGAAAGTAAACCCAGAGATGTCGAAGCAGTACTCAACCAACTCTAATGAAGAATCGAAGTGGAGCAAGTTACACGAGCAGGTGTTTTAAGAAGATCATCCAGATCCATCAGTGCACCAGATAGGTATCACCTTCATACACTATCTATTGCTGACTGATGAGGGGGAACCAGAGCTTTTGATGAGGCCCTACAGTGGAGGATCGTCAAGTTGGAGCAAGCCAGGGATGATGAGATGAGGTCACTTGAGAGAATGACACATGGGTGTGACTGAGTTACCTGCAGGGAAAGAGAGCTTTGTGAACAAGTGGGTGTTCAGAATCAGATGAACCAGATTGGAAAAGAAAGGTTCAAGGCTCATTTAGGGTTTGTAAAGGAATTCACAAAGGAAAGGTATTGATTATACGAAATATTCCTCGTTTGTGAAGTGAACCTCTATTAGATTATGTGAGTATTGTTGCAGTCGGAAAATTGCATCTAGAGCAAAATGGATGTAAAACAACGTTTTACATGGAGATTCTGGACAAAGAGAATCTATATGCAGGCACCCGGAAGGATTTGTGGTTCCAGGTGGAACACATGGTGTGCAAGCTCACCAGGAGTTGTATGGAGTAAAGCAAGCACCAAGGCAGTGCGTACAAGAAGTTTGATCCTTCATGACCATGAGTGGTTCTGCAATAGCTGAAAAGGATCCTTGTTGTATTTAAGAAATACACTGATTCAGATGTCTTTCTTACTCTGTATGTGGATGATATGTTGATTGCAGGATCTAGCTGGGGAGAGTAACAATCTGAAGAACAAGGTATCTGCACGTTTGAGATAAAGATTTGGGTCCAGCAAGCGATTTGGGGGATGAAGATGTGGGAGAAGAGTTCTCGGGAATAGATCTGCTGGACTTTAAATCTATCTCAGGAGTGTATATTGAGAAGGTGATGAGAAGATTCGGCGTTAATGATGCTCAACCCAGGACTACTCCATTGGCAAATCACTTGAATGTCAAAGAGCAGTCACCAAGACTGCCGAAAGAGCGTGATCCATGGCACTTGTTCCAATGCTCAGCAGTTGTAGTTTGATGTAATGCTAAGTATGCACGAGACCTGAATAAGCAAATGTAGTGGGAGTAGTTAGTAGGTACATGGCGAAACCCTGGGAAAGAGCATTGGGAAGCTGTGAGTGGCTTATGAGATATCTGAGAGTACTATCCCAGTACTTTCACTGTGTTTTGCAAAGGCCAAGGGGGACTCTACAGGTTTTGTGGATGTGATATTTGTGGGATGTTAACCGAGCAAGAGTACATCGGGTACATGATACCATGGTGGAAACAACAGTGAGTTGGATGTCCCGGCTTCAGAAGTGTGTTTTTTTTTTTTTTTCCCCTTTCTTTTCATCTATTGATCAGGCTCAGAAGTGTGTTTCTCTTTCATCATGAAGCTGAGCCATGTGGCAATAGCTGAAGCTGGAAAGAGATGATATGGATGACAGGATTATCTTGGGAAATTGGGCAATAAGCAGAGCGATGAAGATTTTTACTCAGATAGCCAGAGTGCCATAAGTTGGTGAAAAAATCCAGTCTATCATTCGAAGACAAAGCACATAGGAAGGCCGATTACCATGTCACTCGCAAGGCCAGTAGAGGATGGTGATATGTGCTTGGCGAAGTCGGGGGTGCAAAGAACCCGGCAGGACATGTTGACGAATGTGTTGAGGTTGGAAACTGAGGTTAGGTAACATCTCGGTTGGTCTTCTGTAGTTGTTGCTTACAGATGGTCCGGGTTGTGGTAAAGATGTTGATTGATGATAGAGATTTTGTGACAGTGTATTTTTGGATGATTGAGTCAGTATCCAAGGGGGAGAAATGTTAGGTAGTGGAGCATGATTAATTTTAGGTGTTCCTATTTATTCTCTATTTTGGTTTTCTATTTTAAAGCTCCTATTTAGGTTTCCTATTTATTCTCTGGTACCCAACATACTCTGATTTATAATATAAATATACCTCACCCGTGAAAGTTTACTCACGGAAGTTTACCACGAAATATTGGGTTTTCTCTCTCTCTCTCTTCTCAGAGTTTCTCATCTTCTTTATCTGAAAGTTTCTTGTGTTCTTCATTCATTTAGTGTGTGTGCGTGAATTCGACCTAACATTAACTTGCTTTAGATTCCGCCATAACCAATATTAGAAGCATCAGTTTCAATAATTTTAATCCAATTTGGATTTGCTAGGGTAAGACAAGACAAATATTTAACCCTTTGCTTGAGGATTTAACCAAATAGTAAGATCATTATTCAATGGTAACATTTTACTTTATTCAACCGTTGTAGTCAAAGGAGAAAGATCTTAGATATTAAATTTTTTATAAAAGGGGAAATATTAATTTAAACTGCCAAAAAAATCTTGTAGATTATTTTATCATTAATTTCATCAGGAATTTTTTATGAAAAATCGATGGATCTCTGAACGGAGTAATTCTGCCCTTGCAAATTGATGACCCAAAATCTACATCTGTTTGAAAAAGACTTCATTTTGGGTTTTCGATAGACCAAAACCATTTTGGAATAACAATGTTCTTGAAAATATCAAGATAGATACTTTATATGAGATTCTAATGTTTTAGATTAACAAGAATATCATCAGTGTAACCAATATGAAAATCAATAAGGCTTAAAAATATCATCATAATTTTCTGAAATTCAGAAGGTGCATTTTTCAACCAAAAAGAATAAGTTCCATTCGTATGACAAAAAGGAACATTAATGCAGTTTTATAAGTATGTCTTGAAAATTTGGAATTGCCCACTAACCTGATTTTAAATCAAATTTGAACATAGTTGGCATATATATCTGAAGATCTTTTTATATGGAAGGGGATACCTTATACATTTTAAAACTTTGTTCAAAGATTTATAGTTATTACTAACCTGGAACACCTCTTTCTATTCTGCACTTTATTAAATTAAAAGGCAGTACACAAACCATGGAGATTCGAGGGTTGTAGTTAAGGCCATTTTGTAATAAAATATCAATTTATTTTTTTGACAAACGGAACTAATTACCGAATTCATTTGACAGTGCGAGATTTGAGATTTTGTAAGGAAAATTTGAATTCAGACAAAGAATCTTAAAGGCAAAGTCACAATTATGCTTTTCCTGTCCCAAAAGCATTGGAGATCTGCCACCAAAATATCCAGCGCTATTTTTCCAGAAAGCAATTTAATTTTTCTTAAAACTTTAAGAATTGTAAAGACTCTGAAATATAAGACTATAAATTTCCATTTGTAAACGACGCCAATTGCTTTTATGTTAATGAATAAAGAGTTAAGATCTCTAGTTAACTGTTCGTTATGAAATCAAATTAATGGGGAGACCATTATAATTTGCGTTTGTAAAGCCTTTTGCATTTACTTTGGAAAATGGATATTAAAGCATATAAAAGGAGTGCCAAGATAATTGGCGGAAAATTTATTTTTAACCAGAAAGAAAAAAAGTGAGGAATACAAACTTTACTCTGGCAAATACAAGTATTAGACAATTTATATTTTATATCTAAATAATGATTAGAAGAGGATTTAACAATATGAGTTGTTTTTTCAAAAAATCTTGAAGGAATCAATCCTTCCTGAATACAACTCACATCAGCACCACTATCAATCATAGAAATATCTGAGATTTTAAAATCATTATTAATTAGAATGGTGCAATTTATATACCAACGATGAGCGGTAACAATTTGCATCATTCCCAGAAATTTAGGACTAAGAGATTCATTAATCTCTTCATCTATAACAACTTTTCCTTTATTAGAAACAGCAATATCATTTTCTAGTTGAAAAATACGATGATTACTAATCAATTGCTTGTGATTAATAAAAAATAATCTTTTGGATTGAAGATCAGTCTCCAACGTATTTTCTTTTGTTACTTTTATTTTTTTCTTTCATGATTGTCGCCTCCATGGCTGGCTAAGATAATTTTCATATCTATGATAGCTTCATAATTTCTGTATGATGTTTTTGTTTAATATCTGGATCTAATCAAGTTATAATGAATTCTTATTATAGTTCTTAAATCTTTTATCACAAGTTTTGACTTGGTAATGATATCGAGCATGTGGTATTGTAAGTCCCCGTTAATGTTGAAGAAAGGGGCATCCTAAAACCCATGTTAGAACTGCTAATATATATGTATATTATAAGACAGGCCATGCTTTGAGTAAAGCTACCAATTACGCCGAAAACTTAGGATAAACATTAATAAAAACTATACGTTTCTAGTATAACTTGGTATGCCACAAGGTAGATCTGGATGGCCGTGCGGACTACCGTCCGCCTCTCGATCCTTGTAATTTGTTTAGGAGTCTTTAGTTAACTGGATAGGTGAATATGCGTAGGGAACAATGAAAAAAGTTTTGAAGTAAGAGTTTTATCTTCGTTTGACATTTTTGAAATTCCTTTACCAAAAGGATTGATTTCATTCAATTTTTTTATCTAAAGACACTTATATGTTCTCCAGCAATTTAACATATAAAACTCAAATAATTATTTTTGAGAAAGAAAAGGAAATAAGAGTATTAATCTCATTGAATAATTAATCTGCGCAACATCTGTTTGAATAAACTTTTGGAAAAGCTGAAAAGTAACCCAGTATTATTTGTAAAATAAAGGGCAGCTTGAGGAGGATAGATGGCTTTAGTAATAGTTGTCATCACTTTACTTTAAAAGTTCTTTCTATAACTTTGATATATAAAGGCAAAGAAGTAGTTTATAAAACCATGGAACAAATAAATAATTTGTTATGAAAAAGCCAAGTTTCATAAAACTCTTAGGAAATATTATTTTAAATCATCTTGACCATAATCTCAACAAAACCAAGTTCTAAAATGGTTCCATTTTGATTATAAAGTCTTTTTGAATATGTTTTGAGCCAAGGCTCCTGGACTTGAAGTCCAATTGTTGACTTATCATCACAAATCGTTGAGATCTGTTGATTATAACCTTGAGTCCATTTCTGCTAAGTTGGATCCAAATTGGCAACTTATCTGTTTTTGCGTGAACAATAGTGTTTTAGGGTCTATTCCTTACCCTTTCAACAAATCCTTCAATAATAGTATCACTAGAGTGTGAAGAGACAAAGGTCTTCGCATTGCTTGATCCATAACGAGGACCTTCGATAACTTATAGGAGACATATGTGGATCTGTTAAACTCTGTAACCAGAGAAAGATCTCCTATTATAAACAGGAGAATATACCAGAATGATTATCAGTAATACTCAATATAAAAACCGTACCATCGATTTTGAGTTAATATGGAATAGTCACCATAAGTGAACTTCTCAGCAACATGTCTTGAGACACAACATATTAAAAATCCATTATAGGAAAAATATTTCCTCCATTTAATAGGCCTTCTTGTCCGTAATTTTAGATTAGTAACAATTGGTTTTCACACCAGAATTGTGGATAGATGAATATTAATTTACATTAGGATTAAGTAGTTAAAAGTATATAAAATTCTATAGATAAGCCAAATAGCTAGATCCGCACATAATTATACCAGGAGTCTTAAATTTAATGTTAAGTGCATCAAGAGGATTTCTATCAGATAAGATAATTGCAAATGGGTTGCGTATTGAATAAACTAGGTCAATAAGCACAGTAGATCATTGAACCCATAAGAGAGTCTGGAAAGTTTAAATTTCTAGCATTCGAAGAGAGCTTCTAAAATGTATAGGTTAACCCTTTAAGAGTACGATTTAAAGCATCTGCCACAATACCAATATGCATCTAGTTATATCTAGATTTAGAAATATCAATATCCTTTTGTTCAATAATTGAACAACCTGTTCATCAGAATTAAGAGCCAAAGATGCTCAGTAGTTTAATGTAACGACCCTGTTAGTCATTTTGAGCAGTAGAGTTTATTTGGTAATAACTGTCTGAGGTCGACGGATTCCCGGGCGGACATCATAGTCCGACGGACCGGCGAGGATTTCTCGTTCCAAAACGCTTAGATTTGGAAAAAAATTGGGTACTTGAGAACAGCTCTCTGAACTTCGCGACGACATGGCAGGACGGAACGTCGTGGGCACGACGACACCGTCACAAACCCTTTAGGGAAATTTAGTCTATAAGCTTTGTGACGAAAGCCGCAGGCCGGACCGTCGCGAGCACGACGGCGTAACAAGGCTGCGTGACCATGAATGGGTCGGATTTCTGTAAAGTTTTAAGGGCGTTTTGGACTATTCCTGCTTATAATTATAAAGTTAATGGTTTTAATGTTAATAATTCAATTTACTGGGGTCAAAGGAGGACCACCTTGGACATAAAAGTGGGTTACTTTTACATCTTTTCTACTTAATTATATGATTATTAGGGAAAGGAAAAAGGGTTTGAATAAGAAAAAATAGAAAGAAACAGAGAGAGAAGGAAGAAAGAAGAAGGAAACGAACGAGAGAAAGAGAAGAAAACGAAGAGGAAAGCAAAGACTTTGAGGAATAGATGCTTTGAGCACGAATTCTTCGGTGGAGGTGGGTTGGTTTATTGCTCTTGTAGTAACCTCTTAATAGCGAATTGAGATGTGTTGGGTGTAATGTAAAGTCTCTTATTGCGTAATTGGTGCAGATGATGTGATTTATAATAATTGTGATGAATTAAGAATGATGAGGCTGTTGGCATATAAACCTTGAAAACCTCTTTGTTAATGTGATGCCTTCGTATAAAAATAAGGCTATGAACAAAAGAATGGGTTAATGGGTTCGGGTGTCACGAACCGAAACGTAGTATAGGGGACAGAGTGTCACATTTCGACACAAGGGATATGAATGGATCGGGTGTCACGGTTCCGACACCAGGATAGTAAATGGATCGGGTGTCACGTTCCGACCACCAGGATCGTATATGGATCTGAGTGTCACGTTCTCGACACCAGGATAGTAGATGGAATCGGGTGTCACGTTCGACATCAGGATAGTAATGATTCGGTTGTCACTTCCGGACACCAGGAAGTATATGATCGGAGTGTCACGTTCCGACCAAGGTATAGTAAAGAGGAATGAATCTTGAAAATTGTGAATATACTTAATATAACGAACTGTTCCAAAAAGAGTATGGTGTGGGCTTGAGTCCTCATAGATGCATTTTGTGTTGTTGTAAGTGATTCTTATACTTGTTCTATCACCTGTTAAGCATTTAGTTGATTTTATGTATTATCTGAATTATTGTTTTCTATTTTGAGTTGGCCGATGATACCTAATCAGTAATTGTGCCTTGTACTAACCTCTACTTGTATGTTGTTTCCTTTGTTATTGTGGAGTGCAGCAAACGTGCCACGTCATCAACTCACCGCAACTTAGACAGTCTCAGGTGAGCTAACGCTTCTAGCTTGGAATGGATCTTCTTCTTCATTCTTGATGCCTTGAAGTTCGGCATGGACTAGCTGTTTATTTATTTTAGCTTCCAGATATGTAAAGAGTTAGTAAATTTGTCGATTAGTATAAGATGTTTCTTGTGGTGATGACTTACAGATTTTGGGGATGATAAAGTATTAAATTTTAGAAGTTATTTAATTGATTGCGTATGAGTTAAGTCTTACGCTTTATTTCTGTTATTATGGTGAAGTTGGGGTTAGATTGGTTGGTTCGCTCACATACTATGATAAGTGTGGGTGCCACTCGCGACCCGTTTTGGGTCGTGACATTTAACCACCTGCTTAGTAGACAATTTATCAAACCAACCATAATCATAAATTAATTTTTATCCACTTTAGGGATAGTCCATTTGTTTAACAAATCAAGGTTTTGGGGTATATCTACCTCTTCCAGTCTAGTACTTTTAATATTATTTTCACCAAAATTCATAAATTTGATAAAATTTCATATCTATGCTTCGCATTCATCAATCTGTTACATGTTCCTATAGAGTATCTGGCTCTGATACCAAATTACAGGATCGAGAGGCTGGCGGTAATCCGAATCACAGGATCGAGAGGCTGGCAGTAGTCCGAATTACAGGATCAAGAGGCTGGCGGTAGTTCTCACGGCCATCCAGATCTAGCTATGTACATGACCAAGTTATACTAGAAACGTATTATAGTTTTATTAAATGTTTTATCCTAAGTTTCGGCTGTATGGTAAGATTTTACTAAAGCATGGGGCCTGTCTTAATAATATACATATTATTATATAGTAGTTCTAACATGGGTTTTAGGCTGCCCCTTTCTTCAACATTAACGGGGACTTACAATACCACATGCTCGCTATCATTAACAGTATATTATCAGACTTTACCAAGTCAAAACTTGTGATAAATTATTTAAGAACTATAATAAGAATTCATTATAACTTGATTAGATCAAGATATTAAACAAGAACATCATACAGAAATTATGAAGCTAGCATAATATGAAAATTATCTTAGCCGACCATGGAGGCGGCAATAACGAAAGAAAATAATAAAAGTAACAAAAGAAAATACCTTGGAGACTGATCTTCAATCCAAAAGATTATTTTTATTAATCACAAGCAAGATTCTTACAAGAGAGCAAACTACAGAGAGAAATATGAAACTAAAAACTTATTTTCCAAACTTCTATCTACACCTCTAAATGAGGCTCCTTATATAGAAAAATAAAAATAAAATGAGGTCCTCATATGGGCCCTACATAAAGTTTTAAAAAGTATTATTGAACAGTAATATACTGTTCTTGATAAGGATTTGATAAGGAAGACTTAAATCTTATCCTTTCCTTTTAAAGTCTTTATTATTGTATCATCTTTGTCCTTTATTGATGCTAGAAAGTCTTCTATTTCCTGCAACTGTCCTTCTGATAGTTCAACATCTTGATCGACAGATTGAGCATCACTTTGTCCACTCCTCGTAGAAGTGTCTAATTTATCAAATTCAGCAATGTTTATTAACAAGTTCTTTTTAATTTCTTCCAGTTAATTATTTATCATTTCTTCTTTATTTCCATCTTGGATGGAAATTCTTCTGACAATATGCTTAATCGAACTCCCGGTGGAGATGCTCTTTTGCGGAGAGTTCTGATATGTTTTAATAGTATTGCTGATAAGGTCCAATAATTCTTGCCCATATAACTTTCTGGTTGCCGGGTCTTGTCTGTTTAACTTGTCCCAAAAATTTGTAAAATATTTACGATATAAACAAGGAATGTTCTCTGTTGGGGTATAACCCACTTCTGGAACCCATTTATGGATCCATGGAATAGAAAGCTCTATAAAGAAATACATTTGATCAATTTTCTCAATATTTGAGATATGATCTTGCAAAAATAAATCAGTTAGAAATGGAGAAATTTTTGCCCATTGTTTGTATAAAGTATAAAAATTATGAGGTAAAATCTTTACCGTCGGGCCATGAATAGACCACCAGTCTATAAACCAATTTGGCAAATTTTTACTAAAAACTTGAGCACATACTTTTAAAAACCATGTGTGCTTAAGTTTACTATTATTATAAAAAAATATTTTGTGAAAGGCCTGGATATAATCCAAGTATGTAAAATTCATGTTTATACCATTCACGGAAACTTGTCTCTCCTGCATAGTGGAGATCCCCCCAATCTTCAGGGGGTGAGCGGGAGGTATAGAGAAGGGGTCTGGGGTGGGGGGGGGTAGGGTGAAGGGATTGAGGTGTGTGGGGGATGTGGGCGGTTGGCGGGGAAAGAGGGTAGTGTGTTGAGTGGGGCGTCGTCGGGGAGCAGAGTGGAGGTAAAAGGGTAAGCAGGGGAGGGAGTGAGTTGGGGGGTGGTGGGTCGTGTGTGTGGAGCAGTAGAGATAGAAGGGGTTGCGTAGTCGTGAGTATGGGGGGGGTTGGTTGGTTAGGCTTAGGGGTGGTATGGGTGGGGTGTTGGCGGGTGGGTTGGGGGTCGGTTGGGGTGGTCGGGGGTGGGGAGTATGGGGGTGGTGGGGGGGTTGTGGGGTGTGTTAGTGCGGGGTAGGGTGTGGTGGGGGGGTTGGGGGTTGGATGGTTAATGTTTGGAGAGGGGTGTGGTTGGGGATGGGTTGGGGGGGGGGAGGTAGGCATTGGGTAGTGGTGGGGATGGCGGCAGAGTGTCGGGGCTGTGTCTAGGGGTTGAGAAGGTCGGTATTGGGGTGAGGGAAAAGGGGGGACTGGTGTGTTGAGAAGGGGGGGGGGGGGTAGGGTGGGTGGAATGGATGTGGGGTTGGGTGATTGGTGATAGTTGGGTGGCGGCAGGGAAGGATTAGTGGTTTGTGTGTGATGGTGTGGGGGCTGGGGGAGGGAATGTGTTTTTTTGGGGTGGGATTGTCGTTGCCAAATAGTTTGTGGGGTGTTGGGGTGATGGACGGGGGGCTGGGAGTGGGTGTGGTATGTGCGTCGTTTGGGTGGGGAGAAGGTGGGGTTTGTGGGTGGGGAGTTGTATTAATCGCTAGGGGCGTAAGGGAGGGGGTTTGTGTGGGGGGAGTTTGGGTGTGCGAACAGAGGGGGGCGGGGGAGTAGCGGTGGGGGGGATGGGGGGAATGGAGGGGTGGAGGGTGGGGTGGTGGAGTGGGGGTTGGGGGGTTGGTGATTGTTTGGGTTAGGGCTGGGAGGTGGGTTGCAGAAGTGGTTGTAGAGGGTTGTGAGGGTGGGGACGGCGTTTGGTAGGCTTGTAAGGGGGGTTGGAGTGGTGTGGGGGTGGGGGTTTGGTTGATGGGGTTGTGTTGGGATAAGGGGGGATTGGGGGTGGGAGTTGTGGGGCAATGATATGTAGTGTTGTGAGGTTTAGGGGAGGGTTGTGGCTAGGGGTTGTGAATGGGGGGGGGAGTAGTTGGGGTGGGTGAGAGAAGGAGGTGTGAGTAAGGTGAAGGGGGTTGGGAGGTCTAGTGAGGCTTTGGTTGGGGGTTGCTTAAGTGTGGGGGGGTGTGTGTAGTTCGTCGGGTGGGTATGGGTGGGGTGGGGGGGGTTTTTCGGGAGTAAGGCCGGTGTGGGGGTAGTGGCTTTTGGAGAGTTAGGCTAATGAGGATGGTATTGTGGTGGGTAGTGGTAGTGGGAGGCGAGGGGGTGGTGGGGTAGAGGGAGTCGAGGGGTGGAGTGGGGGGGAGGGAGGGGGCGGGTTGGGGGTGGGTGGAGGGGTGGGGTATTGGGTGGTAGTTGGTTCGGGGTGGTTATGTAGTGAAGGATGGGGTTGGGAGGTGGTTATAAAACGGGATTGGAAGGTGGACGAGGAGTGAGGTGTTGTAATAAGATGGGGGTGGATTGGTGGAGTGGGTGGGGGGACGGGTTGTGTGGTTCGGGTAAAGAGGTGGATGGCTGGAAGAGTTGGGGGGGCTGATTATATGTGGGGGAAGGCGGTTGTGTGGTTGGTTTGGGGTAGGAGTGGGGGGGTGGCCCCAGGGGGGGTTGTTTGTAGTAAAGGTGTTTGGTGGCGATTGGGGGTGGGGATTTTTGAATGGTTGGTCGGGTGGAGTCGTTTAGGTATGTATGGGCGTTCTGTAAAGGATGGAGGGTTTGTTTTGGGGGTGTGGGGTAGTTGGGTGGAGGGTGGGGGGGGAGATGATGCTCAGAATTAGCGGTGGAGCCCGTTATGATGGGAGGTGGGTTGAGTTGGGGTAGGAGGGTATGGGGTGGGGATTGAGGGGGAAGAATTGGGGTAAGTAAGGAGGGGGGTTTGGAAGGGTTGTGATTGGTGAAAGTGTGTTGGGCGAATTTGTGTGGTGGGTGGGCTTTTTGGGGGGGTTTGGAAGGTAGCTTGTGTGGTGTTGGACAGGGGTGGGAGAGTGTGTGGGTGGGTTAAGTGGGATGGGTGGGGAAAGGTTGGGGGGAGGTGGGTTATGGTGTGTGGATGGGATGAGGTGGTGGGGAGTAGGGGAGTGGTGCTGCAGATAAATCGTTATTCGTGATTTTGGAGAAGTTATAAACATTCTTATCAAAATCATAGATGAAATGCTGAAATTCAACACTTCCAGTATAACTTAGAATAGACTCATGATATGTTCGAGTCTTGTAAGCTTCTCCAGGGAAATATAATCCCTTTGTTAAGTACCTTTGGAGTATATTCCAAGACTCATTGCTTCTCTGAATATCAGAGTTTCTAAAAAAAAGAAATAATTTTTTTTTTTCGCCGTTTCTCTGGAACACAGGGGGGGGGCTGGTCAGTCTCTTTGCTAAAGGGCATAGTATTACATTGCTCTTTTGTCTCAAATATGCCGATTTTTCATATATGAACTATTTTTAGAATATCCTTAAGATTTAAAGTAGATGAAGCTGATGAAGAAGTTTCACCAATTTTTGATTTAATCAAAGTTTTGGTTCATAGCTGTATAACAGGAAAGGAAGAGTCGTATGATGAACTTGTTTGTTGTGAGGAAGATGATGATCTTCCTCTTCCGCGGTTTCTTCCTCCACGACCACACACTTGTGACCATGGCGGAGGATCAATGCCTCCCATGCTGCAAAAATGGAAGAAACAGATTAGTACAAATCTGAGAAATATCAAGAAACATCAAGTTCCCACTCATTATTAGCGAAGGAAAGGTCAGAAAATTGTAACCCTTGTATAAAAAAATCCATGACTAAAAACTCTTAAAATTGTAATAAGAGTTTTGTCGCCAAGAAAATACTGATAAATGGACATACTAAACAAAGAAATTATTAATTCAAGAATTCTCTTGATAATAAATCAGGAAGTGAATTATTAGTTCCCCTTTTATACTGAATTTCGAAGTCGAAGGGGGCTAATTGTACTTGCCACCTAGCAAACATTAACATCGAAATGTCATGTTTAAATCTTTGTCAAACATAAATTTGATTGATTGAGCATCAGTTCTTATAATGAATTTTTGATTATTTAAATCATCTTGAAAGTTTAAAACACATTTAACAATACAAAGCATTTCATGAGCAACAGTCACATATTTGCTCTAAGGTTCAGACCATTTGCCCGAATGAAATCTAACAAGATATTCAATTTTGTCATGGGGATTAACTTGCTTTAAGATTCCGCCATAACCAATATTAGAAGCATCAGTTTCAATAATTTTAATCCAATTTGGATTTGCTAGGGTAAGACAAGGCAAATATTTAACCCTTTGCTTGATGGATTTAACCAAATTAGTAAGATCATTATTCCGAGGTGACATTTTACCTTTCTTCAACCTGTCAGTCAAAGGAGCAAGATCTTTAGATAAATTTTTATAAAATGGGGAAATATAATTTAAACTGCCCAAAAATCTTTGTAGCATTGTTTTATCAGTAATTTCATCAGGAAATTTTGATGAAAAATTGATGGATCTCTGAATCGGAGTAATTCTCCCTTGACAAATTTGATGACCCAAAAATCTTACATCTGTTTGAAAAAGACTCATTTTGGTTTTAGATTTGACCAAACCTTTTTGAATAACAATGTTCTTGAAAATATCAAGATGCTTTATATGAGATTCTAATGTTTTAGAATAAACTAGAATATCATCAATATAAACAATTATGAAATCCATATAAGTTTAAAAATATCATTCATAAATTTTTTGACATTCAGAAGGTCGCGTTTTTCAAACTAAAGGCTAACGTTCCATTCGTATGGACAAAGGAACCAATTAAACACAGTTTTATAAATATGTTCTTTAAAAAATTGAATCAGCCAATAAACCTAATTTTAAATCAACTTTACAAATATATATCATCGATATAATCCTTGAAAGAAGATCTTTTTTATTTGAAATGGTATCCTCTTATCCATTTTTTAAACTTTGGTTCAAAGATTTTTATTGTTATTACCTAACCTGTGAACACCTCTTTCCTTGTTCTGCGCTTTATTACATCAAAGGTAGTACAAGCCCATGAGATTAGAGGGTTTGTATAATGCCCTTTTGTAATAAATTAATCCAATTTCGTTTTTACAGAAATTGACTAATTCCGAATTCCCTTTGACCAGGGGCAGATTTGTAGGAATATTTGATTCGAAAAGAAATTTATAAGGCAAGTCACAATATGCTTGTTCTGTCCCAAAAAGCATTTTGATCAGTACAAATATCAAAGCTGCTATTTTTTTTCTATAAAAGAAAAAAAAAAAAACGAAAGCATTTAATTTTTTCTTGACTTAAGAATTGTAAAGACGCTAAAATATTTAGACGATAAATTGCCATTTGTAAAGACTCAATTGCGTTTGTTTTAAATGAATTAAGAGTTACTATCTCATTAACGGTTCAGTTATAAATCAAAATTATGGTATACCATTATAATTTGGTGTAAACCTTTTGCCATTTAATTTTGAAAAGGGATATAAAGCCTTAATAAAAGGAGTGCCAAGTAGAATTGCGGATATAATTGATTTTAACCAGAATAAAAGTGAGGAACACATAACTTTACTCTGAAAATACGAGTATTAGAAATTTATATTTATCTTCTAAAGAATGATTAGAAGCGTATTTAACAATATGATTTGTTTTCAAAAAATCTTGAAGGAATCAATCCTTCCCTGATACAACTCACATCAGCACCATTACAATCATAGCACTATCTCTGAGATTTTAAAATCATTATTAATTAGGAATGGTGGCAATTTATATACCAACTGATGAGCGGTAACAATTGCATCATTCCAGAAATTTAGTGACTAATAATTCAATAATCTATTCATCTATAACAACGTTTTTCTTTATCAAAACAGGAAATCATTTTCTAGTTGAGAAATACGGATGATTATTAATCAATTGCATGTGATTACTAAAAAATAATCTTTTGGATTGAAGATCGTCTCCACGGTATTTTCTTTGTTTGACTGTCACGACCCAACACGAGTCTGGTGGACCCACACTAACTACTAGGTGAGCGAACCAGCAAATCTAAACCCCAACATTTACCAATAGTTTTAACTATGAATACCAAAAAATAATACGGAAGATCCAAAACTTATTAATGTAACCAATTAAATAGCTTCCTAAAGTTTCACACTTATTCATCCCCCAAAATCTGAAGTATCACATCAAGAACATCTATCTCAATTACCTAAGGCTAAGAGTATTAAGAAATCAAAATAAGTAAAAAGATTGTCCATGTCCGAAATTCAAAGACATCAAGACGTGAATGAGAGATCCAGCACGACTAGAAATAATTAGCTCACCCTGAACCTGATGTTTTGGAGACTGACTGAGAGCTGAGGGAAGTCGAGTCGAGTACACTTGCTGCACTCCACAAAAGAACAAAGAAGAAAATACAAGTAGGGGTCAGTACAAGGACTACGTACTGAGTAGGTATCATCGGCCAATCAAAATAGTAGCCATATACAATAAATTAATATATGACTCAACATATAGCACTTCACAGGTGATAAACACAAACAACATTAAATAGTATCAACAACATTAAAGTAGCTCGGAATAAGTCAATGATATCAAGATCCACACTGAGGACTCATGCTCTCCAAACCAAACGCTTTTGGGAGTTAGTTCTTTGAGATTGAGTATCTTCCATTAATTCAACATTTTTTCCCTTTACTATTATCCGTGTCGGAACATGACACTCCGATCCAAAATACCGGGGCGAAACGTTGACACTCCGATCCAAGAATACTCGTGTCGGAACGGACACGTCCCATCCAAGACTATTGTGTCGGAATGTGCACTCCGATCCTATAATATCATTTTTTCTCATTTAGTATCACCACTTTTCCATTCGTTAATAATATTTCATCTAGCCTTCTTTTATTCACGGCATTACTTCGATAGAGATGATTTAAGATTTACATTCCATGGTCTCGGTATTTCGCCATTACAAAACACCGGACCAAGCCACCAATCACACAATCAAGTACATAGAAAAATTCACAATATCATTCAATGCATATCAATCACTATTAAGATTACTATCAAATAGATAACCATAACCACCTCCACCGAAGAATCGAAGTCAGACAACTTTTCTCCAACGCTTTCCTTTGCTTATTGCCTCCCGACCTTCCAATCTATCAGTAGATGATTGTATAAAGTTGTAAGTTGACAATCCCATAAATCCTCAGATTATTCGTGTCTCCCCTATACCCACAATTCACCTAATTCTATAATTATTTTAAATGTAACGTATTTAATGTACTTTATCTTGTATTTAATTACCTATCTCACATATATCAAATATAATTTATAGTGTGAAACAAAATATTAGCTACATAAAGACGGATGCCCTATCACGAACCCACTTACATACGACTAACAAACAACCCAAACTACAGTTTAACCGTAACCTGCTTATATAAAATATGCAGAAATTTAACACATTATCCTTTTTACCATTAACCAATCATCACTCACCATTGTCAAATCATTAACTTCATCATTTTTATTCAAAAGCTCAACCAATCAATGACTCATATACGTACGTGTTGCCTTCACACATTTTCACTAAATAATTTTCTTACTTCACTAACGACATCCATACAATTAATGTACTAAAAGAATTGAAGTTAATAATTTCCACCTGAAGCCGCCTTCCAATATTCCTTTACGATCATGCGATATACTTAATATCCAAGTAAAATTTTGATTACCTGATGAGATAATTGCTTCTTGATTGCTGCAGGTAAGGTTTTCACCGCTAAACCCTTATTTTCCCTTTTCAAAAAATATTTCCTCTTAATTATTATATGACTTATTATAATAGTGGTGAAAGTGACCCACTATTTATTTTACTATTAACTTCTTTAACCACGAACTAAATAAATTATTAAAATTACCCCACTAATTTCATAATTATAATTAATAAATATCCAAAATCACATAGAATCCATTGGAAAAAATATGTTTAGAAACACAAGCCTTAGCAACTCGAACGACCAAAGGTCTTTACAATAGATACCAATTTACCCCCATCTTTCGTCCTCGAACGATCAAAAATAAAGGCGGGGGCGAGAACGAGTACTTGAATCGATAAAAAATTGTGGAAATACTTGTCTTGCATATCACCTCACTCTCCAAGTGGACTCTTCACAACCTGGCCGAATTCTGCCACTGAACCTTGAAGATGCAATCTCCTTGATCTCAACTTCGGACCTCCCTACTAGAATAGCAACAGGCTCCTCCTCAATAGATAGATTTTCTCATCAAGAAGAACTGAATCCCCACGAAATAATTTGTTTCCATGCACCATGTTTTTTCAGCATAGACACATGAAAATACAGGTGCACTCCTGACCAGTCCTGATGCAAGGCTCATTCATAGGTCACCTCCCCCACGCGCATTATACTTCCTAATGGTCCAATATACCTCGTACTTACTTACCTCTCTTACCAAATCACTCACACCCTTTATTGGTGAAACTCCAGCAAGACTTGTTCACCCTCCATAAAATCCAAGTCTCTAATCTTTCGATATGCATATTCCTTCTGCCTACTCTTAGCTGCTAAAAGCTTTTCTCTGAATAAATTTCACTTTCTCTAGATGATTCCCTCAGAAGATCGTACCCAAGGTCTAACCTCAAATGCATCAAACACCAATGGGGATCTACATCTCCCTCCCTACAATTCCTCAACTGGGGCCATATCAATACTCGAATGATAGCTATGTTGTACGAAAAATGCTGCTAAGGGTAAGAATTCATCCCAATTACCACCAAATGCTATCACACATGCACGAAGCATATCCTGCACCACCTGAAT
Source organism: Solanum habrochaites (assembly GCA_027704765.1). Lineage (NCBI taxonomy): Eukaryota > Viridiplantae > Streptophyta > Magnoliopsida > Solanales > Solanaceae > Solanum > Solanum habrochaites. The sequence goes on from JAKWJA010002494.1 coordinate 22,992,064, forward strand.
CGTGTCCAATCAGACTGACCATCAGTCTGAGGGTGAATGCATTTCTAGATCCATTCTAGTAAACTACTTCTCATTACTGTCCTCCAAAACTGAAAGTCAAATTGTTTACCTCTTCTGATATGATGGAAGTGAACTCCAGCAATCGAACACTCTCAGAGACATAGAGTTTGGCTAACTTCTCGGCATTGTAAGTGATCTTAAACAAATAAACTGAGTGCAGACTTAGTTAACCTGTCAACATACCAAATAGAATCAACTTACCCAATATTTTTGGAATAACAACTACGAATCATTGCAATTCTTTCCCACTTCCATTCGGAATGGACATTCTCTGTAGTGTACCTCCAGGCCTCTGATGTTTTCGTGCGTTTACCTTCTGACTATTCGGGCAGTGGGCAACAAAATCACCATGTCACGCGTCTTCTACTCCACCAATACTGTTTGCCTTATATCACGATACATCTTGTGCACCAAGATTATAGAATACCTCGAACTATGAGCCTTGTAGAATAATGGGAAATCCAATCAGCTACAAGGGGCACACATACTCTTCCTTAATCCTCAAGACCCTTCTCATCAATTCTGCCTCTTAGCCCTCTCTCGCAATTTACCATATCTCGATTCGTCTCAGCTTCTCATCAGCAACTGATTTCCTTTATCGGTCAAAAAGAAGATTTTGCCCTCTACACAGCCAAAATCCTCCTTTCTCCAGTACTTCCACCTCATAAGTCATTAGCCAGATCTGCACCTCTCTACCAATGGGCGTCAAGAAACCTGTAAGTGGGCTAAACTATCCCATGCTCCCTGCTTTTTCTACTTAGAGCATCTGCCACACATTATCTTTTCCTGGGTGATACAAAATAGTAATATCATAGTCTTTCAATAGTTTTTTCCCATCCACCTCCTTCCTCAAATTGAAATCTTTCTGAGTAAAGACATATTGGTAAATATGATATCTGTTATAAAATTCACACTTGACCCATATAGATCACAATGTCTCCATTGCTTTAATGGCAAACACAACTACAGTCCAACTCCACATCATGGGTCCGGATGAAAAAAAAAAAAAAAAATTACTTCATGAACTTTCAATGCCTTGAGAGCAAATCCATACATTCCTCTCCTGGCATTAGCCCTTGCATCCCAACAGCATTAGATGCATCACAATAAACACTAAAAATTCTTACCTTCCACTGGCCAGGTAAGATGGGTGTCAGTAGTCAACAAGGTCTTGGTTTCTGGAACTTTCTTCACATTCATCCGACCATACAATGGGAACATTCTGCGACAAATTTTCTCAGCTGCGAGCATAGAAGAAACCCCTTGACAAATCGCCGGTAGTACTAGATAACGACAAAGCTCCTTACCTCTGTACCCTTAGTAGGTCTTACCCACTCTCACTGCTCAATCTTAGAAGGATACACCATCACGCCATCCTTCGCAACCACGTGCCCCAGGAAGACACTGAATCTAGACAAACTCACCACTTGGAGATTTGGCATAAAGCCTTTTCTCCCTCAACCAACTTCAATACGATTCTCAAATGGCTCCCATGTGCTTTTCCTGCTCTTTGAGTATATCAGTATATCATACAAATAAATACATAAAAAAAGATCCAGATATGGCTTAAAATCCCGTTCATCAGGCTCATGAAGCAGCAGGGGAATTCGTAAAGCCCAAAGACATTACTAAGAATTCATAATTGCCCATACCTGGTTTGAAAAGCTCTTTGCAATTGCTTCCCGTATTTTCAATGTGATGAGACCGAAAGATCTCAAAATAATTTTGAGAACCACACGACCTTGTAACTGACGACAAATCATCAATGCGAGGAATAGGAATACTTTGTTCTTAATAGTTACTTTAATTCAGCTGCCTTTGTCTAGCACATCCAAAACTTCCATCCTTCTTCTTCACAAATAACACCGGGAGCACCCAAGGGGGATGCACTGTGTCTAATAAAACCTTTACCTAACAACTCATGAAGTTTGGGCCTTACTCCCTTACTCACTGTAGCCATTCTATAAGGGGGTATGGAAATGGGCGAGTAACCCGACTCCAGATCAATACAAAAATCAATATCCCTATCCGGTGGCCATACCAGGAAGGTTCCTGCAGGAAACCCATCCCAAAACTCACAGACTATCGAGACAGACTCAATCGAAGGTACTTGGGGGATCATCTTGAGATGGTGCTAAGAAAGCTAAACAAACCCTACTAACATCCTCTTACAACAAGAAAAGAGATAATATGTAACTGGAGTGGAAATATAGTCACCCTCCCACACTACGATCTGTCCAGTCTTGGCCAATGTCACAGTTTTAGCATTACAATGCTAAATTGAAAAATTGGAGAAAGCCATCATACCCAGATATGACAATCAAAATCAACCATCTCTATTACAATCAAATCTCCAGAGTTATTGTTCCCCACAAAAAAGTCACAAGACAAGACCTTACCCTTCTCAACTATCACAGACCACCACAGGAGTATAGACACGATAGGCCATGTCAAGCAAATCACAATATAAATCACAGACCAAGACAAATAGGAAGATACATATGAAATGTGGATTCCAGGATCGAATAATAAAGAAGCCTGCAATCACAGACCAAATATTACCTGGATAACAACATCAGCTGTCTCTCTTCAGCACCTCTAGGGAAAGCATAACAATTAGCCCTAATCACCTGTCTGGCCCCCCCGTTCCCCTACCATGTTGCGCTGCCGGAGTTTCCAGCTTGCCCGCCACCCCGGTTGATTTTGGTGACCACCATTACCTTGGCCACCACATCCTCCAGAATGGCGGCCCCCTCTCTCCCATGACCACCTCTATCTCTAACTATTGGGGGTCTGTAACTCGTTTTGGACAATACTTCCTAATATGGTCCGTCTCTCCACATCCATACACTCCTGGAGTCAAGCAGAGTCCTTTTGTGAAAATTATGGCGTCTAGGATAACCTCCAAACTTAGAGAAAGCTGACTGGGTTTTTTTTTTTTTTGCATGACCCCCACTAAAGCCTGTAGGAAGACTTGAATATGGCGGTGTTGGGTAACCTCCTTAACTCTACCCTCTAGAGAAAGACCACTAAAACGCACCTCCCTTACGGAACTTTTAGGATGTCGACGCCATGATGAGTCATCTGGCCTTCACCCCCTCCCCTCTATCACAAAATAAACCACTTCCGAAAGGATTTTGCTGTCAGCAGCTACCTTAAGGGCTTTGGATCTGTAACTCTGACCTACTCCTTTCACAAAACGCGAATCCGCTCTTGTGGACTGAAGCAAAGAGCTTGTGTGGCATACCTGGATAGTGCACGAAATTTTAGTCCTCAATAACAACAACAAACATCCACCTTGCTTCTAGCTCAGGAACTCATCTTTCCTCTTATTCTCGCAAAGTCCTGGGTATATACTTCCCATAAATAAGCTAGAGATGATGCCCAAGTCATAGGTGGTTTCCTGTGCGGGTTGACCTCACATACGACCGCCACCAATATTTTGCTCCCCTTGAAACTTGATAGGTCACCAATCGACACCGAATCATTCTACTATGTCTATCTATGTGAGCACTCATGAACATCAACCAGAAATCATAGGCATCTTCATATTAAGCACCCTTGAATACTGGAGGTTTTCAACTTTAAGAATTTAATGAAAAGTTCATCTGATAACGTGTCATTATAGACCTTTAGTCAATCCGAGGAAACGTGCCTACTTCCAATGAGCATCTGCTGGGATCCACAACGGCTGCAGGTTGATACCCCTGACCTGAGGTGCTGGTGCATAAAACACTGGAGGTGTCTGACCCTGAATCAGATAACCCGCTAAGATAATAATACCTGAAATTAATCATCTCTGGGGTAGTCTTGGGTGGTAATTACTCTCTTGAACCATGTCTCATTTTCCCCTTCCTTCACGTCTCTCTCACACCTCATCAGTTCGTGGAGGAGTCCACGCCCCTATTACTAGCTGGACCTGAGTGAATTTTCCTCTACCTATAGATGGATGTCCTACGTGAACCTCTAACACGACCCTCTTGCCCACTGCTCCCCCTCGACCTACAGTCCGAATGTTGGCTCAGACGCACCCTGTCCTGCCCGTGTTGGTGTTGGCATAGTTTTGCTCTAGGCTAAACATCTGCGAAATAGAGTGGAGGATGTTCATATACGAATTTGTATCACCTAGATCCAGTGGATCCCAAGTAATAGCACTAAAGAAGGAAAGAATGGAGTTTTCCTAAATCTATAGTCCTATCAAAGAGAAATAAGGGCGTCCCCCTGACTGTTTCCTCAAGACTCGACTAGACTAGTGCGTGGGTATGAGACCAACGAACCTAATGCTCTGATACCAAGTTTGTCACACCCAAAATGAGCTGGCAGTGGCACCCACACGTATCCTACCTAGGTGAGCGAACCAACAATCTAAACCCCAACATTACAGTATATCAATTATGAATATAAAATAATCGGAAGATCCAAAACTTATACCGTAATCAACTAAATAAACTTCTAAAGGTTTATCTTATTATCCCCAAAATTTGGAAGCATCACATCAAGAACAGCTAACCTCCAATTACCAAGTCTACGATTATTTAAAGAAGCTAAATAAGTAAACAATGGTCCATGTCCGAACTTCAAAGACATCACGACGTGACGGAAGAATCCAGCCCACGCTAGGCAGGATAGCTCCCCTGAAGTCTGATGGTGGTTGGAAGACTCTCTAAGTTGAGGCGAGTAGAAAAGGTCGATGTACACTTCCTGAACTCCACAAAATACAGAGAAAATACTTAGGGATCATACAAGGAACAACGTACTGAGTAGTTATCCTCGGCCAACTCCAAACAGAAATCAGTATTCGTAAACATAGTACAAAATCACTACAATACTAACAGGTAGCAAGCAATAACACGTGGACCAGGACAACAACACCAATGATATGTAGCACCCTCATCTACAACATAGAGCACACTAATGAGGCACTCGGCCTCCATACCATACTTCATCTGGGAAATAGGTTTGCGTTGATTTTTGAGTATATTAAGTTAATTCAAGATTCTTTCCTATTAATGTTATTGTGTCGGACGTGACACTCCGATCCCATATATCTTGTCGAACGTGACACTCCGATCCCATAATATTATGTCTGAACGTGCACTCGAATCCAATAGTACTGTGTCGGATCGTGACACTCCGATCCAATTATCTCATCATTTTTAATTTCAACAAGCCTTCGTTATCAAGGGTCATTTTAAATAGAGAGATTCAAGATTAGAAATTCAACACTGTCGTCTCATAATTAATAAGCCAACCATAAACACACATCATAAACTACAACCACACAATCAAGTACATAGAGACTTTACATTTTCATTTCAATCCATATCCAGCGCATTTAGAGGTTATCTATCACAAGAATCAACCATAACCTACCTCCACCGACGAACCACAATCAGCAAGCATCCCTCTCCAATGCCTTTGCTTCCCCCTAATGCCTATGAACCTTTCAGTCTGAAGTCTAGGTCGCTTGCTTTCCTTCGTTCTTATCACGACTCTTCTCCTCTTTTTTCTTTTTATTTTTCTTCTACAGATTCTTTTTACCACTAATTATCATATATCAATTATAAAATTTGATAAAGTAACCCACTATTGAATTTTAAAGTTATCTCCTTTAGACCGCCAACTCAATAAATTATTACAATTACCCACTATTTCATAATTATAATGATGAATAGTCCAAAACACCCATTTAAAATGTTTGCGAAAGTCTGACCAAGTTGGGGGTTACCAATTTGTTACTGTCCATCGTATCTAGCGACGGTCGATGCCTGCAGGTCCGTCGTGAGTTGACAGAGAGTCATCCCAGTACCCCGATCCAAGAGTTGAAGTGGTTTGGAAGAAGACCCGCGACGGACCGTCGTTTCCTATGAACGGTTCGTTATACTTGCCGTCGAGGGTAATGAAGAGAGCAGCAGAAGGAATTGCGTAAGTATGGGACGATGGAGTCCATCACGGGCCGTCATGACAATGATGGTCCGTCGCGTGGTCTGTCGACCTAGTAAGTGTTTATCAACAATAATTCTACTGCTCAAACCAACTAAATAGGTTGTTACAAGTATTATGGTTTATGTATTGAATTGATGTTCATGACCATGGGTAAGGGCCCTATGGTCTCGAATTGGATGATTTAGCCGTGAAATCAAATTGGTAAGGTGGAGTGGGGTATACTGCCCTAATTCCTTTATTTTGATGTTAATTATACTTCAATTATGTTGTGATTGTTATGGTCCACTTTTGGTGGCGGTGCTATGTAAATTGATGTGGCCTTGTCGGCGTTACTTTATGCAATATGATGATCATGTCCTTGTCGGAACTACTTGAAGTATTATGATGATTTGTGTAGTTGATTTATGTGAAGTATGATCATATATATCTAAATGTGAAGTAATATGAAAGAATGTGTTCTTTCTATGTATGTTAGGAGATCATGTAAATTATGACTATGTTCTTCTATGTGTAGTTTTAGATGTTGATACATGATTATTCCTACATGAATTTATAAGTGGTGATGGTTATATTGATGATGATATAGTAATGTATAGTATGACATAAAAATGATATGGGTCATTCCTAAGTGCCTAAAAGAATAATATACTTTATGTGATAAAGGAAAGGAATGTTGTGTCTTGTTTGGTAGACTTGTGTTCCTTATTTGATACTTGTATGAATGATATGTGAATATGAGATGTATTGACTAGGTAGGCTTTGTGCACCATTTTCATGTATAAATGAATGATATGTGAGACCTTAAAGGATGTTAAGAAGTTCATGTACGTGGTTAAGGTTATGTTATGAATGTTGAAGTTGAGAGTCGTAATAGTATCCTTCATGTAAAGGAATGGTGTACTTAGGTGTCTTGGTAATGATTGATCTAGGTTCTTTAGTATATAGATTGATAATGCTATATACATTATGTGATCTAATTCTAGGGTAAATGAAGCATGAGCTAGACTTGATTATTATGTCTTTATTCTACTGCGCTACATTGATATTATTGATGAAATATAATTTATGATCAATACAAGTTAAATTGGTTAATGATCTATGACTCTCTACTATCTAGTGTATTTGTGATGTAGTGTACTTATTAGTAGCATGACCTTATAGTGCTTATGCATGATTTCGTCTTTGTTAAATTATATTTAGGCTATGGCCTATACTTGAATTGTTGATGTAAGAATAGTATTGATCAATGATGATCAAAGGCTAAAGGATTGGTAAGAGTTGATCTATTTCTCTACTTGTCTACTTTCTTATTGTATTGTTAATTGAGGGAGCATTGAATGACATGAGTGGTATGGTCCACTTATGATGGTGGTGTTTACTTTAATGTAAATATACATGTGATGAAATGGTTTCCTTGAAGGCAATTATACTATGAATGTGTTTGATGATGATCATCCTATGTGAAGCCTATACCTAGTTTCCTATTCTTACTATGATCTAGGTTGTATGGCTAATGTTATAAGCATGTAAATGATTATGTTAACTTATATGTATGTGCTGACTATGATGAGGTCTTTTAATTTTATATGTGAAGTAAATTTAATATAGGTGCATAACGACTAGAGCTTAATGTGAGAAAGTTGTAAGTCTTGAATAAATGAGTCTTATGTTATGTTCTCTATTCTATGAAGTTGTGTGATGTATATCATTAACTAGGATGACATTTGATGGTTTTACTAGCATAGGCAAGGCTATGGGACCTTATTTATGCATTGCACATGTGTACCTTGATAGGATAGTTCCTAGTGTGGTCTTCTAATTACATGCATATGGATGTATGAACATATTATTAATATGACTTATATTCTATGATGTTAAGTATAAGAGATTATGAAGTATGAATGTGCATAGCGTCTTGGTGTGTTTGAATGAAAGGATTGTTCATAAAGTTATACCTATAGACTTATGCATTGATATATGAACATGAGTGACATTTATGTGTTATGTAAAAGGTTTGCTCACATATAAGTATACACACATATGTATGATAATCTAGTCAATGGAGGGGAATTTAAAGGTGTGCTCAAGTTTACCCTAAACTACACAGGTTCTTGCATATTCTGTGTCCATATGAAAGGGTTCCTCATATGATTTAGGTTGATGAACTCTCATCTATAACCTATGAGATAAGAATATGAGGATTAAATCTCCTAAGCCTAATTTTATAAGATAATGTTAATAAAGTCTTTTTAATAAAAAGGGAACTTAGCTTAGCACCGAGTGAACTTGAAATTGAGGGGTGTCCCTTCCCATTGGAGGAACGTAGGTCACCATAGTCCACATGAGGTGGTTAGCCTCATGCCAAAAGGGCATAGAGTGATGTTTCCATAGTGGATAACTACACTTTCCCATTTGGCATAAAAAGGGTTTCCACATTTACCTCGAAGTTCCATAAATTATGCTTGCCACATAGGATCTAGCAAGTGATTTTATTAGTATGATAGCATGTGTTAATGTTATACCTTGGCTAAGTAAGAACACCTTACCTTGGTGTAGGGATTTACAACACCAAATTTCATGTAGAACTCATGGTCTTAGTGTCGATTAAGGCTATAGTTTCCCTAAAGTAAAATGGACAATGGAAGTAAAGTAAGGACCCTAACTAGGATAACCTAAGGGTAGTTGCTTAGTGTAGGTAAGGGTATGGGCCATAAATTATGGTTGCCACATAGGATCTAGCAAGTTATTTCACTAGTATACTAGCATGTTTTAATGTTCTACCTTGGCTAGGTAAGAACACCTTCCCTTGGTGTAGGGATCTACAACACCAAATTCCATGTAGAACCCATGGTCTCTGTGAAGATTAACGCTATAGTTTCCCTAAAGTAAAATGGACAATGGAAGTAAAGTAAGGACCCTAACTAGGATAACCTAAGGGTAATTTCTAAGTGTAGGTAAGGGTATGGGACGTCACCTATACATTGAACACGTTGCTCTTGAGGGAAGTCATAGGAAGGTGTTCTAACGCATGTGACTATGTTTATGTTCCTTATGCATGACTTTGTAGTATTTGCCTACCTATTATGAAGAAGTGCATGATATGAGTCCTAATAAATCTATATGATGTGGTGTCTTCTTATATGCACTATGTAGGTTTTATTGACTATATTATGAGGTCTTTCTTTATGTGTATGATGTTGGTCTTATTTACTATGTGAATTTTAAGGTCCTACTTGGGTTACATGTAGTTGACTAAGGTATTATGTTTGAAGTAATAAGAACATGTTTTGATGTTTATGATCCTATGATAGGTTTACTAAGTATGTGTGAGATTATGGGGCTTCACTGTACAGTGCACTAGTAGTCTTAGGATACTTCCATGATGGTATGTGTTATTTTATGTAGATTGTATGTAGACTTCCTTGTGGACTTAAGGTTATTAATTGCACAAAGTATTACTATAGGGTTACTTGGTGGAATAAGGAATTAAGAAGAAAATAACTCACTGTAAGACGAGATAGCCACTGTAAAGAAGAAAATAACTTACTGTAAAATGATTCAAAAATGTCTTAATGTATAAAGGATTTATGAAGATTTTCTCAAAAATGCATGAAGTATGATTTCAAGAAAAAAATCTTTTTTAAACGCATGTTTTTGAATGATTGTCATACTTAGTGCATTCTTGTACTAAATGCATTCTTCTCTACTTTGTACCCAAGTATAAGTTATGGATGCTTAAAATAATTTCCCTATGATTGAGGAGTTTGTTATTTGTTTCCCAAGCTCAAGCAAAAGGGGTCCTTAAGATTCAAGGATGTCCTATGTCAAGTTATGTTTTAAGTCTTGTATTTATATACTTATGATCACGTTGTAAGGGTCGTGTCCCTAGTTATACTCTAATGATGTTAGGTATATGATAGAAAAAGGGACTACAGTCTTTAACTATGTATTATGATATTTATTGTATAAATGAACTGATGTGCTAAGAAAGTTTAATGTTCTGCGCATATGTACCTATGAGATTGCGATGAATCGATAGACTAGGGCTTATAAAGATCTCGGGATAGGTCTAAGTATGCCTGTACTTCTGAGGTGTGCTCCCCAAATTATGACCAACGTTCGGTATCGAGACATGCGGTTATGAAAGTGGTTTAGATTCCAAAAGTCTCATATGCTACTAGAGTAATCGTTATCATACGATTGGTGAAAGTCGCAACACATCCTTTGAGCGACGAGGCTATAGGGATAGAGTTTACCTTTTAATCATTACATATCGTGCCCATAGAATAACTCTATTAAAATACGTCTCTATGTTTCTTGCTCGGTTAGTATTTTAGATGTGATTGCATTGATGAGATGGTATTCTAGTGGAGGGAGACGGGAGGAACAAGGTGGAGTTTGATACTGTATCTGCGTTTTTTTTATGGTTTCGTAATATGTGGAAGGTGACCTTTGGTATACTTTGATTATATGATGTCCTTGGGAGATATACCTATATAATAATATCATATTTTAATATATATAGCGATATTCTATAGAATAGTCAAAGTATGTTAGAGATGTTATGGTTAAATATGAGTCTCTGGTTTTTTGGGCACTATGGCTACATATGACTTTGTATAATGGTAGCATAATGTTAAGATTTGAGTTTAAAATACTTAGTGACTAAATATGCAAGCATGTTTCCTAAGCATATGTATAATGGTTCAAATGTTGCCTTTGTTTATATGTGCTAACCTTCATGATTGTTTTGTATGGATTGGTGTCCTTACTATAGACTTGAAACTAGGTGTGAAAGTAGTATGTTTATCTTGGTAGGGTGATTATGTGGGTTTTATTGACCTAGAAGATACCTTACTCTAAAATTGAAAAAAAGAAAGAGGCCTTATGGCTAAGTCTCGTCTATTGTTTCTCTGGTATTGTATGACCTTGGTGTTTAGTGTATTATATTAAACCCTATGCGGTTGAATAGTATAACCTAACCTAATAATCGGGGGATAATTTACCTAAGATGATAAGGTTTAGAATGCCTTGGTGTTCCTGTGTTGACTTACTATAATTCCTTCTAAAGTGGTAATCACATTAATGTGATGAAAATGAAGGTTTTTAAATTAAATCCTCTTGAGGTTGGGTATGTTAATATTAATAGGGTCTACCCTAAGTGGGGGACGGTGATGTGATTAATAAGGTTATAGATATTTCTATCTCTTCCTTCTATGATTATTTGAGCTTGAGACTAATGAGTTTCTCATATCTTTTTCGTGATAGAAGTCTTGTATACGTATGAGTTTCATGTTCTTCATATGCTATATATATATATATCTTAGTTGACACTATGTTAAGAATGTTTTGAATATTCTAGATTTTGCATTAAAAGCAATTTCACTAAGTTCATGATTTCTTATGTTGATTGTGCATCTTTATATGCTAGTTGTGCATTTAAATTTATGAGATAAGGTAAGAAGCATGTTTGATGTCATCCTTAATATGTAATGTTTAGATTTATAATGAAAAATTGAGCCTCTTTAAAAATAAACAATGAGTGAGCTCGGGAAAATTGTGTGAAATGTTCTGATTTGGAAGCGTGATTGTTACGGCTGACTTTTGAAAAAAGTGAAGCATGTTTAGCTATTGATCCGTGTGCTTTGTGCTAACAAAATTATACGATCCTTTTCCTAACGTGATGAATGTTAATGACAGTACTACGTTAATAATCTAGAATTTTTTTTTTTAATTGGGCCTCTTGTTTCGATAGGTTCGGTGTGATTCACCTTTTGGCTCCTACTAGGAGTAAGGAGGAGCATCTTTTGCTTAAAAAGTTGAGTAATTGCTCAATTAAAATCAAGTTGACCTTTGTACATCTTGCTGGTATTGAACTCATGAAGACAGTAAGTGGTTGAAGAGAAGGCCATTCCTCCGTCAAGCATAACTAATTCATGGTTATGTTGAGTATTGGTCCATCGGAATTATGTTAATAATAAGAACCATTGCTAAACCTCTCTTGCTTCAACGTCTATGGCATTGAAGTATAGGGCCTAACTTGTTTCGTGTAGCAATGTTGTTGAATCGTTCTAAGTGTGACTTAAAGATGGTTCATGTTAAAATCTTAAAAATGAAATGCAATAGACGATGTTATGATTAGGATAAGGAGTTCCTCCTATGAACATGATAAGAGCCTATGTGATTTGGATGCATAACGAGTGGAAGGAATACATGGTTTTGCTTTCTTATGTGGCATTGAGTTCAAATGCGTTGAGTGTTATCTTGGATTGGTGCATTAAATTCTATATGATTATATTATGCTTGTTGTGAGCTGCTTTATTATTTATTAAAGTCCTTGTTGTGATTAAAGTGTTCTAAGTGACATCCGAAGACGAATATTCCTAAGTGGGGGATATTTTAAGACCCCCAAAATGTGTTAGGATTTATAGATCCTCATTTGTACCTATATGCTTGTTAACATTTTAATTAAGTGTTTTAATGTATGCATGGGTGATTTGATGTCATTTGAAAGTCAATGGTTAAGGGACGACCAAGACGTTCGACGACTAGTCACCAAAGGGGCCTTATGTGTTTTTATGAGCTTTAATGTGTGTCATTGGATTTTTAAGTCCTTATATTATTAAAAATTATGTTTATAGGCATTATTTTGAGATTTATGAAGTTTAGATATAAAACGGCCAAGAACATCCAAGACATTAGAAAGTTAGCCCTTGAGGACTTAAGTGTGTGTCCCTTGAGGGGGCTAGCATATTGAAAGTGGGCCATTAATTATTTGGGTGAAAAAGCGATCTTGTGGAGGTTCCTTGGACATGTTGAGGTATATATTTATGTTGGAAATTCCTGGTACGACTCCCTAAGGGCCTCACAAGAAGCCCTCAAGGATGACCCAAAGGCTGTCAAGACACTGCCTTGGAAGTGTCAATCAACGAAGCCAAAGGGCGGATCGTCAGTCCACAAACTGCCCGTCAATGGTGAGGTATCGAAGGTAAATTTTCCTGATGAAGGATTAAAGCTGTTGTCAAGCCTCATATCCAAACGACGGCCTGCAGTACGGTCCATCGATGGACCTACTGGGCGTCGTTTGTGTCTGTCGATTGTGCCTACAACTGCAGCCATGCACACTGTTTTAACTAAGGGGTGAATGGAAAATTCACCCCACGTTCTAACCTGATCCTACATAGTTTAGTTGGTTATTTTTGGGAGTATTTAAGTGATAAACAACGTGACAACCCCAATCCCAATTCAATTCACACAAATTAGACTTCCCTCCCAAACTAAACACTCTCTAGAACCTCCATTAAAGGTGAAGCTCAAGAATATATTGGATCTTGGATTCCTATGGTCTATTCCATGTTTTTAGATACTTTTCTCTAACATTCATGTGATACTTCTCTCTAGTTAATTGCCAGCTACGAGGTTCCTTTCAAAGTTTTCAAAGAAGTTTCATGATCAAATCTCTTCTTCCTCAATCTAGCCATGGGTTCTTTCTCAAAACAGTTTCAAAGTCTTAATCATGATAAATTGATGTTATGATGATTGTAAGGTGTATTTAAATCCTTGCATGATGAACCCATGTCTCCTTCATCTCTCGTTTTAGCATATGTATGGGCATTGTGATCATGACTTTTCGTTGATTGAATTATGATTGTAGAATGTAGAATTTCTTATATATATATTGCTTAGCATGTTTATTGATGGTGAACTTTTCATGAGTTACCCATGAACATGAAGGTTTGAATAAGGATAGTCTTTAATGTAGTATCATGTGGTCTTGATTCTAGTGTGATTCAACTATGTCAAATTGATGGTTAGCTACTGCCAATGATATCATGTGTTGATAAATTATGTACTGTTGATCCAATATGGATTGAGTAATGAATAATTAATCTTTATTTTCCTATTGATTGTTACATCATGATATTCACTATAATCTCGATTTTTGGCACTTAAAGTAGGATTTCTTTTAGGTTATGATATCTTGAACCATTGCCTTATGTTGATATTATTGATTAATTTTGTGTGTGAGTTATTCATAATCAAAGTAAAGGAGTCTTGGTAATGATTGATCTAGTTTCTGTAGCCTATAAATAAATAATGTTTTAAAGATGATGTGATCTCAATTCTAGGGTAAATGCAGCACGAGTTAGACTTTCTTATTATGTCCTTAACTAATTTATATTATTGATTAAATATAATTGATGATTAATACAAGTGAAATCGGTCGATGATCTTTGATTCTACTCTCTAATGTATTGGTCATGTAGTGTAATTTTTAGTAGCATGATCTTCTAGTGCTTATGCATTATTTTGTGTGTATTAAAGTATATTTAAGATACTCCCCTATACTTTAATTGTTGATGAAAGATTAGTATTGATCAATGATGATCAAAGGCAAAATGATTGGTAAGAATTGCTCTATTTCTCTACTTCTCTACATTCTTATAGTATTGTTAATCGGTGGAGCCTTGCTTGACATTATGTGGTATGGTCCACTTATGGTGGCACTGTTTACTTTATTGTAAATATACATGTGATTAATCATGTCCTTGATGGCAATTATACTATGAATGTGTGTTGGTGATGATCACCTTATGTGAAGCCGATGCTTAGTTCCTATTCTAGTTATGATCTAGGTTGTATCACTAATTTATGACCTTGTAAATGGTTATGTAAACTTTATATATATGTGCTGACTATGATTAGGTCTTATAATATTATGTGTGAAGTAAAGTTAATATAGGTGGATAATGACTAGAACTTACTGTGAGAATGTTGTAAGACTTGAATAAATGAGTCTTATGTTATGTTGTCTATTCTTTGATATTGTGTGATGTATCATAAACTAGGATGACTTGATAGGTGAACTATTATAGGAAAGGGTATGGGACCTTGTCTATGCATTGCACATGTGTACCTTGATATTATAGTTCCTAGGTTGGTCTTCTAAGTATATGCACAGGAATGGATGAAAATGTTATGAATATGACTTATATGCTATGATGTTAAGTATATGATATGATGAAGTATGAAGGAGCACAATGTGTTGGTGTGTTTATATGAAAGGATTGCTCATATAGTTATACTTATAGAATTATGCATTGATATATGAACATGTGTGAGATTTATGTGATATGTGAAAGGTTTTCTCACATATAAGTATATAAACACACACACATGAATGATAATCTAGTCAATGGAGGGGCATTTAAAGGTGTGCTCAAGTGTACCCTAAATTAGATAGGTGGTTACATATGTTATGCCAATGTGAAAGGGTTCCTCACATGATTTAGGTAGAAAAACTCTCATTGATGACTTAAGAGATAAGCATATGAGGAGTTAAATTTCCTAATCCTAATTTTATAAGATAAAGTTAATAAAGGTTTTTTAATAAAAAGGGAACTTAGCTTAGCACCAAGTAAACTAGAAGTTGAGGGGTGTCCTTTCCCATTGGAGGAAGGTAGGTCACCATAGTCCTCACGAGGTGGTTAGCCTCATAGTCCAAAGAGCATAGAGTGATGTTTCCATAGGGAATAACTACAATGCCCCATTTTGGCATAAAGAGGGTTTCCACATATATCTCCAAGTTCCATTAACTATGCTTGCCACATAGGATGTAGCCAGTAATTTCACTAGTATGCTATAATGTGTTAATGTTCTACCTTTTGTAGGTAAGAACACATTCCCTTGTTGTAAGTCTCTACAACACAAAATTCCATGTAGCACCCATGGTCTTAGTGACTGCTATGGAAATAGTTTCGCTAATATAAAATTGACAATCGATGTAATGTAGGACCCTAACTAGGATAACCTAAGGGTAGTTTCTTAGTGTAGGTGGGGGTATGAGACTCACCTATGCAGTGTAAAAGTGGATCTTGAGGTAAGTCCTAGGAAGGTGTTCTAATCCATGTGACTGTTTGTGTTCCTTATGCATGACTTTGTAGTAGTTATCTACTTGTTATGAAGATATGCATGGTATGAGTCCTAATCGATCTTTGTGATGTTGTCTCTTCTTATATGCATTACGTAGGTCTTATTTACTATTTGATGAGGTCTTTACTTATGTGTATGAAATTGTTCTTATTGACTATGTGAATCAAGGTCCTACTTGGGTTACATGTAGTTGACTAAGGTATTATGTTTGAAGTGTGAAAAATATGTTTTGATGCTTATAGTCCTATGATACGTTTACTAAGTATGTGTGAAGTTATGGGGATTAACATGTACATTTCACTAGTAGACTTAGGATAGGAATGTGAGTAATGTCATTGATTATGGTTCACTATAATGCCGTTAGGGTCTTAGGTTTGAAAATGTCTTATGATGTACTATACTTCCATGATGGTATGTATTGGCTTATGTAGATTATATGTATGACTTCCTTGTGGCCTTTAGCTGATGCGTTGCACCAAGTATCACTACAGGATTACTTGGTGGAATAATGAATTAGGAAGAAAATATTTTACTGTAAAACGAGATAGCCACTGTAATAAGAAAATAGCTTACTGTGAAATGATTTAAAAATGTCTTAAATGCATTGTATGATTTTATATGATTGATGACCATTGAATATGATTATATGAAGTATGTAAATGATATAATTCTTATTGTATAAAGGTTGTATGAAGATTTTCTCAAAAATGCATGAACTATGATTTCAATAAAGATGTCCCTTTTAAATGCATGTTTTGCATAGTTGTCATACATGGTGCATTCTTGTACGAACTCCATTCTTCTCTACTTTTTACACTAACCGTAGATTATGGATGCTTAAAAGGATTTTTCTATGATTAAGGAGCTTGGTATGTGTTTCCAAAGCTCAATAAAAAGGGGTCCTTAAGATTCAAGGATGTCCTATATCAAGTTATGTTGTAAGTCTTGTATTTATATACTTTTTATCAGGTTGTAAAGGTTGTGTCCCTAATATACTCTAATGATGTTGAGTCTAGGATGACAAAAAGAGACTAGAGTGTTTAACTATGGATTATGATATTTCTTGTATAAATGAAGTGATGTTCTATCATATGATGTTCTATCATATGATGTTCTAAGAATGTTTTAAATTTTCTGCTAAATTTACCTATGAGAATCGATGAATGATAACTATGGGTTTATATAAGACCTCTGAGAGGTCAAGTACGCCATGTTACTTTGAGGGGGTGCTCCCCGAATATGGAAATGGATGCTTAAATGGATGTATTTAATGGAGAAGAGGTTGATATGTGGTTCCCAAGTTCAAGGAAAGGAATTCTTTAGTCCAAAAATTTCCTCAGTCTTACACTACTGTAAAGTCTTGTAATAATATACTTATGGTTTATGTTGTAAATGTCTTCCTCTAAAGTACTGTAATGATGTTGAGTCTAGGATGGCATAAGAGACTAGAGTCTAACTATGTACTTATGATATTTCATATTTCATGAAAGTTATGTTTTAGCATATGATGTTCTATGGAGGTTTTAAATTTTCCCCTAAATTCACCTATGACAATGAGATGAATGATAACTATGTGCTTGTACAAGACCTCCACGAGGTCAAGTACGCCATGTTACATTTAGGGGTGCTCCATGGTCGTGAAAATGTGGTATCAAAGAATCAGGTTAATGAAAGTTGTTTTAGGGTCCAAAGTATCATATTTCCACGTCTTGTAGAGTCTCGATCATCGGTTGTGATTCGTGATACATCCATGAGCAAGAGGCTATAGGACTGTAGAGTTTCCTTCTTCATCATTCTCATTCTTGCCATAGAACATAACTAAATAATATCTCTCTCTTATGTTTTCTTGTCCGATGGTCTTTTAGATGTGATTGCTTGGATGAGATGGTATCTCTATGCTTGAGGGAGAAATGGTGAGTTTTGATGCTTATCTTGGTATTATGGTTTGCTGAGTATGTGTGAAAGTGAACTCTAGTTTAAGTTTATGTGATGCCATTTATGGATATATATGTGAATAATGAGAAATGACATGTTATGTGAAGATTTATGCTATGATATGGTTAAAGCATGTAAGAAGTTGTTATGGTTGAATTGAGCTTCCATTTGGATTATAAATTGCTTGATGACTTTGTATGATGATATCCTTAAGATATGGATTTGAGCTTGCAATGCTTGGTGGCTACGTATGGAAGCATGCTCCCCTAAATACATTTTTAAATGGTTCGTTGTTAGCCTTAGTATATGTGTTTAAATTTTTTCATTGTTGCTATTTATATATGTGTTATAGTTCAACAGTACCTTATATATGTGTAATTGTTGAAATGTTGCTCTTCGTGTATGTGCGCACCTTCATGGTTGCCTTTGCATGGATTGGAGTCATTTCGTATAGGCTTGGTCCTAAAAGTGAAGGTAGTGTGCTTACTTTGTAGCGTGATGATGTTGGTTTGATTGACCAAGAAGTTACCTTACTCTAATCTTGAAAGAAAATTATGAGGCTTTATGGCTAAGTCTTTTCTATTTTTTCCCCTAATGATTGTTTGACGTTTGATGTTCATGGTATATTTGAGACCTTATATGGTTGGGTAATATGACCTACCTTAAATGTTATGGAATTCTTTTAGGTGTTAGGCCTAAAAGAATGATAATGGTTGAGTTAAGTTGCTCTTAAATGGGTTTACCCTAAGTGGGGATTCGTGAATGAGAGTAGTAAGGTTGTTGATATTTCTATCTTATCCTTCTATTCTTACTAGAGATTGAACTAAAGAGTTTCTATTAGCTTGTTCATGGTAGGAGTCTTGCATGAAAGTATGAGTTGCATGTTCTTCATTTGTTAAGTATGTATTAAACGAAACTATGTTATGCATGTTTTGATAGTTATAAATTACAAGTTGTTATGGTTTTCTCATGTTGAATGTGCATCTTGATATGTTGGTTGTGCATTTAACTTCATCAGATAATGTTAGAAGCATGTTGATGTCACTTATAATGTGTGGTGTTTTAGGCCATAAATGAAAATTTTGAGTTTTTTTTGGAATGAAAAATGATAAGTCACTTAAAAATTATGTGACTTTTATGATTTGGAAAGCAAGATTGTAGGCTCACTCTTGAAAAGTGAAGGCATGTTTAGCTAGTGTCCTTGTGTGTGCTTATAAATTGTGTTATTTTCCCAAAATTGATGCTTGTTTATGAAGTCTAGTGATATTCTAGGAATTGAATTTTTGGGAAATGGCTTCTTATTGTTGTGATGTTCTTGGTGTAAATTACCATTTTGACTTCACTTGGAAGAAGATATGAGCGTTTTTGGGTTTAAATTTGAGAACTTCTAATTTAAATTGAATATATTTTTGTGCATTGCTTGGGTATGAACTCATTAGACATGGAAGTGTGTTGAGGATAGGAAATTTCTCCATAAACATAGCTAAGCATGGTGTGGTTGAGTATGGTCCTCATGGCATTAGATCTAACTACTAAAATTCCTTTGTTGATATACTTGACTTAAGTCTTTGTGCATTGAAGTTTGAGAGTGCCTAATTAGTCTCTTGAATGTTGTTAGAATCTGCCTATGTGTGATCACACATGCTGAGCTCCTAATAAAGTGGATTGTAATGACCATGTTATTATTAGGAGAAGAAAGTTTCTCATATGAACATGAGAAATGCCTAAGTTTTTGAATGCATTAAGCATGAGTGAGTGAAAGTGTGGCTTGCTTGTGTTGCATTAATTTCTAAGTACGTTGAAGTTAGTGTTCCTTGTAAGTTTGGTGAATTGACTTATATGTGATGATGTTATGAATAGTGTAAGCTTCTCTATGATTTATTGAAATCCTTGTTGTGATTAAAGTGTTTCACGTGTCATTCGAGGACGAATGTTCCCAAGTGGGGGATATTGTATGCCCCCAAAATGTCTTAGGGTGTTTAGAGCCTCACATGTAGATATAAGCTTGTTAAAATGTTAATTATGTATTTTCAAGCATTCATGATATATTTGAAGTAATTTGAAAGTCAAACGTCAAGGAACGACCAAAACGTTTGACGACTAGTCACCAAGAGGCCTTAGATGTTTTTATGTGATTATATGTGTTTAATTGGCTTATGAAGTCCTTATATAATTAATAATGATGCAAATTTGTAGTATGTTTATTTTTATGAAGTTTAGAGGTTAAACGTCCAAGACGTTCGAAAGTTAGCCCTTGAGACGTACATGTGTGCTTGAGTCTATCTAACATGTTTCGATGTGTTACGAGTATTTGTTTTGGGTGAAACTTATGGGGAAGGTCCTTGACATGTTAGGGTATATATTTTCATTGTAAACGCCCGGGTGCAACTCCTCAAGTTCCCCGCAAGAGGCCCTCAAGGGGGACCCAAAAGTTGTTGAGACACTGCTTTGGTAGTGTCAATCGACGGAGCCAAGGGACGCCTCGTGAGTTGCCTTACAAACTGTTGATGGGGGGCGTCCAAGACTTATCTTGGTGAAGGATTGAGTCAATTAGCAAGCCCTATACCCAAATGATACAGTCCGTTGATGGACCTACTGGGCGTCGTTTGAGACCGTCGATGCAGGCTGCAATTAATTTCCATGCACGATGTCTCATTATGGGTGTGAATGGGAAATTAAACCCACATACTTAACTGACCCTAGTTTTTTTATTTGGTTATTTTTAGGTGTATTTAACTGATTAAAAATGTGATTAGCCCATTCACAATTTATTCTTCAAATTAAACCCTTCCCTCTCAAAACGAAACCTCTCTAGAATTCTCCAATGAAGGTGATGCTCAAGAAAAGCCATAGTGATGCATTTTCAAGCTTTATACATCAATTTTTAGTGGTTTTATTCTTACAATGAGTTATAGTAATCCTTCATCTATACTTAAACTTCCATTTATACAGTTATTCTCAAACTTTTCAAAGAGAAAATAGGATCAAACTTCTTCTTCTTCAATCTAGCCATGGGTTCTTTGTCAAATCGCTTTCAAAAACATTATTATGATGAATTACGGATTAGATAATGTTTTTGATAATGTTTTCAATCCAATTACCTGATAAACCTTGGTCTATTCCAAACTCTCAATTTAGCCTATGTATGGGCTTTATGATCATGAATTTATGATTAATTGAAATATGAGTCTAGCATGTTGAATTTCTTATACATACTACCTATGATGTAATGTGATAATGAATTATGAGTTGTTAGTCCAATATGGATTGATGCTTGAAGACTTGATCTCTACCTCCTACCAATTGATATGTTATAGGATTCACTGTAATCTCGACTCTATAGTGCATGAATATAGGATTTCATGTATGCAAAGATATTTGTAGATAATGCCTTATTATTATTTCACTTATGAATTATGTGCATAAATCATGGATGATCAAAGCAAGGGAATTTTGGTGAGGATATCTCATTTCTCCTATTCTATAGATTGATGATGTAGTGTAATTGATAGGCATGATTTGTCTGTTGGGTTAATGGCATGAGTTTCGATTATGTTACGACCTTAGTTACTTCCCTATATATTAATTTTTGACGAAATATTGGTATTGACCAATGAGGATCAAAGGCTGATGAATTAGTAAGAGTGGCACTTCCCCTCTACTTTTCTATAGAATTGTTATTTGATAAAGACTTGTATAGCATTGGAAGTTTTTACTTTATTTTCAATATATATGTGATGTGAGCATGTCCTTGAAGGATATTGTACTGTGAATGGTTGGTGGTAATGATCACCTAATATGAAGACATGAGCCTAGTCTTATAGTCTAGTAGTGATTTAGGTTTTATGACTACTGTACAGTCATATGAATAACTATGTTGGGATTTGATTAGGTGCGGCCTTGATGATTATAAATGGTTCATGATACCTACCTATGTACCCCTATGTGAATGTGTGAATAGCTAAGGTTCAGATTTTTAAGTGTAAAATGAAGTTAGCTTGAACCCTATGCTAAATTGTTGTCCTAAGAGGGTGACTGCCTCAATGTGTTGTTGATAGCCATTATGTGATAATGTTGACCAATGCACACACACTCACACTTCATGCATGCTTACAAGTAGTATAGGTTAATGGTTTCTAGTGAAGGTATTCTTATTTACACTTGTGTTTACTACTATGTATGTAAGGTATATATATGAAGTATGTTATGTATTCCATTAACTAAGATTACTTGATAGGTGTACTAGTATGGGCAAGGGTATGGTACCTTGTCTATGCATTGCACATGTGTTCCTTGATAGGATAATCCCTAGGTTTGGTTTTCTATGTACATGAATGTGAATGCATGATTATGTTAATGCATGAACATGTGTGGTCTTAATGTGTTGTGTGAAAGGATTGATCACATATATGTATACACACACATGTATGATGATCTATTCAATGGAGGGGCCTTGAATGGTGTTCTCAAGTGTACCCTAAACTATATGGTGCTTACATATGCTATGTCCATATGAAAGGACTTCTCACATGAAATTTTTAGGTTGATGAACTCTCATCTAAGACATATGAGCTAAGCATATGAGGATTTAACCCTCCTAAAGCTTATGTTTTTACAAAGTAATGTTAATAAAGACTTTTTAATATAAGAGAACTTAGCTTAGCACCTAGAGAACTTGAAGTTTAGAGATGTCCCTTACAATTGTGGGAAGGCAGGTCACCATAGTCCTCACGAGGTGGTTATCCTCATAGACCAAAGGGCATAGAGTGATATTTCCATAAGTGGATAACTACAATGCCTCAATTTGCATAAATAGGGTTTCCATGTATGCCTCCAAGTTCCATAAAATATGCTTTCCACATAGGATCTAGCAAGTGATATCACTTAGTATGCTAGCATGTATTCATGTTCTACTTTGGCTAAGCAGTGCACATTACATTGGTGTAAAACTCTACAACACCAAATTCGATGTTAGCACCCATGTTATTAGCGTTGATTAAGGCTTTTATTTCCAAAAGTAAGATGGAAAATGGAAGTAAAGAACTAGACCCTAACAAGGATAACCTAAGGATAGTTTCTTAGTGTAGGTGGGGGTATGTACTTCACCTATGCATTGCACAAATAACTCTTGAAGGAGTTCTAGGAAGGTGCCTTAATGTATGTATATATATTTATGTTTCCTTACGCATGACATTCTAGTGTTATGTACTTGTTGTGACGAAATGCATTGTATGAGTCTATATGATGTGGTCTTATCATTACATGCATAATGTTGCACTTATTGACTATATGATTGAAGGTCCTTCTTGGTTTTCATGTAGTTGACTATAGTATTATGGTTGGAGTATGAAGTGTTTGTTATGATGCTTGTGGTCTTGTGATACTTTTATTATGTATGTGTGAGGTTATGGGGCTTCACATGTACGTTGCACTAGTAGACTTAGATTAAAATTGTGAGTAAGGTATTATTTTTTGTCTAATGTGAAGTATGTGTATTATTATATTAAAAGGTCAAATATGAATGTATGTGTTGAATTGAAAGGTTGTATGATGTCTGAGTCTCTTGTCCTAAGGTGATGCTTGAGTATGGATAGTGTAATGGGATATTACTCATGCATTGCACCAACTATCACGAGAGGTATTAGTTGGAAATTAAGTAATTAAGATAATGATAAACTCACTGTAAAAGCAACAAGTTCACAGTAAAAAGAAGAATGCTTACAGTAAAGTGTAAGTAGGTTAGCCTAATGTGACCCAAAAATGCTTTAAGTGAAATGTTTGATTTTATATGATGTATAACCATGATATCTAATTATATTGAGTAAGTAAATGGTATAATGCTTATTTTATAAAATTTGTAAGAAGTTTCCACAAAAAGACATGATGCATGATTTCAAGTAAAATTTCCCTTTAAATTGCATGTTTTTGTATGGTTCTCATACTTAGTGCATTATTTTACTAACTCAATTCTTCTCTACATTTTACACAAGTTGTAGAATATGGATGCTTAAATTGATGTCTTTAATGGTGAGGAGCTTGAGATGTGGTTCCCAAGCTCAAGGAATGGAATCCTTAAGTCCAAGGATTTCCTAAGTCTTACTTTACTGTAAAGTCTTGTAATAATTTATTTATGATCTTTGTTGTAAGGTCCGTGTCATAAAGTAATCGAACGATGTTGAATCTAGGATGGAAAAAAGAGACTAGAGTCTAACTATGTACTTATAATATTTAATATATAATGAAAGTGATGTTCTAGCATATGATGTGCTATAAAACTTTTGAGTTTTTCGTAAAATTTCCCTATGACAATGCATTGAATGATAACTATGGGCTGCTATAAGACCTTCGAGAGGCCAAATATGCCATGTTACTTCTAGGGGTGCTCCCTGATCATGACACATGTTGTATTAGAGTATCAGGTTTATTTAAGTTGTTTTAGGGTCCAAAGTGTCATATTGCCACGTCTTGTAGAGTCTCAATCATTTGTTGTGAGTCGCGACACATCAATAAGCAAGAGGCTATAAGATGATAGAGTTTTCCTTCTTCATCATTTTCATGTCGTGGCATAGAATATAACTCTATAAGATCTCTCTCTTATGTTTTCTTTTCCGGTGGTCTTTTAGATGTGAATTCTTGGATGAGAGGGTATATCTATGATTGAGGGAGAAAAGGTGAGTTTTGATGCTTATCTTGGTTTTATCGTTTGCTGAGTATGGGTGAAGGTGAACCCTAGTTTAAGTTGATGTGATGCCATTTATGGATATATATGTGAATAATGAGAAATGAAATGTTAGGTGAAGATTTATGCTATGATATGGTTAAAGAATGTAAGAAGTTGTTATAGTTGAATTGATCTTCCATTTGGATTATAAGTTGCTTGATGACTTTGTATGATGATATCCTTAAGATATGGATTTGAGCTTGCAATGCTTGGTGGCTACGTATGGAAGCATGCTCCTCTAAATACATTTTTAAATGGTTCGTTGTTAGCCTTAGTATATGTGTTTAATTTTTTTCATTGTTTCTACTTATATATGTGTTATAGTTCAACAATACCTTATATATGTGTAATTGTTGAAATGTTGCTCTTTGTGTATGTGTGCACCTTCATGGTTGCCTTTGCATGGATTGGAGTCATTTTGTATAGGCTTAGTCCTAGAAGTGAAGGTAGTGTGTTTACTTTGTACGATGATGGTGTGGGTTTGATTTACCTAGAAGTTACCTTACTCTATTGTTGAAAGTAAAGAAAGAGGCTTTATGGCTAAGTCTTTTCTATTATTTTCCCCTAATGATTGTATGACATTTAATGTTAATGGTATATTTGAGACCTTAAGTGGTTGGGTAATATGACCTATTTTTAATTTTATGGAGTTCCTTTAAATGTTAGGCCTAGAGGTATGATGATGGTTGAGTTAAGTTTCTCTTATATGGGTTTACCCTAAGTGGGGTATTGTGATGAGAGTAGTAAGGTTGTTGATACTTCTATATTGTCCTTCTATTCTTACTTGAGATTGAACTAAAGAGTTTCTAGTAGCTTGTTCATGATAGGAGTCTTGCATGAAAGTATGAGTTGTATGTTCTCCATACGTTAAGTATGTATTAAACAAAACTATGTTATGCATGTTTTGATTGTTCTAAATTAAAGGATATTATGGTTTTCTCATGTTGATTGTGTATCTTGATATGTTGGTTGTGCATTTAACTTCATGAGTTAATGTAAGAAGCATGTTGATGTAACTTATAATGTGTGGTATTTTAGGCCATCAATGAAAAATTTGAGTCTCCTTAAATGAAAAATGATGAGTTGCTTAAAAATTATGTGAATTTTATGATTTGGAAAGCAAGATTGTAGGCTGTCCTGAAAAGTGACGATATGTTTAGCTAGTGTCCTTGTGTATTCCTATAAATTGTGTTATTTTCCCAAAATTGATGTTTGTTTATGAAGCCTAGTGATACGCTAACAATTGAAATATTGTGAAATGTCTTCCTATTATTGTGATTTGCTTGGTGTAAATTGTCATTTTGAACTCACTTGGAAGAAAGTATGAGCGTTGTTGGGTTTCAAATTTGATAACTTCTCATTTACAATGAATAAACCTATGTGCATTGCTTGGGTATGAACTCATGAGACATGTAAGTGTGTTGAGGAGAAGGACGTTTCTCCATAAACATAAATAGCCATGGGTTGTTTATCAAATCAATTTCAAAAGCATTATTATGATGAATTATGGATTAGATACTGTTTATAATGATTTTTTCAATCAAATTACATAATGAACCCTTGGTATCTTCCAAACCCTCGATTTAGCCTATGTGTGGGCTTTGTGATCTTGAATTTATGATTGATTGAATTATTATTCTAGCATGTGAAATTGCTTATATCTACTGCCTATGATGTAATGTGATGATTAATTATGTGTTGTTGGTCCAATATGTATTGATGTTTGAAGTCTTGATCTCTACTACCTACCAATTGTTAAGTTATAGGATTCGCTGTATCTCGACTCTATAGTTCATGAATATAGGATTTCATTTATGTAAAGATACTTGTAGCTACTGCCTTATATTGATACTATTGATGAATTATGTGTATAAATCATGGATGATCAAAGCAGTGGAGTTTTGGTGAAGATGATCTACATTCCTCCAAATCTATAGATTGATGATGTAGTGTAATTGATATGATTTTGAACTTGTTATGGTTAATGCACGACTTCGATTATGTTAGTGTACATTTAGTTACTACCCTAGATATAAATTGTTGACGAATATGGGTATTGGACCAATGAGGATCAAAGGTTGAGGAATTGGTAAGAGTGACTCTTCCCCTCTACTGTTCTATAGAATTGTTAGTTGATAAAGCCTTGTATGGAATTGTGTTTTACGGTCAACTTATGGTCGCGGTGTTTACTTTTGTCAATATATATGTGATGTGATCATGGCCTTGAAGGCAGTTATATTATGAATGTGTGCTGGTGTTGATCACCCAATGTGAAGCCTCATGCCTAGTCTTATAGTCCAGTAGTGACACACCCGGAAATTCTCTGACTTATACTAAAGCCTTATATTTTGATTAACGATGGTTCTAGACCTACATAATTATAAATAACTTATTATTAGATCCATACATTAAAGAAAAGCCTCAGCGTCCGGAAACTAGCAAAATTTAACTAGTTGACGTCCCTAGGTTTGGTGAAGGTTTGGGAAGGTCATATGCAGTCCAATACTTGTAAAATGACTTTAAATAGGTAAAAATAGTATATAGGGTTAAAAAATTCAGGTTCAACCCCCCAAGGACCGCCCGACAGGTGTACGATTGGACCCCGCATTGGACTAAGCAAGCTGCCAAGAGGCAGCAACTTTTGTTCTTGGAGTGAAAAAGTACGCATCGCGGAAATTTGTTCACCCAAGGGAAAAAGTTAATCTTGAGTCTCTGGAAGGTATCGGTCTCCACTTTTACAAAAAATAATTTTGGAAATCTTGCGGGAAGAGCTCCGCAATGCGGAGATGTTCCCTCGACAAAAAATCTGAATATAGAATTTGAGTTTGACATCATTAAATGCTTCATCTAAGTGAGGGGTATTTTGATTATTTTAGGGGAGGTTTATATATATATTTTCATTCAATTTTCCCTAATAATTACTCACTCTAATCAAAACCCCAAAAAATCCCAAAAGCTCTCCCTTCTCTCTACATTCTCTATCTACTCATCCCCCATTGAAGAAGCTTTGATGGTTGAAGAAGAAGACCAAATACCCAAGTTTCTACTAAATTTACTTTATTTATCATCCATGAGGAATGGTTTTTTTCACTCTTGGGATTCATTCCCCAAGAGGTCCTTCAAAAGATGACTTCTAGATTCCCCCAAAACAAGGGTTCTTTTCCTCACATGGGTCATCTTTCTAAAATGAAATTGTGAATCAATTGTGATGAATTATGAAAAATTATTTTTTTAGATATGAATTGATGGTAAAATGATGAATTCCTATGAGTTTTACCTTGACCCATGTCTTTCCCCCAAATCTCTAAATTCTTGGATTGATTAAGGTAAATGTTTTAGGGTGATGAACATGTCACTAACTTACTTTGATTTTAGTTATGATAAAATTACCCTATTTCATATTATTGGTAGTGAATTATTAGGTGTAGAAGGGTGAAGTACCATGAAGGGAAATGAGGTATGATCTTGATTCTTCTTTGATCTCAATTATAAAAGGTGAAATTACTTAGATGATAATGATGCTATAACTAATGTGCTGTTGTGATTTTGATGACATGATTCACTCAATCCTAAACCTAGATACATGTATTGGCTATGAATTTTGTGTGAATAATATAGTATGATCATTATGTGATTGAATGTAGTTTCTCATGAACATGATGAAGGGTTGAGTGAAAGATTTGATCACTTGCTATAGTGACTAAAGTGAAACGATTGTTCTCACTTGTGGTAACCTATGAGATATTATGATAAGATTTTACGTAGGGGTCTATAAAATATTAATGTGAATTACTAAAGGGAATAATTTCTTAGCACCGAAAGGATATGTAAATGAGATGGAGGTCTCACTTCTTATGTAAGGAGTCGATGTGAACTCCATACATAAAGTTTTTAATGTTTCCAAAATTTTGACGTATGATGTGTTATGATGTATTCCAAGGTCTTGTCTTAGTCCTCTTATAGGACGATGACACAGGTTATGTCTAAGGGGTACTTTGGGTCGTAACAAAATTTGTATTAGAGCACGAGGTTCAATAATCTTACGATTGATGTATCACTTAGCCACGTCTATGTAGGGTCTTAATCATAATTGTGAAGCGCTCCACACTTATGAATGAGAGATTGTGTGAAGCTTAAAACCTTCACTCTGTTGTTATTTCTAAATTGTGCCTAAGAGTATTAACTCTATCTATTCCTTTTCTTATAATATTTTTATTACTGTTATTGACAATGAATACAAGGAGGAAAGATGCTTGAAGGGCTGAAGAGAAGAATTTGAATGAGGTGGTTCCCCCTCAAGCTCCTTAAAATCCTGAAATTCCTATTGAAGAAGGGGCTATGTCAAACGTGGATATAAGGTCGGCCATGCATAGCTTGATTCAAGTGTTGGCTACTCAATTTGCTAAGGATGGAAGGGTGCAAGTGACCCCCAATGCTAATACCACCGTTTCAAGGATTACGGATTTCACAAGGATGAATCCCCCTACTTTTTATGGTTATATGGTGAACGAGGACCCACAAGGGTTCATTGATGAAGTGTTGAAAGTTGTTGATGCTATGGGTATTTCTTCTCATGAAAAGGTGGAACTAGGCACCGAGCAATTGAAAGATGAAGATCAAGTGTGGTATGAGCAATGGAATGATGAGAGGCCGATTACAGAAGGCCCGATTACTTAGGGAACTTTGAAGATGACTTTCTTTGATAGGGTTTTTACCTTGGAACTAAGGGATATTAAAATGCAATATTCATCAACCTTTGTCAAGGCTGTATGAGAGTGAAGGAGTATAGCATCAAGTTCACTCAACTATCAAAGCATGCTCCTACTATGTTGCGGTTTTTAGGCCAAGATTAACAAATTTGTCATTGGGATATCGGATCTTGTGGTTAACGAATGTAGGTCATCTATGTTGATTCCTAGCATGAACATCTCTCGTCTCATGGTTCATGCCGAACAAATTGAGGAGCAAAAGCTTAAGCAAATTGGTAGGGAGATGAAGAAGGTGAGAACCAAAGAGGGGAATTCTTCTAAGAGTAGGTTTAAGGTGCAAGACAAACCAAGGTTCAAAAAGAGGTTTACCAACCAAATACCTCCTAATTCTCCAAGGTTTAACAAGAGTAAGGTGTCTACTCCTAATCCCCAAGATGGTAAAGGTGGTGGTTCTTATGTTGCGAAGCCTCATTGTTCAAACTGTGGTAGAAAACAAGATGAGTGCCTAGTTGGCACGAGCAATTGCTATGGTTGTGGCAAGAGTGGTCACATAAAGATAGATTTTTGTATGATGAATAATGAAGGAAGGGAAAATTCTCAAGATCAAGCAAGTTACCCAAATCCAGATGCTCATAAGAAGAATCGCTTTTATACTCTCCAATCCCGAAGTTATCAAGAGAGATCACCGGACGTGGTCACCGGTATGTTAAAATTATTTTCTTTTGATGTATATGCTTTGTTGGATCCGGAGTTACATTATCATTTGCTACCCCTCTTGTATCCATAAAATTTTAAATACTACTCGACATATTAGACTAACCTTTTTCATTTCCTACCCCGGTGGGTTATTCCGTGCTGGTTAATAGAGTCAATAAATGTTGTCCTATTTCCTTGACCAATAGAGTTACATTAGTTGACTTGATAGAACTTGATACGCTAGATTTTGATATTATATTGGGTATGGAGCGGTTGCATGCTTTCTCTGCCTCTATTGATTGTAGGACAAGGATAGTGAAATTTCAATTCACAAATGAACCCATTTTTTAGTGGATGGGAGGAAACTCAAATCATCATCTCATGTCAAAAAGCTTGCAAATTGATTGCAAAGGGTTGTCTCTACCACATAGTAAGAGTTAGGGATCTTGAATCCGAGGTCCCTCCCATAGATTCGGTACTCGTAGTGAGGGAATTTTTGGAGGTCTTTCCCAATGACCTTCACGGAATTTCTCCCGAACGAGAGATTGACTTTTGCATAGACTTGTCGAATGAGCAACCTATTTCAATCCCTCCTTATCAGATGGACCCGTCAGAGTTGAACGAACTAAAGCCTCAACTCAAAGATTTGTTAGATAAGGGTTTTATTCAACCGAACATATCTTCGTGAGGTGCTACGGTATTGTTTGTAAATAAGAAGGATGGGTCATTGAGAATGTGCATCAAATATAGTCAATCAAACAAAGTCACTATAAAGAATAAGTACCCTCTTCCTAGGATTGATGACTTGTTTGATCAACTCCAAAGAGCTAACTACTTTTAAAATATTTACTTGAGGTCGGGTTATCGTCAACTTAGAGTGTGGGAGGTTTACATTCCAAAAATGGCATTTCGAACAAGATATGGTCACTTTGAATTCATAGTGATGTCATTTGGTCTAACGAATGCCCCGACTATCTTCATGTTCCTTATGAATCAAGTTTCTAGAAAGTATCTTGACTTGTTTTTAATTGTCTTTATTAATGGCATTTCGATATACTCTAGGAGTGAAAATGATCATATAATACACTTGAGACTGGTTTTGCAAGTTATCAAGGATAACAAACTTTTTTCTAAGTTTAACAATTGTGAGTTTTGGTTGATACCGGTTGCCTTTCTTGGACATTGTCTCTAGTGAAGGGGTGGAGGTTGATCCAAGGAAGACGAAAGTGGTCAAAAGTTGTCCTAGATCATTGATTCCTACCGACATCCTATGTTTTCTAGGGTTGGTCGGTTACTATAGGAGTTTTGTTGAGGGGTTATCGTATATCGTATCTCCATTAATGGGCTTAACCCAAAATAAATCAAATTTGAATGGTCGAGATCATGTGAAAAGAGCTTCTAATTATTGAAAGAAAGACTCACCTACACTACGGTATTTAATTTACCGGAGGGTACCGAAGGTTTTTGGTTTATAGTGATGCCTCCCGAGTGGGTCTAGTATGTGTGCTCATGCCACATAGGAAAGTCATAGCATAATCCTCTAGACGACTCAAGCCATATGAGAAAAATTACCCAAATCATTACCTCGAGCTTGCTTTTGTGGCATTTTCATTGAATATTTTGAGACATTATCTCTATCGGGTACATGTTGATATATTCACCGATCACAAGAGTTTACAATAGGTGTTGACCCAAAAATATTTGAACCTACGTCAAAGAAGATGTTTAGATATTTTAATGGACTATGACATGAGTGTCATTTACTATCCCGAAAAATCGAATGTTGAAGCGGATTCTTTCAGTAGATTGTCCATAGGTAGTGTGTCTCATGTGGTTGATGATAAGAAGGATCTAGTAAAAGAGGTTCATAGGTTGGCTCGTTCAAATGTCCGACCTGAAGACTCTCTGAAGGGTGGTTTCGTGGTTTGCCCATTTCCGAGTCACATTTAGTGGTTGGGGTGAAATTGAAGCAACATATTGATCCTCTTTTGATGGAATTGAAGGAAATGGTCCTTAGTAAGTCAAACGAGTCTTTCTCTCAAGGAGAAGATGGGGTGCTTAGGCACCAAGGTAGGTTGTGTGTACTGGATGTGGATGGCTTAAGGAATTTGATGACGGAAGAGGCTCATGCCTCCTGCTATTCCATCCATCAGGGTGACACATAGATGTACCGCGACTTACGACAAAATTTATTGGTGGAATGGTATGAAAAGGGACATAGTAGATTTAGTTGCCAAGTGTCCAAACTACCAATAAGTCAAAGCGGTGCATCAAAGGCCAGGTGGCTTTACTCAAAATATAGATATTCCTACATGGAAATGAGAGGATGTTAATATGGACTTCGTAGTAGGGTTGCCTCGTACTAGAAGACAACATGACTTGATATGGGTCATTGTGTAAAGGATAACCAAGTCCGCACATTTTCTTCCCATCAAAGTCACATATCGGCGGAAGACTATTCCAAATTGTATATCAAAGAGAGAGTGAAGTTACATGGAGACCCTTGGTCCATCATTTCGGATAGAGGCACTCAATTTACCTCTAATTTTTGGAAATCCTTCCAAGGTGGGATTGGTACAAAGGTGAAGCTCAGTATCGGTTTTCATTCCAAGAGAGATGGTCAAGTGGAACACACTTTTCAAACTATAGAGGATATGGTGAGGGCATGTGTCATTGATTTTAAAGGTAATTGGGATGACCACCTACCCTTATAGAATTCTCCTACAACAATAGCTACCACTCAACTATCTCTATTGCACACTTCGAAGCACTTTCTAGGAGGTGTAGATCCCCAGTTGCATGGTATGGGTAGGTGAGTTTGCTCTACTTGGTCCCGATGGTATTTATGAAGCTCTCAAAAAAGTTTGACTTATAAGAGACAGACTAAAATCAACTCAAACTCGGAAAAAATCCTATGCCTACAATAGAAAGAGGGACCTTGAATTCGAAGTAGGAGATTGGGTCTATTTGAAAATTTCACCCATGATAGGGGTGATGAGGTTTGGAAAGAAGGGGAATCTTAGTCCTAGTTATGTGATCCCGTATAAAATTTTGAAGCGAGTTGGGAGTGATGCCTATCAATTGAGGTTGCCAAATAAGATGGCCATGATTCATCCGGTGTCCTATGGTTCTATGCCTAAGAAGTGTATATGTGATCCGATTTCCATTCTTCCTCTAGAAAGTTTACACGTAACGGAGGACCTTTCTTATGAAGAGGTCCCATTTGAGATTTAGGATCGCCAAGTTAAGAAATTGAGGAATTAGGAGGTTGCCTACGTAAAGGTTCAATGGAGGAACCACCTTTTCAAGGGCGCAACGTAGGAGGCCGAGGCCGACATGAAGTCCCATTATCCTCATCTTTTTCCCCTTACTCCTATCTAAGATTGAGGTTACTAGTTCCCTATATGACTATTATGAATAATATTGATTATCATGTTTTTCTAAATATATGTGCATATTATTGTAGAAATTCATGCATAAGTTGAGTTATTTTCTTTCTATGAAATATTTTAATTTTGTTGGCTTTCATTTAAGTGTGGTGGGTGACTAAGTACTCATGTAAAATTATAATGAACATGTTTGATATTGTTTTGATAAGTAATAAAAATGTCAACTTTGAATGTTCATATTGAGATCATATTGAAATGGAGAAGGTAGTACCTCCTATGTGATATGAAAAGTTGAGCTTTTGTTATGGTATGTGTGGGTTAAGTTCCTATTTTTGATGTTATGTTATGTGTTGAAAGGAATTGAGATTTACTCCTATGAGTTGTCACTCATTATGATATTGTTGGTTGGTTGGCTGCTAGTCTTGAGCCTTGTCTTCCTATATAAAGGTTTAGAGTGTCATTTGAGGACGAATTTCCTAAGGGGGAAGTATTGACATACCCAGAATTCTATGATATATAATAGAGACTTTTATGTTGATTAATGATGGTTTTTGACAGAAATAAGCATAAATAACTTGGTTGAGAAGTATTGGAGTCATAGCATTAAAGAAAAGCCTTAGCGTCCGGAAACTAGCAAAATTTAACTAGTTTACGTCCCTAGGTTTGGTAAAGGTTTCAAAGAGTCATATGAAGTGAAAAACTTGTAAAATGACTTTAAATAGCTAAAACCTAGTATATATGGTGAAAACATTCAGGTTATACCCCCCAAATATCGCCCGAGGGGTCCACGAAGGGACCCTAGATTGGACCAAGCAAGCGCCCATGAGGTAGCAACTTTTGTTCTTGGAGGGAACAAGTCCGCATTGTGGACTTAGTTCAAAGAAGAAAAAAAGTGAAGCTCGTATTGCGGGTATGTCTCGGACTCCACTGTTATGAAAATTAATTTTGTAAATCTTGCGGGAACAAAACCGCGATGCGGACTTGTTCCCTG
This sequence comes from Solanum habrochaites, assembly GCA_027704765.1. Taxonomy (NCBI): domain Eukaryota; kingdom Viridiplantae; phylum Streptophyta; class Magnoliopsida; order Solanales; family Solanaceae; genus Solanum; species Solanum habrochaites. Next base: position 23,026,444 of record JAKWJA010002494.1, read on the forward strand.
ACGAAAAATCTTAAAATAGAATTCGAGTTTGACTTCATTACATCGTCAATCTAAGTGAGGGGTTATTCAGGAATTTTAGGGTAGGTTTATATATTTATTTTCCTTCAATTTTACCTTACAATTACTCATCCTATCAAAACCCCAAAACAAATCCCAAAAGCTCTACCTTCTGTCTACATTCTATCTCTACTCATCCCCCATTGAAGAATCTTTGAAGCTTGAAGAACAAGACAAAATACCTCAAGTTTCTACTCAATTTCTTGGATTTCTCATTTACAATTTATGTTTTCTTTGAATCTTGGGATTCCTTTCCCAAAGAGGTCCTTAAAAAGATGATTTCTAGATTCTCCCAAAACAAGGGCTTTTCTCCTCACATGGGTCTTCTTTCTAAATTGGAAATGTGAATCAATTGTGATGGATTATTATGAATTAATGTTTTTTAGATATGAATTTATGGTTAATTTATGAATTCCTATGAGTTATCCCTTGTCCCATGTCATTCCCCCAAGCCCCTAAATTCTTAGATTGATTAAGCTGAATTGTTGAGGGTGATGATCATGTTACTTGTTTACTTTGATTTTAGTTATGATAATACTTCATAAATTACCCTATGTAATATAATTGGATGTTAATTCATGGGTGTTCAAGGGTGTAGTCCCATGAAGGTCAATGAGGTAGATCTTGATTCTTCTTTGATCTCAATTATGAAAGGTGAAATTACTTAGATGATAATGATGCTATTGCTAATGTGTTGTTGTTATTTTGGTGACATGATTCCCTCAACCCTAAACCTAGACACATAAATTGGATATGAATTATGTGTGCATGATATAGTATGATCATTATGTGATTGCATAAAGTTTCTCATGAACCTGATGAAGGGTTGAGTGAAAGGTTTGATCACTTGCTATTGTGACTAAAGTGAAAGGATAGTTCTAACTTGTGGTCACCTATGAGCTATTATTGATAAGATGTTTACATAGTGGTCTAGAAGAGATTAATGTGAACTTGTGTGATGAAATAATATGATTACTTAAGGGAACAATTGCTTAGCTCCGAAAGGGAATGTAAATGAGATGGAGGTCTCACGTTAGTAAGTCCGGCCTCGCACATGGGTTTCCTCACGTTAGTAAGTCTGGATTCCGTAATTATGTGTTGTCTCATCAGATGGAAACCTCCATATTAGTAAGTCAAGGTTTCTAGCAACAATATCGTTGACCCTTAAATATGTGCTCACATAGGACTCTAGCTTCGTGGATCCACCTAGATAGCTACATACGAATGATTACACCTTAGGCAAGTGTTAACCCTCTCTTTTAGGTGTGGGAGTAGAACACCAGATTCCATGTAGCTCACAGGTCTCATGTCGTTTATTGCACTTCTTTACCTAATGTAAAAGTAAATTAAAAAGATAAGTATTTAAACTCTTATTAGGTTTGTCTTGGAAGCTACTACATAGGGCAAGTGAGGGTATGGGACTTCTTTTATTTATTTCACATGTGGGATCCTATAGGATGGTCCTAGTAGTGTTTTTTTGTGATTATGACTATGATTATGATTATGTTGGTAAGCTATGAGTGTTATTCATGTATTTAATCATGTTATTATGAATTATGAGAAATATCTTTTAAGTACGAAGTGGGATGCTAAATGTGATATTTATCCTTGGATAGGATTATGGGGTTCTATCTTTGGCATTGCACAAGTGTTTTTTGGGTGATCTATGTGTTGGGTTACTATCATGTTGAATTGACTTATTATGATCCTTATATATGTATGTTGAGTTAAATTGTTAAAAATCATTATTTTTGACTAAATTGTCCTTTTCTCATGTATTGATGATTTTTATGGATAGGAGCCATACTTAATACATGTGGTTTGTACTAACCCATATTTTCTTCATTTTTCCCAAACATTTTAGGTTTGATCCGTTGAGGAGATTCGTGGTCATTGAATAAGAAGACTTGGCTCTTTCCTAAGTCAATTTGTGAGTCCTGTAAGTTCCGAGGATAAATCCACTCATCAAGCCTTATTAGTTCTGTCTATGTTTTGAGACAATTATTTCATTCTCATGTTGAGACTTTCATTGTAGCCTATATGGCATATTAATAGACCAAGGGCTATTCCCAAACTATTGTGATTTATTGTAGATGGTTTATAAGTGAGATGAGGCTTGGACTTCTATATGATTTGTTTTGCTAAAAGAGAAGTCTATTTACACTTCGTATATGAACAGTCTATGTAAAATCCATATGTAAATCTTTTAATATTTTTGAAATTTGGACCTATTATATGCTAAGATGTATGCTAAGGTCTTTTATTAGTAATCTTAGAGGAACACGACGCTGGTTACGCCTAAGGGGTACTTTGAGTCATAACAAGTAGTGATTTATGGTGTATGGCTATTATAAAAGCATATGATTGACTATGTTGGGGTTTGATTAGGTGATGCCTTGATGAGTATAAATGGTTAATGATCTCTACCTATGTACCCCTATGTGAATGTGTGAATAACTAAGGTTAGGAGTCTTAAGTGTAATATGAAGTTAGCTTGTCTCCTATGCTTAATTGTGTTTTGTAGTCTATGTTTGAATGTGCATTGTGGTTCTAAGAGAGTGGTTGCCTCAATGTATTGTTGATATCCATTATGTGATAATGTTGACAATTAGTATAGGTTCATGGTGTGTAATGAAAGTTATTCTCATATGCACTTGTGTCTACTGCTATAAATGTAAGGTATGTCTATGAAGTATGTTGTGTATTCTCTTTACTAGGATGACTTGATAGGTGTACCAGTATGGGAAAGGGTATGGGACCTTATCTAGGAATTGAACATGTGTTCCTTGATAGGATAAATCCTAGGTTTGTTTTTCTATGTACATGAATGTGAATGCATGATTATGTTGATGTATGATCATGTGTGGTCTTAATGTGTTGTGTGAAAGGATTGATCAAATATATTTATACACACACACATGTATGATGATCTAGTCAATGGAGGGGCCTTGAATGGTGTTCTCAAGTGTACCCTAAAATAGATGGTGCTTACATATGCTATGTACATGTGAAGGATCATCTCACATGATTTAGGTTGATGAAATGTCATATATGACCTATGCTCTAAGCATATTAGGAGTTAACTCTCATAAAGCCTATGTTTTTATAAATTAATGTTAATAAAGGCTTTTTAATAGAAGGGAACTTAGCTATGCACCAACTTAACTTGAAGTTGAGGGGTGTACCTTCCTATTGTAGGAAGATAGGCCACCATAGTCCTCACGAGGTTGTTAGCCTTAGATCCCAAAGGGCATAAAGTGATATTTCCAAAAGTGCATAACTACAATACCTCAATCGGCATAAAGAGGGTTTCCATGTATGCCTCCAAGTTTCATAAACTATGCTTGTGACATAGGATCTACCAAGTGATATCACTTAGTATGCTAGCATGTGTTAATGTTCTACTTTGGCTAAGTAGGGCACCTTCCGTTGGTGTAAGGCTGTACAACACAAAATTCCATGTTATCACCCATGGTCTTAATGTCGGTTAAGGCTATAGTTTCCCTAAATTAAAATGGACAATGGAAGTAAAGAACTAGACTCGAACTAGGATAACCTAAGGGTAGTTGCTTAGTGTAGGTGTTGGTATGTGACTTCACCTATGCATTGCAAAAGTAACTCTTGAAGGGAGTTCTAGGAAGGTGTCCTAATGGATGTGTATATGTTTATATTTCCTTATGCCTGACATTCTAGTGTTGTCTACTTGTTGTGATGAAATGCATGGTATGAGTCTATATGATGTGGTATTATCATTACATGCATAATGTTGGTCTTAATGACTATATTATTGAAGGTCCAACTTGTTTTGCATGTAGTTGAATATATGGTTGGCGTATGAAGTACTTGTTATGATTATTGTGGTCTTATTATAGGTTTACTAAGTATATTTGAGGTTATGGGGATTCACACGTACATTGTAAACGTTGACTTATATTAAGATTGTGAGTAAGGTATTATGTGGTGTCTATTTTGAAGCATGTGTCTTGTTATATTAAAAGGTCCCATAAAAATGTATGTGTTGAATTGAAAGGTTGTATGCATGAGTCTTTTGTCCTAAGGTGATGCTTGAGTATGGATGGTGAATGGGACATTATTAATGCATTGAACCAAGTATCACGAGAGGAATTACTTGGGAAGTTAAGAAATTAAGGTTAAGATGAACTCACTGTAAAAGCAACAAGTTCACTGTAAAAAGAAGATTGCTTACTGTAAAGTGTGAGTAGGTTACTATAATGTGACCCAAAAATGCTTTAAATGCAATGTGTGATTTTATGCGATGTTTAACAATTAAATATAATTATATGAAATATAGAAATGGTATAATGCTTATTGTATAAAATTTTTATGAAGTTTTCACAAAAAGACATGATGCATGATTTCAAGTAAAATATCCCTTTTAAATGCATATTTTTGCATGGTTGCCATACTTAGTGCATTCTTGTACTTACTCCATTCTTCTCTACTATTTACACAATGTGTAGGTTATAGATGCCTAAATGGATGTCTTTAATGGGGAGGAGTTTTATATGTGGTTCCCAAACTCAAGGAAAGGAATCCTTAAGTCCAAGGATTTCCTAAATCTTACTTTACTGTAAAAGTCTTGTAATAATTTACTTATGATCTATGTTGTAAGGGTCGTGTCCCTAAATAACTCTAATGATGGTGAGTCTAGGTGGCAAGAAAAGACTAGAATCCAACTATGTACTTATGATATTTTATACATAATGAAAGTGATTTTCTAGCATATGATGTGCTATGAAAGTTTTAAATTTTCCGCAAAATTTATCTATGAAAATGCGATGAATGAGTAACTATGGGCTTGTATAAGACCTCTCAGAGGTCAAGTATGCCATGTTACTTCTATGGGGTGCTCCCTAGTCGTGACAATTACGATGTTGAGTAAGGTTGTAACTAATTGGGTTGAGTAAAACAGATGATCAAGATAAGAAGGAACTCACACTTCGAGGATTTGTGAATTCTTGAGGATGCATCCCCCAAGTTTCATTGGTTAGAGCCCTACCAAGGATCCAAAGAATTTCATTAAGGAACTAAAGAAAGTGTTCGAGGTGATGCATGTTGCTCACATTAAACGATTGATCTAGTCATATATCAACTAAGGGGTTTTGTTAGAACTTTGTTTGATCAGTGAAATGAGAGTAGAGATCATGATGCACCACCCCCGAGTCAGGCTTGTTTTTAGAAGCCTTTTTGGGGAGTTTATTTCCCTAGGAACTGAAAGAGGCCAAGGTAGGTGAGTTCCTCACACTCAAGTAGGAGTACTTTAAGTGTTCTTGAATATTGATTAAAGTTCACCCAACTATAGCGTTATACTCTGAAGATGGTTAAGGACATAAGAAGTAGAATGAGTTTTTTTATTGCAGTTTTGGGCCGTCTATCAAGCATAGAGGGATGGGCAACAATGCTTATTGGGGATATGGAAATTTAGAGGTTGATGATCTATTTTCAGCAAGTAGAGGAAGAGAAGCTAAGAAATAGAGAGAAATTCAAGAATAAAAAGCCAAGACAGGGAATAAATATGGGTAGCAAAAAAGTAATGCCAACTAGTATTCATTCCAAAAAAAAAAACACCTGCTCCATCAAATGCTAGTAAACCTGCACCCAACAATAAGGGTGAGTACAACAATTAGAAATTCATAGATAAACCTATTTATTCTCATGGTAGCATGTCACAAGGGTAGGAATCCTCCCGCATGTGCCAAGTGTGGAAGGAATCATTCATGTTTTTGTCCTGATGGCTCCACTAGTTGTTTCATGTTTTGATAGAATGGGCATTTTATGCGAGATTAGTCCATATAAAAAGCAGGGAAATAGTAATGGGGGCAATAGAGATCAGTATAAATGAGTTGATCCACTAGATAGGACTACATCTATGGGAGACACTTCTGGTACTGGCGGAGGAGCAAATCGTTTGTATGCTCTCAAAAATAGCCAAGAGCAAGAGGAATCACCAGATGTTATCATTAGTATGGTTCGAGTCTTTGAATTTACTATTTATGCATTGATAGACCATATAGAGAGTTTATCTTTTGTAACCCCATATGTTGCTATGAAATTTGATATTATTCCTCAGCAACTCAGTGAACCATTCAATGTTTCTACACCTGTTGTTGAGTTCAATCTAGAAGAGAGAGTCTACCGTGATTGTCACTTTTTCGTCAATCACAAGAGTAACATGGATGATTTAATTAAGTTAGACATGGTATATTTCGATATCATTCTTAATATGGACTGTTTTCATGCCTGTTATGCCTCAGTTGATTATAGGACTTGAGTAATAATGTTTCAATTTCCAAATGAGTCAGTCTTAGAGCGGAAAAGTCGTTCATCATTTCCTAAAGGTCGTTTCTTTTCCGTACCTTAAGGAAAGAAAGTTAGTTTCTATGGGGTGTGTCTGTCACTTAGTCTGAGTTAATGACTCAAGTGTTGAGGTACCTCATGTTAAATCAGTTCTAGTAGTAAAATAATTCTGATGTCTTTTCAGATGATCTTTCCAGAGTACCACCTAAGAGAAAGATAGATTTCTGTATAGATCTTCTTTGAAATACTCGTCAAATCTATATTCCTCCATAAAAAAAATATCACAAGAAAAGATGAAAGAGTTAAAAGAGAGTTGAAAGGCCTTTTAGAAAAAGGCTTTATTCAACAATGTATCTCACCATAGGGCTCTCCAGTATTGTTTGTGAGAAAGAAGGATGGTTCACTTAGGATGTGTATACATTACCTTCAATTGAACAAGGTTACCATCAAGAATAAGTATCTTCTCCCAAGAATTTATGAATTATTCAATCAACTTCAGAGTGTCACATGTTTTCTAATATAGATCTTAGATTTGACTACCATCAGTTAAGAATAAGGGAATATTATATTCCAAAGACAATTTTCAGAAGCAAATATGGGCATTAGGAATTTTTGGTCATTTCCTTTAGGTTGACTAATACGCCTGCAATATTCATGGATCTTATGAGTAGCATCTTCAAACCTTATTAGATATTTTTATTATCAACTTCATTGGTGAGATACTAATCTATTAAAAGAAGGAAGAAGACCATGCTAGTCATCTCATAATAGTTCTATGGACTTTGACATATAGAGAGTTGTATGCCAAGTTATCCAAGTGTGAATTTTTTATTAAGATTGTGGCATTCTTAGGCCACATAGTGCCTGGAGGAACTAAAGTTGATACCCAAAAGATATAAGTAGTTTAGAGTTTTCCTAGACCCACATCTCCAACTGATATTAGGATTTTCTTGGGTTTATATGGTTATTTAGAAGTTTTGTATAGAGGTCCTCGTCTATTTCATCTCTTTTGAGGAAGTTGAATGAGTAAATAGTGATGTTTCAATGGTCTGAAGCTTGTGAGAAAAGCTTTTAGGAATAAAAGAAGAGGTTGACTGCAGCCCCAGTTTTGACTTTATTGGAACGTACCTAGGGTTTTGTGGTATATTATGATACATCTAGAGTTGGTCTGGGTTGTGTGTTAACGCAGAAAAACAAGTTTATCACATATGTCTCCAAAAAAATAAATGGTCATAAGTAGAATTACCCAACCCATGACATGGAGTTTGCTGCTATAGTTTTTTCCTTAAAAATATGGCATTACTATTTGTATGGTGTTAATGTTGATATCTTGACTGATCACAAGAGCCTACAATTTGCATTCACTCTGAGAGAGATTAATCTCATATATATGAGGTGGTTAGAATTGCTCAAGGATTATAACATGAGTATTCTTTACAACCCAGGTAAGACCAATGTTGTTGTTGATGCCTTAAGCATGTTGTCTTTGGGTAGTACCGCCATCTTAAGGAAGAGAAGAAAGAACTTGAACCTATGTCCAGCGAATTACACCTAGTAAGAAATGGTTTGTTTTTTTAGTTCGACCTGTCTTCACATATGAAATAACGGATGGTATGCAATATATGTTCATAGACTTGCACACTTAAGAGTCCAACTAATAGATTCCATAAAAAAAGGAATAGTGGTAACGAATGGGGCTGAATCGTCATAACTGTCACAATTGAAAGAATATCATTACCAAGATCCCATTTTTCTTGAATTAATGGCATATGTTCATCAGCAAAGAGTTTTTTCTTTTGAACAAGAGTGAGATGGTGTATTGAGATATCAAGGTAGATTGTGTGTACCTATTGTGGATGGACTCCAATATAAAATCATGGAGGAAGCTTATAGCTCCTGATATTCCATTCACCCGGGTTCCAAAATTATGTACCGTGATTTGAGAAGTATATTGGTGGAATGGAATGGAAAAAGGTGTTGCTCAGTTGTTGACAATTGCACGAATTTTTAACTAGTTAAAGTAGAGTACTAAAGACATGTAAGTTTGGCTCAGAATATAAAACTTTAGGAGTGGAAGTAGGAGATGATTAATATGGATTTCATCACAAGTTTACCCCAATCTCGCAGGTAGCATGATTCTATTTTAGTGATTGTCGATAATTATAAAATCAACCAACTTTTTTCCTGTAAAGACTACCCATTTGACTAGAGGATCATGATAAGTTGTACATTCAAGAGTTGGTCAGACTTCATGGAGTTCCATTCTTCATTATTTAAGATAAGGATGCACAATTTACTGTATAGTTCTAGAAATCTTTTCGGAAAGGTTTGGATTCGAATGTTAACATAAGTACTGCCTTACATCCTCAGACTAACAGGCAAGCAAAGCGTACTATTAAGACATCAGAAGATATGTTGAGGGCTTGCGTGATTAATTTAAAAGGTGATTGGGAGGATCACCTACCTATAATTGAGTTTTCCTACCACAATAGTTACAACTCTAGAATCCAAATGACTCCTTATAAAGCTCTTTATGGGAGAAAATGCAGATCTTTTATTGGATGGTTTGGGTGAAGCAGGTTCGATAGGAGAATATTTAGTTCACCAATCTATGGATAAGGTTAAAGTGATTCAAGAGAGGTTGAAAATGACAGAAAGTCGTCAGAAGTCCTACACTGATAATAGGAGAAGAGAGCTAGAGTTCGAAGTAGATGATTGGCTCTACTTGAAAGCTTCACCCATGAAGGGTGTTATGATGTTTGGTAATAAGGGGAAGAATATTCCCCTTGTATATTGGACCTTATAGAATATCAAAAAGAATTTATAATGTAGTTTATGAGTTGGATCTACAACCAGAGTTAGTAGGAGTTCATCCGGCATTTCATGTATTCATGTACAAGAAATGAATGTGTTATCCTTCATTGATTATTTCAACTGCAAATATTGAGATCAAATATAAGTTGTCTTACGAGTATATTTTGGTGCAGATTATGGATCACCTAGTTCGCAAGTTGAGAATAAAAAAAGTTAGCATCCGTCAAGGTCTTTTAGAGGAACCAATTTGTTGAACAAGCCATTTGGGAAACTGAAGAGGACCTAAATAAAAGATATCACATCTCTTTGAATCAGGAGGAAATGCAGACCAAGGTACAAATTTTCTTCTTAATACTCTTTATGTTATGAGTAAGCATGTTGTTGCTGCATTTGCTTGTTAGATAGTTGAACTTAATGTTGCTACCCTTAATCTAGTAAAATTAACCTCATTAGAGGATGATCATTCTCAAGGGGGAGATATATAACATCTTGCATCTAGAAAGAACTAGAAAGGAGTTTCAAAAGCTGGAAATCCTACATTTGAAAATTTTAAGAAAATCTGGAAATTTTCAAGTTAGTTAAAAGTGAATTTTTGTCAATTTCAAAATCCCATAAATTCTATCTCAAGATTAGTTAGGTGTATTTCATATATGGTTGGAAATCTCTTGAAATAATCTCTCCAACGTCACAAAGTTTGCACGATGTTCGTCTTCGTATTAGTGAGTTATGCCCTTAAGAAGTTGGGCTGTCAAATTAAGCAAATGTCCAAATCTTGGATTTAGATGGTATTTTAGTCTTTTCACTACCCAATTATTTTAATCCTCTTTTAGGATTTCAATATAGGGCAAATCAGAACTTAGTCAGTTTTAGAAGTTGGGAATTTTCACACTAGGGCTAAGGAGAAAGGAGAAGAGAAAAGAAGAAAAAGAAAAGGGCATGATTCACCAAGATAGTTCTAGATCGATTGGAGTTTCACCAAGGATTTACTTCAATAGGTATGTGTGTCTTTCTCAATGTTGGGTTCCTTCACCCATGTGCCAAGCATGTATAATTCAGCGTGATTTTATCCTAAAAAGATTGGATTTTGAATGTTTTTTAATATTGTTCTTAAATTACTTTAGTTCTTGAACATGAGTAGAAATTAGGAGTTCCTTGATTATTTAAGTATTTTTACTTGAATTCATAATGTTAGGTCCTTTTATATATGATGTTGGTATATGAAATCTAAGTGAATTTAAGAAAAGAAGTCGAATTAGAATGATTAAAGGTCAGAAAATGAGATAAACGTTTGTCAAGTGCGACATGGGGAAAAGAAGGCGCAACACACCCCATCTGCGCAAGAGGGCCTATGGCAGCGCACCTATGCGCCTAAATTGGACCTCCCAACTTTAGGGCGAGCGCGGTGCGCCCCTGACGCTCCCGAATTGGCATTTTTCACCCAGTTTTTTGTAATTCAACCTGTTTAAGAATTTTTAAAGTGTTCAAACTATTCTTAATGATTTTAAATACTCTATATGACTTCATAACATCTAAAAATCATCCAGAAATGTGAATTAAAACCTTGAATCCATAACTTCAAATTCAAGGATAGTTAACAGAAAAGTATAGAAAATTTTTAGTCTTTTAAAAATGCTTTTAACCTTTTTTTAAGACATAATGATCAAGTTGAAAAAGTGTAAATATAGGGAGAAGAAGTTCATTTCAAGTTTTACAAGTCTTTTACTAACGTTTTAACTTCATTTTAAGACTTCAGTTTGAGTTTAGTTCAAAGTAAGTGAAGTATTTTGTTCAAAGAATTATACGGGAACTAAGTATACCAATGCAGTATAAAATGTTTTCACATTTAAAAAAGAATGGAAACTGAAATTTCCAAAGAGCCTTCGAGTTAGTTTTCAGAAAGAGAAATATCTTTCTAAATTAAGCAAGCAGGGAATCTGATATTTCTAAGATAGATTTTAAGATATGTTTGGAGAACTAGTCTCAAATCATAAAACTAAATATGTTTTGAAAGAGTAAGAGTTAATATAATAATGTTTTTGGGAGTAGTATTGAGCACTGATATGGGGGACATTTTAGATAACTTGTAGCCTCTATAAACCATGTAGCCACCACAGGTACAAAAGGGTCATACTTTTTAGATGATTCCTTTAGTTCTTTTAGCATAGAAAAGTGGATCCACTTTGTAGTTCAGGCCCTATGGCAATGGCAAGGTATAGAACGACTTTGGTTGCACGAGGCAAAACATTTAATCATCACTATATAGAGTTTCACATCATGTTTTAAAAAGGATTTCTTTATATTGAACTTGTTTTAAATTGCTTTATATTGAAATGTGATTAGTCTTTAAAGTTTAGTTGAGTCAGGTAAGTTCTTCGAATTCTCCTTTAAAGACTATATTGTATGTTTAACATTTAAACTCGCATACTCTTATATTCAATGTACTGATTCCAGTTGGACTACATCGTATTATCATGTAGATGCAGGTAATGAGGATCGGTATACACCCTTATGGGGTTGTATTAAGTGTTGATGGTAAGACCTTTATGGTGGAGTATGATGGAGTATGAAGAAGACTTGGTGAGTCTTGTTATCTCAACTCTTTACTTAAATTATGGTCACTTGTGGTTAAGTGATCATGTTATATTAAAGTATGCCTTGTTTTGACACCCAACTTTGGTCCACCCTAATACGATTAATTCACGAGCTTATTAATCCCCAGGAAATTTAAGATAATTTATTATTTTTATAAAAGTCCAATATTTTCCGAAGTCGTTTCAAGTAATGTTTGTCGTCTTTTATAATTTTATGATTAGAAAAATATTTCATATATATTCCGTAAATATTTGAAAATTAGTTTTAAAGGATTTTAATATTTTAGTTAATATTCTACTAATTTGATTTAGTTTTAAATTATGGTTTATATATATATATAGCGTCAGCTTGTAATTAAAATTAATTATTTTACTTTGTTAAAAATTAAGAAGCTCGTTGATTAATTAATAAAATTCATTTTTTATTTAAGGTGTAGCAATTTTTATTTTATTAGCTAAAATTGGCCAGCTTTTAAATCTAACCCAATTCCCTTTTAATATTGCAAACCTTATTTGGGCCTTCTCTCCGAAGAAACAGGCGGCCCACTCCCCTTCTCTTCCCTTCCCCAGGCCAGCTTTTGTTTATAATTCTCAGCAGGCCCCAAGCCCATTCCTTTAACTCCCAGTTGCGAACCCATTTTCCTTGGCCCATTTCATTATCAACCCGATCCCTTTCCCTTTCCCCATCTTCACGCGAGCAAGTTCACGGCGTTGAACGGAGGCAGAAAGCAACGAAGAGCGCAGGTCGTACGCTTCGATTTTTATTGTTCTCTTCCTCGTATCCCTTTCAGCGGTACGTTCCTAGCAGTAAAAGCAATCCGCGTGCTTGTCCTTGGGGGCGCGTGATCAGTCCACGTCTCACCTCAGGGACGATTGGAGCGATCCCAGCCATTCGCCCTCCCTTCCCTTTGCGCAAGGGGTCGAAAATTTCAGAAAAAATGGGCTTGACCCAAAGAGGAAAGAATTTCAAATTTTGAAATTAGTGGGCCTGAGATAAAATTGGCCAGCCCTGGATTCTGGGGTTTTTTAACCCTAATTCACGGATATATATGTTCTTTTTGTGAGTCAGCTGGAGGGGGGAGAATTTTTTTTAGAGGAAAAATTTGGGTTGGAAATTTTTTTGGAAAAAGTTCTTTCGTTGTTCTGTTTATTTCTTAGGGAACTAAAAGAGATTTTTAGACCGAATCTTTGGGTTGGAAAAACTGGGAGATATTGTCATCACAAAGAGTTATAAGGATTTTTCGAGAAAATATTTTTTCTTCTTCTATCTGTTGTAGAAGAACAGTTAAAGTTCTTTAGTTTTTTTTTTTTGCTTATTTTGGAAGAGCTAATCGATCCAGCAGCTTACATTCCGTCATTTGTTGTTCGCGTTTCGTTTGGGGCTGAAGTTATTGTTGTTCGTGCTCGTTTTCATCTCAGTTTTGCTTCCCGGAAAAAGATACGGTTTATCCTTTCAAACTTAGCTCGTCTTTGTTGCTGTGATGCGATGGGTTTTGGCTGTGACTGTCGATTTTATCAAGTGATAGTCTGAATCGTTTATATGTGTTTGCTGTTCGTCAACTGCTGTCTTTCGTTTCATTGTGGGGTCAAGTTTATTTGAGATACTTGACCGTGAGTGTAAATAGTTATTCCGTTTATGCTTTGACCCAATGGCTTCGTGTTTTTTTTCATCTTTGTTTCTCCTCAAGTTAAGTTTATTTAGTTGTTATTTTTTATGTCGCGTCTTGTTTCAATTAAAGATATGATATTCGTCGTTGCGTCGTTCGTTTTGTGAGTTATTGGTGTTGGTTTGGTGCAGTGTTGACATGAAGTAGATGTTCATAATCATTGTTCTGGATTAGCCGTAACGTCGTTTTAAGGTTGGCCAAATTTATCCAGTATGTTTGTTTTCATCCCTCTGCATACAAGTTGAGTTTAGACGCCTATTTTATCTCATGTATATGCTTTGCGACAGGTATGTTTGGGTCTTGTTTTTTTTCCTCCGCCTCGATATGGTTTTAATCGATGTTCAAATCTGCCCGGATTTTTATTTACCAATCTTGTTTTATTTTGGCCTTAGCCTTCTTTTGTTTTGAGCTTTTATTTCTTTCACATTCAAGAATGGTTTAATTTTTAGGGTGTGTAATGATTCTTTCTAATAAGATAACTCGACTACTTCTATTTTCATATATCTTGATGAAGTCCTAAGCTTAGTTGTTTCTTTCAAGTCTGCATCTCACATTCTCTTATGCTTAGTTGTTCCTTTCCTGCCCCCCTTTGTGTTTTTTTTGTTTGTTGCATCATTTTTTATCTGATTTTTGGGATTGAGTTGTATGTTATTTGTTTTCACATGCACCTAAGGGCTTAGAATTGGCAAAGCCTAAAGAGGAGTTATATGCTTACAAGTGTTAAGTTACCTGTTAACTTTCTGCTCGTATGCAAGTGGTCCAAGGTCATGCTAATCATTGTTTTGAATTATAGTTCTAATCATTATAGTCGGAAAGCTTTATTTGAAATAGATTTAAGCCCTGCAAAAGCCTTTTTTTAAACGACTCGAGTATCAAATCTCTATTAAGTATTCTTAGAACTTTGTATTATCCTTTGTCTAAGCTTCAGTGTAAGCATATGATATGCCTTGTTTTTTTTTTTTGCTCGTATTGTTAAAATCAAATTGTATTAATCTGTGAGTTTAATATTGACGATTCCCCCTCATACTGAGCAAATGTCTCTCCACTTACTTATTTTTCATGTCTTTTGTGTTGCATGTGAACCTATCCGAGCTCGTCATGAACTCCTCCTCCATTGCAATATGAGAGAGTCATTAAGACTCAATTTATTTTCATCGAGTCTCCCACCCCAAAGTTGGAGTAAAGATCCAAAGTTTCAAGAACTGAAGAACTTGAAGAAGGCGAATTAGAGGATTATTTATGTTTAGTGAGTTGTATTTATTTTGGGCATAAGCCCTTGTCGTTTTGCATTCTTATCATTTATTTTGTATGTTTAAACTAGGACAGGTAAAATGGGTTAAAAACCCAAAAGCAGGTGGGTTCAAATTTTGGTCAAGGCGAACAGAACCCGAAATTGGACCCAAATCTCTCTCTCTCTCTCTCTATTTACTATTTGTTTACGTATTTTGTTTGAATGCCGTTGGTTTAGGGTTAGAAAAACTCCAAACCCCATTGAACGCCTCTCTATTTATCAACTTAAAACTAAAAATTGAATCTTAAAATGATAATTCGGAAGTTCTCTTAGACTTAAAGTTTAGGAAGTTTAAACTTCAAAATTTGCAAATCTTTAAAAAATAGTAGTCAAATGGTTAATTACCGGAAAACCGTGTTAAGCGGAGCGTCTTAGGTGTATTCAAAACCTTCCTAAGACGCTAATAAGAATTCCGAACCCTTAAAAATGTTTTCAAACAATTTCCTTGTTTAAATTATTTGGAAATAAGTTTTCTTAATTTTTCTTAAAAAATTAAGTGGCGACTCCTAAAATGTCGAAAATATCTTTTAAACAAAACAAACTCCTTTCGAATATTTTTGATAAAACAGAATGGCGACTCCGCTGGGGATACGGAGGATTTTAACTCTAAGATTAACTTTATTTGACTACTTGCGGTTAACTGTTTAATTGTTTAGTTACTTTAGTTTTCAAAAAGGTTGCATTTCATAGCATATTCCCGCTAAACGGCAAATAGTTTCCATTAGCAAACGGAAGTTACGCGGCTTACCGCGGATTTCTTCAGATATACCCAAGAAATCGTTTGGGAGTATCAAACAAATAGTCAGAATGCGGTCATCCGGACGTTGTTTGGACTCCACCCCGCCGTTGTCGAACTTTCGAGTAAAAGTCAATTTTGAAAACATTCAGAACGCCTAAGAATAGAGCGAACCAAAACCGGAATTAAGCATCATCCTAGGACGGCTTATAACCAAGGCTATTAGTCCATTTTAGTGAGAGAAAAACCGCCCACAACTCGTGTCTAGGGCTTCGATCCTCACGACACATCATATTGTTTGACATTCGAATAAATGTATGTGTGAAAACCAACTTGGGGGTAGGGAAAAATCTAACGGCTTTCTATTTTACAGACATGGATTGCTTCCCGAAGATTGATATGGTTGTCTCAGCACCACTTCAGCTTACGATGTGGTACACCGATTTGGATAGGGATCATAGGAGAACCCTTAACAAGTACGTAGGTGCCTTAACTTAACTGGTCAACATGAATGGTTGGCCAGAACTAATTGAGGTGCTTACGGGGTATTGGGACTGTCAGAAGATAGTTTTTCGTTACAAAACATCCGAAATTACCCCGACGCTGGAAGAAATACGGGATTATATAGACACCGTGGGCACTGGTATAGAGAGAAGAGCCCAAAAACAAGAGGATATTTTCACCCCCAACAAACCTTCCGTAGAGAATATTGCGGATTGGTTTGAACTAAGAAAAGACTCGTTATTGTGCCAGCGATTCCAACGTGGCTTTAGAGATCTCTATATCTGATTTTGTACGGGGAGTTTTCTTAGATGCTTACAATCGGAGTTTAAAGATCCCTACAGAGAGTGGAACGGGTCCGTCCCCTAAGCGTTTGTCGTGGGCATGTTTGGGGAAAATGGACTTCCCGCACGGTCCGAGTTTGAGCATCAACACCAGAGTCATAACACTCGTCCATACTTTGGTTCAAAGATACGAAAATTCAAAGGAAACAAAACATATACCGTAGCTCCAATATTATGTGACATATATGGGCCTGGTAAGTTCAAAGAAGGGACACCGATATTCCAAGGTGTAAACCTACTCCCTCTAGTGGTGGTCCTCAGCCATTGGCGAAAGGGTGCGGGGACTCGGAATTACACACCTTGATACACAAACTACATCTCAAGGACTTAATGATTTACTATACTGGAAATATGGACAATCGGAAACAGAGGGGAGATGGCCCAAATCTTCTCGAATTGAGAGAAGAAGACCTCACGGATGTTAGACCGTTTTATATCAAGGAAGTTGTCGTGGAGAGTCGCAGACATGTCGTGATCCCTATACCAGGCATTCGGGAAATTCGCCCTTACGCGCCATTTCGAGTCTTGCGACAATTCGGAAGGAAAAAAACAGTGCCCAGAGAAGCGTACTATGGCGCTTATGTGTATTACATTGGAGATGACAGAGTGCATGACGCTTCGGAAATGTTCAGGGAATGGAAAAACGCCAAGCGCATGGGTAAAGACACTATCGCCCCGGACCAGTTCAATGTTGGATATGACGATGGTTACAAAGAATGGCTGAAGAAAGACATACAAAATATCTCTTTTCAGACTCCGCGTAGCTTTCGCAATGCGACGGACAGAGAGGCGAGAACAGTGGACGAGCTGCAAGAGATAAAGGAAGAGGCCAAGGAAGTCTATGCTAAGTTCGTAGAGAATCAGGATGCTCTTGAGAGGGCAACTCGAGAAGTCGAAAGAATGAGGCAGGTTTATGACGATTTCGATAACTGGATCCAGCAGAAAATTGAGAGAATGCGAAATGAGAGTCTGGAAGACAAAGGACGTCTGGGCGAAGGTTTTCTACTGATGCTGAGGTAGATGTTTCAGTAGCACAAAATTCAGAAAGATGATGACGGAGCAGGATCATCCGTAGCAGCATAGTGGACATCACCCCTGCGTGGGTTTTTACTTGTATTTACACTGCTTTAGCCCCTGGGTGGGCCTAATTTTGTTGCACTTTCGAATGGCCCTTATGTGGGTTTGTCTATATATTTGTTTCCCTCTTTCGAACATTTTTATTCATTATTAAATGTTATTTTGGGGGGAATCGTCTATTTGGTTTAAATTCACACGTACATCATTTAAATGCGCTAGGCCTACTCTTGGCACAAAAGGGTCCCCATGTAAGTTTTAGGACACGATATATATATGTGTTTAAATGCTTATGTGTTATGTTGCTTTGAATGAGGATATCATAAACCCACTCCTAGCCAGAAATTCCAAAGAATACACGGAAGCCACTATTACAAATGTCCGACCAAAATTCCCAAGTCTCAAGTTTCTCACTCAAAGGCCATCTCCCATACCACAAACCCTAAATACTGCTCTATCGTCTCAAGAAAGGCGAATCACCGCTATAGACAAAGGCAAGAACGTCCAGACAAAGCTCAGTGAAGAGGAATTGCGCTGAAAGATCGAACGAGTCACTCGAGAAATTCAAAAGGTTAAGGAGGAAGGACTCAAAGTTGACATGACCACGGCAATCTACAAAGCTGCAGCCGTGACATTGGATGAAGATCTGGCGTCGCAGATAAAAAGAAAGAAAGAGGTTAAGATGGAAACCGAAAGCTTAAGGAAAAGGCTGAACATGCTTCGTTTGAAGGTGCACGAAGGAAAAGCGAGAGAAGCAAAGATAGATGTTGAGATTGCCGTACTGTTGGCCAAAAGTGCGTAACTCGATAAGGAATTGACGACCCTTAGCAACTCAAAGGCAGAAAGTACCTCGCCTTCGAACAGGGGGCAGACGACAATGGACTCGACAATGAATTGATTGAGGAGGACGATGAGGAGGAAATCGTCTACAAGCCTCCATTTTCAGAGTGTCTTGAAAGGACGGAGTAGTGACAGTAGTGAAGTGACGCAACAATGAGGGGAGGAAAAGAAACCACCGATAATGTTTTGTCACCGTCTTATAGGAATTTCATGTTTTCTTCAATTTCCTTGTAATCGCATGAAAGAATGAATGAAAATATTCATCCTAACTCGAACTACGTGGGCTAAATTCTACTTGTGAAATACGTAGGCGCCTTTACCGAGTTCCGGCCCCCCATATCTCCAAAAAAAAATTTCCATTCTACTTCTGCTACGAAGATAGGAAGATGTTGAAGATAAGACACGGGCATCCAAAAGCAGCTGCAAGCAGACATATCTCAACGTGATTCAGTTCACGAGATTGCGCAACAAACACATTCCTATTGTTTAAAAAAACGTAATTTACGTTCCTCATTCGGGGTTTTTAAGATATACTCAAAAAATCGACTGGTGTTTATCTTCTTTCTGTGTTGATATATGTATTTTTGACTCCAAATACGCGCTAATAAAAACTTTGCCTTTGATTGTTTCACTTCTCAGGTACTTAACTAGTCTGTGCGATCAAAACTGGCAGATCACCTTATTCACCAAGATCGACAAGGTCTACAGATCCTTCCCGGCCCAAAATCAGACACAGGAAATACAAACTATGGGGGAGACTAATTAATTGATGAAGTAGTCTACTGATTTTGCAACAGATAGCCGGATGAGAGTCGAGATGCCATGGAGGCAGGACACGGCCTCCACCGGAAGGATTTGGACCTAAATTCTATTGATGCAAGACCTCCGATGTACGTCCCCTCGTCAAACTTTGATCCAACTCAGAACCAACCGTCAACAACTGTGACAATTCCGTCTGGAATAGTTTAACAACCTAAAACCCCCAGTATGCCTTCCTATCCTATTAAACTCCCTACTGCCTGCAAAAATAACCTACTCAAATGCCACCACACCCCAGAATCCTCAAACAGCCCACCACCCAAAATCAATCAAAATCCGACCGCCTTCAACCCCAAACACCGCATCCCCACCTTAAACCAAAACACCAATCCTCAAACTACCCACAAAACTACCAAACTGCTCAAAATTGTCCCGAGTCCTTCTATAGGCCCGTCACCCCTCCCAAAAAGAAACACATTCCAAATGATCCATCTGGCAGAGCATGAGTGCACGGTCGATTGGATCAACTACGAGAGCAGGAAGAGAGAGTTAGAAGGCAAGGAATGAAGCAAAGATGACAGAAGGAAGATATTAAAAACCGCCGGCAATTGAAAGAGTTGATGAAATGCGTCCGACGTCGATGGATTGAAGCTATGAAGAATTGTGATCCACCCAGACTGTGAACTTCCCAAAAGGGTTCAAAATCCCGAAGTTTGATAAATGGGAGGGGTAGGCAAACCCCATGGCTCATGTGAGAGGCGTTACTGAGACAGCTCGTGACGTGGAAAGATGAGGGCTTTATTGATGAGGCTTTTCAGCCGGAGTTTGTGCGGGGAGGGCCTAGAATGGTTTACGTCACAGTAACCCGACAATGCCTAAGTTTGAGCGCGCTAGCTAAAGACTTCATATCGATTCGCGTACAATGTCGAGGATAGTCTCTGATCGATATTCCTTAGACAAAATGGAAAAGAAAGAAAGAAATTCGACAGAAAGGCTATTGGAATTGCCTACAGATGGAGACAAGGAAGCGCAGCGAGGGTGAGGGCCCAAATGACATGAAAAAGGAGATTGTAGAAGGTCGGTACGAGGGCAGAGCCGAATACTATGACAGAATCATTTCGTTAATTGGAGCCAACATTCACCGAGGATAGTCAAAGTTGGTGAGACTATTTAAAGACGGATATGAAAGTAGGGAATATAGCTCCGAGTATCCGCATAGACTTGATCTTCAGGATTGATAGGAAGAGAGGAGGGAGGAAGTTGCCACTGTTTCATACGGGGGAAAGGAAAACTCCTAAAAAAAACTCGTCGCTCCTCAAGATTGCTCCCAAGCCTCCACCAAAAATATCACCCAAACGTAATTGCACATCCAGTCATTCCAACAACTACAATGCTGCCCCACTTACCTAGACACTCCCCCAAATTTTGTCGTACCAAAAAATCCACCCCAAAGCTTCAAAAAATTTTCCTCCACGTACCAAATTACCGAATCTTATCAAATTCCACCCCTATAAGGAATATCGTCCCAACGTCCAATGTACAGTCGAGCTATTCGAGCACCTTCCCCCACCACCATATCAAGTCCAAGCTACGCTATCAAACCCCTCCCGAAAATACCAAGCTTTAGTGACAAAATTACCAGAAAAACCCTACCCAGAGCCAAGTCCCACCCAAAATGCTCGCAATTATCAACAGGTTCCTCCCCATCAGTAAAGCTAGTATGAGCCTTCTCATTCCCAGGTTGAGGAAAAGGCCTTCGAGGAACTTTACCGCGCTGGCTGAAAGCTGGACCAATCTATGTGAAAATTACTGTCTGCAGCCGGATCTACACCCGGTGGGGCCCAAGCCCGGGATGTCACTCTAAATTCTATAACCGGAGGCAGAGAGGGCTTATAATTCCAACAAGGTTGGACAATGGACACAGAAGCCTGTATAATCTTAAGCAAAAGATCCAGGATCTGATCGACCAAGAAGTAAGTTCCTCAGCCTGCGGCGCCGAACGTCAATACGAATCCGTTGGCCAATTCCGGGGGTTGGAAACATTAATATGATAAAGAAGACCGAAGATGAGTGTGAAATCAGAGGATACTCCTGGTGCACATGAAGACTTTGACAAAGGTGTCACTCTGTAAGCGTCAAGGAAAAAAAAAGAGAGGAGTTTCAGTATTCTGACACCTACGAGCTGTTGCCTGGTGGCCCAAAAACTCTCGCCGAACTCAAGTTTTTTCAATAGAAACGCTGTGGCCCAGGAATGACTAGATCCAGAAGATGATACATTCCGGATGAGCATTGCTCTCGGAGGACAAAGAAAAAGACAATGCAAGAACCAAATAATGAAGGAAGTTGCCGGGAGTTCGGAGGAGATGAAACCTAATTATTACTCCATTGTCCAAACACTTGAGAAGACTCTGGCTCAGATTCCATGTGAGCCCTACTAATGATTTCCAGTCCACAGAAAGTCTGTGATGGAAGCTCTGGATACAAGTTATGCTGCCTTCAGGTTACAAGCAGCGATAACGTAGCTTCCTGATTCATCAAGCATTCGGGGACACCGCATCAGCTGCTGCGATGATGAATGGCCAGCCGAAGGGAGATCCCGCAAACAAAGCTCTTCACGTCACTGTGATATGCCGCAGCGAAAAGTCGTCACATAGTGTTTTGGTAGATGATGGATCTGGTTTAAGATATGCCCCTATGCGCATGGAACACAGCTGGTTGACCTCGGAAAATGGAGCAGCAACCAGGTTAATGTAAGCGTTGATGGCCATGAAAGAGACACATTAGGGGCATAACTTGGGACCCTCCACTGGCCCCGCGGCGTTCAAGGCGAAGTTACAAGTGTTGATATCGACACCAGCATAACCTCTTTTGGGAAGGCCATTCATGCACAGCGATGGAGTCGTCCCCTCCACTCTCCATCAAATGATGAAGATCGGTATGGAAAAAATTGACGACTAGTTGTTCACGGTGAAGAAGACATCAGCAAGCAGGGTACCGTTCTTTGACGAGAAGCCAAAGGTTCAGATTTTACACGTGTGTGAGTGGTAAATACACGATGAGGATTTGGCCCCGTAGACCCCCATGGCCGGACGTTTGTACAGCATGATCTCCATGTAAGCTGCAGAATGGTTTCTTCGAGCCAGTTTCAATTGGGAGAAATGCACCAAGGGATTATCGAACCTGTTCCACTCCTTGGCTAAAGGATTAAAAAATATGGTTTGGGTACACCCCCACAAAAATGACGATGTTGAAGATGAAGAAGGAAAAGGATCAAGAGTTGTCTAAACCGAATCCCGCGTTTGTATCAATCCTTTCCAGTTCCGGGGTATGCCGAGCCTGAAGAGTGTGGGAAGAAATGGTGACCTCTTCAAGGAGTCTATGCCGAATCATCGGAAGGAGGTTCGAGCCAGCTGGCATTCGTGATGATGAACCGGGGGGAGTGCGGAAGAATTGGGACTTCCACGCCAATTCTGAGTGTCCCCGAGATCTTTGGTAGAAGGAGTATTTATTACATACTAATATCGGGGTGTCCGGACGAGGCTTGAGACCCACATTTCGCAGCTTCTTAATTGTCCGAATTTTGAATTTCGTTGTTGATGTTTAAAAAGCGGCATCATGGCCACTGTGTGCCATCACCAAAGTTTGCATTTTGTTTTAAATTAAAAGCCTTCTTTATTTGTAACCTCGTTATTTAGTTGCTTGTTATAATGTAATTTCCTAATTTTGTCCTTGTTTATGATGTCAGTAACATAATTTACAGACCTGCTAATGTCGATGTAGTCATGAGCTAAATGAACAAAAGAGACAAATGACGACAAGTTGACGACATATGAAGAAGGAAATGGGGAACCAGATTATGTTTCAGAGGATTTCGACAGTTCGAGAATCAGCATATAAACCGAATCTAGAGGAACTGGAGGAATGGTAAATTGGGAGATTCGAATGTTGAAAGAGTTAAGATCAACGCCTACCTGAATGGAACTTATAAAGAGAGCATGGTTCATTGCTTGCCACAATACAAGTGATGTGTAGGTTGGAAGTCGGTGTTGCATGCGGGGGTTGGAAGTACCGATGTCGTTGTCTCATAAGCTACCAATCAACCCAGGGTTCGAGCATGTGAACAACAAGACTAGAAAATTCAAGAATGAACTGCGTTTAAAGATTGAGGAAGAAATCACAAAGCCAAATAGAGTCTTCGATTGGTGGATTGGAAGTAACGCCAATATCCACCGGTTGGCCAATGTCGTTCGGTCGCCAAAGGATGAAAATCAGGATGTGCGTTGATTATAGAGGATACTCAACAAGGCTAGTACGAAGGATATTTCACGCTGCCGAAGATCCATTTTGATTGAAAATGTGCCAAACATGAGATGCGTCATTTTGGGACTGTTACGAAGGTTATCACCCAATTTGATGGATGAAGGAACGCAGAAAAAAACGCGCTTTCATTACACCTTGAGGTTGTATTCACTACAGGTGATGTCAGGGTATTGAGCTCAAGAACATCGGTGATACTACATGAGAGCCAGCGGGCAAATATTTCCATGACTGATTCATAAGGAAATGTGAAGTGTACGTTGACGATGTATTATCAAATCCATGAGAGTTTCAGATCAGTGACACCACCTGAGAGAAAAGTAGTTGAACGTTTCCGTCGCGTACAAAACTTGAGTTAAGAGTTAAATCCGCCAAATGCGCTTTTGGCGCAGCTGGGAAGATGTTAGGATGCATAGTCAAGCAGAGGGGTTCGAGCTTGAACCCTCCAAGATTCAAGCACAAATTCAAGAGGTACCTCCAGCGAAAACGAGAAAAGACGGGTGATGCGTTTCTTAGAAAGGTTTTAAACTATATCACACCGGTTCTATAGCACAATCAACATGGGTGGTGAGCCTATTTTCAAGTTGCTGAAGAAAGGAGCGCCGGACTAAATGACTGCGGAGTGACAAACTCTTTCTACGCTATCAAGAGATATTGTCTAACCCACCAGTATTGGTTCCTCCACGAGAAAGGGGAGCCTATTGTTGTTGTATTTGTCTGTTCGGATAGTGCCTTTGGATGTGTTACTTTGTCAGCACGGACGAGACAGGTAACAAAGGAAAAGGCTATCTACTAATAAGCAATAAATACTCCGTTACGGGTCACGTTACAGTTATTGGAGCGAACATTTGTGCACTCTGAACGTGGATTGCCCCAGAAATTGAGACACTATTTGTCTTCGTATACTACATATCTCATTTCCATAATGGATCCATTGAAATACATTTTCCAAAAAGCGATGCCGACTAGAAAGTTAGCTAAATGGAAAATGTTGTTGAGTGAGTTAGATATCGTGTATGTGACTCAGAAGACAATAAAGACACAAGCTTTGGCCGATCATCTTGCAGAAAATCCCGTGGATGAATAATATGAACCACTCAAGACGTATTTCCACGATGAAGAAGTGTCATTTGTGGGTGAAGATATTTCTAAAGCGTATCCAGGTTGTAGACTAGTCTTTGACGGAGCGGCGAACCACCAAGGTAAAAGTATTGGAGCAGTCTTAATATCAGAATCTGGTCAGCACTATCCTATGGCCGCTAAACTACGATTCAATCGCACGAACAACATGGATGAATACGAAGCTTATATTCTTGGATTGAAAATGGCCATTGACATGAATGTTTACGACTTACTGGTTATTAGAGACTCAGACCTTTTGATTCATCAGGTTCAAGGTGAATGGGATGTGAAGAACCCGAAAATTATACCTTACGTATAGTATGTGCAAAATCTGTGTAAAAGGTTTCTCAAGATTAAGTTCAGACACACTCCCTGAATACATAATCAATTAGCAGATGCTCTTGCCACCATCGCTTCAATGATCAAACATCTGGATACTGATTACATTGACCCGCTGCATATAGAGTTGAAGGAACACCCAGTCCATTGTTCACACGTCGAATCGAACCAGAGGTTGCCTGGTATTGATAAAAAAAGGTACTTGGGAGTGTGGGACGTATCCAAAAGACGCTACAATCTAATCAGAGAAGTCGATTACGACGTATGGCTCGAATTTCTTTCTAAACGGAGAAAAGAAGGTCTTGTATAGGAGGAGGATCGATTTGGGTCTTTAAGATGGTGGATGCTGCTGAAGCTGTAAGGCTTATTGAAAGATAATGCTTGGATTTTGCGGGAGGTACACACATGAATGGGCTTACGTTGGCAAGAAAGGTTTCTTCAGACGTATTCTGGATATGACTATGGCAGAATTGAATGTTCAAAATTCGTTTGCAAAAATTTGCCACAAATGTCAAGTGCACGGCGATGATACGGGTGCCCACTCATGAATTGACGCTATGAGTTCCCTTGAAAATTTGTAGCTTGGGAATGGATGTCTAGGTACTACAAAGTGTCCGCTCAAATTGACACAGATTCATTTGGTTGCCATGATTTTCACCAAATGGGTGGGGAGGCAGCCTCTTTTCAAGCGGTAAACAAGAAGTGGTAGCCAATTTTTCATCAATAAATCTGATATAAAGATTTGGGGTTCCAGAATCCATCATTACTGATAACGGGTGAGGAAAATCTCAACAGTCATTGAGTGAAAGAGATATGTGAACAATTAAAGATTTATTCATCGAAAGTCCAATGCTTATCTACTCAAATGAAACGGAGCGAAGAGGCCGCCAACAAGAATATCAAAAAGATCTTGAGGAAGGAAAATGATTGACAACATCGCGGTTGGTTGGCAGAAATGTTCCATACGCTTTACTAGGTTATCGAACCACGGTCAGAACATCGACTGGTGCTACTCCATACTTACTAGATTATGGAACAGAGGCAGTCATAGATGTTGAAGTCGAGATACCATCATTGAGGATCATCTAAGAAGCTGAGTAAAGTAACGCTGAATGGATTAGCAAACGGGTTGATCAACTAACATTGATTAATGAGAAGAGAATGGTTGTTGTATGCCATGGCCAACTGTATAGACAGAGAATGACTCGCGCTTTTCAAAAAAGAATAAGAGCCAGAGATTTGGAAGTTGTCCACTTGGTTCTAAGGTATTTTCCTCATTCAAGCGAATACAATAGGAAAGTCACGCCAAATTGCGTAGAGGGGTCCTTACATGGTTGCGTAAAGTACTGTCTGGAGGTGCGTTCCTTGTCAGAGATGGATGGCCGTTTGTAGGGCCTAAAACCTATTCAACTCAGACGATGTCGAGATACTATGCTTGAAAATTTCATTTGCATTTTTATATTATTTACTTGTATCGTTTATGTTTTCTTGTATTCATTCCATTTGAATCCTTATCCCTCTGTAAAAACTACGTCTGACCGAATTTCGAGAAAAGAGATAAGGTACGTAGGCGGCCAATGTCGCACCTTCGGTCACCAATTTATCCCTTTAACTTATTTCTTTTTAATGAAACTACGTCTGACCTTGCATTCCGAGAACGGAGGTTACGTAGAGGGCCTATGTCGGGCTTCGGCACCCCCATTTATCCCCTTGATATTTTTTTGTGAATGAACTACGTTGGACTTGAATTCTCGGGAACACGAGATACGTAGGCGGACATGTCAGATTAGGGTCACCCCATTTACCATTTAATTATTTCTTTGTATCGGATACGTGTCGATCTGGAATTCTCGAGAATGAGATAAGTAGGAGGCCTTTGCAGGCCTCGGTCGGGTTCTTGTAAAATTTTATTCCTTTGTTAAGCTTTAAGGGGAAAACTACGTTTGACCTGATTCTCCCTCACGGGTTACGTAGGCCTCACGAGGGTTCGGTCTACTTACTGATAATTCTACTCCTTCTTGCAGTTGTTCGAAAAACTGGACTGAATTTTTTAGAAGGTGACTCAAAATTCTCCAGAAGAAGTTTCTTCCTCAGCAAGTCAAACTAAAGACATTTCGAATCTGCAACTAGATTAGAATTTTTGAGAAGATCTCAAAAAAATCTGCGATCTCTATTCAGTTACAGTAGAAAGATAAAGCAAGACGTTAAACAAGGACAGTAATTTTGAGGATGGCCTAAAATTTCGTTGGAACTCCCCTACAGTCCGAAGTGCTTGAAACTCACAGCGAGTCGTTAGATTCAATGGAGTCCACTAAGCTGATATGGATTTTTTAATGACGTTGAGAGTGACTTTGTCAAATACTATGTTTTAAAGATTTCTATTTCTCTTAAAATTTTTAACTTTATGTTTCATTTGTTTTGGCATTATATATTTTTCTTATCTATAAAGAGTCGGGAAATCAGGAAATCAACCGGAGATATCAAGACAAGGAGCAAACAACTGAAGGAATCGACACAGATCAGAATGTTTTAAAACTGATAATTTTTCTGTGGATGTAGGTTTATAGCTTTGCTATGAAATCAGCCAAATTCTCCTGACGAATGATTATGGAGAGCTCCCAAAGAGGGGAAAACTAACCCCCAAAACTAGTAATTTTACTGGGAGCAGGAAGCAGCTCATATCGTTTGTATCAGGAAACTTGGGAATGTGGTTCGTTTATTTCTAGCCATTCCCAACAATGTGAAATTTACAAAAGGTGTCTGGCCAGATTCAAAGGTGAATCAAATAGGACTCTCAACGAATATCTCACGATTTCGGTAGAGGACGCTATTTGCATGGCGTTATCAAATCAAGATAATTATTATCAATCAAGACGGTGCATTGCCCCAAAAGGGATAATTATTTATTATTAGTTTATTATTATGGATCAAGTGGATATATTATTTGGATATCGTCTTGTCGTTACCATCAGCACAGATGATATAAATATCCATGCATTGCGTAAAGTCATGCATCGCGGAAGTCATGCATTGCGGAAAGTCATGCATCGCGGAAGTCATGCATCACGGAAATCATGCATTGCAGAAATCATGCATTGTGGAAAATCATGCATCGCAGAAATCATGCATCGCAGGAAGTCATGCATCGCGGAAATCATGCATTGCGGAAAGTAATGCATTGCGGAAAATCATGCATCGCGAGTTTAGAATTTATGTATCACGAGAAGATTTCACGCCTCGCAAAATTTATACATTGCGAGAAGACTCCATACCTCGCTGGAATTTATGCATGACGAGAAGAATTCATGCCTCGTTGAAAATCATGCATCGCGGAAAAATAATGCATCGCGGAAAATCATGCATCGCTAGTCAACAATTATGCACGACGAGAAGATTCCATGCCTCGTCAAAATTTATACATCGCGAGAAGACTTTATACCTCGCTTAAATTTATGCGTCATTAGAAGAATCCATGCCTCGTTGAAATTTGCACATCACGAGAAGAATACATGCCTCGTAGAATGTTATGCATTGCGAGATGATTTTATACCTCGCAGGAATTTATGTATAGCGGGAAGATATTCATGCCCCGCAAGAGGACATACACTAATAAAGAAAGAGCAATATTTATCCATCTGTCTCAATGCATTCTTTATTTTTGACAAAAGTACAACGTCAGGAAGAGCATCAACATTTATTGATTATCTCCACGTCAAGTATGAATACATGAACAGGATATTGCAAAGCAACAAGGCATCAGTTTATTTGCTGCGACGTCAGACGATTCGAGTCACTGTCGAATATTGAGGAAACAATGAGGGTCGACATGGTAAAAATTACATGGTATACATCCTAATTGCATTTGAAGCTGTCAAGTTTTATCTCTCAGTCTTTGTGGCAGAGACGATTAAAAGGAGAATTCTCAGAAACCACAGGTGCGGACGCATCAAAAAGGGATGCAGCACAACGTGGAACTTTCTTAGCAGCGAACTTGGACACAGTCAAAGAGCAATGTCAAACTCGTAGGACGGAGCAGGAGGAGCGACTTCCACCACAATCGAACCACCTCTATCGAAAGCATGCGGTCTCCTTTAGTTCTGTCAGTTCAGTTTGCTGAAAGTTTTGGTTATCGGAAGCAAGTTTCAACGAGTGGACAAACGCGCCAAGAGCTTTGGAAATATAGGTCTGATGACAAATCTTAATTATGGGTGTGAACGCGGCCATCCCATTCATGGCTAGAGGTTACCAGCCTCCTTATTCATACTCATTATTAATTCCACTTGCAGGACCGAAGGTTGTCTAGCATAATTAGATTCCTTTTCCACTGGATGAACTACAAACAGCCGATTCTGAACGTTATTTAAGGATAGGTAGGGCCGATTCAAAAAAATGTTGAAAACTCGGTGTTTTCGAACATTCGCCTCTCGAATTTATTCTCGAGCATTTCGATACCTTCATAATCCGGTGTTAGTTGGCTTTTGATTTCTCAAAAACCATGCTGTAAATCAAGCTTACAAACTACAAGTGGCCTGAATTCATATAGCTGCGTATTGAGAAGAAAACCGGTGTCAAGGGTTCGCCATAATTCTAAACCCTTTGTCGAGTACCTCTTTTAAAAACTGAATGGGGTGGTTGGTCAAAATGGGTTGGTAATTTCATTCCTCGAATGCCTGCATCAATCGAAGTAAAATGAGGGACAGTTGGTTGACACCCAATTTGGTCCACCGTAATACGAGTATTCACGGAGCTTTTATTAATCCCCGGGCAATTAGATAATTTATGTTTTTATAACATTACAAATATTTTCCAAAGTCGTTTCAAGTAATGTTTGCCGTCTTTTATAATTTTATGATAAGAAAAATACTTTCATAGCTATTTCGTAAAAGATTTGAGAAATTCGCTAAAGGATTTTAATAATTTTGAGTAATATTCTACTAATGTGATTTAGTTTTAAATTATGGTTTATAAATATATATATATATATATATATCTGGCACGTAGCTGTAATTAAAATTAATTATATTTTTGTTTTTAAAATTAGAGCTCGTTAATCAATAATACAAATTCATTTTTTATTAAGGTGTAGACATTTTTAATTTCATAGTAAAATGGGCCAACTTGAAAATCTAAACCAATTCCTTTGAATATTGCAAAACCTGATTTGGGACTTCTCTCCAAAGAAACAGGCGTCCCACTCCCCTTCTCTTCCCTTCCCTAGGGCCGCTTTTGTTTATAATTCTCAGCAGGCCTCAAGCCCATTCGTTTAACTCCCAGTTGTGAACCCGTTTTCCTTGGCCCATTTCATTATCAACCCGATCCCTTTCCCTTTCCCCATCTTCACGCGAGCAAGTTCACGGCGTTGAACAGAGGCAGAAATCAACGAAGAGCGCAGGCCGTATGCTGCGATTTTTATTGTCTTCTTCTTCGCGTCCCTTTAAGCGGTACTTTCCTAGCAGTAAAAGCAATCCGCGTGCTCGTCCTTGTGGCCCAATCTTGGTACTACCAATGGAGAGATAAAAGGCCTTTAACGGGTGGACCAGTGACTTAGGAGGTTTTCAAGAAGGCTTTTCTTGATATATTTTTTCCTAGGGAGAAAGAGAAGTCAAGGTGGTGGAGTTCATCAACCTTCGGCAATGAGGTATTAGTGTACTTTAATACTCTTTGAAATTCACTAGATTGTCAAAGTATGCTCCTTTCATTTACAAATGAACCCGTTTTAGAGTTGAAGGGGGGAAATTCTATTCGTAGAGGTCGTATTATCTATTGTTTAAAAGCATGTAAAATGATCTCTAAAGGGTGTTTATACCATATAGTAAGAGTCAAAGATTTAGACACCAAAATTCCTCCCATTGAGTCGGTCCCCGCAGTGAGTGAATTTCCGAGGTCTTTCATAATGATCTTCCCGGTATTCCCCGTAGTGAGTGAATTTTGGAGGTCTTTCCTAATGATCTTCCTAGTATTCCTCCCGAACGGGAATCGATTTGGTTTATCGACTTGACCAGCACTGCAACCCATTCCAATTTCATTCTATCGGATTGATGAATCCAGCCAAATTAAAAGAGTTGAAGGCTCAACTCAAGGATTTACTAAATAAAGGCATCATTAGACCAAGTATTTCTCCATGGGGTGCTCCGGTTTTATTTGTGAAGAAGAAGGATGGTTCTGTTAGAATGTGCATTGATTATCGCTTACTCAGTAAAGTCACTATAAAGAACAAGTATTATCTCCCTCGGATTGATGACTTTTTTGATAAACTCCAAGGGGCAGGCTACTTTTGTAAGATTTATTTAAGGTCGGGGTATCACAAACTTAAGGTGAGAGTTGAGGATATACCAAAAAACGGCATTATGCCTAGCTATGTTCATTATGAGTTCATAGTAATGTCCTTTGGTCTCACTAATTCCCCAGCGATATTTATGGATTTCATTAATAGTTTGTTTTGAAGTTACTATTTGTCATTTTCTTCATTGACGATATCTTGGTATATTTGAAAAATGAGGGTGATCATATAAACCATTTAAAGGGTGGTGTTACAAGTGCTTAATGAGAACAAATTATTTTCTATGTATAGAAAATGCGAGTTTTGGTTGAGATCGGTGGAATTTCCTTGTCATATCATCTCTAGTGAGGGAGTTGAGGTTGATCCAAGAAAGACCGAGGCATTCAAGAATTTGCCTAGACCATTGACTCCAACCATCATTAGTTGTTTCTTGGGTCTAGTGGGTTATTGTTGGAGGTTTGTGGATGGTTTTGCATCCATTGAATCTCTTGAATACATTCACCCAAAGAGTAAGAAATTTTAATGGTCAGAGGAATGTGAGAGAAGCCTCCAAATCTTGAAGAATAGTCTAACTTCCGCTACAGTGTTAAATATATCAGAGGGTGCAAAGCGTTTCGTTGTATATTGTGATGAATGTTGAGTGGGTTTAGGGTGTGTGCTTATGCAACATGGAAAAGTAGTAGCCTATGCCTCTAGACAACTTACGGTGCATGAGATAAACTATCCAACTCATAATCTTGAGTTAGCGGTCATGGTATTTGCCATGAAAATATGGAGGCATTACTTGTATGGTGTTCATGTTAATTTGTATACCGACCACAAAAGTCTCCAATATGTGTTTACTTAAAAAGAATTAAATCTCCGACAAAGAAGGTGGTTGGAATTGTTGAAAGATTATGACATGAGTATTCTGTATCACCCTGGAAAGGCCAATGTGCTAGTAGATGCTTTGAGTCGTTTGCCCATGGAAAATGTGTCCCATGTTAAGGAAGCCAATACTAACCTAGTAAAATATGTTCATAGGTTGGCTAGATTGGATGTGAGGTTGGAAGATTTTCCGAACGGTGGTTTTATGGTCCATCATAACTCCGAATAATCATTGGTGGTTGAGGTGAAGTCCAAATAACACCTTGATCAACCATTGATGGAGTTGACGGAATAGTTCTTGGCATGCTTAATGAGTCATTCTCCTTCGGGGGGAATGGTGTCTTTGAGGTATCAAGAAAGGTTGTGTGTTCCCAATGTAGATGGTTTGAGGAACCGGATTCTTGAGAAAGCTCATGGGTCCCATTAATCCATTCAACCGGGTTCGACAAAGATGTACTATAACCTAAGGGAATTGTTTTTGTGGCAAGGTTTGAAGAAAGACATAGCGGAATTTGTTTTTTAGTGTTCAAATTGCCAAAAAGTGAAAGCCGAACACCAAAAGTCGGGTAGATTATTTCCATAAATCCATGTTCCTACTTGGAAGTGGGAAGACATTAATATAGATTTTGCGGTAGGTTTGCCTCAGACACAAAAGCAATATGACTCTATATGGGTGGTTGTGGATAGGTTGACAGAATCCGCTCACTTTATTCCCATCAAGTCTACTTATTCGGTGGAGGATTATGCAAGGATCTTTATCGATGAGATTGTGTTTCGCCATGGTATTTTGTTATCCATCATATCGGATAGGGGTGCATAATTCACATCTAGATTTTGGAGGTCATTCCAACAAGGGTTGGTTACCAAGGTGAAGTTAAGCACGACTTTTAATCCCCAAACGGATGGTAAAGTGAAGCATACTATTCAAACCCTTGATGATATATTTAGAGCTTGTATAATTTATTTCAAGAAAAATTGGGATAAGCATTTACCATTGGTGGAGTTTGCTTACAACAATAGTTATCGTTCATCTATATTTATGGCTCCTTATAAAGCTTTATATTGTAGGAGATGTAGATCTCCAATTGGATGGTTTGAAGTGGGTGAGTCTTCACTTTTGGGTCCCAATTCAAATTATAAGACTTCAAAGAAGGTTCATATCATAAGGAACCAGTTTCAAACAGCCTATAGTCAGCAAAAGTCTTATGCCGATCATAGAAGAAGGGAATTAGAATTTGAAAAAGGTGATAAAGTGTATTTGAAGATCTCGCTTATGAAAGGGGTGGTTAGATTTGGCAAGAAAGGGAATTTGAGTCCGCGTAATGTGGGTCCCTATGAAATATTTAAAAGACTTGCTAAATTTTCATATGAGTTGAGGTTTCCTAGTCGGTTCATCCGGTTTTCCATGTTTCCATGTTTAAGAAGTGTAGCGGTGATCCAAGTCCATTCTTCCTATTGAGGGTTTTGGTGTGAAAGATAACCTATCCTATGAGGAGTTTCCGGTTGAGATCCTCGATCGTCAAGTAAAGAGGTCAAGGAACAAGGAGGTAGCGTCCGTAAAGGTGTTATGGAAGAATCCCCTAGTTGAGGGTGCGACGTAGGAGGCCGCGACCGATATGATGTCCCGTTACCCTCATATATTTGATAACTAAGGTTATTTATTCTTAATAATAATGAAAATAATGACTAAATATTGAAGATTCTTGATTTTTGGTGATGTTTTGCAAAAATATGCATTTAAGGTGCCGTTACAGTATGTTATAGTGAAATGTGCTTTTTTAACCAGGAAATTTTGCAATTTTGCTTGTTTTGAGTTATGTTGTGCATTTTTATATGGTGAGTCCTTATGAAATGATATGTATCATATTGGTAAGTTGAACTTTGGAATAATTGACTAATATATGATATGTTGAGCTCTTGTTGTTGTGAGAAGGATATTCCTCATAATGTGATGTTGACCCTTATATGTGGTAATTAAAGTTTTAAATTGCTGATGTGTAAATGTCATGATTGAAGTTCTAACTCATTTTGTAATGTATTTTTGTTGGTTGGAATTCTAGTCTTGAATCTATTCTTTCCTTTCAAGAGATTTTAGTGTCATTCGAGGACGAATATTCCTAAGAGGGAATAATGTAACACTTCAAAAAATCCAAAACGTGTTCTAGAGCCTAACATAAGTGTTAAAAGGTTTATGCACTGTTTTAAGGTATATTTTAATGAATATAAGTAATTTGGGTGATTTAGAAGTCAAAACGTCCAAGAGCATCCATGACATCCGAAAACTAGTTCAATGAGGTACTAGCGTGCCTTATACTATTTGACTAGGATTTAGGAGTCAAAAAATGATAAAAATGAGTTGAAGGGCGCGACAAAAGTAGCGAGAGGGTAGTGAAGAGGAAAAAAGGCCTAAAGCCCCTCCGGGCACGCGACTCCCCTAGTACCAACTAAGATCCCTTGAGGAGAAACCTTGCAAAAGTGACTAAAAGTTGTCAATAGAAAGTGTCACCAATGAATTCCACAGACGACTCGTGGTCCAATCGACGAGGCATAGATTTCCTCCATCAATGGAAACTTAGAAATTTTGTCAAAATAACTCTTTTTACAAGACTCTGAACTCATCGACGAGTGTGTAGCACGGAGGGAACAGAGCCCGTCGGTGGACACATGATCCGTCGATCGTGGTGTCGTCTGTGAGGACTGTTTTTGCAGCACGTTTTGAATTAATTCATTTAATTAGTGGGATTATTTATGAGGTCAATTAGGGTTTAGTGTTTTTGTAATTAAGTTAGTTAACAACCTATATAAAGTCCCTAATCTAATTAGACTAACCTAAGCTTTCATAATTAACAAACCCAAAGTCTCTTCCTTCTCTGTTCTTTCTCTCTCTAGTTGAAGAACCCCATTGAATACCAAGTTGGAGGTGGGTTCAAGGGATATAAAGGGTCAATTTTGTACATAAAATCTTCATAAAAAATTAAGGTATGGTATTCCTTTCACCTTTTAGACCTCTTTCCTCAAAGGGTTCCATCAAATTGATTTTCAAAAGTTGAGTTTTCATGTGGGTCTTTTCCAATCTATAAATTGATCTTGTGAATTGATTTTTTTATGATTTATTTTGGATATTATGAATATATTAACATGTATTTTAAATCAATTATGTTATTTCTTGATGGATTGGTCTAGTTTGTATAATATGACCTATTCCCCTTAACACTAGGTTGTGATCTTTATATGAATTGTGTAATGTTGGTTCAAATGAATTGGTTATTGGTTGAATTACTATTATATGATGATATTGTATCCATTATGAATACATTAGGTTGAAATATAGTCCTATCATTCTATTTCTCGAGTAATTGATCTAGATTATGACTTTGACCTAAGTCTCTTATCGTAAGCTATGAACTAGTGATGGATTGTGATGTAGTGATTCAATTAGCCTTGTTATCATGTTTTTTATAGTAATGTGATGATATTACACCCTTATGGGTTTTTATTAAGGTTTAATGCTAAGACCTTTATGGTGTAGTATGAGGAAGACTTGGTAAGTCTTGTGATCTCAACTCTTTACTTCAGTTTTCATTACTTGTGGTTAAGTGTTGATGTTGTATTGAAGAATGACTTGTATTTGTATTGATAGGGTTGGTATGATTTTGAATTGAAATGTCTTGACTATAATTTACGAGGTGTTGGCTAAAATGTAAATATTATAAGGATGGTGATGATTTACGAATGTGCCTTATTATGATGTGAATATGTTAATGTGATAACCTCACTTATATAGATTGTAATGAAAGTACAATACTCATGCAATACTTATTGAGCTATCATGATGATGTTTATACAAGGTTTAGACCTATGACCTACAGTAAGTTATGATTTATTAATAAAGGTATTAAAAATATTTTAAACAGGGTCTCTAGCTTAGCACCGAGTGAATTAGAGTGAGGAATGTCCCTTCCCACATAGGGAAGGTTGGATCACTAATGTACTCTTCATGTTGTAGAATCCAATGCATGTAGCATAAGGAGGGTCCCAACTATCTCCTAGTTCTTGAACTATGTTTCCCCCATAGGAATACTACCTAGTGGATACACGTAGTTGCTATGTTCATGTTTTTGTACCACCTTGGCTAGTAATCCGCCTTCTTATTGTGTTGGGTTTCATGACACTAGATTCCACATTAGCTCATATGGTTTATGTCAGTTAAGGCAAAATTTTCCCAAAAAGGTAAAATGAACTATAGGAATGAACTCTAACTAAGATAAACTAAGGGGTTTTATCTTAGTCTAGGTAGGGGTATGGGATTGAACTAGTTAGCCTTGAGGGAAGTCTTAGGAGGATGTTGTTATGTGTGTATATGCTTATAAATGTAAATTATATGTTGTTACGATCTTACATCAAAAGTTAAAAAAACAACGTTTAGCGATAGATATTAGTGAAGAGCGCTATTCCATCACTATAAAAAATGACGAATTTGCAACAGAATTAGTATTTTGTTACCAAATTAACAAATAAATTTTGATTAATAATATTTCAACAAAATTGTCAACGGAATATTTATAGTGTCTCTAAATATCAACGCAAAATTTTTGCGCATAATATTTTCAACGGATTTAGTAACAGAGTACGGGTGAAAAAATGAATAAATATTGGGCGAAGAAATAAGTCAAGGGAAAAATCTTGCTAAACTTGTTAATATATTTTTATAAAATTTATATTGCATAGTGATGAAAATATCCATCATTATATTTTTTTCTAAATAAATATATTAAGTTTAACGCGACGGATGTTAGAATCTGTCAGTAAATCCTTTGCAAAATATTTTTAAAGTCATATATTCTAGGGCACAAATTCATTTCCACATTTTCAAGCTCCCACTCCAAAGAAGCCTCTCTCAAGCTCTATCTCTATTGAAGTTTTCGAAGTCTTATTGCAAGCTCCATGGAAAGCTTTTCAAGTTTCTCTGCAAGCTCCATTTAAGCTTTCCAAGTGTCCACTGTATGCTCAATCTCCCGTCTCGATTTAAATTTCGTTTAGCTCTCCATCTCAATAGGGATGTGGTATTCTCAATATGGGTAGTTTAAACTTTTATTTCAGTAAAACAAGAACCCCAACTCGTTTATGCATTTGAATGTTAGATTCGCTGGATCTTGGTAGCACTGGCTTCACTTGAAAAATTCATTTTTTTCAGTTCAACTCGTTTTCTAAAAATAGAGAATTTAGTGGTTTGGTTGTATGAAAATATGATATGTTAACTATTAACTCTTCCCATTTTATTCAGGTTGATTTCTTGAAGTAGGATTGAGATTTTCTTAATATAGGGATTTTAGAAATACAAGTGTTCTTATAATAGGGTTTCATTCCTAGAAATTATGTTTTCCCTAAAATATCATGAGGTTTATAAGAGAAGGAAATTATATTAACTATATTTTCCCTAAAATTAAAGTAATAAGTTAATATTCACACACTAAGTAACGCAAAGGAATTAGAATAGTTTTGGTACAACGTACCTGTTGAGAGTTGCTTTGAATCTTCTGAACTTTCAAGTATTTTGTCTTATTGAAGAAATTGAGTAATTATCTTGCTGAT
Organism: Solanum habrochaites; assembly: GCA_027704765.1. Classification (NCBI taxonomy): domain Eukaryota; kingdom Viridiplantae; phylum Streptophyta; class Magnoliopsida; order Solanales; family Solanaceae; genus Solanum; species Solanum habrochaites. Next base: position 23,063,953 of record JAKWJA010002494.1, read on the forward strand.
GTTATCTTCCTCTGTCTGTTTTTTTCATAAAATAAAACAAAAATAAGATTCATTGTTTAATATTGCATCATTGACTAATTTATCTTAACCGACATAGAGAGTAGTACATTTAGAAGGAAGAGTATGTTTAGCAGTAAATGATCGTTTTGATTTGTGTGGCTTTTTTATCCATACTGTTGACTCATGCTCATCTGAAACAAATGTCTGCCCACAACCTAACTTATGTTGTGAATGTCCAGAATTGATAGACTATGTGAATGAACAAACATGACAAGACTTTCTTTTCATATTAGAGTTGTATACATAGATGTATAAATATGATGATTTACATTAATGTTGCATATTAAAGTTGTATAGAGAGAAATAACTAAGGATAATAGTTAGAAATACAGAAGTTTTTATGTTTTATTTTGTTTGTATTTTTGACACAGCTGCACACTGTACATTAGGTAAAAAAACTAAATGAATGAATTGTTATCTAGTGCTTAAGAATTACTTCTCATTGATTTTGTATTCTTACTACGATTTTCAACTAATGCGGACTCTTCTTTAGATGAAGTTGTAACATTCCAGAAAATAAACTTTTCTAGTGAAGGGCCTATTAGGTTTTAAGAATATGTATTGGGGTACATAGGCATCCCAATGCCCAATATTGAGTAATATTGGGCATGTAAAATAATATTAGCTTAAAGGTGTTAGCCAATTTCTATGTATTAATAAGTAACTTGAAATACATTTTGGTTCAAATGACCCAATCCAAGTTTGTTTAGGAATTGTACCTGCAATTAAGACCCTAAGATAAAATTCGTAATTCCTTAACACACATATTAGGTACGAGACATTCAAGTGTCAAGCCTAGGTACCATGGCACATGATCATGTAGATTAAGCACTGCCCAAGGACATAGTGTGGATCCTTGGACAAGAATGAGAAAGCCACACATGGAAAGAAATGTCAACCATGGTTCTAACAAACTGGCCAAGAGACAAGCAACGCATCGCCCGAACCGAATTTGGTTAGGGTCGGGGAAGGCGCACGACGGGTAAAGCATGGGGGCTAGCTTCCTAACAAACTCTAAGGTATCTCCCTAACCTCACTAACCTACGACTAACAAAAATGACCTAACTTACTCAGTGTGGGCCCAAAATCCTAAAGACCTAACTGGGTGACACTGCCGAATACTAACTAAGACCATCCTAGTACTTAACCCTAGATGGTTCAAGGATATTGGTTATGGTCCGAGTGCTTACTGTACTATTGTATTACCCTAGGTTCACTTCAAACTTTCATTATTAAATTTGCAATTAATTAATAATTAAAAATAAAAAGTCAATGGTTGAGACCCTTAAAAAAAAATTTTTTTTTTTTTTTTCAGATTTGGCTAAGGAGTCAAATTGCTTCTATTTTTTAGAGTCGATAACGGAGGGGTGTTTTGTATTAGATTTTATTTTATTTAATTAATTTAATTAGCGTAAGTTTAATTACTTAATATTCAGTTCCTAAGACTTAGTCTCACATTTATCCATAGAAAACCTCATGATTGCAAAAGAGTAATCAAACGAAAGGAAAAACAATTCTCCTTAGGCGATTTCAAGTGATTCTAGAAGGTTTTCGTGCAAGTACAAGGTGATCTTCGTAGATTCGATTCTAAAGTAAGCTATGGGTTTTTTATATGGATTCCTTTCCCAAAGAGGCTTTTCAAACGTTTTGAATTTAAGAAAACGAAACTAGGTTTGTTCCCAATGAAATTGTCGAATGTTAATCTCCCTAGTTCACCCTATTTACGATTTTAATTGTATGTGTAATGCAAATCATGAGCATGTTGTTGGTATGTGGTGTTAACTGATCATTATGTGTAGGTTTCTTGCTTTGACTATTTCTAAATAACCTATAGTTCGATCCTATGGATTAGAGTATTATTTACATATATCAAGAAGGTTGTAATCCTAATTTTATTCGAGAAGCTGAAATTTGTTTTTAGTTTTTGTTTAAGAAGTTTATTTATTGTTAAAAGTTGGCTTGCTTAACAGGCGATGAGACTACTATAGTATATGCCATGAGGTTAGGTTGATGACTAATGATATTCTCTGAACTAGTGTTTAGTGAATGTTTTATTTTATGCCAATAATTGGCTTACAATGTTATTTCCAAAATATGATATAGATAGCAATGACAAAGTTTTATACCAAATTAAGTAATCCTGACCAATTTAACTCGATTGCCGTCTTCTCCCCTCTCTTACTCCTTTCGTTAATCGGTCTCTCTCCTGTCTTTCCCGCATCTTCTGCTCCTGTCCTCCGTCCGCCCCCGCCGCGACTGCGGAGATCGCACTCTGTAGCTCCGATCTTGACTCCGCTCCGGCTCGCCGAACAGCGAGTTGAAAGGGACCACAGTAGTCCTGGAGGGACCACAGTACCAATCACCTATCTAAATGAACTTGTGACATTGTAGCACAATAAGATCTTCATACACTTTCATAAAGAATGGTAGCAGACTACCACAGAACATTCAACGAGAGAAATAGTACTGACATAACTAAAGCTGATGCGTTATGAAATTGACATAGAATGGGGTGTTGTAAAGAAGTGAGGCAAGTTTCTCACTTGCATCTAAACAAGTATGTTTAGGATACTCACATAAGAGAGTTGTTCAAGAATCATGAGACAGGTCTGCCTCACCCCATATGAAATGTAAGGCCGATAAAGTAGATAAGGCTCAGATGAATCGCTAGTGGTTTTTCAAAAAGGGGTAATCAAGGAGGTGAAGGTTGTATATTACAGGAGTGATATGATAGTTTCTTTGTTATGGGAGGGAGAAATTTGGGGTGGAAGGTGGGGTGGGAGTTGCGGGAGAGGGTGGTGTTATGGGTTGCTGAAGTGGGTTATTAAGGAATGATGGATGGCCACGGGAGGGTGGGTTGTGGGTGATTGTTATGTGTTGAGGGTTGGGGGGGGGGGGTGGGTTGGGTGGGGAGGGTAGAGAGGTTGAAGTGGAATTGCGATAGGAAGGGAGTGCAAGGGGAATTCTAGTGGGGATGGAGAGTGAGAAGAGTTAGTGTGGTAGTGAGAGAACGATATGTTGATTTTGGCATGGCGCGGTGCGCACGTAGGTGAGGGAAGGTCGGAGGGGTGTGGGGGGGTTGGGGGAGGGGTGAGTTTTACAGAGGGAGGGATGGGTGGTCAAAAGTAGCGTAGTAGGGTGAGAGGGTTGAAAGGAGTGGGTTAGTAATTGAGGGGGGAAAACGGTGTTGGAGAAGAAGGGGTTGCTTTGGGAACGTGTGGGGGGGGGGCGTGGGTGGGGAAGGTATTTAGTGATGTGTTGTGTCTTCTGTGGTAGGGGGTGTAGGTTATTGGGGAGACGTAATTCACATTCATCATAAAGAAAGGATGACAAGTCATCCTTTTAGCTAAGCATAGCTCATATAGAAGCAGCTTCCCATAATGTATGAGTCAACTCTAACGTTATCAAGTATAGTAGAATTGAGCAAAACCAATGACTACAATGATTTTGTGCAAGCTCATGTAAGCCACATGAGATAGTCCACTCACCAATGTGATAAGGGTCCTCTTATATCTCCTGTCTTTGAACTATGTGTGCCAGTCATAAGAACTAGACGTGTATTCCCCCTAAGAGAGCTAGGTAGTATTCGTTTTTTTCACTTTTGGTCGTGACCCCATCTTTTCAGTGTGAGAAAAACACTGGATTTCATGTTTTACCTCACATGATCTATGTCGGTTAAAATGCTCAGAAATATTTGGTTCACTGTTAAGTTGAGACCCCCACCTCTTTTCGGTGTGGGGAATACACTGGACTTGGTTTCACTTTAGCCGGTGAACCACCTCTTTTTGGTGTGGGGATGATACTGGATTTCATTTTAATTCACAAGAGCTAGGTTAAATTTAATTGGTGAACCACCTCTTTTAATTGTGGTGAAGACACTGGATTTCATGTTAGCTCACATGTTCTATTTCAGTATAATGATTTCCGCATCAAGAAGGGAAAGAAGAAGTAACACGTTCACCGGACAGCATATCAATAAGACATAAGTTCTAAGTGAACTAAGTAAGCAATATCTTAAGAATATCAATCATCAGTGTTTGGTAAGAACGACGTTTTAATAGTTATTGGCTTATGCCAATAAAGCGAGTAAAATAAATAATAGGCATAGCCAATATTCTTTATATCATGCAAATGATCAAATAATGGTATAGCCAAATATCTGAATACATGCCCCAACAACTTTATATTATCCGAAATGATCAAATAATGGGCATAGCCAATAATGATTGACTTACAAAGACTTCATGCCAATTTAACAAGAATGGAAGAAATAACTTGTGAGTAGATTAGTCAAATCATTTGCTTAGTCTTGCGGATTACTTACTTGACTCATTGTAGGTATGGGACTACAATGAATCATTGCAATCATGAGTAAAACGTAGGATCAAAGGAGATTATTGAACTACATAACAAAAAGAAGAAACGACTGAAAAATAAACTAAAGGCATGGAAGAAGAAACTCTCGGCCTAATGGAGCAACAAAAATTAAGTTTTGTTTGAGTTGTTCTAAAATTATGTTCATGACTCCAACATCTTATGTTCATATACAAAATGAGTTGTGTGAGTTAAATGCATGAAAACATGTCATATTCATATCATGAATCACAAATAACGAATTAGGAAAGTACAGTGGCTTCACATTCCAGAAATGACATGTTGCTATAGAAAGAGTTTTCCTTGATCATGAATAGTCCTTATGTCTTAATGTGCATCCACCCATACTTAGTAAAAGTGTGTACTAACCCATACTATACTATTTTTTATAGGATCATGTCCGATGAACAAGATTTAGATTCCGTTGAAGGTCTAGTTGGGAATTAGCGATCTCCAAACTTTGGTAAGGTCCTCTTGATTTTCGAAAATAATGGGCCCTAGGTTTTTTTATTCTAAAGCCTAAAGACCTTTAGACATAGCTAGTGATGTTGTATTCCCTAGCGTTTCATTTCACAAATCATTTGTTCAAGCGTTGTTTAAGGCCGGTTTTGGCGACCATTATTAATATTATGATTCCTAATTTTCAATTGTTTACTCTATAATAGATTGGTTGTTGTGTTTAAGCTTATTAGTATATCACTCTTATGCGTAATTATATGAAGTCTAAGTACTCTTCAATAAGCATGAAAAAGTTTTAAATTTTACATGAATTTAACTGTATGATTGTGATGAAATATAACAAGAGGCTTGTCCGCGACCTATGAGAGGTTAACAACGCCGGTCTCATCTACGGTCTAGGATCTGGGTGTGACAAAAGTTTTTGTTATCTTTTTTATCCAGGTACAGATAATTGAAGAAACTTAAGTCACTATCCAGACAACTAGTGTGAGTCTTATCAAGGGACTACCTATAAACTTAATGCATCAAGATAACAACTCATTCATGTTAAGTGTTTAGTTTTTATTTATACAGTTAGTGTTCCATATTCTTGCTAATAACCAAGGTAATTAAATCTTAAAACATTGCAGGCCCTTCTATTATAACCCATCATCAAGGCCTAGTTGATATTCACTTGAAGTAAGTCTCACTCTTCATTTCAATCTCTGATTTATCTCAAGATTTCAGTTCCTAGGTTTTTTTTTTACTCAATCTAACTATCATGAAGATTGTTGTTATTATCTTCAGACTGTTCGAGTTAGAGCTTTTTTTAAGAGATAAGTGAAAGTTTGGAAGAATTCCGATTTGTGTGTGGTGTTTTCTTGGATTAGTTTTGCTGAGGAATACATTCTAACTTTTAACTTGTTTATTTGGTTTTTGGGGTTTCTAGAAAAATGCATTCTAAAACTTTTATTTTCTTATTATTTTTCTAGAGGAAATTTGTACTATGGAGAAAAGTCTGTGGTTGTCTTAAAAATTTCCCTTTTTTGGAATAAAACGTCTTGCACCCCTACTCTTGTTTTTTAGTATATTTAAATTGTTAGCCAAATCAAATCGCAACTACATAGTCCTCAGAAACCTCTAAAATTAAAATTTTATTAGCTAATTGCCTTATCAATAGAAAAGTTTTTTTCATGTAATGTTCTCTATTTTGTTTCTTCTGATGAAATGTATATTGGCTTCAAATTATTTTCTTATTTTTCTTGCTCAGTTCCTCACACAGGGGAAAGTGGTTGTTTCTATTGTCAATTAACTATAATGCTTCAAAACTGTTTTTTGTATTCAATCAATTTTGGTGAGATTAATATAGCAACCTACATATTTTTCAAATAATTCCCACTGTAACTACAATGCTTCTAAGTTATTGGGTGTGAATTAGATGCTTTTAATTTTTCTATAAGTTTGACTAAAAATTGAAATGTTGATCAAATATTTCTTTGGTAAGTTCCACATTCATAATTAATAACTGCTTTTAAGTTATAGTTAGTAAGTTTTTTAACTCTAGCTCGTGAAAAACTTTATAATCATCAAGATAAATGCAGCTTTGGGGAACTGCAGACTCTATCAGGAAGTCAGAAATTAATTTGAAAAATCGTCGGTGCATTCGTGAAACTATTGTTGGGACTCAAACTGGTGGCTCTATTTTAATTGGAGAACATCGCAAGAAACTTGTGAGTATGTATATTGTCACGACCCCAAATTGGATCGCGACTGGCAACCCACATGATTCCCTCTTATTGAGCGAACCAACCATTCCTAAACCTTAACATTTTCATGTAATTCAACAGCAAGTAAAATGCGGAGACTTAAACTCCATTAATAAAAACCATTTTTATCACTTTCTAACATTCCAACAATCTATTATTTCCCCAAATCTGGAAGTCCATCATCACAAGAACATCTACTTCAAATTACGAAATCTAAGGGTTTCTTAAGAACTACAGTACTAAAAGCTAGTCCCATGCCGGAACTTTCAAGGCCATCAAGACAATGAAGAGGAGATCCTCCCCCAAGCTACAAGCTTCGCTCATCACCCCTGAATCCGTGTAATGAAAGACTGGCTTTAGAGTTTGCGGTTGAGTTGGAAAAACGACGGTATTTTTTTTGCTGCACTCCACAAAATAACCAACGAAGAAAAACATAAAGTAGGGGTGGTAATGTAACAAACACAAGTACTGAGGTAGGTATCAGCGGCCCAAACTCAAAATACGAAAAACGCTATATCTCAGAACCCAAATCATACAATCAAACTTATTCTAACAGGTAGTAGCCACAGTAATAAACCTCATTTTATAATATCACCGATACATATCTATGAGGACTCAAGCCTCCACACCATACTCTTTGGGGAAACAGGTTCTTTAGATGAGTATATTAGCATCGTTCATTCAAGTTCATTATCTTTTATTTCCTCTTGTGTCGGTACGTGACCTACTCTTCTCCGATCCCCTACTACTAATGTGTCGGAACGGTGAACCCCGTCCCCACTAATTCTACGTGTCCCGGTTCGTGACACCCGCCCACTAATCGCATTCCTAGTAATTAATCAAGCCTCTTTTATACCAAGCATCATCATCTCAATTACTTTAGTGTTCCATCCAAGCCCTTCCTTTTATACCACGGCACATCAACATCATTAACAAGAAGATTATGTTTTATCAAGAATTGGGATTCAATGGCTTTCATCCATGCTTGTCTTCAACATCACAATCCGCATATATATCTATAATTAATATAATATATATAAAATAACATCATCATACACACAATTAAGGCATATAAGACTTTATAATACTAAACCCACAACATAATCAGTATCATTTCGTTATTAGAGTTTACTACGAGTAGCAGAAAAACCATAACCTACCTCCACCGAGATTCGTGACAAGCAAGCAAATTTTCGTCAAATCTTGTTGTCTCTTTCGTTTCCTCCTCTCTATTGCTCGATTTCCCTCTCTTTCTTCTGTTCTTTTTCTTTTTTCTTATTTCAAACCTTCTTTCTTTTACCCTAATTAGCATATAATTAAGTAATAAACAGATGGCAATTAACCCACTTAATTAACTTAAGGTTACCGTTACTCTTTTAACCCCGCAAGTCTTAAGCTTATTAACCTTAAACCAACCACTTTTCATAATGTAAAGCAGGAAATAGTCCCAAAACGCCCTTTAACATAATTAACAGAAATCCGACCCAGCCTGGGATTGCGCAGCCTGTGACGGGCCGTCGTGCCTGGCGCGGTCCCGTCCCTGCTGTCCGTCACAACCAACTATCCACAGAAACTTGAATTTTTAGTTAATGGCCTGTGACGGTCCGGCGTGGACACGAACGGTCCCTCCTGCCTTCCCGTCGTGACGTTTCAGAAAGGTCCGCTCTCATACCACACCCGACTTTCTAATTTCTAAATTGTTTTGGGAACGAGAACCCCTCGACGGTCCCCGTCGTGCCCATGACGGTCCCCCGTCGTAGCCCCATACGGTCCCCTGTCCGTGGCCCATGACTGTCCGTCGTTGGGTACCGTTGTCTCAGCTAGTTTCCAGAAATAAATCTGCCTGCTGCTTCAAAACGGACTAAACAGGTCGTTTACAATAGATACCAATTTTACCCCTCTTTCATCTCGAACGATCATGATAGAGAAAACAAGAGTGGAAAAGAAGTACCTGATCTGTTAACAGGTTGTGGGTTTATCTTGCTTTCTATTAGCCTCCTTCTCCCAGTGGCCCCTCTTCAACTGGTCCGATTTCTTCCATTGCACCTTAATGATGCACATCTCCCTCGATCTCACTTGCGGACTTCTCTATCTAAAGAAATGGCAAACAGGCTCCTCCCTCTAAGACATATTTTTTCAAATCAGTAGAAAATCGAATCCTAACAATGAGGAGTTTATTCCCATCCGCCAATTGTACCTTTTCAACATAGAACACGTGAAATACCGGGTGCACTTCTGCGAGTCTGTAGGTAAGGCTATTTCAATAAGCCCCACCTCCCCTACTCACTTCAGAACTTCAAATGGACCAATAAAATTACAACCTTGACTAGCTTCCTCCTTTTTTTACCAAATCGCAGCACCACCACCCACACCTTTCATGGGCTAAACTTTTCAGCAGACTTGCGCACCTTTCCATGAACTCCAAAGTCTCTAACCGTTCGATCTGCATATTCCTTTTTTTGCCCTACTTTGAGCCTTTAAAAGCTTTTCTTTCTTTCTTGAAATGATTTCCACCGCTCCTATGAAATCCCAATCCCTCAAAAGTGTCAGTGCCCCCAGGTTACCTCGAATGCATCAACAACCCCCAATAGGGAGAACCTACATCTCCTCCAATACAATGCTTTTTCGAAAGGATCCATATCAATACTATCTTGAGTGATAGCTTATTATTGTCATGAAAATCCGCTAGGGTCAAGAAGTTATCCCAATGAACACTGAATTTCTATCACACATGCACGAAGCATATCCTCCAACCTTGAATCCGTTGCGTCAGACTGACCGTCGGTCCCCCTGAGGAATGGAAGCTAAGTACTAAGATCCACCTAGACTAATTCGCATCATGGTTCTCTCAAAACGTTGCACGTAACTGTGGTATCCTCTATCTGATTATGATGGACAGTGGAACTCCATGAATCCGAACACCTCTGAGATGTAATGTTGGTTGGCCTACTTCTTCTTTCTCCTTCTCTGCATTATATCAACCTTGACCGGAATGAAATGACAAACTTAAGGTTTTAATCTGTCCACAATTACCCAAATAGATCAAAATTGATTGACCCATGTTCCTTTGGAAAGACCAACCAACGAAGTCCATTGCATTCTCTCCTCTCCCACTTCCATTCAATAGGCATTCTCTGAGTGTTTCCCTCCTCCGGGCCCTTTGGTGGGGTTTTCATACTTACTTGTTTGACATTTGGACATTTGGCAATAAACTCCACAATATCACCTTCATCTACTCCACCACCAAAAGTGTTGCTGTTTAGGTCCGATACATCTGTGGTTGAAAACCCGGATGTACCGAATCCTTGACTAATGAGCCTCTGTCAGATATTTTGATTCAAATCATCCGACGCGGGGTACACAATACCTTCCCTTAATCCTCAAACAACCTTCCTCATCGATTGTCCTTCTTAGCCGTCCCTTTGCAACACTTTTATCTTCGGACCGGATCCAATTTTTCACCAAATCAGTAAAAACTGCTTCCCCCCTTAATCTTGTCAATGAAGGAAAATCTTGCCTCCCACAACCAGCTAAAAAATCCTTCCTCCTTCTCATTTAACTTCTAACCTCATAAAGTCCATTATCCAAAGTCCTAACCCCCTAGCCAATTGGGCGTCTAGAAAGCTTGCAAAGGGAGCTAGACCTTCCCATCTTCCCTCCTTTTCCTACTTTAAGCATCCGCTTCCAACATTTCGCCTTCCCCGGATGAATTACAAAATGGTGAAATGGTCCGTAGTCCTTCAAGTGTTTCCACCATCTCCTGTTGTCTCAATTCAAATCCTCTTTGATAAAGACATACTGGTAGACTACATGATCCGTATAGAACCTCACAACTTAACCCATATAATAGTGTCCCTCCATTTGCTTTAATATGCAAACACTACCGTCGGCCATTCCAAATCATGAGTGGGTAGTTAACGTTCATGCAACTTTTAATTGTCTTGACGCATAAAGCAAATCACATTCTTCTCTTGCTTAGCACCGCAACCAAACACGATAGGATGCATCACAATAGAAGACCTGACTTTTCTTACAATTTCAATGTTCCACGGCAAGGGTGAGAATTGGTGGCATGTCGTCAACAGAGTCTTGAGCTTCTGAAGCTTTCCTCACACTCATCCGACCATACAAATGGAATTTTTGCTTAGTCAAAGTTCTCAGTTTTTTGGGAACAATAGAAGAGAATCCCTGACAAATCGACGGTAATAACTGGCTAAACCAACAAGCTTCTTATTTCTGAACTTAGTAAGGTTCTTTATTTACCCAATTTTTCCTACTTTCGAATCTTAGAAGGATACAACCATCACTCCAATCCTTTAGAAACCCACTGCCACGTGCCCCAAGAGGGGGGGACAACAACGGCCAAAATCTTGCCAAAACACACACTTAGAGAACTTGGGCAATAAAGCTTTTTGTCTCCCTCAACATTTCCAATACATTCTCCAATTCTCCCTCCGTCCTTTTCCTCCTTACTTTTAGAGGATATCAGTATATCATCAATAAAAATACATCACAAAGAGATCCCAAATTATGGCTTAAAAAATCAGTTTCATCAACTCAATGAACGCAGCAAGGGGCCAATTCGATAAGACCAAAGACATCACTACAAATTCATAATAATGCCCCATACCACCTGGTTTCTAAAGCACAGTTTTGGCACATCCGTTGCCCGTATTTTTTCAATTGATTGATACCGGATTCTCAAGTCATCTTAGAGAAGACGATCAATCACCTTGTTACCTGATCGAACAAGTCATCATTCGAGGATAGGATACTTGGTTCCTTTATTGTTCTTGGTTCAAAACTGCCGGTAGTCCTAATGCACATCCGAAAACTCCCCATCCTTCTTCTTCACAAACAAAACCGGAGCACCCCAAGGGATGCAACCCGTCTAATGAAGCCTTTCTCAACAACTCTTTGAAGTTGGGCTTTTAACTCCTCTTAACGTCTTGCGGGAGCCATTCTAAATGGGGTATAGAAAATGGGGGCCGATACCCGGTTCACGATCAATACAGAAGTCATATCCCTATCTGGTGGCATACCATGAAGGAGATGCCGGATCATCCAGAACATCTCGCGGACCACCGAAACCGACTCAATCGAAGGTACTTGGGTAGTGTCCATCCTTGAGAATGTGCCAAGAAGCTAAACCAACCTTTACTAAACCATTTTCCCTTATCAAAGAAGAAAGGAGACATACGCACCGGATTTGGAAGTGTATTTCCCTCCCCACACTAAACGGATCTTTTCCCAGGCTTGCCTAACGTCACGGGTTTTTAGATTACAATCCCAGATCGCAAATTGCAGAGAAAGCCAAGTCATGCCCCAGATTTACATCAAAATCAAACACCATTTCTAAAGATAACCAAATCTACATAGTGTTTTGCTCCCGCAAAGCTCCCAAACCAATACCCTATATACCTTTTCACGACCACAGACTCACCCACTGGAGTAGAAACACGAAATTAGGCATATCTAGTATTCACAAATGTAATTTTTTAGCCATTATCAAGAGGAAGATACATAAGAAAATGTGGATCCAGGATCAACATAACAGAGAGCATGCCATCACAAACCAGAAGATTACCTGGAATGACAGCATCCAGATTTTTTCCGCCTCCGATCCTCCCAGGGAAAGCATAACCATGGGCCCTTTCTTCGTTGTTTTTCCGTTGCCCCTACCATGTGGTGATGTAGTTTGGATCCGTTTGCCCCATACCCCCCAGTCTGTTTTGGTGACCACCATTACCTCGGCCACCTCCTCTCAGAATAAGGCCTCATACCATGACCACCTCTGCCTCTAGCTATTGGGTCTTAAACTACTCTGTTTGGGACAATTCCTCCTAATATGTAACAGTCTCCCCACCCATCCAAGCACCTCTCTAGATTCAAGCATAATGGGGTTCCTCTCAGATAAATGTTTGACCAAATCTGAGGTGGACCCCCCCAACTACAGTCTGTAGTGGAAGAACTGAATGGGTCGAACTGAGTAAACACCTCAGAACCCTGTCCCTCTAGAGTAAAAACCTTAAACTCACCTCCCTTTCGACCTTTTTGAATTTCGATGCCATGTGAATTCATCTGGCGTTCACCTCCTTTCCACTCTACTATGAATTGCCTACTACTACTTCTTGAAAAAGATTTTCACTGATGGCCGCTATACTGTAAAGCTGAAATCTGCACTCGATTCAACCCCCAACCCCTTCACAAATGCGAATCGCTCTTGTGGGACTAAAACAAAGTTGGTTGGGGCACTATCTGTATAGTTGCACGAAACTTAGCCTCATATGCATTGAAACCGACATCTTACCTTGCTCTAGATCTTAAGAACTCATCCCTTTTCTCCCTATCCCCCTCAAAGTCCGGGGATTATACTTCTCCATAAACAAAGCTAGAGAATTAGGCCCAAGTCATAGTGGTGCCTCGTTGGTTACACTCAACATGTGACCGGAACCGCCATCACATTTTGGCGTTTCCTTGGAAACTGGTACTACGAACTCAACAACCAAACTGTTCTCTATACCCATCCTTGTAGTATAGCTCAGACAGTCACCAAAAATCGTTAAGCATCCCTCATATTCTCCCCTTGAAACGGAACTGGAGGTTTCCAAATTTCAAAACTTACTGAAAAGTTTCAATGCCTGAATCATTTTGTCTTATAGCCCATAGTCAGCGTGGAAACGTGCCCTATGCCCAATGAGCAATCCAATACGAGGACCACGTGGCTTCATGTTGTACTTTTCTGAAAACCGGAGGTGTGGGTGGCAGAAAACACTGGAGTGCCTGACCCTGATCATACAACCACTAAAGATAAGCGAAGAAACCTGAATTGATCATTTCCTGGGGTAGTAGGGGTGGCAATTGCCTCTTCTGCACTTTGTTCCATTCTCCCCCTCCTCCCCTTCTCTTACTACTACTACTTCCCGCGTCCGGTGGAGAGTGTCACCGCCTGCACCACATTGGGGCTTAGTGCTCGTCTTCTTCCTCTAATAGGACGTCCTCTCTCCTCCTCACGGCCTCTTATCCACGGCCCTCTTGGTCGCTAAACTTTCCCTCTCCTGAGTCTGAACAACAGCCCTTGCTGGCTTCAGACGCTTCTTGTCTTGCCGATGGTGTTGTTGTTGGCGTAGTGTTTGTTGCTTTCTAGTTCTAACCAATCCTGCGAAACATAGTGAAATGGTCAGATACCATTTTGTTCACCTAGAATACCAATTGGATCCAAGTAATAGCACGAAAAATGAAAGAAGAATTGAATTTTCCTAAGGTCTTATTATCCTCTCAAAGAAAAAAAAGTAAGTCTCCCCCTACCTTCCTTACGACTCTACTAGACCTTTTCTTGTTGGATTGAGACCAACGACCCTAATGCCTCTGAATACCCAGTTTGTCCGACCCCAAATTGGATCGCGACTGGCACCCACCTTATCCTCCTATGAGCGAAACCAACCAATCTCACCTTAACCATTTTCAATGTAATATCACAGAAGTAATCGGAAGACGTAACGCATTAATAAAAACCAATTTAATAACTTAATAACTTCTAAAATTAAACATCTATTATTTCCCAAATCTGGAAGTCATCATCACAAGAAACAAGCTACTTCAAATTACTAATCTAAGTTAAGAGTTTCTAGAAGCTAAAAATACAAACATAAAACGCTAGGCTACAATGTTCGGAACTTCAAGGCATCAAACATGAAGAGGAAATATCCAGTCCAAGCTAGAGCGTTTCTCACCCCTGAAATCCGGTGTAATGAAGACTGGCTAGAGTGGCGGTTGAGTTGAAAGACCTACGGTATGTTTGCCTGCACTCCACAATAAAACGAAGAAAACATAAAAGTAGGGGGTCAGTACAAACAAAAGTACTGAGTAGGTTATCATCGCCAACTCCAAAATGGAAAATGATTATATCTCAGATAACATCATAAAATCAACTATATTCTTAACAGGTGATACAAACAATTATAAAACATCATTTATAATATCAACCGATCAATCTATGAGGAACTCAAGCCCACACCATACTCTTTTTGGGAAACATGTTCTTAGATTGGTTATTAGCAATCTTTTTCAAGATTCAATTATCTTTATTCCTCTTGTGTCGGTAACTGAACACTCTCCGAATCCCCTACTACTATGTGTCAGACGTGACACCCGTCCCTAATTCTACGTGTTCGTTTTTTCGTTAACACACCCGCCCCACTAATCTCATTCCCCTAGTAAATTCATCAAGCCCTTTCTTTTATACCAGGGCATCATCATCTCATTACTTTAGTTCATCAGCTTCTTTTATAACCAGCTCATCATTAACCACGAGATTAGGTTTTTAATATCAAGGTTTTGGGATTCAATGGCTTTCAAATTTGCTTTTTCAATCACACTCATATATATATATATATCTCAAATTAAATCACAACATCATGCAATACACAAATTAGCCAATATAGAGGACTTTATAATACGACTACCCACACATATATTCGCTATTAAAGGTTTACGACAAGTAGCATAACCACCTAACCTACCCCCTCCATCGAACCTCCATCGAAGATTCGTGTCAAAGCAAGCAAATTCTCAAATCCTTGTTGTCTCTTCGTTTTCTTCTCTCTCTCTTGCTCGATTTCCCCTCTCTTTCTGTTTCTTGCTTCTTTTTTTTCTTATTTCAAACCCTCTTCTTTTCAACCCTACTTAGCATATAATTAAGGATAAAGATGGCAATAATAACCCACTAATTACTTAAGGTTTACCTCTTTTAACAACCTCCAAGTAAATTAACTTATTACATTAACCAACCCACCACGTTATATTAAAGCAGGAATAGTACACACGCCCCATATAAATTAACAGAAATCCGACCAATGCCTGGGATTGCCGCACCTGTGACGGGCCCGTCGTGCCTGCACGGTCCGTCCTGCGGTCCCTTTCAACACGATACAAAACGGATTTGTTTAGTGAATGCCTGGTGCCGGTCCGTCGTGAACGTTCAGAGAGTCCTCTCAGTACCAGACTTTCTAATTTCTAAGTGTTTTGGAACGAGACACCCCCCCCCCCCTCGACCTGTCCCGTCGTGACCCATGACGGTCCGTCTGGGTCCGTTGGTCTCCAGCCAGTTTTCTAGAAATAAAAATCTGCTGCTCAAAACGACATAAAACAGGGTCGTTACATAAATATTTTACAACTCTATAACTAGCATCGCCTATTGTTGCTTATATATTATATATATATATATAGATATATATCTAGACATACATATATATATAAATATATTTATAAATGTCATTTCTTTTTGTCAAGCCTATTGAAAAAGGTCGAGATCCAATGCCAAGTGAATTACATCTGCACGTTCATACACATGTACATGATGGAAAATCATTTGTTAGTGAGCGTTCTAAAAATGTCCATGTAAGTCTAAAACTCAGAGGTGTTTCCGTTCGGTCCTACTATGGTTTCTGGTGCAATTTTAGTCTTGTTTATAGTGTACTCTAATGATGTTTTGAGACTTTTCAATGCAATTCTAGTGTTGTTTTCATGCGATTCATGTGTCATTTTTGTGTGAATCTAGTGTTGTTGTTTTGGTGCAATTATTGTTCTACTTTAGAGAGAAACTACAGCTATTATTTTGGTGTAATTCGAATATTGTTGTTTTGAGGTTTTTTCGGTGCAATTTTAGTGTTGTTTTGGTCAGGCTAGTAAGTGTCCTGCCATCATGAATATTACTGTTGTTAGTGTCATCAGGCCAGTAAGTGTCCTGTGATATGCCTCCTAGTGGATTGAAACCTGCCTGATAAGTTGTTGCAATTAGAATGGTTATCAGATGAATAGTGTCTCTTACTTTTTCTGCACAATCTTTGGTTTTATTATACTTTTAAAAATTGTGAAGCTTCTTAACATTAGATCGAGACTTGTCCTTTGATTGCACTCTTGGATTGTTCATTTGATGGATTTTGAACTTGAACAACCTACGCTTGCAAGTGTTTAGCAGATAAATCACTAGATGCTCTTAGAATTTCCTCAATATCTCTCTCTCCATATTCCTCTAATAGTACCTCTGAAGGTGTAATGCCTTTCTTGTTCAAACATACTTGCCTCATACTGTTTAGTTGAGACAACAAGATGCAAAACAGTGCTTCCTTGTATATCCTTCTTGTTTAAAAGATCCTACTTGTTAAAATCCTTTAGGTTGTCAAGTAATAACTTGAATGCTTCAATCTTATTATTCTTGAAAGCTAAATTAAGTCAAGTCTTACCACGAGCATTCACTTCTTCTTCTTAGTCTGGCGAAGTCACAAGAATCTCCTTCATGACATGTACTCTGCCTTTGATTACTGCATAAAAATACCTCTTAATCATAAATAGGGACCAATAACTACATAACATTCTTCTTATTTTAGTTTTGATAGATATCTTTACAATTTTTGCATCTAGAAGAAACGAATGACTTGTAAATTTTTAACCTATGTTGTTTTGTAGATGTGCATCTTATTGCAGTATTCAAAAGTTCACAGTTGCATCTAAAATTTTCTCATTTTCTATGTATACTCTCTAAGCTTATTCACTTCGTATTTCATAGAGCAAAATAAAGGTAATGAAAAAGAGGCAGATAAGTGTTTATGGTTTCTGATGTGGTAGACATAGGATTTTATTTTTGTTTTTGATCGATCTCCCTGTAATGATTTTCAACAATATAACTCTGAAGTCATACACATCCAGTTTCTCTTCATATTTTCCCTATTTTTTCGCTGAATATCCTGTATTGTAAAAGTTAAAAATTATAGGTGGAGACTCAGTAAGTGTGTTACAATCTTGATGTTGTTCGATTAAATGATGGTAGCTTTTATGGTTGAAGTTTTGTTTGTCCTTAAAAAATTGATTATAATTTATGGTTGAAGATAGTGTAGTAGAAGAATGACATGAACTTTTATAAGTTGATAGATTATATGCACAGGGAAATTAGATAGCCCATCTTGCTGCAAAACACAATTCTTTCATGGGTAAACAAAGGACATGTCCTTCAATCTTAAAAACTTGTGTATTTTTCTGTATTTTCCTTCAAAATTTGTTTTGTTCCCGTCTTTAATGATTTTTCATTTTCTCCACTTATTATAGGAAAAATATGAAGAAATATTACGGGAAAAAGTATTGTCTCAAACTGATATTTATCAATGTGTAGCATATTACCAAGCTGCGGGCGGGATCGTATCCGTCAATTGCAAGTGACGCTCGTATCCCTTAGTCTCCCAGAACTTTAGTTTTTGATAATGTCATATCTTTTGAAAATACAAATTGCATAGTAATATTTTGATGAACGTAGGTTCATTTAAGAGTACTTGATGGTTTAATTTGGTTTTTGGAGTTTTCTAATTATTTATTATGAAACTATGAGTATTATATTATATAAATGTTTGTTAATTGTGGAGTATTTAGTAATTTTAAATTTATTTTAATTGACCAATGCATATTTAGCGATTATTTGGCCATTGCTATGAAAAGAATGTTGGCGACGGATCAACGACGAATTATTAAAGGCCTAAAATGTTGTAACATAATATGTTGCGATGAAAATTTTATCACAAATTTATCCAAAATGACAAAATGAATTATGAAATTAGCAATAAAACCATATAAATATTATGACGAATAAGTCCATTGCTAACATGTGGCGATGGAAATGTTTCATCACTATGACGTCGCTAAACTTGTGACAGAACTCATTTTTTCGTCATATAACTATGAATTAGCAACAAAATTATATAAATGTAATGACGACTAAGTATGTCCCTAACAGGTGGCGGAGGAAATATTTCGTCACTATGATGTTGCTAAACTTGTGATGGAACTTATTTTTCGTCACTAAGAGCTTACTAACGTGCGAAATAGCAACAATCAATAATTTGTTGCTAATTAGTGACGAATTTTTATTATATAGTGACGGATTGTGTTTGTCGGTAAACATTTTTTTTTTAGTGCATGTTAATGACACTTTGTGATGTTGATTACTCTCATGAACATGTACTTGGTCTATATTGCTAAAGTATGATATTATGAAATATTAATGTTATGTTATGTGTGAAGTCGGACATTGGTTATGGTTCTTGGTAGGTTTACATGATTAAGTAAGGTTATGAGGCTTTGCTTAGTCATTGCACAAGTGGACTTTAAGAGGGTCATGAGTAATGGTCTTGATTTGGTTATGTTTAAATGTGCTCTTATTCTTGTTTTTTGCCATTATAACTTGATGATAGAGTTACATTGACTATGTGTTCAATTATATGATATGCATGTTTACTTGATTAGACTTTGTACTGTTGGTCTTGTGATGCATATGCCTATGACTTAATGAATACGTCTTATTGATTGGTATGGTCTTGAATGTGCATAAGGCTTCCTAAATGTAAATTAGCATATTTTAATGAAATGTCTCATTTTAGCATGATTTCATGATAAGTGTGCATATGATCTCATACTTAGTACAAGTGGTGTACTAACCCCATTTATTATTTTTCTCCAACATTTTAGGTTTCGGTCATTGAAGGGATTTGACACGAATTTGAAAAATACTTTGAATTCTCAATCATCCAAGTTGGGTAGTCCTCACCATCCTAGGGCAATGTCACTATCAAGCTTATGAAGTTGTTGTATTTAAGACTCTTATGTTCTTTCCTTTTCATTTGGATACTAAACATTGTATGACCTATATGTGGTCTTGTTATATTGATGTATGAGCTAGGCCCAAATTACTACACTCTTGCTAGATGGTTATGAGATGAGACATGCTTCTGAGACTATGTTATATTCTATACATATATATCTATGAGCAATAAAAGTAGAAGACTAAGTAATCTTTCTATATGAAGGATCTATGTGTACTCAATACAAATATTATGTTTATGTAGAGGTCTATGTAAACCTCAATATAGAGGTAATGAAAAGTTTTTAAAATTTCCAAATTTTAACCTATGAATGTAATGATGTAAGCAAAGAGGCTAGTCTTAGTCCTTAAAGAGCACGACGACGCCGGTTACGTCTAGGGGGTGCTCCCCAAATGTGACAATTACATTGAGATATCAAGTATAATGATTGTGAAGAGTAAATAATCTATTTAGCTAAAGAGAAAGCTTAATGGGTCAAAGCACATGCAAGGAAGTTGAAAATATGGAGGATGATTCTTGCATGGGTCTTCCTCTTCTATAATGAGAAAGTTTAAGAGAAATTGAATAATTTAGTGTTGATTGGGATTGAAAATGGGTGAAAGATGTTGCTAAATGTTCCATAATTTAATTGAATTGATTTGGGGATTTTTGTTGATATTTTTGAGTTATGGTATTATCTATTGTGGGGGGGGGGGGGGGGGTTAGATTAATTTGGGTGGATTTATTTTAATTCTGGGGCAAGAAATTACTTAATAAAAATCACAAACCGTAAGTTTTGGTTTGGGTCGGGCCCATGTGGATCACCACAACACGAAGCCAACCAAAGATCTTTCTTTTCTAAATAAAAAAAAGGAGAAAAAAGATAAGTATAATTTTAACAGGATCACACCTTTTTAAATTAATTATTTTCTTGTGATTTTTTCTTTTCTTAAGCTTTAGAAAGGAAAAGGAAAAAACAAAAAGAACAACAAAAACAACTAAAGATTAGATTAAAGACACAAATAAAACATTTACGCTTGTGGTGAAATTATCTTTGTTTCCTTCAGTATATTCAAAGAGAATTTGGAGCAAAATTATTCAGTTCGTGAATTTCATTCCGTACAATAATAAAGGTACCAAATCTTGATACCAAATATTATTCAAATAATTTCAGTGCTATATGGTCACGGTAAATGCTCCATGGGATTGTTGTTGAAAATTCATGTATTGATTGTTGGGTATTCTATATATGTGTGTGTACAATTATATTATATTAAGATATAATATATTATATATATATATATATATATGTATGTATGTACAAATATATATATATAAACATATATATATATATCTATATACATATAATACATATATTTACGAAGCGTTCGTACATTAATAAGACGTTGTGATTGTAAAAAGAGTTTGTAAAACTTCTATGAAAAGTTATGACTTTATAAGAGTTACGACTTTTATGAAGAGTTGCGACTTTTTATGAAAAGTTGTACTTTTTAAGAAGGAAATAAGTTGCGACTTAATGAAGAGTTGCAAATTATTTTATTGAAAAGTTGTGAATGTAATGAAAAGGGTGGCTGTCGTACACAAATTTGCAACGAATTCGTGGGTAGCAAATTTTCCATCGTCAAGTTTATAACATTACCAACAAGACACAAAAACATTTGTTGCAGGCCCACCCCGCGGGGGGGGCGAGTACAGGAGAGGAAGTCAGCGCCGGGGGAGGAAACAAACGAAACATGAGAAACGACGGACGGAGGAGGAGGAGGTGGGAGGAGTGGAGGAGGGGGAGGGAGGAGGAGTGTGAGGCGATTGAATTATGCTATCTTCTTCTCTCACCCCTTTGGGAGCACCCACGGATTGGTAGGTGAGGGGGAGCGAGGTTAGGATTGTGGTGGAGGGAGAGGCGCCTCGAATGAGCAGAGGAGGAAGGAGTGAAAGGAGGTGAGGGAGGAGGAGGGAGGAGGTAGGGAGGGAGGACGGGGAGGGATGGGGAGGAGGCGGGTTTGAAGGAGGCGGAGGAGGAGGAGGGAGTGAGGGAGGAGGAGGAGGAGGCGGGAGGAGGGAGGAGGAGGGCTGGAGTGAGGGGAGGGATGAGTGAGTGAGGAGGAGAGGAGGAGGAGAAGGAGGGAGGAGGAGGAGGAGGAGGAGGAGGCTGGAGGAGGATGGAGGAGGAGGAGGGGGGGAGGAGGAGGAGGAGGGAGGAGGAGGACGGAGGCGCTTGAGAGGAGGAGGAGCGGAGGAGGGAGGAGGATGGAGGATGGAGGGGAGTGGGAGGAGGGAGTGGTTGAGAGGTGAGGGGAGGACAGGAGGAGGAGGAGGGAGGAGGAGGAGGAGGAGGATGAGACGGAGGAGGAGGGATGGGAGGAGGGCGGAGGAGGAGGGAGGAGGGAGAGGCGGAGGAGGATGGATGAGAGGAGGAGGAGTGAGTAGGAGGAGGAGGAGGAGGAGGAGGAGGAGGAGGAGGAGGAGGGAGGAGTGAGGAGGAGGAGGAGGAGGGGAGGGGAGGAGGCGGAGGGAGGAGGAGGCAGGAGGAGGAGGATGGAGGGAGGGAGTGAGGAGGAGGAGGAGAGGCCTGGAGGCGGAGGAGGAGGAAGGAGGCCAGGTAGGAGGAGGAGGAGGAATGGAGTCGAGGACGGAGGAGGAGCGAGGAGGAAGACGAGGGCGGAGGAGGAGGAGTCGGCAGGGAGGCGGGTGAGGAGGAGGTCGTCTGAGGATTAGGTCTTAGTACGGGAGTGATTCGGTGGAGGCGGATTTCTTAGTAGGGCGAGGATGGAGGCTGCGGCGTAGGCGTCTTGCGGCGTTTTATTCTTTCTTCTTCTGCTTCTTCTTCTTCTTCTTCTTTCTTCTTCTTCTTCTTCTTCTTCTTCTTCTTCTTCTTCTTCTTGTCTTCTTCTTTTCTTTTCTGCTTCTTCTTAGTTCTGTCTTTCTTCTTCACAAAACTAAATACTTATATATTTTGTCCATGTTGAGTGGCTCACAGACACCATTGCTTATGTTAAAGATCTTGATATGTATTTTTGTGGTTACTAATTTATGCTTATGTTATTAAGGATTAATGGTAAGATAGAATAAATTTCATTTTTCTATGCATTATTAATGTTTGTTACCATGTAATCTTGTATGTAGATGATATAGAGTTTTAGTTTTAATGATCGATAGCTTTAAAATATTATTTTATAATTTCATGATTTTAGTGTCCTGCGAGAAGCGCTAATAATTTTACTAGTATATATATAAAAGAGAACTCTAGGTCCTCCTATGTGGAACCTCATCAAACAAGAATTCTTTTTAAATTTATTTATTTCCAAAACTATTATTCCTCATTCATGAAAAGATGTGACTTTTATGAAAAGTTGTGACTTAATAAAGAGTTGTAACTTATCAAAAAGTATGACTTTTTATGAAAAGTTATACTTGAATGAAAGGAGTTGTGACTTCTATGAAAAGTATGTTAATTTTAGATAAAAAGTTGGAGTCAATGAAGCTGTTGCGATCAGAATTAAAAGTATGTTGTGACTTTAGAATGAAAAGGTTGGTGAACTTTCGAAGGGTTGCAACTTTTTCAAATAGTTGTAACTATTCTTGTAAGGCACAATAAAAATAGTTGTTCACACTACCCTTTGTTTTCTATAAATAGATGGGCTTCCTCTCATTTTAAAATAACAAAATCTAATGATCTTATTCTACTTTCACAAAATTAAATATTTGTGTACTTGCTCATGTTGAGTGACTTACTGACAACATTTTCTTGTATCAATAAGTTAGTGAATAAAAGATTTTCTATCCTGATAGGATGTAATTATTTAAACCTATGGTATTAGAGGGGAATAGTTTTCATCAAGGGACATTGCGCATTCAGTTAATTCAATTTTACCTTTCTATTTCATTCTATTTTTACATTTTCTGGTGTATTCTTTTACACTCATTAATTTATGCATATGATGCTAATTGTTGTTTTTGAGTATGTCAAAGTAATTGTCTCTGACTATATTGAACATATATACCTATAGTAAGCATATTCATTATAAACAAAATATTCTTGTACTCAGTTCAAAGACTTTATTTTTTAATATTCTATATTAAATTTTATAACTTAAAAGTACTGTATATAAGCTTGCATATTGTCTATTTTACATAGATGTGAAATCTCTCACTTATCCATTGAAGCAATTCATTATGCAAGTTCAAAAGTTATAATCTTTTTTATGTTGAAGCGTATTTTTCTTTTTGAATATGTTAACGATTTTTGGGATTTCCTCGCCAGAGATATATCAGAATTGCAATTTAAATGTTTCTTTATATTAGTAAATGCCTTTTTATACATAAATATTTTTATTTTCTTCATTATTTTCATTTTAATGTTGATTAAAGAATCAATGATTTATTATTTCATGTATAATTCATTCATTAGAGGTTCTTGAGTTATGTGATAATGACAAATAATCAAATTCATGTTGGAATAGTTCTAAGATTTTTAAGAACCTATTTTCCTGCTATTTTTAATGTATGGATATTAGTAAAATAATTAATTATAAATTCAATGCAATTTTTAATTTATCCACGCTAAGCGCATCCAAATTGCCTAGTTTTTATTAATACAGGTGTCTTTGATACTCTTAGACTTTGTAATTAAGGTTTAGATGTCCTTGATGTGATGATGTTTAGGTTTTAGGAATAATATGTGATAGGCTCTGGTGGGTTTGTGTTTCTTACATTAATAAGATTTGAGCTTCCACATTATGGTTGTATTTGTACGAAAGTAAAATTAATATAAGTTGGGATTTGAATCCATTGGTTCGTCCAACTAGGAGGTTAAACTGGTGCAATTCATGACTCGTGACAAGCTTGGTATTAAAGTCAGGGTTTGGTGATATTATCACAAAAGGACATGTTTAGTAGAGTCTTGCGATATAGTCCAACGACATCTTTACTTTTCTTCAGGAGGCTATAGGACATTAGGAAGACTCATTTTACTACAAGAAAATTGATGTTAATGGCTACTTCTTAATCAAGGCACCTAATTTGTGTTGTTATAAGTGTATTTGTAGAGAAATTTATTTTTTGAAGGTCAAATCTAATTTTAACCTGCATTAATGAGTGGATAATTCTTAATTGTTAAAAGTATAATAACAGGTCGCTAAGACAAATCTAATCAGTGAAAAAAATTAGATTTGTTTTCTTAAATCATCCCTGAAGTATTACTTAAAACTAAAGTATATCCTTGTGTTATATAAGTAAACAAAAAATAACCTTGCACTATACAAAAAATTGAGAGATTCATCCTTATATTTATATTTTGAAGAAATTCACTGCACCATTAAAAAAATTGTCAAGTCGAATGAGTATATGTACACATAGGTAACCTAGTCAAGTTGGTGATTTTTCTAATATTTACAAATTGTGGATTTAAATCATTTTCAGACAAAAAAAGTTGAAATTCCAAATATTCATTGTCAAAAATATAGCCAAATACAACTCCAACTTCAAAAAATTTAAAAGCTTAAGGTTAGGGATTAGATCGTAATGCTCTTTTCTCTCTCAGGAAAAACCCTAATATTTATTAAACAATCCCACAGGAATGGCCAACATGGCCGTCCTCCAGCCTTCTTCTAGTCCTTGTCTGTCATGTTTTATTTCATTTGATATGTTCTGCCCTATTCAAAGCCATCCCCTGCCTTGATGAATAATAATTTGATGATACCTAACACCATTTTGCCGAATGATCATATGAGTTTACCTACCAAAAAGATTTGTAAGGAGTTTTTACCAGTTCAATCTATTCATATGTTAAATAAAGGTTCATATAGTATTTCACCAATAATTTAGGGAATACCAATCCAAAATGTGAGATATAATGAAGGAATCCCACAAGTTGTTTGTACGAAAAAAGAGGTGAACATAATGAATATTATAGGGAATCATCAATATGCAGTAGTTGGTAATTTTTCTACAGATGGTTGGGTATAGAAGAGTTTCGCATTAAAACTCTTAAGCAGTGCAACGTGAAAGGGGAGAGCCAGGTTGGTTTATTACGGAATAGACACATATTAATGAGGTTCCCTAGGCATGAAGATTTCATCAATATGATGTCTAAACATAATTACTACTCCTTAAGTCTATCTTTGACTGTAATTTTTTTATATGTTTTAAATATTATGAATCATCAATTATTGAGATTTATAGTACTTTTTATGTAGTTTACAAATATATAAATTTCATTCTAAATTTTTTTAAAATTTCATTAGCAAATTTTCGGTCAAACATTAACTGTTTGGCTTTGGAAAAGAGAAATGTGTCAAATAAATTGGAACAGAGGGAGTATATATTGTCAAAGTATGGTTATTCTTATATGATGTGACCTTTGGTTTATGATACTATGTCTATGATCTAGGATGAAACAACTCATGTAATGACATGGATCCCAGTTCGACTTGAACTAAATGCTTTGTAGCCTCAGCCATATGAAAAACTTTAAACCTCAGACATCGGTGACGATAATCAGACTGACCAGTACTGGTACTAGGATGGAGATGCGGGTGGATCTACTAGATAATTTCAACAACGTTGTCAAGTTAGAAGTCCTGAATGAGGACACTAAGACTTCTAGGGTGGAGAGAATTCGGATTCGATATGACATAGTTCCGAAAATAGTATTAGTAAGATAAACTATATGGGCAGACAAAATAGAATGTAGGGTTCCACATCAAGAACTCAAGGCTCAGAAGCAGGAAGAAGGGAATAAAGATGATTAAAGGATTGTTGAAAAAAAAACAATGCCACAACAAGAGTAGCACCTATAGAGTGGGATGCAAGTTTAAGGAAATGGCATCCTACAAATAAAATTAATCCATCAGAAGGAGAATATCAAAGTAGAAGATGAGGATGTTCGCACATGCAATCCATTTCCAGTCCAAAATAATAAAGTTCACGATGTAGAAAGTAGCATAGATAATGCAACCATGGAGGATCAGATAAATGAAGATAATAAAGACATTACTTCTATAAATGTTATATAGGAAGCGCAAGAAAATAAAAATACAAAATAGATAGACGGGGAGAATATTGATGATGAGAAGGAGGATGTCCTTGCAAAATCACAGTAAACTCAATAAAAATATTCTGTAGGCACGAGATAACACAGGGTTGAATTGCAGAGTTGCATTGAGGAGGAGTTTATGCCTAAGTAGCAGAAGGCTATCCAGATTTAGATGAAGTAGCACTACTCAATTGGGCAGTATTGCAGGAAAAATGATCAACCAGATAAAGAAGATGAAGCATAAGAACCAAATAGCATAGATGATAAATCATAGGGAAGTAGGAGCAGTGCAACTAATCAGATTAGGAGCTTATTAATTATCATCATATATTATTATAAGTGGGAAGCTCCTAACGTAACAGTTGAATTACCATTTTGTCCTTATTTTATTCCTAAATTAAAATAACATATTAAATATATAATTAATTTTATATACATAATCGTATTTGAAATACATGCATCTAACACAATGATTCAAATTCTAAGATTTACATACTGGTAATATTATATAATATATTATACTAATACTAAAAGAAGAAGATGGTAAAGTCAGACTTGGAAAGACAAAATAGTGTTATAGGAAAATGGGTAGAAAGTATGTTCATAGGACTTGTTAGGAAATTACTTTTTTGTAAAAAAAAAAAAAATTATCTATTTTTTCCTCGATATTAAATGTGATAAATGATTAACTTTGTTATCCTCTCTCTTAGTTAGTATAAAATATAAATGTCTTAATTAGTAGTAATAGCCAAGCTACCAGGTTAAGATTACTTAACTTCGAAAATTAATTTAAACAACACTTCACCTTCATCTATCCAATGGAATCTTTAAGCTATATTAGTATCATGAAAATATTTTTCCTTACCACTTGCCTAGTGTTGAGGAATCATCAGGACAGTTTTAATGGTAATTTTTTTTTTTTGTTTTTTAAATATTAATATTTGTTGATCCTCATTAGAATGATATTTTGTATCATAAATTGTATTCTTTATCATGTTAGATGTTTTTTTTTGTTACGGGATAAAAGAAATTCTACTCTTGTGTATTTCTTTTTCATATCACGGGGTCGGCGTTTATATATTGTTATAATAAATTCTAATAAGGGATATGAATGTTGTATTTATTCTTATCTGTTTAAATTTTTTTTTTCTTTACCGATTATTACTTCTTTAATATAATTTCTATGAAAATATGAATGTTATAAGTCTATTTATATTCGTGATGAAAGAAACTTAAGTTATGAACATTTAGATTCGTTTTTGATGTACTTTTTATAATATTTATTTACTTTTATCGTCCTACTCATCTAGTTCTTTAAGTAGCTACATATTTGTGTACTTACTAATATGCGAGCGGTAATGAGGAGATTATTAAGGATAAGTAATATGAGATGTATTCATATTATTAGATGCGATAGTAAATAATTATTTTACATATTCTTGCTGATTGGTCAATGTACTATTCGATTATGATGAATTGATTTAAATTAATGAAATATAAATTAGTAAAACTAATATTAAAGTAGAAAGAATATGATCTTATTAAAGTAGTTGGAAAATGTTTAAAATCATGTATCTCAACATACGTGAAGTGCACTAGATGGGGCTCAACACCACCTGGAGTTGTTGGAGTCATGCCACTCAGTTGTTTAAACATTACTTCATGCCATCACTGAAAAGTAAACTTTAATAGAAAGGTTGTATGGACTAGTTACACACAATAACTTGATTAAGGAACTTGTAAACATGACAATTTCACATAAGAGAAAAGAATTGAAAGATTAAAAAGAAATAAATGTCTCCAATATGCAAAACATCAGATTAAAGAGGCAGGCTATCACCACAGATGTCCTTAAACGAAGGAAAGTCAAGGGCAAAGGAGATAGTAATAGCTTAGTGCCTACAAGAAAATAAACTAAGAGACAGGGGTAAAATCAATTTCCAAATGAGTTTCAAAGCTTTATTCTATAATATTAGGTCTGTTATAACACAACATGCCTTTCCTAGGATAGAAAGGCTACATAAACATCACAAATATGTATAATTGCTTTTAGGGAACCATTTTAAAGTAGTAGAAAAATTCGAAGATACCAAAGATGATTTGGGATGCAATATACTAATTATAATAATAATGGGATGACTTGGGTGTTGATCAGTCTCATGTTGGCATTGTAGCAAACTCAGAGCAGCAGTTGACTTTTCTACACAAATTAGACAATGCAAATCAGATTTTAATTACTATGGTTAATCCAATATGCTCTAATGTTGAGTGATTAACTCTATTGGAAGACATATCCTCAATAAATAAGCATTTCAATATGCCTTGGATAGTTGGTGGTGATTTCACTGTGATCCTTGGAGATGAGGAAAATATTTGTGGATTGTCCGTTTATCCACAAGAATATGAGGATTGTTTCCTATGTCGTAACTCATGTTTTGTCTTATTTTTATTTCTAAGGAAATCGTTTTATTTTGTGGAATGGCAGAGTTGATGAGGTATGTATTTTCAAAAGACTAGATAAGGTTGTGTTCAATGATTCATTAATGGAAATATATGGCAACACTGGATAACAACACCTAGCTAGGGGAGATGGGTCTTGCTTCTAAGATTCTAGACAGGATTTGGAGACCCATTGCAAATAATTTGTATTTTGTTTTAATTAATGTGCAAGATCATCGCTTCTTCCACTCTACAATAGGGGCAAAGAAAGGAGATCCTTTATCACCTGCTCTTTTTATATTTTCTATAGAGGTGTTATTTAGAGATATGGATTAATTTTTCTAGAGATGTGATTGTAAAATTATGTATTTCCTAAACGGACTGATAAATTAAATCATTTTTCGATGAAGATAATATAATAAGTTTTGTGGTTGCAAACAAAATATCTTCACAATTTATAATGGGAGTTTTGAAAAAGTATGAGGAGAAATCAGGACAACTAATTAATAATGATAACAACTAATTATGTACATACAAGGCTAGGAGGAAAGGGGGATAGAGGAGGGATCGGGGGTACTTTTCCCCCAGTTTCCAAGCCTGCCCCCCCCTTTAACTCTCCTCCTCCCTATCTACCTCGTGATCTTCCCTCCCCTCTCCTCATCTTTCTTCATTAACGCCTTACCCATCCTCCTGTCCCCCTGGCACTCCATCTCCCCTTTGCCGCCTCTTTAGCACGCTGCTTCTCTCTTCCACCGAATACTCTTCTTTCTAACCTTCCTGTCTTCTTTTGGGGGTAGGGGTGGCAAAGGGGACCAGGATGGCAGGCCCCGGCCCCCGCGTTCCCGACCCG
Organism: Solanum habrochaites; assembly: GCA_027704765.1. Taxonomy (NCBI): domain Eukaryota; kingdom Viridiplantae; phylum Streptophyta; class Magnoliopsida; order Solanales; family Solanaceae; genus Solanum; species Solanum habrochaites. The sequence goes on from JAKWJA010002494.1 coordinate 23,093,560, forward strand.
CCCCATTGCGAAACCCCGGACCATCCCCAGGGTTTTGTAAGGGGTGGGGGGGATGAGGGACGTAAGGGCGGTTCACCCATGGTCCTCGTTCGACCCGGCCCGGTGGAACGGGCCGGTACGAGGGATCCCCCCCTCCTTTTGTTATAATTTTGAAAAAAATTGACACGGTGAGATCCGTTGGGGAAAACGGCTAGTGCCCCCCCCCCCCCCCCCCCCCCCCAAACGGATTTTATGCCCCGTTTGTGTATCCCAAACCACCCCTCATTTAAAAACATATATTGTAACTCTCAAGTTATAATAAGTACACCGGGAACCATGTTTTAATGACGTAAATACAACTATCCCCTACTATTGTCTGTACAAAAATCAGCTATTCGCTGGTCTCTATCTAGTTTTCTAGAAACTCTCTACTCTAAAGTGCCAATCTTCCTTCTATCAATTTTAATCTACATATTATTAGAAATCCATATATTTCAATTTGCAATATTAAAAATTTTTCATATTATATCAATAATATAATTATATATCTCATATAGAAGCTGATTTGGGAGAAGAGGAGTTAGAAAGAAACAGACCTACTCGTCCGTGCAGAAGTTTCCACAATGAGAGTATCAATTTACTGGAGCCAAAGTTTGGGACATCCCACCCCTGATACCTCCCACAAGGGAGAAGGTGAAGTATGAACGAACCTAAAACTTTTATTGTGTGGCAATTTAGACTTTCAATTAAAAGAAAATAGTGTTTTCTATTTGGAATAAGTGTAAGCAACTTTTAAAATTATTACAGGTGGGGAAGTCAAGGGAATGGGGGGATTAAATAGACATTTGGTTTATCTTGTGTGCCGATTCAATATAAAGAGAAGCTAAAGAAATTAGCGAATAGAAAAAAGGGAATTTCAATTAATGAATAGATATTACCGCTGATGAATAGATAAGGGGCTTCTAACATGGTTCAAGGAACATTAGATCCTTTAACCCCGGGTGCCAATAACACAACGTAAAATAATAAGGACGTTAGATCAGGAAAAATTAGCTAAAAATGGTTTTTCTGTTTGTGGTTTTCCTTATAGTTTTCCTCATATCCCGGTTTGTTGAATTATATTCAACAAACTTATAATCCGGATTGATAGAGGCTTTTTAAGAATACTGTTAAATTCTGATGTTTTTGAATATCAAGGTAAATATTGTCAATTTCTTCGTTGTCTAGTTAGTATAGTTAGATGTTAAGTGTCTTCGCTAACCTTCGGAAATGGGCGTAGTGTTAATGGAAAGTGAGTATTAACTATTACTGCACATTGGGATTGATCATAATTGAAATTTGAAAAAAAAAATTATAAGTTATAAACTATTGTTATAGAGAAAAAAACTGGTGCAATTTAGCTTCAAAATTTTTTAAAGTGTTTTAGATTATTACATGATTATAGATAAAAATAAGTCGGTCGCATTAGTAATGCATATAATAATAACACTCTGTAACATGTTAAAAAAAGTTAGTTATGTCCAATTGACCAATAATGTTTTCATGTTAGATGTGTTGCACATATATTAAATGTAGTTGTACAAATGGTATTTCATAATTGATTTGTGGTAGCGTACAAAGCTTGAATATGCTGGTTGTACCCTGATGCATACACAAAACATGCTGCTAGAATTAGGGAAGTTAATGAACTGTTGTTCACTATGTGAATGTATCAACTAGAAAAAATCCCAAAAATATTAAAACAGGTGGGAATTGTCTTTACGACAGGCTTTCGGTGACTTAAAATATAGAAGTCCCATACAAATGATTTTTAATGCTATAATGATGCCCATTGATAGAATTTGTGATGAATACTGGGAAGAAACTAAAGAACTATTTACAATATTAAGACTTTTTATGCTGCACTAAACATATTTAGGGAAATTTATTATCCTACTATTTTCATCTGTATTAATAAAATTGTGCTCTTTTAAATTCCAATTGTAAATATTAAAAAAAATGATTAATTAGAGTTGCCAATTGAAGGTTATGATGAAAAAATTAAAAAAATATTTTTCCTAGTCTCGAGTTTTTTGAACGTCTAATTTTAATTCACCATGCTTATAAATTACAAGGTGTGCCAAGACTAGTTGACACTTTTATGAAACTTTAGAAATTTTACCGGAAGAAAATTCCAAATTGGTCAAGGTGTAAGTCTAGCATATAAAAGTAGAAGAAAAGGTTTTGTTGAAAAAATATAGAACTAATGGAAAAATTTTTCAAGAGAAGAAGTTGGTCAAATTCTAATGTTGAGATTGATTCGTTCTCTTCCAATGTCATTTTTAGATGCGAGGTTTCTTGGTCTTAATTCTACTAAACTGTGATTTTTTGAAGAATATCTAAATCAATCTGTAGAAGCATTGGAAAATCAAAGATGGCAATGAAGATTTATTAGGATGGTGGAGTAAGGGCGAAAGCGAGTGCATTTCCAACTTTGAGGAAAATGATTCGTGATGTCTAGCTATTCAAGTTTCAGCAGTTTGCATCGAAGGATGCTTTCAGTGTGGCAAGGTTCAAATGTGATTATAGACATTCATGGCGGAAGACAGTTTGGAAAACAACAGTTTTATTTAGAGGATGGTTTCCAATGCCGAAAGGAGGAATAACAATTTGCCAAGTTAAGTAAAAAACAAGCAAGGTTGGAATCCAAAACAGAATTGAAAATGCAGTGATGATAATAGAGGACAAGAATTTCGAACACGTTTGCCAACACCGGAGATATCACCACGATATGATTGTGACATTAGGAATAAATGTTAAAGGAGAAAATAGATTATTTGTTTATATACATTCCCGAGAACTGAGTGAAAGAGAACCCTTACCTAGAAGTCGTGGCTTTGCATAATATAAAATTAGTTACTCATCTAATATAGTAACAAATTATAGTTTTACGCTGAGAACTTATTGAACAGAAACCTCCAGAAAGGTGGCTGCCTGATTAGTTTAATACATAGCTATTTGTTAATGGTAAGTTGTAATTCTAAGTTCTATTGAATAAATTTGAAGGTTTTACTGTTGTTCAAGTTTTTTTTATACAAATTATTGTTTTGCATTAATTTTATATCTACAATTAAATAATCCTAAAGTACTAAAACTAATTTTAAAATACTTAAAGTTTACAATACATTACTTTAAAAAATATTTAATTACAAATATAAAACTTCTCAAATTTGAAATTTAAAACTTTAAGTTGGAAACTTGAAATTTGAAAAATGAATCTTAAAATTTGAATTTATTTGATATTGAAAATTCAAAAATAAATTTAAAAGCCGATTAGTAAAGCCGTATAATTTCATAAAATATATAAACTATTGTAAAAAAAGAATTACCCCGTCCCATGCCACTCCTGTCTCATCCCATTCCCGTTCCCCCAAATCCCATCTCATCCCGTTATTAATCGTGGGCGGGGATGGGACCTATTTTTTTTCCCCCCAATACCGGTCCCCAATCACGGTCCCGTGTCAAATCCCATATACACGATGCAAGTGCGTTAGTCGATTCCGCGGGGACTGTACCACCCAGACAGACGCCTAAGACGAACTGGCGCCAGGCAGCGAGACACGCACGTTTTGCCACGACTCTGCGCGAGAAGTCTACGCAGGTCTCTCCCCCGCTACGCTCTGAAGCCAGCCCCCGTCCCCTCGTCCTCGGACTGGAATCCCCCTGCTCGACGTCGCTTCCACCTAGGTTGTTGCTGCTAGGCGTGCGCAAAAAGGCCCTAGTCGGTGGAATCGAGACAGAAAGGGTCAGATTGAGGAGAGGTTGTAAAAGGAACACGAGTTGGGTCTTGATATTGCAACCTTGGTACGACAATTAGCCTTCGGAGGATTTACACCTGGAGACTGAGCAGGTTGCTAAGAAGAAGAAAAACATCTAGTAGTATTGATCAAGAAAAAAAGAAAAAAAAGATCAAAGACAAGCTACAAATGTGGGAGGGGAAGATTTTGACTTTTCGGGGATAAACAATGTTTATCAAAAGAGTGCTTTAGAGAATCTTGATTTATCTTTCATATGTTATTAGACCTTCCATGTTTGTAATACATGACATTCACTAGATGTTGCTAAATTTCTATGGAACTTCAAAGAGGAGGGAAGATCTACACACTGGATTGCTTTGAAGGATGTTTGTGTTCCATAAAAAGATGGAAAACTGGGGTTTTAGACTGTTGGATGTAAAATTGATTGGACACGTTAGAAACGATAATTATTCTAAGGTCCATAAGGACTTTAGCGAAAAACTAAATAAGGATAGATCTAAACTATATATCGAACAGGTGCTATAAGAGCCAAAGACCACAGAAAGTAGAACGGAATTGGAACTCTTCAAGTGTACTCGGTAAGATATACTAGGGTATTTTGAGTTGAGGCAAGGAGATTTCCTTTGATCATGAAATACTTCGATGGTGGAAACAAAGAAGACAGTGTACACTGTTATGATTTTATAATTGGAGTCAACTAGGAGCTTACACTACCATATGAACCTGGACTACGATAAGACTCAAGTGGAATATGTTATTCAATTATTTAATGAGAATAGATTGGATCGGAAAGTATACAAGATAATATTGATGAGGATACTTGTAATCACGTTACCAGAATCTTGGTAAGCCTAAAACCATCACAAGAAAGAGACAGACCTAGATGGATGCAAAGTGGATGTAGAAAATTTAAGGTTAACCGACTTGGGAGTTGTGTAGAAATTGAAAGGAGCTTATTAAGAAGATATTGAACACATTAGTTAAAGGATTTCCTTTTAAAGTGTCATTCATTTTATGGAGATTGTGGTTTAGAAGTATTCCTATAGGGTAAGTTCTTATTAGAAGAGAAATTTCTAATTTTGAGATATGTTGTAGCTGTAACAACAATATAAAAGAGATCTATGTACATTTGTTCATTGAATGTCCTTTGTCATATCATATTCCGAGGTTAATCATTGAGGCAACATGTCTTCAGTTTCAGGTTGTACAGATCAAACAAACAATGGGGGAATGGAGGAAGATTGATTATGCTACTAAATTAAAGACATTATTCAAAGCATTTCTTGCTATTATAATATGGAAATTTGGAAGTAAAGGAATGTGATCAAGCATAAGAGTAGCATGAATAGAAAAAACATGATACTGGAGACTCACAAAAATGTAGACATGGTTTCTAAGTACAGATACCCATGGTTAAAATACATTCCAAAGAATTGGACACTTATTGTGAAGTTCCCGAAAGATTATACTCCACTAATCAAAACTAACATTGTCGATGGTTACACTCTCCTAGGTTAAATTCAAGTGCAATACTGATTGAGCTTTAAAGGATGAAAAATGATCAATTTCATTCGGTATAAGTGATGAAGAAGGGAAGATGATAGATGTTGAATCAAGGGTTATGGATAATGTGTATGTTATTGATATAGAAATGAATGCCATCAAAATGGGTACATCATATGTATTGAAGACAACCTAGTACCCTTGATCATTGAAACAAATTCCTTAATGGATAAACAAATCCTATGTGGAAGTTGGGAGGTCCCTTGGTTATATCTCTGGATTTAGGCTGCACTAATCTATCAACGGTGGATATAAGTGTGGAAGTGATGAATACATATCCAGAAGGGAAGTAGTGTATTTTTTGCTAACATTTCTTTTGATTTTGCAGGTAAACATATTAAACAATTTTTTAACATAAACAAAACACCTCAACAAGTACAAATAACTATTCATCTGGAAATGGACAACGTACCATTTGAGAATAAGGAATATATAGAAGACAGGTTTCAGGAAAGTAAGTTAATGTGTTGAGCGAACAACAATTAAAACTACAATTTTTATGCTTTTCATTTAGTAAGCTACTTTATTCTCCAGTTTGAATTATTCTTTTTTAAACAATGGTATAAAACCTTTTGGGTGTTCAATATTTTGAGAATATAAAATAAAAGTTGAAAAGTAAGGTAAAAGGCATAATAGGTAATCATATTATTTTGATTTAATGTTATCTCGTATATATATATATATATATCCTATTTGGGGCGAATTTCACAATCACATACCTTCTAATCTAGCTTAGATCTGCCACATTCGTTTTGTAGAAGTCTTCATTGGTAATGAATCATTACATCAGTGAGGTTTTTGGTGTCCAAGAAGTGATTACAAGCCGGACATTATATTGTTTGTAAAAAAAGATTCATGTATGGGTGAGGTAGTGTTGAGGAAGCCATGGTTGCAAAGCTTTGGTGAGGTGGATCGAAAAGGCGACTTGATTTAGGCTTTTAGAAACTCCTAGAAATTCTTGCCCTAATTGCTTTGGTTTATTTCCTTTTTTGTTTGGTAATTAGATATTTAATTTGATCCGAGCCACTTTTCTATTTGGTATTTATACTATTTTAAAAAAAAAATGAAAATTTCAAATAACATATTTTTTTTATTTATTTTTATAACGCAATGCCCACATAATTTCACTATATTTTTATTATTTTTTACATTTTATAAAATGTGAATTTTATCTTATATAACGTACTTACATACTCAATATTTTATTTCTGGTATGCTTTCTCTCTCGTTACTGCTTTCTCTCTCGTTACACGTTAGCATAACTTGACTCACTATGGGTAAGTGACTTTGTATATCCAATCAAAAGGAGATAATGGCTAAGGATTATTTACACATGCATAATAACTATCAACGAGGACGAGAACTAGATATGGGGCTAAGGAAATCAATTGACTCAAGTCAAAGAGTAGCTGAGTCAAGTACAAATTAAGGTAAAATCAAGAGAAACAGAGGATTTGGAAATAAAGAGTGTAGATCTAGCTTCATATCAGGTGAGAATTAAAGTAACAGTGGAAAGATATGTCGAATAAGAAAGGGCAAGCCTAGGTGAATAGAATAGTGTCATGCAACAAAGAAGCAATACAAAAGCTGCGAGACCAAGTAATAGCCATCTAGGACGGGGTTATCAAACCACTGAATATGAAAGCCCTGTGGAATAAAGTAAGAGTAAGAAATCATGGGTGGATGAAATGAAAGATGAGGCTAACACACTAGGTATGAAGAAATCAATATGGGATGACTTTGATATAGCGAAATTAGTCGTGATACTAATTAGAGTATATAACTCCAACAAAGTATGGGCAGATAGTAGAAATCGAAATGGAGGATATAAGATCAGATTTACCATACTCGTAAAGAGGCTGCGAGGGGGGAGAGGAATGGGGAAATGGTGAGCAGGGAGGGGGTTGGAGATGAGAATATGAATTTTAGGTGGGTGGAGAGTGGATACGATTATTAGTTATCCCTTTTTTTTTTTTTGCTTGTGCCCTAGTTTCACACCCCCATTTTACAGAGATTCAAGGATACTTATAGAGGTTATTGGGGAAGTATATGGTATAGATAAGGTGGACATGTCAAAAAATTTGTTACTAGTGGTGAGATTTTAAACTGTAATTGGAAAACATCAGGCATTATAGGGTGGCATTTTCGATTTCGATAATAAAACCTTCGTTGTTAAGGTATAGACACAAGAGTCTAAATTCACCAAGGAGGTACTACAAACAGCCCGAAATATGGGTGAAATTCCTAGGTCTATATTTCAAGTATTTGATCAGGGCAAGGCTGAGTAAAATAGTTTGCTTAATAGTGAAACCTATGAATGTTGACCACATCACATAGTAAAGAAAATCCTGAATTTATCACGAATTTTGGTTAAAGTTGAGATAGGAACACAACCAAATGTGGTGAAATTAAAGAATGAAGGAGGTAGCTTGATTGAGCAGCATGTAAAGTATGGCTTGAAGCCAACACTACACATGTTTTGTAAAAAATATGGGCTTGTAGAGGAGGTGTCAAGACTTAGAAAGAAAGTTCCTAATCCTGTTGATATACCTCATAAAAAAGGAGATGGACAGAGGGAACGAAACACTCAAAAAGTGGCAAGCAGAAACAGGGGCTCAAGTGGCACAACAACTAAAAACTCAACACGAGAAAGGTGGAAACGAGTAATTAGAAGGGATGGAAAACTCCTGTAAGTTTAACTAAGACACCTCCAAGGATTCCTCTAAGTCATACTTGTCGGTTTGAAAGTGCTACCTCTTTTCAGATACTGCAATACAGAAGTGGAATGAAAGGAAAAAAAGAGAATGTGGGAGTCCAAACTGTAACAAAGTCTGGGAAAGATGAATATACTTAGCTAAAATGTATGAGGGCTTAATGCTCCAAATAAGAAAAAGGAAGTAAAAAATCCTTTGCATTGAAGAAAAGCTAAGTTATATGGGCACTTGAAACAAAAATAAAAAATGGCAAAATAGAAAAGATTGTTGAAAGTGTTTTTGCTGGATTGAAATATGTTACTAATTTGGAGATGCAGAAAAATGGTAGAAAGTGGTTGACATATAAGCCAGACTATTATTTTATAAACCTCATAGACATGACTACTCAACAAGTCACATGTGAGGTAAATTTCATCCTTCTTAAAATTTCCTTTCATATTTCATATGCATATTACTTAAAAAGCAGGGAAATAGTTAGGAGTTGTGGAAGATTTTATTGATACAAAGTAAGGGGTGCACTGAACCATGGTTTGTGTTAGATGATTTTAACTCTATCTTGAATGTTGAGGCTAGAATAGGAGGCGATAAAATAACATGGGAAGAAATGATGAACTTCAATAGGTGTGTGATGGAAAGCGAATTTTTGGAATTTCCTACTCATGGGAGTAAAAAGACTTGGAGTGACGAACATGAATAAAACAAAATACTATCCAAAATTGACTAGATATTCATCAACAGAGAATGGATGGAGACAATGCCTAATTGCAAAAATAGTTCTTAATGAGAAGTATAAAACCAGAATAGATTTTTAGTTCTGTAATGTATGGGAAAAAACTCAGTTTCTACCTATTGTTCAAGAAGGATTTAAGGAACGGCTATAGGGTTGTATGATATAACCATGTAGTAAGAAAATTAAAGCTTCTAAAGAAGAATTTGAAGGTGTTGCATGTAGAAGAGTTCCAAAATGTGGTGAGTGAGGAAAATGCAGACAATGGGAAGTTGAAGCAGGCACAAATGCAACAAAAGATAAATCCTCATAGCATAGGCTGTGAACAAAGAGAAAGTCAGGATTTCATCTTGCCTGAATTATTTCTACAACAAAGAAGTAAGGAAACTTAATAAGATTGGAAGGTTGATGAGTATGAAATCTCGTCTCATTTAGGGACTGATTTTCATAGTTTTATTCTCATCAATGACTAATTTATGCTCTAAACTGATGTTTAAGTGTCAATTTTCATCAATGAAGGAAAAGGAGCAAGTCAAGTACATTAACGGGTAAAAAGTAGCGAAAAAGATGAAAAGATTGAAGATAGGAAAAGCTGAAAATCGCCAAGGCCACTCGGCAACTCGCCGAGTGGTACTTCATCTTGCCTAAAGTTTAAGACTTCTAGCCCTAGGGATAAGTGAATTTGGATATTTATTTGGACATTAAGTGAACCACCGAATGGATGAACGACAAAATGTTTGATCGCCTAAAGTAACAAAACCCTTCACAAAAGCACTAAAATCTTTAAATAACGAGGGACAAAAGAAATAAGATTGTAGTACCTTGCATTGTGCACTCTCCTTCATGGTGTCATCAATATGGGACAACATGACAACTTTTGAGCACTTTCTGAACCTCAGACTGCGGAATACATCTTCTCGCCATCTGATCCACAACCGATCCACGCCTTGCTTGAACAAGAATGGTTCATCCCAGATATAGAACTTAGCATCATGATTAAGATTTTTCTTTGTTGGGTGGTTGGACCGGGAGTGTAATCTACACTTACTATCAAATTCACAATATCTGCATACCAAGGCACTTGAGGGATATCTAGTGCCATCAAATGTTAATCTGAAACTCTTCCCGGATTTGTTCACCCTAAAATGGGAAAAATCCTCCAACCTAGACAAGTAATCAGCTATTTCATTTTCAGTACCTTTTCTATCATCAATCTCAAGGTCAAATTCTCGGAGAAGCAATATCCACCGAATCAAACTTTGTTTAGCATCCTTCTTGTTGAGTAGGTACATAATTGTTGCATGGTCAGAACAAATAATCACCTTAGTATCTACCACATGTGATATGAACTTATCGAATACAAACACTAGAGCAAGCATCTCCTTTTGAGTAATTAGCTTGTGCAGAATCCAGGGTTTTGCTTGCATCATAGATCGAGTAGAACACTTGATATTTTCTTTTTCCCAACACTGAACCCGCTGCTTCATCGTTTACATCACACAAGAGTTCAAATGGGACTTCCTAATAAGGAGCAATTATGATGGAAGACTCAATTAATTTCCTATTCACCATCTCAAAAGGTTTGAAGTACATATCATTAAAATCAAATTTCACCTCCTCCAAAAGACTTTACAAAGGTCTTGAAATCATGGATAAATCCTTGCTTACTCTCTAGTAAAAACCTGCATAACCAAGGAAACTTCACTCCCCTTTTGCGGAAATGGGAGAGGGCAATTTTTCAATACCTTTAGACTTGGATTTATCAACCTCTAAGGCCTACTTACACATATATGTACCAATATTATCCCCTCTAAAACAAAAAAATGACAATTTTCCCATTTAAGAACTATGTCAGTGTCCTCGCACCGAGCAAGTACCTTATCAATATTCCGAAGACATAACTCAAGAGATTTCCCGAAGATGGAAAAATAATCCATGAAAACCTCTACAAAGTGTTCCACCATATCATGAAAAATTACCATCATGCACCTTTGAAAGGTCGTCGGTTTATTGCAAAGTTTGCATAAGGATAAGTGAACGTGGTCTTTTCCTTATGCTCAGGGCAATTAAGATCTGTTTGTACCTTGAATATCCATCTACGAAAAAATAGTACTATTTCCCTGCTAGTCGGTCAAGCTACTGATCAATCAAGGGAACCATATAGTGATCTTTCTGGGTGACATCATTTAGTTTCCGATAATCCATAAATATTATTCATACGGTCACTGTTCTAGTAAAAATAAACTCATTCGGTTTTTTACTTGCTACTGTCATACCTTATTTCATGGGAACACATTGTACCGGACTTACCACTTACTATCTGAGATCGGGTACACAATTCCAATATGTAGCCATTTTATTGCCTCATTTGTCACTACTTCTTTCGTCAAAGGATTTATCCTACGTTGATGTTGTGCACTTGGTTTATGATCATCCTCCATGTATATTATGTGCATACATAATGTTGGACTAATCCCATGAATACCAACCATTTGCGATCCAATTTCTTTCTTTCTCAGCTTCAAGATCCTCTCGCATCAACCATTATTTCGGATAACTTTGCAGAAAGTATAACACGAAAAGTTTTGTTAGTACCCAATAAGCATACCTTACGAGAGAAGAAATCGTTTTCAATTCCAACTTGGGAGCTTCTTCAATTGAGGGTTTGGGTGGAGGCCCTTACTCACGATCTAATGGCTCCACTCTATACTTGTGAGTCACCACTAGTGCCAAATTCAAACATGTCTCTATCACTTGGGCCTCATTATCTCCATCCACCCCATGGCCCACTAACACTCTTTATAAAAGCTATTTTTGGCACAACTAACTTCGATTCTACTATGTTATCTACAACCATAATATCATACAACTCTTCATATCTAGAAGTCAATTTTAAAGTGCGGTAAACATCAAATACCTCAACCATATCACGTCCCCTTATAGTTAATTGACTAACTGCTACATCAATTAATTCCTTACCCGTTTCCAAGAACTGACGTTCCAAAATGTTCGGAACTTCAAAATCCATTGCAAAATCTAAGACCACAAAATCTACCAAAAAATTAAGGAACCTACTTGAACTAACACATCTTCCTTTCTGTCCTAGGAGTGGATCTATAAGAGAGTTGGAGAATGACAGGGGTTCGTTTTCGACTTCCTAACCCAAGATTTTTATACAATTACATGGGCATAAGATTTATACTTTCCCCCCAAATCACACAACCCACGGGCATGATCACTTTGGCCAATTTTAATCTACCAAGTAAAACTACCCGCATCTTTTAACTTTTTAGGTAGTTTATTGTGGATTCTGGAGCTGCACTCCTTAGTAAGTGATAATGTTTCATACTCTGTGAGCTTTCTTTTGTAAGACACTATCTCCTTCATGCATTTAGCACACTTCGGGATAACATGAAAAATGTCAACAAAAGGAAGATTAATGTAAACATGATTAAAGAGAGAGAAAATTACCGAAAAATTCACCCTCATTCTGCTTTCTGAGCCTTTGTGGAAACAAACAATTTATTTCTTTTGAGGAACAAGTGTCTCAATATTTGAGCTCTTTACTACCTCTTCCACATTCTTTTTATTAGTACCTACCACAAAATCTCTCTTCTTTGGAGCTAGTTCCTCTAGTTGTAACCCACTTCTTATACTTACCACAGTTAGTTGCTTGGGGTTAGGTTCAGCATCACAGGGCAACCTATTTTTGTGATGCAAGTACAGAAAATGGGATATTTTGTAAACTCATTTGGGACATTTGGATGTTTTTGATGTTCTTATCCCTCCTTATTTGTCCTAGCATCGATATTTGTCCCTAGTTCAACCATATATATTTTGGAGTAACTCCTCATTTTTCATCCCCCTTTTTGGTGCATTTGGATTTGCGCCTTGGTTAGAATTTTGGTATTGTTGCCTAGTCCCCTGAGAATAGTATTGGTTAGCCCCTTGCACCTGATTTTAGTTTTAGCTCCCACCCCATGAGAAGTTAGGATGGTTTTTCCAATTAAACTTTTAGGTATTAGCATAATTTTGCTTACCTCCACCCTATTGCACATTACCCACATAGTTTATGGAATCCGGGTTTTCCTCACACTACTCGGTTTCATGAGCTTCACTACACATACCTACAAAAATTGGATTCCCTGTTTTACCATGTTAACTGATGTTTGGTGTAAGGACACGTGTTTGAAATGCATGGCAATATTATGATGCATTGCATCTAGTTTTGCATTTATGGTAGTGACTTGATCTACATCTAAGATTCTCGCAGCCCTTTGGGTTGCGATTATAAGAATTTCCCCCTCATACCATATGTTTCATTTAGAGAGTCTATCGAGTAGGCCGAACAACTCTTCACAAATTTTTTGCTAAGCCTTTTCTAGCTGTTGAATTATTAAGAAGTACACGTGAATTATAATCTAAATTGTCAAACAAAGTATGAGACGTAACCCCTCTTAGTATGCAGTGTGCGGGAAAGATTAACATTTTCTCAACGAGCCCATGCTGGTCCTTCCACTTGGTTGCTTAATCTTAATAACTCACTCCTCAATCGTGTAGTTTTCTTTGATGGAACGAATCGATTCAAAAACTTCTTTGCTAGATAATCTCATGTAGTGATGGGTTTTAGTCGATTACAATCTAAAAAATGCCTTGTGTCTCCTAACAATGAGTATGGAGTGTACATGATCGCCCAAGTACATCCCAAAACGAATTATCATTCATAAAGGACATATGATCGTCTTATATTTAAAAGGTATTCCTACAAATAAAATAAAAGTAACCCTTTTCAGATGTGGTGATGATTGTTTACTACTACAACTAAGTATGCAATAAAAAAATAACTATTTGTGAACAATTTTAAGATGATGTTTCAACAAAGTAAAAGACAAGACTAGGGATGCAATATGCAATGAATCTCATGTGTCATATTCTCGTCTCGAAACTAATTTTAGTTGTCAAGTTACTAGTTTATGGGGTAAATCATATGAGTGAGGTATCAAACCTTTCTCCAGTTAGTTGTCTAACTACATAGTTGATCAAGGATACATAAGACTAACTAGCATGCATTTCTATTTCATCCTGTTTCATAATCAAGCAAGTTGTTTGTCCGAGCATAATTCAGGAACACAAATCACCTCAACTAAATGGGTCGATGTAACGACCTATTTAGTCATTTTAAGCAGTAGAGTTTATTCTGGTAATAACTGTCTAAGTCGACTGATCCCAAACGACGGACCGTCATGGGTCACACGACGGCACGCCAAGGGGTCTCGTTCCAAAGCACTTAGAATCTGAAAATTTGGGTACTGAGATCGATTTTCGAATGGTCACGAACGGATGGCAGGACGACCGTCGTTGGCAACGACGGACCTTCACAAACCTTTCCACAGGCTTGAGTTTCTGACTCTAATGACGACTCACATGAAGGACCGTCAGAGTTCGTGATGGACCGACACAGGCTGCTTAACCTTGACTGGGTCGGATTCTGTTAAATGGTTTTAAAGGGGCGTTTTTGGACTATTCCTTCTTATATTATAAAGTTCGTGGTTTACTGTTTTATAATTCCAATTACTTGGGGGGTTAAAGAGAAACCTTGAAAGAAATCGTGGTTCCTTTTACAATCTTTTACTACTTATTTATATGATTATAGGGTACAATCAATAGGGGTTTGGATAAGAAAAATCGAAAGAACGGTAGGAAGAGGAGAAACGATCGATAGAGGGAGAAACGAGAGGACAACAGACTTTGAAGAAGAATCGTTTTCTTGATCACTATTCCTTCTTTGAGTAGGTTATTTGTTTATGCTATTCATAGTACCTCTTAAATAGCGCCTGATATTGGTTGGGTAGTAATGTATATCTCCTTATATGCTTACCATTGTGTGCATGCATGAGGTGAATTATATATAATTGTGATGAATTAAAGCTATAGGCTGTTTAATCTAACCCTTGAAAACCTCTTTGTTATTATGATGTCTTGGCCAAAAGAAGACTTTGAAATGGAACTAAAAGAAATGAGGTTGTGATCGGGTGTCACGTTCCACACCAGGATGTAGTTGGAGCGGGTGGTCACGTTCTGACACAGGATAGTAGTGATCGGGTTGTTCACTTTCCGACACCAGGATAGTATATGATCGGGTGTCACGTTTCCGACACCAAGAATAGTATGGATCGGGTGTCACGTTTCCGACACCATGCTAGTATATGGAGGGTGGCGGAGGTTGTGCGCCGGGTTCCGGTCGCACCGGAGGAGGGGGGGGGAGTGAAAGGAAGAAAATAGTAATAATCCATCGGGTGTCAAGTTCATGATCCAGATAGTATATTGATCAGAGTGTCACACGTTCCACCGACACCAAGGATAGTAGATGGGATGGGCAGTGTGGCCGAAAAGGGTGTCCGACAACAAGGAGTAGTAGAAAGAATGATCTTGAAATATGTTAATAGACTTATCTAAAAACCTGTTTCCCAAAAAGAGGTATGTGTGTGGGTGAGGCTTCGAGTCATCCTAGATGGTTGTTTGGTGGGGTTTGTAAATGAGTTCTTATACATGTTGTTGTCACCCGTTAATACAAACATATTAGTTGTGATTTTACGTATTTCTGAAATATATTATTTTCTATTTGAGTGTGCCGATGAAGCCTACTCCAGTAGTTGTTTTGTACTGACCCCTAACTGTAATTGGTTCTTTGTTAATTGTGGAGTGCCGCAAACGTTCCCTCGTCCTTCAACTCAACCTACCGCAACTCTAGAGCCAGTCTTCATCACGTCTCGAATCTCAGGGTGAGCTAATGCGGTTCTATCGTGGTGACGTGGGATCTTCTTCTTCATTCTTGATGCCTTAGTTCCGGCTGACTAGCTGGTTGCATGGGTATTGTTAGTTTCCTATATATTCTGATGAGATTTGAAGGTATTTTGAGATAGAGTCATGTGGTGATGACTTCCAGGTTTTTGGGAATAGTAATGGATTAATTTTAAAGTTTTTGTTAAGTGATTTCGTTAATGAGTTTTAAGTCTTCCGCCTTTATTTTCTGTTTTATTATGGTTGAAATGTTAGGGTTAGATTGGTTGGTTCGCTCACATACTATGATAAGTGTGGGTGCCACTCGCGACCCGTTTTGGGTCGTGACAGTCGATCAAGCTCTCTATATTCTCTCATCTATTTAACCCCTCCTCTCTTGATTTTAAGATTAGATAATAGATTTATCTTATGATGATCAAGCATTTATAAAATACTACAATAAGAATATATAAGTAAGTTATAATAAAAACCAATAATTAATTCATAAACCTTAATTAATAAACATTTGATATATAGCTACAACACTAGAACAAAGGCGTTTAGCCAAACATACTATTAGAAAATCACAAAATACAATTGTTCATGCGATTTTCGAAAATAGAAGAGTTGGAAGATTGAAAACTATTACAAACGATGAAACTTGCTCTTGCAACACCAAGTAGCGACAAATTCAAACCCTAAAACATAATAAATTGTGGAAAAATAGTTCTAAAGAGGATCTTCTTAACAGAAGAAATGCTTTTTAAACAATCATGTGCACCTCAAGCGTCCACAAAACTATGGAACATCGCGCCCTGATCGCGGCTGAAGACTGGCGTGCCACGCTGTTAGTGAAACAAAAACAGGCTTCAGTCAAGCAAGGCCAGGCGCATCGCGCCCTTGTTGATCCAGTGATACTAAAACTTACATTAAATATGGTTAATTCATAAGAATGTGTCATATAAATATTCCCAAGATTAGATCATTAAATGGCTCATTAAAGACTATTCCTTATTGTATCTTTGGAAGAGGAGGATTGTCAATGCTCTAAGGTTAATATTAGTTGAAATAAAATTAAATTGAAAAAAACATAATTCAACAATAGTTTGAGGCTCCCCTAATGGGACGGTGATCTGCCTAATTGGCTGAGTGAGATTTGGTGAGCTCACCGAATCAGAATGCACCAAAAAATCTACGAACTCATGCATAATAGGCGGAGTCAATACCAACTCAACCACCAAGTTGGTTTTGGCTGGCTTAGACAAGTCTGCTGAAATTGACAATGCAAAATGAAAATAAAGAAGCATAAGGGTGATGTCTACTCCCAGTTGGATATTACCTAGTGGGTTCGGTAAACTAAGACAAATTCTCCAAATGAAATAGTACCCAAGGTCACGTATTCACTCAATAAGGTGAGATGGGTCATACATAGCAATTCGTCTAACAACCTTAGAAAGCTAAGAAAAGGCTGCTAAACCGGTAGCGTTCCGATCAATGAGTATTTCACAGACTGAACAAACAAGAACAATAATATATAGTTCACCCTCAACTATAAAATCTACCCACATGCGTACCCCCATGGGTACTAAGATTTCTCCCCAATATCACAAAGCATTGATTCAATTTATGATTTTCCCTGATGAGAGTCATCACTCAATCGTTTATTTGGAAAATCATGGAATTGAGTAAATATTAGGCTAATCAGACTTTACCCACATAAAATTTAAATAAGTCCTAGCAATATTCATCATTCAATTTCAATGAATAATCATTGTATTTAATTTTAGCAATTTACCCACAATTTTAACTATGTAATACATGGGCATCATCAATATCAATAATATAGCAGTACCCAACAAAATTACTTAAAAACAACAATAAAATGGCCTTAATACCATACACAAAAAAACACTTTTAAGCTTAAATCACAAAATAGAAGTCGAACATCAACCTCAAAGAGAAGGGAATTAAGGATTTGGGGTCGACTGATCAAGACAAATATGTATTTCCAAAATTGGATGATCACATAATAAGGAAACTAACACTCGAATATGATACTGCAAGTTAAAGTATGGAAAACATCTAAGAGATACACAAGTGTTTTTCTTTTTGATAAAGAGAAGACCTTTGGGATTTTTATAGCAGGCACATTCGGTGGTAATGACTAATGTCACTGATTGTATCTGGTGGACAAAACTGGAGGTGAAGCTCTCCAAAGACGCCTGAACAAAAACAAAACCTGAAGGCTAATTCAGTAAACTTGATGAAATTCACAGTATAATTTATAAAAAGTTTTAGGTCAAAGGCGGACAATAATGAGTCAGCACTACATCTTTGGTGAATCGCCGTTATGCTTTTGTCATTGCTTTTTGTTCCCCTCGAAACATTTTAATTTTTTTCCCAACATTCACTCACAATACACATTATATAAAGTAATAATTAAAGTAAAAACTTGGGGTGCCTCCCAAAAAGCAACTTATTTAATATCGAGACACGACATTGTTCTCATTTCCTAATTGTTCAATTTGGGATTCGAGATGGTGTCACTAGGCAACGTTCCATTTTTCTTTTGAGTGAATAAGTGACGATCTGACACACTTAAGTTTCTAACTATTTGATACACACCAAATGAGAGGACAATATGTGAGATAAGTGGAGAAGTCATTCTTCAATTTGTTCAACACCTTAAGGGATTGTTCAACCTTCGTAAAGATCATTGTGATATTTTATTTTGTTTGGTTTCCTTTCAGACATGTTGTTTCTTATGGTCGTGGATGATCACTAGGAGGGATGTCCCGAGATGACCTCTTGTGGGTATTTTTAACTTCTCCGTTGAATCTGGAACATCTAATTTGGTATGGTTTCTTATCTCTTTTTCATGCATAGGGTTTCAAAAGAATCCAAAGCACCCCATCAAAAAATTCAGAGTTTAAGCAAACTATCTGAAGTGTTGATGTCTTTTGTTGGCTTTTAGCAGCAACAAAATCAACGCTTTGCAGCGACTCGATTGTACACTACTGACTATATCTTGCTATTCATAAAAGAGAATGTTGGGCACCGCCACCCCTGTCTTTATTTTCAAAAAGGGAATTTATCTCTCATCTAAGCTCAAATTTAAGTGATTCAAAGTCCTACGTGATAGTTGTGCGTGAATAAATGGGTTTGTCATTAGAATCTATTGAGGAATCCCCATTTGAGGTGAATTTCTTGTTTTAGCTTCTTCCCTCTCTTTAATTTTTGCTTGAAGTGTTTTTTTAGTGCATGTTGTGTATGTGGATGCTTCCGAGTCTCGAAACATGTCCATTTTTCTAGCACATACTTGAGGTGTAGTTTAGGACCTCTAGACGGAGTCAATTCCAAAATTACTATGTGATTCCCAAGGTTCGTGTTTGACTCGAAAAATTTGTGGGACTCTATTTTGGGTATTTTGTGTCTAAATGACCTTATTGATGTTTCAAACCTATTTTAAATAGTGCGGAAACATTCAGAGGTTTATCAAAAGGAAAAATCTCTGGCTCTGTGATTTAGAGCGTCTGTGGTTGACCTACAGGTAGGCTACAACCTTTCGTTTCTTAGGTTCTATAATGAGAATGAATGTGTAGCGCTCATGATGATCGGGTCGATGGGGGATAGGGTCTATTCCCAAGTCTTTTCAACTTTTCCATTAGAAAACCATATATAATGAGGTGGCATTACTACAATCATAAGGTATCAAAGTGGTAGCACCCAAGCTAGCAAGGTTTGGTAGTTGATGGGAACGTTCACTGCGGTACATATGATTACAATTACTTTCTATCTTTATTTTATTTGAAAACGCGATATTCTTATTCATGATAAGCCTAAGCCTAGGATAGGCTAGTTTTGACTTAGACATTAGAACCGTTTGGCTTGGTTTATCTCTAACATAATTTCAGACATACTGGATCCTTGTAGACTGGAATAGCAAACTTGTTTGGCTTGCTTTATATGCTCTGTAGAAGTGTCCTAATTGTGAGGCATGTCACATTCAAATAACGTCAGTTACATTTAAATACTGAATAACAAACAGAAATGAATATTCTAAGAGCCAAAGTCCTAGAGAGTAATCATAACCTACATTGAAAGCCGAGTAATATTATCCATGACCTCTTAAAAAAATGACTACTTACCCCTGTTATAGACGTGTGACCTCTATTTAGTAATGGAAAAAAAACAAGTAATAATGGCAAATAATACTAAGAAGATAAGAGTCCTGACATGAAAAACTACAGCGGGCACAATAAATGGTTATGTCTCATGTTTGAAAATCGGTAGGAAATGTTGATTTTGAAAAAGCCGAGGGCTCTTGTTAATTTCAACTTATAAAAAGAATGTATGCATCACGAGAAGGCAAAAAGTTCCAAATAATAGCCCACTCTAGAATAGCTTTTCCAACAAAAAACATGCCCAATACGTAAAACATGACAAGCAGGTACGATTCAGTCTTGGGCTGGATGACGCTCGTGAACTTTCCCATTCCACGTGAAGGATAGGGAAAGGGGGGGGGGGGGGGGTTTTGTTTTTTTCTAAAAACATCCTCCGTTTAATCACTTGCTTTCCTGACAACGGCGCGACTTCCCATGTTTGTGGTTCCCCTTTATTTATTTGCTCCGACTTCAATTCCTCGGGTCATTAACATTCTTATTGGATGGAGAAAGAGAGAGCAGATATCAACTCTCAAAGGGAAATCAACCCAATATTTTTTTATCCCATTCCCACCAACTGATGACCTTTACTCGTTCCTTAATTGTAATAAATGTGAGAGGATGCGTGGTAGATCAAAAGGGTTTAGGATTTCAAGATGAACGTTGTTGGTTTGATTTAACCATGAAAGACTTCTTCCTGGAGGTTTGAGCTTATAACAATCCAAACAGCCATGTAAGGCTTATAGATAAACGTATGAGTAAAAGAACGACATACAAAAACAAACCCGTAGGAAGAACCCATGCAGGTTTAAGAGACGACATGATACAACTTATTTACGCAATTAGATTAGCCATCGTGGGTCTGACACAGCGGGGCCTATCGGCTACGAAGTCAAACTTTAGGGACAGTGCCGAGGAAGGCTGGACGTGGGTACAGGCAGAAGAATCCAAAAACAAGAGATAACTTTTGATCCAGAAATTGGATCATCTCCCGAAAGAAACTTACCACTTGGGGACGTTTCTAATTTAACCCGTTTTGAGATCAAAATTAACATTTTGTCGCACTCCAAACACACATTTACTTTTTCGATTAACAGTAAAGCTTATTTCTTTATGTGTCATTGTGTACAATTTTGAACTCTGGATATGGACATGTTCCAATCTTACGGCCCTTCAACTTTTAAATGTTCCTAACACATGTATATATCTAGTTGGCCTAGGTATCATGCTAGCTCTATCATATATATATTTGATAATTAGTCAGTTGTTCATGTATGTAGTCCCCTCCTTATATTGGAATATCCTATTGTTCATCTCCTGCAACCTATCGTATACAATTGTTGATTCACAATTCTGTATACATCTGCCATAGTAGATTTACTAAGAGAATGACATGTGACCAATTTAAGCTCCTGATGCTGCAATTCTGTATAAACCTGCACAGTTTCTCAGTTTGTCATTGGTATATAACATTCTGTGTATAGCCACATAGAGTGCAAACACCCACTTAGGAGTGGAGCCGCAAAAAGAAGCCTACCCTAATCCCTTAAGCTCATAAAAGAGGAATTTATTTGTAACCTCCGGGAAAAAGACCAAACCTGTATATCTAGCTTGGTGGAATAATCAAATCACTAATGTGATGTCAACTTGACAAAATATTAATTGCGGCCAGCTCTAAACTTGAGGAAAAAACTATAAATCGACTTAATGACACTATTAACTCTGGGATGCCTTGTGATCCATAAGAGTAAGCAAAATCAGGGAATCGTTGAAATTCAACACCATCAATTACTTTTTTACTATGACCTCGCTAAAGGGGATCCAGTCCAATCTATAGGGTGGATGTGGACATTTGAGTGACCATCCTTGACCGCGTAATACTAAAAAAGGTAAGATCTAATCATGGGGGGATTAGTAAGAATCACATTCAATCATCGGTAACTACTTCACAAAATATGCAAAAGTATACGAGCTGTATAAAAAAATCATAGTAAAGCCGATTCTATGAGATTATGAACTGTTTAACTTCATATTAGTCCCGAGACCTCGTGTCGTGAGGTGATTATGGTGTCGATTGCATCATCATGAATTTCTGATGCTCATCAAAGCGCACGCCAGACATAGGCCTTCAGTAGCCAACTTCTGGTTTCAAACAAAAAATTGATCAAAAAAATGTGGCATTGCAACGAGTCATATAGCTCACAGACTCCCAGAAGTAATAGCTTTAAGAACCACATGCAACAGGACATCTTATTTCTTTATTAACAGCGAAAGGGAACAAAAGAACAATTGTAGCATGCTATTATTGCAAGAAATTTGTGAGAAAGCATGCTTTTAACTTTGTATTTTAAGCAGATTGCAGATAATATGGGTATATCTTTTAACTCGAGAGCACATAGGATAGCTTGAAAACATAAAAAACAGCCAATATATCCGAAGCATATAAAAAATTGAGATAATAAGGATAAACAAAATGAGGAAGGTATGTATGGTTTTATTGTCTGATAACATAGTGACCACGATAGCAAATAACAAAAAAAAAGGTGTTCCTTTGTAAAAAAATGTTTGGTGTACTATCATTCACAGTCCTTAATTTATCTGCAGTGACACACACAAAGCATTGTGTACACAGGACGCGATCAAATAGAAGGAACTCCATTCCTATCTAACGTTAAATACACATTCACAATGTAGAGGTCTCAAAAGTACTTTGAGAGTTTGTGGGGGTGAGGGGCGAATTGGGTCCGCAAGCTTATGATGAGCGTTATCAACATTCGAGTGTTGACCCTGGCCCATGTGAATGTGCCGAGTGGGAATTGGGATATGACACAGCGGTGATTGGTAGCTATGTCTCTCTGTATTTGCAGCCGTCTCGGGAATAAATTTTATAGAGGGGAGTTTGCTGGTCATGAGCTCTAGTTGAGAATGGATGTAGTCTGATTGCCTCCACACCTACGCAAACGGGGCCACGATAGGTCGACTGCCACGTGTAGCGGTGTCAAATGTGGTGCGTTGACGGTATATTGCTCATATAATACTCCTTTCTTACTCGTGGGAGGAGAGGGGAAAGGCGGAAGGCGTGGCTCTCGGGGCGGCACGGAGTATGGAGGTGTGATAGGTGCGCGTTCTGCCGATAAAAAATGTTGGAAAGAGTAGATCGTAAAAAAGGGGGTCAACAAACACATAAAGTACACCTGCTTATTTTTCGGATCCTAACAAGGCATCATCGGATCCCGATTCAATTATGGAGTCAGGTTTTAGTGGTTGAGGGATAATACAATATCAGTCAACTGGGAATGGAGATTAGCAAAACAACAAGGGGAAAGGGGGGGTACGGAATTAGAGAGGATGTTCAGGCTGTAAAATGGACATGTGTAGTTCTAGCCGCATACGGAAGAAGAACTGCGGGGGGGGTGTGTTTGACAGTCTGGTGGGGATTTGTGGAGAAAAAAAATTGTTAATAAAAAGCGAGTTCTTTAGTTAGGGGACATAAATTTTGCAAAAGGAGATATGATGTGATGGCGTAGGGGAAGCAACGTTGTTGGGAGTTAAGTAAATAAGGTTGACCAAATTTATTTTGTCCCACACAGAATTACACAAAAATGCGCAAAAGGGGGAATGTGTTCACGCATATATACATCATTAGGGGTGTCCGGAATAATATGGTTGTATCATGACGAAGACTAAAGTCGCGATGGACGGCAATGATCAGAAGGGTGTGAGACACACAGTGAATCATGTGTACTAGATGAGATGGCTGGCAGATGCTCACTGTGTAACAGGACGGATAACCTGTCGAAATGACCAAACCACGTTAAATCTTTGTGTCTTTTGTATATTTCTCGTTGTCTTGTTACTCGTTGTCTTTTGAGGTTTGCTTCGGTAGCTTCCGCATTTACACCTTCTTATTTGGGTCTACCTATTTATTATCCCAACTCTGTGAAGACCCCAATCAGAACATAAGTTTTTGAGAATCACGCGGGCAAAAAAGGGCGCGGAATACCAGGCCCTATTTGATTGAGTCCTGTTTTTGGCGCAATGGCAGCGTGACGCGCCAACCTATCAGGATCGATCAGGGAGCGTTGTCCCATAGTTTTGAAGATGTTTGAGTGAAATTTAATTTAAAAAGGAGTCCTTATTGAAGTACATCTAGTCTCTATTTTTCCCAAATATTACTGTTAGGGTTTGACTTTTTTATTGATGTGCAAGAGAAAGTTTCTTCATTTCTAATAGGTTTCAATCTTCTAACTCTTTTATTTTCGAAAATCGCATGACCAATTGTATTTTTTTGGTTTTCTAATACTATGAGTGGCTAAACTCCTTTGTTCTGGGGTTGTTGCTACAAATCAAATGTTGAATATTTAACGTTTATAAATTTATTATTGGTTGTCTCCATACTCATTATTAGGAGACGCAAGGCATTGGCTAGATTCTGAGCAGCCACTAAACTCCATCACTACCTAGGATTAACTAGAAAAAAAGTTCTTGATTCGGAGTTATTGCCCACCGCTAGAAAACTGCATGAGTTGAGGGGAGTGAGAGATATTACAGCCTACATGCGAAACCAGATGTAGGACATTTACCTAACACTTTGCCCCGTTTTAAATAAATGTAGAATGCTTGCCCTCATCACATGCAAACTAATAAGGTAATTTCTCACAATTTCTTTGAGGGTGTAGACTTCATATGAGGGCACATGTAACTTCTTTAATGTGGCAGGCAGTGTATAAGACCCTATAAACATTTGTGAAGAGTTATTCGACCTAATCGATAGAATCTCAGAAGGAAACCCACGGTATGAGGGGAAAATTCCTAGAACCACAACCCAAAGGCTGTCTGAAATTGTAGTAATGACAGCTTAGCTTAAATATATCCATAAGGAATTTTCAACGTTATTCGTTAAACCAAAGCATCGGTTAACATGGTAAAACATGCATCTAATTGGTGTGGTGTATGTGATAGTGGAGCTTACGAAACCGTAGCATTGGTTAGAAAACATGGATTCCGTGAACATCAATGTAAAGGTATTTAGAATAGACAGGGCAGACACAAAGGTGGTAGTGAGTCACAAAATTAAGGGCAATACCGTAACAACATATAGTTAGAGAAAACATACTAACTTTTAAATATGGTCAGTGGGGAACCAAAGAACACAATCAGGTTTAACACGTGTGGCTCACCATAAACATCCTACAAGTGGGTCTGAGAAACAATACTGAAATCCTAACCAAGGCGTAAATTTGAATGCACCAAAATGGGGGATGACTAGGAGGAGTTACTCTGAAATCTTATGGTTGAACTAGTCAAATAGTCAATGTGTAGATCGATCAGTCCAAGCGATCACCAAACAATTCAGAACATTTAAATTACCAAATGAAGTTTAGAGGAAACAATTTATGCAACTAGACAAAGTCTCTGAACTTGCATCCCCCAGGTGAGCCAAGTGAATCTATCCGTAATACTCCCAACCTCACCTGCTTGCGTAAGTACTAGAAATGGGTTACAACTACAGGAACTATCATTGAAAAATAGAGATGTTGAGGCAGGTACTAAAGAAAATAATGTGGAAGAGGTAGTAAAGAGCTTCAATGTAAAGACACATGTTCCTTGAAATAAACAGTATACAATTTTAGCCCTACGACCACACTAAATCTGGACAACGCTTTTAAAGTGACTTGCCCTAAACATACTTTTGGGGAGCGTTTAAGGTTTCAGCCCAATTTTTTTAAGTTTTATTAGCTACACTAATTACATACGTCAACTTCTAAAGTGTAGTCATTTTGGTATGGGATAGCACACTTTAAAGGTGTTGTTATAGTTGGCAACAAACTATTTCTATAACGTGGCCACCTTTTAAAAGTCTGCTAATTTTTAAATTGCAAACACAACACTTACAAGGAGAATGTGACCCTTACTGTTTTCACCAAAATATCAACGTGTTACATCAAAATTTTTTCTCCCTCCCATTTTTATTGTAATGAATATAAAATAGAACATTAGAACTTATTATTTTCAGCTAAAAGAAATTAAGCGTATCATTTCCCTAAAATTTAGCTGAAGTTTCCACATCCAGCTCAAGAGACCAATTTGCATGAATTGAGGAATATGATTGAAGAATTAAAGAGCACGGTCAATTTGCAGAACGACATTCCTCAAAATTTCCATCAAGAATCAGCTAAAGAACACGATTTTCAGCTGAAGAACTAGATAAATACGATTTCTCTAAAAAAGAAGAGAAGAAGACGATTTTCCTCTCACATCTTTCTTGTAGAAGATTGAAGAACTGAAAAACATGATTTTGTTCAAAGATTTCTCATTGATGAGTTGTTCCATCAGATTTGCGGTTGAAAATTGAAAGAAAATGTTCACAAATGAACTTGCCTCATGTCTTAAAGCTTTTGGGTTGTTGGAATAGAGTTTTCAGGTAAGAGATTTTATCTTCAAAAGTCTAAATTCTAGCTTTAAGATTTGATATTCTTGTGTGTCAGTCTAAATTTTAACTTAGGGTTTTTATGTTCTTGTGTTGTTGATAGGAATTTTTTTTTATTTTTGGAAGTTCAGCTTGTAGTTGTATTACGTGTAAAGGGGCTGATTGATCTTTGACAATCTAGTGTTTTATTCTCTTGAATGTTGAATGTGCCAGCGGAAGCTAAGTCATCTTTCTCTGAAGAACTGAGAAGAATCTAAGTCGTCTTTCTTTGAAGAACTAAAGTGTTGAAGCTGGCGATACCTACGATATTTTGTGCCTAATACAGATTTCGTCAAGCGTAAGTAGCTACTACACAAGGATTTTGAAATGTTTTAATGCTTGTTTTAATCTGTTGTCACTGTTTGTTTTAGTCAAGCTGAGTTCATGGTAGTTTTCGCCTTAAGCTTGGTTTGTTCGTTTGTTAACCACAATAATTTTGTCTTGTCTCTCTTTGATGGAACAATTTTTCTTGTTTTCAACTATATGTATTGAAGTTTCAAGAAGTCATTTCGTTGTTTCTCTAGTGCATTTTCAACTATAGATCAGTAACTTTGTTCGATATTATTTACTTGTTTTGGGATCAACTCGTTTTTTTTAGTACTTGATAACTACATGTTGCTTGGAATCTTGTTCATCCTAGCTATTTCAGTCGTTTTGTCCATAAGCGCAAAAGGGAACCATTTTACAGCCATGACTTAATTTTAGTTTCCCATGTATTTATTTTATACTTGTTTTCGGATCAACTCGTTTAGTAGTACTTGATGACTACATGTTGCTTGGAATCTTTCGTTCATCCTAGCTATTTCAGTCGTTTTGGCCATAAGCGCAAAAGGGAACCATTTTACAGCCATGACTTACTTTTAGTTTCCCATGTATATATTTTAAAGTATTTTTGGACTAAATTTGTCATGACAAGATCAACCTCTGATTTCATAGTGTCCTTAAGAGCCAGTAGTACCATTTGCAATATATTAGGATATATACAAACACTTTTGACATTTTAACAATTAGATTCAGGTTCACACAAACAAAGTCCCCAACAGTCTCACTGCCAATGTAAAAAGTATTAATGAAGGGTTTACAGGGCTGTTACTGATGGGAATTATTATTGCAATCTGGACCAGGGATATGAAATGGCATACTCCACAGGTATGAAATTTTGGTACATGAACAATTAACCTATAGTTCTGTTCAGTGTCCATCAAGCAATAAATTGACAAGAAAATACGAACAATCCTATTTCTCAGGATTTGAAATCTTATACTTTTACTTGTTGCTGTACGCATCTTCATTTTAATTCCAAGGCTTCTAGGAAAGCACGAACAATCCAAAATTATTTTGAATACTGCTAGAAGTCATGAATTATCTGAAGAAGTTTGCATAGTTCTTATTGATCATATTTTTACAACAGTATATATTTCTTTTCTCATTTAATATATTTTTCTGCAAGGTAGAAGGGGTACTGCTGAAAGACAATTTTTTTAAGCCTTAGATGTGAAGTTGAAATTGGCACATGTATTTTTCATGTGACAAAAGGATGTGAGCTAACACCAATTGGGGGGATCTAGAAGATCAAACTATAGAAGATTTTTCCTCAAGTTGATATCCTCCTTACCTATTGAAGTAATTTAAGTTTGATTCCCTCCATTCACAATCTTACGGCAGAATCACATCTTTCAACTTTCATTTCACAATCACCAGTGAATTCCGCTCCAAAAATCCTCCAATATATCATAAGTTCGGGCAACACAAAGATCAACGTGGGAAACAACCTGTCCTCAAGCACTCTGCTAGAACCAACGCTCTTTTGAGCTGAAAAAGTTTTCATCTTTGTTTTCTTTTGAGGGAGTTTATAAAAGTTTTCCTTATTGTAGTCCTTGTTTTTATTTTTGAATCTCAGTAGTTTTTTCCTTTTTTGCATATCCAATTTGTCACGAAAAAGAAAGTTATTGGAATAAATCGGTTTTTAAGTTGAAAAATTGTTACTACCCTGGCTTAACTTTTATATTCCTTCATTGTCTTGAATTACGCATTGTTGGCGACTAAATATGTGTTTTCTTGTTAGTGTAATGAGTTTCTTACTACTTTCTCCTCATGTCTTCTAAATCTTTTCACTAATTCTCAAGGAGTTGTCCGTTTACTTTTCCTTAACCAATATGTTTTTCAAAGGTAGAAGGTGCCCTAAGATAGTGAATCTAGGCTTTCTGCACCAAGAATAGAGGGAATTAACTAACTCGTATAAGCATTTGAGTGAGTAGTATTTATCTTTATAGCTTGTTTTAACTGTCGATATACCCTCCTCCTAAGCTAAGTCCAAGTGTTGGGAGATCGAATCCACACACAAGACTTTTGGAATCTGGGTATCTTGGAAAGTGTCCATTCATGGTGCAAAGAGGGTATTGTGTTGTTGGGTCACTCCACATTTCATAAACGGGCATAGGAGGTTGATCGCTAAATTCAGGTAATAAGAGACGTCCCCCACCCATCTCTGCGAAACTTGTGAGAAGCTTTCTTTTGTTCTTGGGGCATGCAGGATTTTATCGGAGATCATCAAAGAGACTTCTCAAAGATTGCAACAAACCATTTGTAAAAAAACTGCTGGCGCAGATTTGATAAATTTTGTTTTTTGTGAATCTTGTCTTAAGGAATTCTTAGCTAAAGGAAAAACGGGTGGTCTGCGCCTATCATTATTTCTCCAGATTGGATAGTACATTTGAGGTGGATTTGCGATGACTAGTTGGGTGGGCTCTGTGGTGTAGTACTGGGGACCAGAGAGGAAACACACAATCCTTCACCCATCTATTATTCTAGTAAAGCCTCAAATGAACTCAGAAGAACTACACAGTGACTGAGCAAGAACCTCCTTGCAGTAGTTTTTGTTTTTGGATAAATTTTTCTCCTCTTTGCTAGGTACTAGAGTTATAATGCATACTGCCCACTCAGCATTGAGATTTATGTATGGAAAAGAAGTATCGAAACTAGGTTGAATTTCGTTGGGTATTACTCTGCTACAAGAATTTGACTTTGAATTGAATGGATAGAAAAAAAGGCACTGAACTAAGTGCTGATCACTTGTCCGTCTTAGAGGAAGGAAGCTAATGAGAAAGTTTGGGATAGACTGACATTGGATGATACTTTTTCCGATGAACATGTATTCGCTCTTCACAAGACTTGATCCCATGTTCGCCAGATTTGTTGCGTACTATCTGGCTATTGATATTTTTTTTTTCCACCAGACTTTCTTTTATCAAAGAAACAAGTTATTACGATGTGAAGAAGTTGGTTTTTTTGTATGACCATACTTGTATAGGAGTTTGTGTTACGGGATTATGTCGGCGTTGTGTGCCAAATGTGGAGATGTTGGTGTGTTGGAGGCATGCAATTCCTCAACCCCCGTGGGTGGACATCACATTGGTATCCTAACCACCATAAGTATTTACAATGGGCTCTATGACACATTCATCAAGATACTCATGGGTTTTGCTAAAGCATTTGAAAGAATGCAACCAAAATGGCGGTAATTTCAAGAAAGCAATAGCTCCCTCTAAAACCCCCATTCTGTTATTGAGTTATTTGATTTTTGGGGTATTGACTTTATGGGACCCTTTTGGTGAGTTCTATGGGATGAAGTACATTCTAGTAGCAGTTGATATGTAAATCTAAATGGGTCGAAGGCAATAGCCCTCGCAACAATGAAGGGACGTTGTCACTCTTCATTTTTTGAAAAAGAATATATTCTCTTGTTTTTGGCACCCCCCAGGGACATCATAGTGATGGTGGGCTTAACATTCTGCAAACAGATTGTTCACGGGGTGTTATTGGAGAAATAGGGGTTCTCCATAATGTGGCACTCCTTACCAACCACCCTCAAACTATTGCGGCAAGTTGAAGTGTCGACCTCGGAGATCAAACAGATATGTTAAAACAGTGAACGTATAGACGGATTGGTCCAAAGGTAGATGATGATGCTCGTGGCCTACCAAATGAAACTCGGACATCATATCAAACTCCCATAGGTATGTGGTCTCCATACCAACTTTGTATATGGGAAAGCTGGTCACTTCCGGTTGGAGAGATCATAAAGCTATGTGGGGGGCTATGAAAAAGAAGTTTAAATGGTTTAGCGAACAGATGTCAGAGCACAGTTAAATGGGTTGAATGAACTTGAGATTTCGCCTGAAAGCCTATGAAAGCTCACAGCCCTATACAAAGAAAAGATGAAGAAGTACTATGAACAACAAAATTGAAAACGAGAGTTTAATGGTCCGGGGATTTTGGTTCTTTTATTCATTCCAGATTGCGCTTGTTTCCAGGAGAGCCTCAAGTTCGAATGGACTGTCTTACAGTGTTACCCACTAATTCCCCCCTCATTAGAGCATTTGAGTTTGGAAACTAAGGAGGGTGTGCGTTCAAGGTAAATGGACAGCGAAAAAATCTTTTTCGGCCATGCTGAATCGGCGAATAAGTGATAGAGGCATACCATCCTTGATGAAGTCTGATTAATCAAGTGTCACCCGTCGTTCCCGACTACAGCAAGGCGCTTGGTTGGGATGCACCCATTACTTAGTCCTCTTTTTAGTAATGATAGCATATTTCTATTAATGAGTTTTAAATTTTGCAAGCACATCACTAGGAAATTCCCCAGAAAAATTACTCTGCAGCAGTCTTTGACGACATTTCGACGCCGTGTGCCCTCTGATGGCCGTCGTATTTGCATCCGAGTCCTAGGATACTTTTTTTTCGGTTAACATTGAAACTGGGGCAACACGCACAACAAAACAACGATGGTTCATCACCACTCTTGTGGGGATAGGTTTGAGGGGAAAAAAGAGAAAGAAGGGAGGGGAAAGTGGGATTAGACATTGGAATTGGGACGTAGCCGGGGAAGGTTGGGTTGAATGAGAGGGTTGGATGGGGGTCATTGAGGTAGCGTCGACGGACCGCGTCCTGGGTATCGTCACTTGATTGAATATGTATAACCGACCCGACCCGGCTGGACCCTCTTTTTCAAAATTCAGAACGTTTAAACTCCCCAACCCCTCAGTTTCACCCCTTACTACTTATTATTCTCCCATTACTCTTCTCTTTCAACTCCCACATCTATTCCTCTACCAACCACTATCATTGCCCTCGCTCCAATTGCCCTCTCTAAAATTCGCCAAAGCCCTAAAGTGTATCTACTATGTGAAATATTGGCTGCTGTGAGTGCCTATCTTGCCACTGCGTATTTTCATTTTTTTTTTTCTCTTTTCTTTCCCTCCATTTCTAGGTAATGTGTCTCTACTTTATAACTCCTTTATTATCTTGCACATTTTTGTTTACTATTTAGTATTAGTTAGTCCCCCATCGTATTTGTTTACCTTATACGATCACTGTCTAACCTAGGTTAACAAATGTTCGAATTGCCCTGTTTACACCCACCTGACATATGTGTTTTTGGCCCCATTGCTATTTTCCTAGGTAGTTTTGGGTTACACATGTGAGTGGTCCAAAACACTACAAGGTTGGGGGAAGAAAGGAGTATGTTGATGAGCTTGAGTGGGCATAAGATGGAGAGTAGCGCTGAGGGGGAATCTGGGGATGCAAACGTGTGAAGGACGAGGGGGGGGGTGATGAGGAGGTGTGGAATTGGTTGATGTGGGTTTCATTCATCGGGGATGCTAGGGTACCCTTAATTCTGTCCACGGTCATTAAGAAGAGACCCCCGATGAACGGTCGCGTACCAGACGAACCTCTAGGGGTCCGTTGGCAAAAGACCTAGCAACCGTGCCAACGGACAGATGTGACGGACCGCCGTCTTCCCTGCACAACCGTCCTCATTTGTCAGTTGTCAGAGACCCTGTTCTAAAGGGTCTCTCTTTTTTTCTTCCAATGTTTTTTCCCAACGGATTTACGCTGCGACGCCGTGTCTTCATCATCACGACGGTCCGTCCTTTACAACCAACCTTTGGTTTGTCCAGAGACCCTGTTTCCTAAGGGTCCTCTCACTTTTTCTAAGTTGCTTCAACGGACACCATGTGACGGACCGTCATACCGCACGCCGGTCCTCCTGGCACGACCTGGCATACGGGTTAGAGACCCCCTCTGCTAAGGGTCTCTATATTGTTTTAAGTGTTCGAACACCGACCATTGTACCCGTGACTGTCCGTCCTGCATATACTGTCATACTAATAAGAGACCTCTCCTTCGGGTTCTTTTATATACATAGACCAAGTAAAACAGACGCCGTACCATCATAACAAGGTCCCGTCATAAAGAAGCCACGACGAGCGGCGTTCACCAAGGCCCTCGTGTGTTTACAGTTTTCCATATGCATGACACACATTTCAATGTTTTCTCTTTGTATGGTTTGCCTGTCTTGGGTACACTACTCGATACTAAATATTTATCTTTAAAGGTACTATCTACATGACACCCAGCAGACCGCACCTACGACTTCGGCTATCGAAGTCTGGCTCCTCCCCATCTGGCTGCGCCGTGAGACAAGGTCCCCATCGACTTCTATGATTATCTTGACCCTGAGTATGTGCCCCCAGGCACTTCCGTCCCTTCCCGTGCTGCGCATGCTCCCAAAGACACACCCAAAAAGGTGGAGTCCGGCGTAGTCACTGCCTCCCAGTCTGATGAGGAGCGCACACTGACCGGCACACCCTCTGGGTCAGCCACAAATGAGGAAGGAGCATCTTGCTGCTTAGGAGTATCCTGGTCCGAGGAAGCCTCTGGCTCTACTGAGGTACCCGCACCCGCCACCGCTGCAGCGTCGACTAATGAGGCTGACAGCTCAGACTCTACATCTGGCTCACCAGCTCAGGTCCCCATCCCAGCCACTGTCAGCCCAACCGGTGGTGTGTCGACGGTCAGTTTCAAGTCTACTCCGACGCCAAGTTCCTCACTGATAAAGGAGTAATGACTCGAACACTAACTTTGGAGCGACGGGTACTTACAGGGAGCCTTCTATCGATGCCTGAGATCCACAATCTCTTCACCAGGAATCACTTGGAGTGGACAGCACGTCCATTGGAATGATACAACGAAGAAATGGTCTGAGAGTTCTGCGCATCCTACGTAGCGACTTTCCGATCACAGATCGATAGGCGGGCTGCCCCCGCTAAACAGGCCCCACTAGAGCAGGTCCGAGTCCGGGGTGTACAGGTTGACATCTCCTTGCCATCCATCCACCGGTTTCTATACGGCGAGAGTATTGATGCTTCTCGGACCCCCCTCACCGCCGAGTACGACTACAGCTGGCAGATTGTCAAGGATGGACAGTTTTTGCGTGAGCCCGCACTGAGAGAGACCACCAAGAGGTGGATGGACCTGCACCTGTCAGTAGATGGAGAGGGTGCCGATTGGGTGACTGAGCAGAAGGGGGCCATCAAGAGGTCAACCGTCCATTCACAGCAATTTTTCTGTGGCTTCTTGTCCGTCACTGCCTCTCCCCGCACAGCTACTTGACAACATTGTTACCGGATCGAGCAGTTGTTTTATGCGCGATGATTGGCCGGGATTTGATATATACTTCGCCTGGCTTCTCCAGGCAATCATGCACGAGAGGCAATTCAAGGTCACTACACCTGACCCCTTCCGTGCATGATCTTTGCCCTTTGTAGGTCCCGCAGGTGTGCCCATATGGCACGTAGATCAGGCTGAAGACCCCGCAGGGCACCATTGACGCCGGCCTCATTAGAGACGAGGCTAATTGAGTTTGGCCCACGAAGGGCCTCGTCCAGAGCGCCATCACTTGCGGATGATCTGCTGATACAGTAGCCCGGCCCGCACAGCTACACATGCGATCCACTGACTACTCCGTCGAGTTTTATCCCACGTAGTAGCACAACCCGGACCTTCTCTCGCACAAACCCCTCTACCGACACTGGCCTGCTTGAAAGGGTCCCAAATTTAGAGTCACAAATGTACACTCTTATGCATCATATCCGCCGTGGCGATTCAGAGTCGATTTCGTAAGTCCGAGAGCGCCTAGAGAGGAACATGGTGCATTTACAGACCGGAGATAGGCTGAGGTTAACAGCGGCCTTGACGCCTTGGTTGAGAGTGTAGCCCGACCTGCCCCTCCGGTTGGATGGTGCGACTCTTCAGTGCTGTCAGTCGACATTCTTCGGTAGCGGACATCGACACGATCTTAGAGGCTTGGGGTGCCGGAGTCGAAGGCCCCTCCTGTCGAGCCCTGCTGAGGACACGTTTTGCGCCCTTTTGCACACCTAACATTCCACCACCTCCCCCTCGAGTGGTGCCAAAGGCGTAGGGGGCGAGAAGAGGCCGAGGCGCGAGCAAGGATGAAGGAGCTCGGAGATGGAGGCCTTCGGGGAGAGCCTCAACTTGCTGAAAAGGCGTCACACCAGATTAGAGCATCAAGTTAGCTGCTGTGGCTTCTAGCAGCGCGCACTATCCATATATCACGTGGCGCACTACTGAGGTTGCAAGTTGTTGCTGAGGACACAACTGAGGGTGTCCAGATTTTGCAGAAAATGTGGTTTACGTGGAACCGGCCCCCCCATCTGTGCTGATCGACGGTGCTTTGCCCACATGTTTGCTTCACCTACCACTCTATATTTACATTTATACATTGGGGACATTGCACTGCCTTTTTTGTTTGGGTGGGGAAAGGATGTTAGTGTTAGGGTGAAGTCTGCAACCTCACTTCACTATCTCCTTTTGGGTGTTTTCTTATACACTGTTTCTTTTTTCCCCAAAAGACTGATTACTTTTTCTGTTGAACCGGCATGTTCTGTATATATTTTGTACATAGTTTAATTCTGGAGAGCATGATGCTAAAATTTATATCTTCAACACCTTGGAAAAATAACGCATGACTAGGCATAGTAACTGATAATTATGTGTCTCAACATGAAATAGTTACACCATTCATTCCCTATAGGTCTTAAT
This sequence comes from Solanum habrochaites, assembly GCA_027704765.1. Classification (NCBI taxonomy): domain Eukaryota; kingdom Viridiplantae; phylum Streptophyta; class Magnoliopsida; order Solanales; family Solanaceae; genus Solanum; species Solanum habrochaites. The sequence continues at coordinate 23,128,656 of JAKWJA010002494.1, forward strand.
TCGAATTATGTGTCTGACAACTGGTAGAGATGACTACGTGTCAAGTGAGTATAAGGAAAATTTAATAGTCCACTATTGATCTGAGCTAGAACATTCCTGGTGTGAGTCCTGCTAAAGATAAGTGTGTGTGTGGGAATAGACACATGGTGAGGAGAGATCATGGCCCTTATTCAATATAGCCCATTAATTCATCCTAGAAATAAAAGAACCAAATGAAATTTCTCCTTCTTTGATCCAAATACTCTGCCTTAAAATTATACCTTCTTTTTCACCCCACTTAACTTTTTGGGAACAAAGTGTTGGCCCTGTTCCCTCCTTGGACTTGAACTCAGCTTTGCCACAAGCAGAAGTTGAGGGTGGGCTAATGCATGAACAACCTTCGTTATGCCCTGCACCCATTTTGGGTATTATGTACCTTGACTCAATGGCAAAACATGATTTGAGTGTGGCTTGAAGATGAATGCTCTAGAAAGTGGTTGAAAGAACAAAGACGAGAAAGAATAAAAGTAAAGTGAATTAAATTATTGAAAGAAAGTAAAGAAAAATGAAAATCAACAAGAAATACAAAGCAAGGAAAAGAAGAGTCACTTACACAAATGGAGAAAGAAGGAAAAATAGCAAGTGAAAGAATATAGAGAAACTGGGCGTGATAACAATTATATAAAGTGGAAAGATGTATGCTGTATTTTCAATGAGGGGAAAAAGTTCCCTAAAATATACCTAAAGATACCCTACCTGAACCCTAACCTGTGTTACAAGCCTAAGAAGTCCTATTGTGATCCTAAGTGTTGTATAGCGAACCTAAAGGCAGGAAAATAGGGCAAGCTATGGCAATAGGTATGAATAGTGTGACTTTGTTCTGAGAGCGAGTGTTGAAAAGTAATCCTTATACTCAAACTGAAATCATTGTGTGAAAATGAGGATTTTGTTTAAAAGTGAGGACACTATTGCAAATCCCGGAATGTTCGCACCTCGGTGAGAAATTGAAGAGGATTGGGTGTTTAATGCATGTGATCTGTGTCATGTTCTGATCCCACATAATTCAGCCTAATAGTGATACATGCAATAGATTTGATGAGATTATCGATATTGATAGCCACATGATTGCAATGGATAAAACCTTGATACTATTGTAAAAAGCTTGTGTAGTGAGTCAGAGTGGTCCCTTGAGACAAACAACGCATTTAAGTTGATGGTTTTGTATAACCGTGTGTTTTCCGATATAATTTAATACTTTTTCCTTAGTTAGTGTGTCCCAAAAACCTCTTGTGCTAATTTTATATCAGTTTTATCTGTGTTGTGCAGGAACTTCTGTCCAAGCTGAATGCATAGATTTTGAGCGAATAATTTCTAAGAGACTCACCACATACATATGACGGCCCGTCTGCTTGTGTTCCTTAGGTGGCAGCGTAGTTGCAGTTGCTAAGGAAGATGGGGAAGTCTGAACCAAGTGTGGATTACGAAGCTTAGGACGGTCCGTTGTGGCTATGACGGTCCTTCATGCAGTTTTGTCGTGAACTTCAGAGAAGTTATCCTCAGTACCCAATTCCAGGTTTGAAGTATTTTGGAACAAGACCCTCGCGGACCGTTGTGTCCTAATGGTCTTTTCTACTTGACGTAGTGTAATGAAGGAGAGCACAAAACAAAAGAAGAAATTGCCACAGTAAGGTACACGGAGTCCATGACGTTCATTGTGCCATGACGGTCCGTCGCGTGTCCTCGCTCAGCCGCATTGGCATATTTTCCAGCTATTAGAACCCTTGTTTAATTAGGGATTTTTTGTTTTTTTTTTAAAAATTCGAAAAACCTCGTTTTTGAGGTTAGACCCGGATGTTAGACATCATAATTCTTAGAATCTTTGTATTAGTGTTAGACTTGGATTATTATTTATTGGTGGTGAGTTCTGGGGATTAATAAATCAAACTTTTGGATTTTATTTTTCTCATTGAAAAAGGTTAAGTAATGACCTCTTATTTAATATATTTTAATATATGTTTAATGGTCATGAGGAAACTAACTCCATATTAGGGTTGTGGGAACCATGGCAACACTGAAGATAAACCCTAACTTAAAATAACAATTCTAGAAAGTGTCCTGTGCATGGATCCATAATTCTTTTGCGCTCGAAGTCTTTTTAACGGATGCGTAACGTTATAGACCGTCTTAAATGCTACTTTGCCGTACCAAGGAATAGCTAATAGGAAATAACTCTTACCATAGATTGTAGTTGTATACTATCTACTAGCTAGTTTGTTGTGTACGAAGTAAAAACCTAGTCAAATATCGATAACTCCTTTATGAGGTAAGATAAGGTTTGGATAGAAACACACGAGCCACCCAAGGTGCGGAGTGAGATTTTCTACGATGCCGGGACCCAATGGATTTGAGAAATACATAACTTATCACTTTGCATCAAGAACTAGGAAAGAATGTGTATAGTTATATTTCAAGTTGTGAATTTGTGGGTACACTTAAACCCCTTAGTTCATTGATTAATCGATTACAATCCAAGCATCAAAGCTGTAAGTGTTCTCCTTACAATTGCATTTTATTTCCATCATTTAGAACTAGAAACCCCCCTTTTTATTGTTTTCACTTTAAAGGAATTCATTGACCAAAACAATAGAATACCGAGTTTGAGTTAAGTCATACTATTTTCCTCGTGGGAACGATCCTAACCTCACTATTTTTGTTATTTACTTGACACTACCGCTTTATTCTTATTTGATAAGTAAGTTTTTGAGCAGCATCATTTTGCCAATGATTGTCCTGGGTTAGCATCATTAACCCTGAATATGCTCACACCTTTTCAAGTACAACTCCTGAGATAGATTTAAAGTGCCAGCAGATCTATCGCGAGAAATCTTCACTCCCCAAATCTTCTTTGCTGGACGCAATCTTCATCCTCAAACTCTGCAGACCTACCTTTGTCTTCAAATTGATAATCTCCCCTCCTAAGATCGTGCACAACAATATCATCCACATACAACAGTAGAAATACATATGAATCATAACATTTCTTGAAGTAACAACAGGATCCTATTCAGCTTTACAGAAACCACTCCTTTGTCCATGAAGGAGTCAAACTTTGACCACGGCCTTGGTTCTTGCCTTTAGTCCCCTACAGCTTTCTGGTAGCTTGCACACCATTTGTTCTTGACTGGAACCACAAATCCTTCCGATTGCTTTCATATAGATCTCTTTGTCCAGATCTCCTGTAAAAACGTTGTTTTAACATCCATTTGTTGTAGAGTTCAAAATATCTCCGATGACAAAACTCAACAGCATTCGAAAAGGTTCACGTTACAACAGGAGAAAATATTTCAGCAATAATCATACATTTCCTTTGGCTAAATGCTTTAACCACAACGAGCGTGAACCTTCTTTTGCCATCTGGTTCAGTCTTGATTCTAAACACCCACTTGTTCAGCAAAGCTCTCTTCCCTGCAGGTAACTCCGTCAACATCCATGTGTTTTTTCTTCTAAGTACCTCAATCCTCATCATCCCTGGATTTCTCCCACTTGATCGAATCCTCCACCTGTTGGGCCTCGTCAAAAGACTCTGGTTTCCCCCATCAGTCAGGAAATAGATAGTGCTGAAGGTGAATACCTATCTGGTGCCCTATATCTGGATAGAATATTCTTACACCTGCTCAGGTATAACTTGGCTCCACTTCAGATTCTTCATTAGGAGTTGGTTATATCTGCTTCGACATGTATGGTTACTCTTTCTCCAACTACTCAATACCACTTGTCTTGTAATCTCTAGAATTGCTATCTTTCCTTCTACAGCAAGGATCATCATGTCACTCACCATGTCTCGGATCTTTCTGTTCTTTCATCCAAAACTGAACAACAAATCAGAACCATAGCCTATGAAGCACCCTTCACAACTTTGCATCAACTTGTCTCTCTTTCCTGGATCTAAATAACCTAAGCATTGCCAACCACAAGTCCTCAATGTGCGTACTTGAGTTTTTTTCCTCTCCCCCCCTTCTCTGAGAATCTCTGAACCCTAAAGAACGATGTCCCCTGTTGATCAAGTTCATTGTGCTCACACATCTGCTAACTTGTTTTTGGGCAGCCCATAGTGTATCCTCATACTCCTTGCACGCTCTTCATGTTCTGTTCCTCCTCTCAGCAATCCATTGCCTGGCCTTACAGGAAATGTTTCTCATCAATCTGATTCCCTCAGCTGCACATAAATGCCTTGTTACTCTGATTGTCATAATCTCCTCCTGGTCAGACCTTAGGCATTTGACTTCAACGGGTTCTGATTCTCAACTTCAGCTTTCCACTTTCTTGAAGTTTCAAACACATTTGACTTATGCTTCAAGAATTAAACCCATACATTCCTGGCTGAAAATCTATATGAAGGTACATAGAATCTGGATCCTCCCAGTATGATACTGGAAATGGTCCTAAACATCTGTATCAACCATTTCCACCACCACTTTCTTGACTCTAAGAGTCTTTGTTTAAGCTTACTCTTTTCTGATTTTCCCATAACACAACACATCTCAAGACCCATATCAACATACTTCAGACCTTATGCTCCCTTTTGCAACAGCTCGTCTTCATTCCTTTATGCTCATGTGTCCAAGTGTTTGTGCCGCAGCATGAATGGAAGCACCTTCAGCAACAGTGGCCATGTTTATACCCCCTACATGGTGTACAAGTTCACTTTGTGCCACGAGCTACTAGCCGATAGCACCTTTCACAATCTTGTTCCACGACCTTTCCCAACTCTGCTGCAATCCCAGGGTTTTTGGGGGTGGGGTGGGCACGTGCTATACAACTGACCAACAGAGGATTAGATATTTTTCTTGTCCAGACTTATATCTGACATCCTCCAATGTCAACTGGTTTCCCGGAGTGGTTCTTTATCAAATATCCCCTTTCTTTATCTCTAAGGCCTTTTATGTCCTAAATATACTTTTCCAAAATTTCCCAGATTTAAATTTTTGGAACAACTCTTGCTTAGAGACGAATGGAGTGATGCATCAGAATCCAAAATCCAAGATTCAACCAGGATGGTTCACACTAAGATTAGATAATCCCAATGTCCCTACTGAATTACAGTATCCCAAGACCGGGCCAGAGAATGACATCAAAATCAACGCCTTAAGTTCATCTTTGAAATTACTATCCCAAAACTGAGTTGACTCCCACATATTGAACTCATTTATATGATCAGAAACGGTTCTAGTTCTCAGACATCTGTATTGAACAATCTACGCATCATATATACAGTTGTTCATAGCCGATGTTTTTCATACTTTTGACAGTGACTTAATAGACCGGACGTAGTCTTCTCTTACTGAGGTTGAACGCCACGTTTCTTGACAAGTCAGATGGGAAACCGTATCAACCCTGATCCTGGCATCCTTATTTTTTTCCCCTTCTCCTCCGTCATGATTCCGGCTTCACCCCGGTCACGTCGTGAAGATCTTTTTGGTACAAATAATCTTTGATCTGCATCTTCTAGAAACTGAAATCGGATCCATCAAACTTCTCGATTCCAAGCTTCAAACTATCGATCTTTAGTGATCTTGTTGAAACTCCTTAGATTTGATACAGTTGTTAGGATCGAATTCACGCACACACAATAGATGAATGAAGAACACGAGAAGTTCAAGAGAAGAGATGAGAGATCTAAAGAGAGAATGAAAAAACCCAATATTTCGTGGTAACACCCCGTGTGTAAACTTCCACTGCAGTGAGGAATATTTAAATTAATAAATAAGAGTATTTTTTATTTCGGAAAATAAATAGAGAATAAATAGGAAAGCCTAAAATAGAGAATAAATAGGAAAGCCTAAAATACAGAATAAATAGGAAATCCTAAAATAGAGAATATATATTAATCAGGCTCCACTACCTAACAAAATATTCCCAAGATCCGAACGTTTAATAGCTCGTTAACGATTATCCCCTGTTGTCTCTTTGGAAAAAAGAGGATTGTCAAGCTCCGAGCTAGAGGCCAATGCTAATTTTCCAAATGCTTTACTCATTTACTGCAAAATCCATCATTTACACTCAAAGAATTAGTGAAGATTAGTTGAAGTAAAACTCAATTGAAAACACAGAGTTCAACAATAGTTTTGGGCTCCCCTAGTGGTATGGTGCTCTTCCTAATAGGCTGAGCGAGATTTGGTTAGCTCGCCAAATAAGTATGTACCAAAAAATCTAAGAACTCATGCATAATGGGTGGACTCAATACCAACTTAATCACCGAGTTGGTTTTGGCAGGCTAAGACAAGTTTTCCGAAACTAACAATTCAAAATGAAAAGAAACAAGCATCAAGGGTGATGTTCACTCCCACTTGGCTATTCACCTAGTTGGTTCGGTGAACTAATACAAGTTCGCCAAATGAAATCGTACCCAAGGTCACATATTCAATCAAGTAGGTGAGATAAGGCTTACTTACAGATTCGACGAACATCCTTGGAAAGCTAGGACAAGCCTACCAAACAGGTGGCGTTCAGATCAATACCTATTTTGACAGATTGAACAAACATACACAATAATAACTAGTTCTCTCTCAACATTAAAATCTATCCCCACGTGATTATTCCCCATAATTACTAACATGTCTCCTAAATATCATAGAGCATTACTCTAAATGATGATTTGCCCTTATAAAAGTCGTTACTCAATCTATCATTTGGAAAAATCGTGCAATTGGGTAAACAATAGGCTAATCAGACTTTATCCATATAAAATTTAAATCAAACCTAACAAGATTCATCATTTGATTTCAATAAATAATCAACACATTAAATTTTAGAGATTTACCCACAATTTTAACTATCTAATGCATGGGCATCAATCAATATCAACTATATAGCAATACACAACAAAATTACTTAACAACAATTATAAAATGGCCTTAATACCATACAAAAAACATACTTTTAGGCTCAAATCACAAAGTAGAAGTCGAACATCCACCTCAAAGAGAAGAAAAATGCAAAAAACGAGGGAGTTAAGGATTTGGGGTCGACTAATCAAGACAAATATGCACTCTTTAATCACATAATAAAGACACTAAAACTCTAATATGCTATTGCAAGTTAATGGGTGGAAAAGAGATAAGAGATAGAAAAAAGTGTTATTCTTTTTGAAAATGAAAAGATAGTTGGCCTTTTTACACTACGCACATTCCTTGGTAATGAATAATGTTGATGATTGTATTCAGTGGACCACAAACTGTCGGTGAAGCTCGCTAAAGACGCCTGAACATAAACAAAACCTAAAGGCTGATTCAGCGAACATGTTGAAATTCACATAGTGTATTTCAGTGAATCGCCTTTTTAATCTCAAATCTCCTAAATTGACTGTATATATTTAAAAAAGATTTATCTCAAAATGCGGACAAGAATGAGTCAGCACTACATCTTCGGTGAATCTCCGTTATGCTTTTATCATCGCCTATTTTTCTCGTCGCAACATTTTAACTTTTTTTCAACATTAACTCACAATACAGATTATTTAAAGTAATAAATAACGATAAAGACTTGGGATGCCTCCCAAAAATCTTCTTATTTAAATAATAGTGGCATAACATTGTTCTCATTTCCTAATTATTCATATTTGGGATTTGAGATGATGTAACTAGGTAACCTTCCATTTTTCTTTTGAGTGAAATAATTGACGATCTGGCACATCTAAGTTTCCAACTATTTTATATACACCAAATCAAAGGATTATAGTTTAGATAAGGTGGAGAAGTCATTATTCAATTCTTTCAACACCTTAACAGATTGTTCAACCTTGTTGAAGATCTTTGTGAGAATTTATTTGGTTGGGTTTCTTTTCAGATATGTTGTTTCTTATGGTCGTGGATGATCACGAGGAGGGATTTGAAAATATGATCTCATATGGTATTTTGACTGCTCTATTGAGTCTGGAACATCTAATTATGTATGTCTTATCTCGTTTGAATGACCGGGGTTCTGAAAGAATCCAAAGCACCCCATCAATGGATTCATAGTTTAAGCAAACTAGCTGAAGTCATGACATATAGTGCAGGCTTTTAGTAACAAGAAATAACGATTTCGGTGACTAGAATTGTACATTTAGAGACTACATCTCCGCTATTTGTAGAGATAATTTCAACTCCACTTCTTATTTCAAAAAAAAGGGACTTATCCCTCATTCGAGCTCTAATTTAAGTGATTCAAAGTCCTATGTGATTGTTGTATGCGTGAATACTTAGGTTTGTGATTAGAATCTATTGAGGAATTCCCTTTTGAGGTGAATTGCTTGTTTCCTTCCCTCTCTTTAATTTTTTTCTTGAAGTGTGTCTTTATTGCATGTTGCTCATCTGGCTACTTCCGCGCCTTGAAATATGTCCAGTTTTGGAACACATATTCGAGGTGTAGTTTAGGACTTTAGATGGAGTAAGTTCCAAAACTATTGTACGGGTCCCATAGTTCCTGTTTGACTCAAAAAATTGGTTTGACTCCATTTTGGGTGATTTCAGTGTCTAAATGATCATATTGACGTTTCGGTCTTATTTTTAATAATGCAGAAACATTCAGAGGTAATTCGAAAGGAAAAATCTCTTGCCTTGTGATTTATAACGCTCATGGTCGACCTATCACTACAAGAAATTTTGACCTAATGGCATGGCTAACTTACTTTCGCAATAGGCCTCTCTACAATTGCTATAGATCTAATGCAACGGTTTAATCAATTGCTACAACAGCTCGCATAGCAATAGCTCTATTGGGATGTTTTTTTTCGACGGCTATTATAATTGTAAAAGTAGATCGACCTATTGAGACGATTTTCAGATTAGTAAATTGACGACGGTTAGGTATCTATTGTCACGGTTGTGAACCGTGCGAATAAAGTTTTATGACACATTTATTTCCAATCCATTGTCGACGGTTAACAAAGTATTGGTACGGTTAACAACCGTTGCTATAGCTTTTTATGCAACGGTTCTCTTTAGGTTGTTGCTACGATTGTTATAACAAAAATTTCATTCTCTTGCAGTAGTTGTTTTATGGTAAGACATTAGTTCATAGTTGTTGCTCAATGTCTATTGCTACTGTTATTACGGGGTAATACATTAATTCTATAGTTTTTGCAACAATTAATATATGCCGATTGCAACGATTATATTAGGCTATCCCAACAAAGATATACAATTTGTTCCACACATATATTATGAGCCATTGCAATACTTTTATAACATAAAATACACATAAAAAGATCTTGCGAAGAAGTTATATTTAATTACAAAAATTATAACTTAGATCCATGGTTCGGTACGTAATATCGATAAAAACAAAATATATAAACATTTTTCAACCATTCAAAATGGGTGAAATGTATAGATTCACCACACAGTACTTTTCAAACTTAAAAAATAACCAACTTTCAGAACATAGGTAAAGTTAACATTAACTCAATTCAGTTCCTATGCCAAGTCTTCGGTGCTGGTTTCATCGCCTTCATCGATATCATCACCTATATACAATTAATGAAAATACAAAAAAATTTAGCAATTTTGTTGCAATAGTTCAATAACTTCAGTGATACATTTGCAAGCTATCACTCTATATCCACAACAGACATAAATTCAATAAATTTCAAATGACATTAAAAAATAGCATAGTTGCTACAGATATTTGCATACTGATTTTGAGAATTATTCCATCACTCCTCGTTCAATTCAACAATTACTCAAAACTTATATGGTAAATCTATTTTCTGACTAACAAAAGAATAATGACTCAACTGCAAGAGAAATAAGAATAGTCCACATACATGAGAAACAAACAATCTTAATGAACAAGATAACTGTTACAACACTGAAGCTACTAGAAAATTTGATTCATATGAGCGAGACACTAAAAGAAGGGGAAGAAGTAGAGTTAGAAAAAAAGAGAGGAAACATCGAAGCCAACAAAATTCAGTTAGAACTGTCTGCAATTGTCGCTGCCATCGATTCGTCAACTCAAAACTCAAGGTTGTTGATTGAGTTTTCAGAAAGATCAGTAGATGGTTACTTTCCAGTAAAGTTCCATGTGCTGTAGAATTTTGGAAATGAGTTTTATTTCATGATTGAGGCATCATTTGCCTTGTTCACTCTTGAGACAATCTGTTCAATCTCATGTGGCTAACTCCAGTTTGTTACCTCAAACTGTCTTCACTCGATACTTTGGTCAGCGTGCTAGGAAAGAGGAAGAAGAAGAGATTGACCAGAGAAAGCATCAAGCTGATTATGATCCTACAATTTTTTATCCTACCGAGCATCACAATCCTCCATCGAATAGGGTATGGAGTCTTGTGAATGATGTTTTGGGACTTACCTTGGTTGAAGTTTCAGAGATGTCTTCCATTCTTATGAAGAACTTGGGTACGATCAAGCAACCAAAGGTTGGGGTTATGAAGGCAGGGTTGCTGGATTGACAGCAACAACTCCGAAGAGACCAGATATAGCTAAAGAGGAAACAAAACCAGAAGAATCTCTAAAAAAGTTTTTGAAGATAATAAAATGGCACTTAATAACTCATAGCCTACAAGGTTGATCCTAGAAAATACTCAGCTAGACAAATGGTTGACAATGCCACAATCATAAGAAATAGGTAATAACAAAATCGACAAGGTTGTACTCAATAGTCTGTTATAGCATATATGTTAGAGCAGTCCAACAGAAATCAAACTTCTACAACGAGAAAAAAGTGGAGATCTCTTAAATAACAGTATATACAATGATGTTAGCTGATATTTGATAACTCATAGTCGACGATGTTGATCCTAGAAAATACTCAGCTAACCAAATGACCGACAAGGCCACAATCTTAAGAAATAGGTAATAACAAAATCAACAAAGTTGTACTCAATAGTCTCTTATAAAATTTATGTTACAACAGTCCAACAAACATTAAACAGCTACAAATAGAAAAAAAGGGGAGATCTCTTAAAACAACAATATATAGAATGATGTTAGCTGATACTTAATAACTCATAGGTGACGCGGTTGATCCTAGAAAATACTCAGCTAACCAAATGGCCGACAAGGCCACAATCAAAATAATAGGGAATAACAAAATCATCAAGGCCATACTCAAAAGTCCCTTAAATGTTATAGCAGTCCAACAAACATTAAAATACTCAACAGTACACAAGGATATCGAAATATAAACTTTAAGGGTGGCCAAGAGTATTAATGTTTTCTACTACAATGAGAAAGCAGAGTCGCAACAGAGAAATTAAATAGAGCTTCAAGAAAAAGATAAAGTAGTAGTAGTAGAAGAAGAAATAGTGTAAACGGATATTTAGTGACACTAACCTTGCTCAGCTGTTTGAGCAGAAGTAGCTCCTCTTGAACAAGGAATTGACAATGTTTGAAGTATGTTAGGATCAATAATCCTACTAGTTGAAGTTGAGCGACTACATCTGTAATAACTTCTTGTCGCATTGTTCTTTTTTGTTCCTCCATTTGTTTCTCCATTTTTTCCATCCTTTCTTGCATTTGTTTTACTACATCATTTGTTGCATTTAAAGTTGATTCAGAATTGTCAAATTTCTTTTTCAAAGTTGTCTTTGTAACCCAACTCCATATAGTCTTAGACGTCCCTAATGTTCAGGACTCATGACAACTGAAAATGCATCAACAGTCTGACCATTTATGCTCATTTGCTTTTCAATTTACTCCATTTCAGCCTAACAAATAATATCCAAAACCAGTCTTGTAAATTAAAATTTAGTATAAATAATTGGTCTTATTAGAAAAACATATTAATAGTATTCGTACAATTTTGCTGGTTGTGTTCTCATTCGATGCCTTGTACAAACGATCAGGTTTTCTTGTTCTTGTGACCACAAAGAGCTCCCTAGAGGATATATATTTCTTTTGTTTTTCCTAATCACATAAAAATAGTTATCAGGAATTTCTTAAATGATTAGTTAAGACTAGACAATAAATAAGAGAACACACCAATTTACTACGGATTAAAGAAAAACTCTTTTTGCCTGTTGTGTGTGGATTCAACAGCTTTTTCCGATTCTTATTATTTGTTTCAGACATTTTCAGCAAAAAAAAAAATCAATAATATTAAACAAAGGCATATACAATGACATAAGCATAAAAATCTCACCCAATGGAACATTTTCTCTATGATTGGAGAAAAATCCTCCGTTTAGTTGTGACTAGTACCATACTGGAAAAAGTAAGAAGCTGCAACAGTTTTGCAATAGAGAAAAGAATAGCAGAAGAGAAAGTTAGAGAAAAATAAAGTTGCAGAAGCAACTATATCACAGAGAGATCTGGAGAAGAATAAGCTGGATATTTCAGATTCCAAGCTAAATTTACCTTGAATTTCTTAGACTTCCAATATTTAAGGAGCTATCTAAAATGGCATTCTGGAATATGACCAGCTCTTTTTGCCATTCGAATTTCATCATTATCATATGGATCATAATATTTTGTCTTCAAATCACTTTTATGCCTTCTCCAAGCATCTCGAATTGTTACCAAAGCCCAATTTTGCGCAATTTCAGGAATAATGTATTTTTCCTACAATTTGGTGTCATTCAATTCGCCAATTAAAGTAAAATACTTTTACAAGAAATTAAATATTGAATACTCCAAACCTTAATATAATCCCACAAATCCTTTTTAGTATCCATGCTCCTCCAATCGATTATATCAAATGGGCAAAGAGTCACATTTCTTGGCAATGTACCTAGGAATCTACTTAATTCTGTCACAACGTCCTCAGTAGGACCAACCGGTTGATCTAGGCTATTTAATAAGATCAATTTACTCTCTTTTCGTGCATGTACATTATGAATTTGCGTTTGACCTCTTTTCTTTTTACTGGAAACACCTTTAACTATAAGAAACTATAAGAAATTAGAATTCGTAGATGAATTTAGTAAGTTTCTAAGTTTATATATACCTTTTTCTTCAAGTTGTTCACCGGGTGGATGAGTGACAGAGTTCATTTGCACTTGATCCTCTGTAGGTTGCTTCTCAAGAGGTTGTTCAAGTGGTTGCTCCTGCACAGATTGTCCATTAGCTTCATATTGTAGTGCTACTGCTTGTTGTTCAATTTTCTTAAGCAGTTGTCCTTTCTCTGACTCTATAGGTTGAACAATTTCATTTGTTTTCAATAACCATCATTTTTTATTTTCCAAGAATGATAATGATCCATTTTTAGCATATGTATTTGCTTTTTTTCCTTTTTGAAGACTCTTTTTGACTCATGACTATCCAAATATGTGTAAAAATAAGTCATAAGAAGCCTCTTAGTGCAGAATTTTCAAATGTGAATAACATAAACAGTGAAAGTCAGAAGAACAAACAACAATAGGAACAGTAGTAGCTGAAGCATATTATAAATAACTATGCTCCTTTTGTTTCTTATTTGAAAAAAATGTTGTTCAATAGATAACTTTTCAACCAATCAACAAGGAAGATTCTATCTTGGGGAAGAGGAATAACAAGCAATGGATTCAAGCTGAAGAGGAATAACAAGCAATGGCAGAAGATGCAAAGAGAAGTGTAACATAGAAATACACAAAGAATCTTAATAACTAATATATCTATAGAACCAACATTAGCAAGAAAATATTCCAGAACAAATTAGCAGAAATCAAGCAACTAGCAGTAGCAATTAGGTAGAAATCAAGTAGAGTGCAATCGACATCCATACTTTATATGATGCAACTCAAAAAGGAATGTATTCCAAACTACATAAAAACAAAGAAGAGAATGTATTGAACAAGTTTAGAATATCCTTTGTCAATCATCAGCTTCCATCCAACCCCAATCAGTATCATCAAAGTCATCCTCCTCTTCAGATGTTTCCATAGCTACATCTTCTGAATGTTGTGCTAGGGTAGACAGATCAATGATATCAACAAGGAGATATTCTCTCGACCATCTAACATCTACATCGAGTACTCTTTCTGATGAAGCAATGCCACCGTTAGTATCTCTCCAAAATGTTTCTTTAATATTAGGACAATTCTCTTCCCCTAAATCATACAAATCCACTGGAACTTTATGTCTTGCATAATATACATTTTTCTCAATTGGGTCTTCCACATTTAAAAAACTTGATGCACTTGAGATGCTAGTACAAAAGGATCATTTATGTTGGATTGTTTATTGAAGAATACCCGAGTCAATCCATATTCATCAACTTTGTTATGAAACCAATCACATAGAAAAAGTACAACACTAAAGCAACCCTAATAATCAATCTCAATGATATCCTGAATAATTCCAGAATAGATAACCATTCTATCGATAGGATTTTGATCACTAGCGCTAGCAAAATTATTTGTTGATACTAACAAAGTAACTCTCCTATTCTGAGCCTTGCAAGGGATATCCCGTGTCTTTGTATGAAATCTATATTAATTAATGAAATATCCAGTATATCTTTTAGCCACAAAATTAGGTCCTTTAGCTAGCCATCTTAAATGATTGGGAATTTATATATTTTTAACTTTATCCCTAAACCAATAACTGAATTCTGTACTATGGATTTGTGCTTTTACCCATGCATTTTCTCTGATAAGATCATCAATTAAATTTTTATATTCCCTGCAAGAATGATATGCAATTTAAACAGTGTAAAACACATTATCATAAATATAAATGATGTTTAGAAACAAATGACTATTTTATCTTACTCGATGAATGTCTCTACTTTTTCATCTTCGGTAGTGAACAAAACATATCGATGAGCTTCAGACCTCTCTTGATTCTCCATGTTAAAAGTCTTTCCTTTCCTTTTATTCATACTTTCAATTGGATGACCTATCTTAGGAAATAAAGATAAAGCATCATCTTCCTCTATTAGATTGACCTCATCATTCTCGGTTTGATACCTACTAAATGTTGTCTTCACCTTTTCAGGTAGCTAACTTGAAATAAAGGTCAATCAGTCTATAGCTGAAAAACCCTCTGCTATTGCCCCTTCAGGATTTTTTTGATAATGAACGAGCTCCTTGAAATCACACATAGTTCTTCTAGTAGAATCATCCAACAAAAGTGAGACGGGCCTCCAAGCTTGATTTCCTCCACTAAATGGATAGTCAAATGTGTCATTATATCAAAAAAAAAAAGTTGTAGGAAAAAACTTTTCAAGATCACATTCTATATCAATGATTTCAGCCATCAGCTTATCAGTAACGCTTCTTCTTATAACCTTACTACATATGGCTCTAAAAATATCCCCCAACCTAATTAAGACAAAAGACACATTCTTGGGAAGCACTTTTCTAACAACAACCTGGATCAAGTAACACAAAATGACGTGAGCATCACGACTTTTGTATCCTGATACTTTCATATCTTTAACTTGCACAAAACTTGATATATTAGAGACAATTCCTTTTGGTAATTTGGCATCTTTTATAACAGTGCAAAATAACCTTTTCTCGTCTGCTTTCATAGAGAAACAAATAGTAGACAAATGAATATTTCCAGTATCACAGTCTTTTACTGGTTGAAGCTCTTTGTGTATCCCCATCTCATGAAAATCATAGCGAGAATTTATATGATCTTTGGACTTTCCAAGTATATCCCTAAGACCAAGCAACTGTCACAAATATTTTTTCTCTAGTGCATCACTCAAGATTGTGCCCAATTTGTTGGTTGCCCTAGACGTCACTCAAAATATGGATCTTTTTTCCATGGACCATCATCTTTCGTTTTCTTTTCTTGGGCCCTTGACAAAACATTATTGAATTCCGAAGTTTCGTCAAGAACTTTGTACGCCTGATAAGGGGTAGGGGCAACTCTATGCTTTCCTCTTACCATTCAAAGGATTTTTGTATCTCTTCTATATGGATTCTCATGAGGTAAAAAATTCTCGATGACCCAAATATCACATGCTGTGGGACCCACTAAGTGTTTGAGATATTGTGAACAAGTATATGATTGCAAGTAGTGCCAAACCCAGTTCCCTTGGTACTCTATGGAAAGCATTGGACAAGCTGGAAATCCTAATTGGTCCCCATAAATCTACACGCAACATAAATGTGGATTGTTTTACAACAGCAAATGTTTTTTTCACTGTCCCCTTCCCCATAGTCCGTCACACTCTGCATCAATGGTTGTACGTTACATCTATATATTTCAAGGAGATGAATGGACCTGGAATAATCATGACAACATTATATACTCCACTTCATGCAATCCATGGTGATAGTCTAATAATTCATCAATATAACACTGCCATGTTGCTATGGGAAATGCTCATAGTTCAAATGGATTAAAACCATCGCTTTGAAAGACTCGTCAATATTAAGAAGCATCACTAGCAAAGTCTCATATGCAGTTATAAAATCCTTCCCAAGCTTCTCCATAAGCAGGATGTATTGAATTTCCATCTTTTGTAGTCATTCAGTATCTTTCCATGTTCTAGCTCCCGATGTTTCAGAACCATGAATTTTCCTCTCAGCCTCGCTTTAAAACGAAAGTACCACCTTAAGCTTTTGGCCCGAATTTTATGACCTTTTATCAAGTCATCAAACGGACATTCTTCCAGCTAGAAATGTCCCCACACTGTAACACTTGTCTATACTTTTGCTTGTGTTTATTGCAATAATTATATGCAATCGTTAGGACATGCATGAGTTTTTTCATAATGAAGACCCAAATATTTTATCACCTTTTTTGCCTTGTGGAAAGACTCAGGTATCTGAGCAAAGGGAAATGCCTCTTTTATCAATTCCAATAAATTTGAAAAGGCTACATAACTCAACATATGAATGCATTTAAACAAGTATAATTGAATGGTGAAATTCAACTTAGAAAAATTCTGACACCACATGTATAAGTCTTGTTTCCCTTATTCAACTAATTTAACGAATTTCTCTGCATTTTCAAATGGTCCCTCTCTTTCTCATTCATGCATCGGGTCATCCGCTATATTTCTAAAAATATCTTGAAGTAGTTTATCAATACCGTCTTGTCTGTCGAAAGTTTCATCATCTTTGGTTGGATGTGGCACATTTCTTGAGGAAAACCTTCTCCATGGAAAACCCATTTGGTGTATCCATGAACAACCCATACAATCAAGTGGATCCGCCCACCACTTTGACAATGCCAATAACAAGGACAAGCACTTCTTACAAGGACAATAATATTTTTATCTCCTTGGGAAGCTCGTTCAAAGGGCTTATCAGGAAATCATTAACTCCATGGATAATACTCCTTATTGGGAATCTTGAATATCATCAAAGTTTTATCTCCAACTACATTTATTATCATATTCATCAGTACAAAACATTAAAAAAAAACAAGGTCATGGAGAAAAGCACTATCAACAACACTTTACCTTTCAAGTTGAATATATTCTGTTAGACTTTTTTTGTTTCTATCAAAATCATGATTGTAAATTATCTAATTTAGGTCATTTGGTAAGTGAAATTTAAGTATATAACCTATATTTTACTTGATTGTTTAATTCCTCGATTTATTCTATAGTACATTGTAGGTACTACCTTACAACACAAGAGAAGAATTATTATAGATAATAAGGTAAAAGTAATTCACAAAAATGGTAGAAATGTCCTGATGAGATCATGTTACATCACTTTAAATTACTAGCCAAACAACAATACATAACCTATATTTTACTTGATAGTTTGATTCCTCAATTTATTCTATAGTAACAATTGTGGTAGGTATTTATGCCTTCAACGAGTATTGTCCTCGCCCTAATGGTAACCAAGAAAAATCTGGTGACTCATCTATTAAGTTATTTTAACAATTATCTTATCTTTTATCATCTTTTAAAAGATATTTATTTCTTATCTGTGTATTCGCCCTTTTTCAAAAGTATTATATGCTCCAACGAAACAATCCATCTAGATATTATCTGAAATCTGAAGTCCCCTATTTTCCCAGAAAAATTTCTAAACAAGTCATTGTATTATATATTTGTTTTAGCTTTTGGCTTACAGGTACTTTTTGTACAAGTCCCTCTAGACCCTATCTTCATTGAATGAATGACAAGCGAGATATTTATCTAGTTAGCACAGTTCCCTATGTTGAAAGAGAGAACTGGTTAATTCTCATGGATATTTAAAAAAAGGCTCGGACTTAGCGTACAACACATCACTTTTACTACAAAAGATCGAAATTCTAAAATTCCACTCACAGAGAAAGAAGGGAACAACGGCTAGAGACAAGAGAGGGATGCATCTGCTCATACTATCAAGAAATTGAAAATGGCTTGAGACACCCAAAAACACGAGGAAACTAAAGCCACATCGATCACCTCTTAAGGATAAAAGACACTATGTTGGGGTTCTACTATTATAACTGCTACGACTCCTTAGGTGAGAAAGAACACTTATTATAATAGTGAACATGAACTCTTGCTTGAATATACCATTGATCCTGATGAGATGTGCATATGCTCTATAGTTTAACTCACATTGGATTTCGTGCCTGAATGTAATGTGCAGTTGTGAATTCAGTTTGATTAGATGCATCTTGTCCTTTATCCTAAACCTATTGCCTTACTTTCTTAAAGAAGTCATATGTCCATTCAATTGAAATTTCATTTGTAGAGGTATATTCCAGTTAGCAATATCCAACTTATCTTCCTGAAAGTCAAGTTCCACATAGGATATACATACAACTACGTTTTCAAAGGCTACTTTCATTTCTACTCTTTTCTTCTGATTCAATAGCATGAAGACTCATGCAAAGGGTTAAAAACAAATAGGCAAGTCAAGAGTAAAGCAGTAAAGCCGTAAATCCACTAAGAAAAGCACTAATAGTTATTCTTTGTGTATTCTTTGTTTGTTTGGGATAACTCCAAAAACTAGTAAGCTTGGGAAACATTCATAATGATATGAAAATTTATTTCACAATAATAACTTCAAACTTTCGATCAATGGAAATTTAAGTTCACATAGATAGGCCAAACTAAAAATGCAAATCAAAATGCCCAAAATCCTAGGACAAAATAACCTACAAAATAGCAGTTCTTTTTATAAAATTGTAACCCAGCTTCTCAAGGATTTTTTCAAAGAGTTACAGAATCTTCACAAAATTTGAGTTACAAAGTCTAAACTACAAATGGATTATTTATAACACACCTAAATCAGAACAAATAACAGACATTTCAACAAACCCATTTGTTATTCTTTACAATTTTCTAGAATCCCCTTACAATGAAATTTCAAAATCTGGAAAATAGTACATCTAAAACGAAATAGAGACAATGAGGACTTAGAAATCACCTTAAAAATAGTAAACACCTCTTATTCTAAGTAGCTTTATTGTGAAGAAGACTACTTTTTGAGATGATTCCCCCCACTGAAATTACACTTTAAATCGATTAAATTGACCACCGGAGCGAATCTGATGTTTTTTGTTGAAGATTGAGGTGAATTCACCGAGAAGACAACCCCCGATTCTCCTTCACCGAAGCTGAGCTCAAACATGTTGTGGAAGACCACTGACGGATTTCACTGGTTTCTCGTGGAAATTTAAACGAACAAGTGTTCATTTTTTTTGGAAATATATTTTAGAGGACTTAGTTCACTAAAATGAAAAAAATAAAAGCGGGGCACAGACTAAATTAATTGAGGGAAATAAAATTTTCACATAAAATTCGCGGCTTGGGCAATTCTTTTTTCGTTTTCACATAACCAAACCATTGCCATAGACTACTTTTTTGCCACAGTAAATAAGTGTGTGGCCATAGATTTTCTATTGAAGAGATTATATAGATGATCCACGGTTTTATATGAGAAATTGTTCTAGTAGATCTAAGGATATACTGCAACGGTAATAACTGTCGCAACCCATAATCTATTGCCACAGTTGTAGAATTATTGCTAAATAAGCGATGTAAGTGTAAGTTGATGATAATCAATGTAAAATTTCTAGTAGTGTATAGATGTGCGACGACTTTCTTTTTATTTAGATTGAGCATGAATGTGTAAGTTCATGATGATCAATGTTAATTAGGGTCTAATACCTTGTTATTTCAACTTTTCCTCTTAACAACCACGATATAGGGTTGACCACTACAATATTGAGGGTAGCACCAGGCTAGGAGGGTTGGTTGTGTGACTTACATGATATGTGAAATTACATAAGGTTATTTGTTTTCTTATTCATTCTTGGCCTAATCCTAGGATAGGCTAGTTTTGCCTTAGACTCTCAAACCGTTTGGCATGATATATCTCTAACATCATTTCGGATAAACAAGATCCTTGTAGACTGGAATAGCGGCCTTGTTTTATCTCAAAGCATGTGGCTTCCTTTATATGTCAAGAGTTGTCCTTAAATAGAATGCACACCAATAAGTCATTCATTTCAACACCGAATAAACTAATAAATCATCTCTAGAGCAAAGTCTGAGAGAGTAATCATAATCTACCTTGAAAGCCGAGTATAAATATCATGAACTCTTAAAAGCTTACCTCCCTTTTTGAATAGCCTTGGAACTCTCTTCTTTTATCTAAAACATAATCTATATAAGTATAAGAGTCTATCTAAAACAATATTTTTATTTTGAATTGTTTTGTGGAACAATGGTCTGTTTATTTCTCACAAAGATGTATTATACACAAACATGCCAAATAATTTCCCAATCTTGACCGATTGAGAAAGCCCCAATTAATGTAGTAAAAGCACTACTCGGTGGATCTTTGGTTATTGATGACCAGAATTTCCCCTTTAAAATATGTTTTCTAAAGAAAGCTCCCACATTTTCTTTCACTTTCTGTCTATTCGCTCTTCATGTTTCTTGATCATCTTACCCCTTATTGTCTTCTTCTTTCTCGGCTTCATTCCTCGGACATTAACATTCCTAATCGATGAAAAATAAGGAGATATATAAGCTCGCAAAGGTAAATCAACTTTATATTTTTATCTATTACCAACTACTATTGACTTTACACTTTTGTTTTGTAGATTTGATATCTGGTGGAGGTGTTTGGAGTTCAAGATGAATGTTTTGTTGGATTTAACAATTAAACTCTTTCTACAGGCTTGAGGTATATAAACACCCATAAAATTTATATATAAACTTGTAACGCCCGTTTTTTCTTTGCAGCAACAGATTTTATTCTGGAAAAACTGGCAGGTACCGGAGGCCACGACGGACCGTCATGGGGGTCACGCTACCGTCGTGGAGGTTTCGTTTCAAAACCTTAGAAAATCTGAAATTGGGTACTACTGGAAAAATCGCTCTCTAAAACGTCGGACTGAGTGGCAGGACGACCGTCGCAGAGGCGACGGCCCTTCACAAGGCCACCACTTAAACCGAGTCTCTGTATCATGCTACGGACAGCAGGACGGACCGTCGCAGGCGCGACGGCCCTTCACTGGATGCTAGTTCCAGGGCGGGGTCGGATTTCTAATTCATTAATTAGGGCGTTTTGGACTATTTCCTACTTTTAATGTTTTCTTTTTGTAATCGTGTATGCCAACGTCCTTCACATCTTCGACTCAACATTAGTTCCAGCCATCTTCGTCACACCGTATCTTCAGGGTGAGCTAATGTTTCTAGCTTGGACTGGAGTCCTCCTTCCTCATGTCTTGATTGCCTTGAGTTTCGGGCGATATACTAGCTTTTATTTGTTTAGCTTCTAGAATACTCGTAGTTTAGTAAATTGATCATAGATTTTCTTGTGTATTACTTCCAGATTTTGGGGATTAATAGATTGAATTTTAGAAGTTGTATTGAATTGTCTTTTTATTTATGATTTAAGTCTTTCGCATTGCTTTATGTTGGATAGTAATTGAAATGATAATGAGGTCAGATTGGTTGGTATCGCGCTGTCACATAGGAGGGTAAATTGTGGGTGCCATCCGCGGCTGCGGTGTTTGGGTCCGTGACCAACTTGGTATCAGAGCATTAGGTTCGTTGTCCATCACACAAGACAGGTCTAGTAGAGGTCTTAAGAACGTATGTGGGACGCTCTTTACTTTTCCTTTGAGAGCTATAAGACTTTTAGGAAATTCCATTCTTTTCTTTCTTTTTCTTTTTCGTGTCTATTACTTGGATCCAATTGGTATCTAATGTATACAAATTGGTAATCTGACCATCTTCACGTCTATTTCGCAGATGGTTAAGAACTAGAGCAACGACTACGCCAACTCCAACATCAGCAAGACAAGATGCATCTAATCCACCACTGGGGCTGTAGCTCGAAGTAGAACAGTGGCAAGAGCCGTGGTAGATGGATAGGTTCGTGGGAGGATGTCCTCTGTTGAAGAGGACCGAACACACTAGCCATCTTGGTACTAGGGCGTGACTCCTCCACCGACTGAAGAAGTCCTAAAGAAGGGGAGGATTGTGAGAATGAACAAGTCCATAACGAGGAAATGCCACCCCAACGATACCCCAGATATGATCAATCAGAGTGCCTCCGCTTATCTGTGGTAGGTTGTCTGAATGTCAGGGTCAGACACCCCCAATTGTTTTCTGGCACCAAACCTCCGGTTTTCAGAGGTCGGAACAATGCACAGGCCACTATGCCCCTCGTATGGTGCCTAGGTACATAGGCACTTCCACGCCTTAACTACTGACCTATAATGGAAATGATCGCATGAACTTTTTCAGTAAGTTTTTTCATGAAATTGAAACCTCCCAGTCTTGAAAGTGGCGAATTCTAGGAGTCTTACGAGTTTCTGGTTGACTGTCCTGACTACTACACAGATGGTTATAGTAAGAACGGGTTGTGTTGATTCGTGAGTTACCAGTTTCATAGGGACGCCAAAATGTGGGTGGGGTGGCGGTCACTGTGTGAGTGTCAACCAACAGAGGCACCACCTATGACTTGGGCCTCATTCTCGATCAGTCTTGTTTTATGGATACATATATTCCCCTGGACCTTGAGTATAGAAAAGGGACGATTCTTGACCTAAATAGCAAGGTAGGATGTCGGTCAATGCTATATTAAGTTCGTGGCACTATCAAGATAGCCACCCCAACTATGTTTCATCCACAAGAGCGAATGTCGCCATTTTGTGAAGGGGTTTGAATCATAGTTTGTGAATTTCTAGCCTTACGAGTTATTCGGCT
Organism: Solanum habrochaites; assembly: GCA_027704765.1. Classification (NCBI taxonomy): domain Eukaryota; kingdom Viridiplantae; phylum Streptophyta; class Magnoliopsida; order Solanales; family Solanaceae; genus Solanum; species Solanum habrochaites. The sequence continues at coordinate 23,151,696 of JAKWJA010002494.1, forward strand.
ACGGCAAATCCTTCCAATAAGTGGGTTCATATTTCGTGGTATAGGTGGAGGAGTGAGCCAAAGAAAATTCACCACGGCATCGACATCAAAGAGGTTTTCGAAAGGTTAGTTTAATGGTTCTTAATCTCGAGGACAAGGTTCCGTAGGTTACTGACTCAAGTTTCACCCATTCAGTCTTCACTACAGACTGTGGTTGGGTGTTCCACTCAGCACCGTGGTCAACCACTCTCTGAGAACCCATGCCCGACTCAGAGAGAGGGTTATGGATTGTGGGAGACCTGGACTATTAGAAGGAATTGTCCACAACAGAGTTATAGACCCCCAATACTAGAGGCAGAGGTGATTTTAGAGCGTTAATTCCGAGACGTGGTGTCCCGAGGTAATGGGGTTCACAAAACGGCCTGGGATGATGGGTGACAACCTGAGACACTGCATCACAAATAGTAGGGGCAACGACAAACAAACGAAAGGGCCCATTGTTATGCTTTCCCTAAGGATATCATAGGCGAGACATCTGATGCATGTCATCACTTACTCTTCTGGTTTTGTGGATTTCTGCTTCCCGTATGTTTTGTCTGGATCCAATTTTTCTGATGTGTCTTCCTCATTTCTAATGGCTAAATTCAGGTGTGAATTACTTGAAATACGCCTATTCGTGATTTCTACTTCTACTCCGGTGGGTGAGTCTGTGGTAGTTTAAAATGTATATAGTTCTGGTTTGGTGGAAATTTGTGGGGAGTAAACACTTATGTAAGATGTGGTTACTTAGAGATGGTTTATTTTGATGTCATTCTGGGTATGACTTGGCTTCTTGTTCTCCGCAATTTTGCGATCTGAATGTAAATGCTAAACGGTGACGTTAGCCAACCGGGGAACTACCCGTTAAGTGTGGTAGGGTGGACTACTACACTTCCAATCCTGTGCGTATCATCCTCCTTTCTTCGTGCTAAGAAAATTGGTTAGTAAAGGGTTGGTTTGGCTTTCTTGGCACATCTCTCAAGGATGACACTACCCAGTACCTTCGATTGCGTCGGTTTTTGGTGGTCCGTGAGTTTCTTGATGTATTCCCTGCAATCTCCGGTATGGCCCCCAGATAGGATATTGACTTTACTGTAATGATCTGAACCGGTACACGCCCCTTTCTATCCCCCTTATAGAATGGCCCCCCCGCGGATTTAAGAGAATTAAAAGCCCAACTTCAGAATTGTTGAGCAAAAGCTTTATAGACCAAGGGGTGCATCTCCTTGGGGTGCCCTCCCCGTTTTTGTTTGTGAAGAAGAAGGAAGGGTAGTTTTTTCGGATGTGCATATACTAACCGTCAGGTTGCACAAGGTAACCATAAAGAACCAGTATCCTCTTCCTCGTCATTGGATTACTTTGTTCGATCATTTACAAGGCATGTGCTTTGTGTCCTTCTCTAGATGACTTGAGAATCCGGTTATCATCAATTGAAATCCGGTCAACGGATTTGCAAAGACGTGCTTTTAGAACCAGTATGGTCATTACGAATTTTGTTAGTGATTTCTTTGGTCTTACGAATGGCCCCTGCTGCGTTCATGAGTTTTGATGAACGGTATTTTTAAGCATATTTAGATTACCTTCTTTGTGATCGTATTATTGATGATATCTGATATACTCCCAAAGTAAGAAGGAACATGAGGAGCATTTGAGAATGTTATGGAAATGTTTGAGGGAGAAAAGCTTTTAGCAAGGTTCTCTAAGTGTGAGTTGTTGCTAATGCATTTGTCACCTTTCGTTCTGGGCCCGTGGTTTCTAAGGATGGATGATGGTGGATCCGTCTAAGTCGACGTAGTGAAGATGAAGACCTACTATGTGTCAAATAAGGAGCTTTGTTGGGTTCGCTAGCCCTACTACCCGTCGATTTGTAAGGGTTGTTCTCTTCTATTTGGCTTCCCAACTGACGAACTTGACTAAGCAAAATGTTTCCATTTTGTATGCCGGGACGAGTGTGGGAAGCTTTCAGGAAGCTCACGACTCTGTTGACTATGCAACCAATTCGTCACCTTTGCCCAGTGAAGGCAAGTAACTTCATTTGTATTGTGATGCATCTTACTGGGTTTTGGGTGCAGTGGCTAATGCAAGAGAAAGAATTGTTGCTTATGCTTTCAAGACAATTAAAATTGCATGAATAACTATCCAACTCAATTAATTTGGACTTGCCGCTGTAGTTGTTTTTTCGCACTAAAGCATGGAGACACACTATGTAATATGGGGTTAAGTGTGAGGTCTTACGGATCATTGTAGTCTACAGTATGTCTTTCACTCATAGAGATTTGAATTGAGACAGAGGAGTGGATTGAACTACTGAAGTACTAGACTCACTATTTTGTATCAATCCGGGGAAGGCGAATGTGTAGCGTATACTTTAATAGAAAAGGCGGGATCATGGGTAGCCTAGCTCACTTGCAGCTCTAGGCGCCCATTGTGGCTAGAGAAGTTTAGATTCTGCTAAACGACCTTATGAGATTAGAAAGTAATGAGAAGGGAGGATTTTTAGCTTGTGTGGAGGCATATCTTCCTTCCTTGATAATTCATAGAAAGAGCATTTATGATGAAAATTGATTCCGATCGAGAATAAAGTTTGCAAAGGAGAGGTAAGAAGCGAAATTCGATGAGACGGTGTTTTGAGGATTAAGGGAAGGGTGATGTGTACCGTCGCGGTGTGTTTGAGATTAAGGGAAGGGTATGTGTACCGATCTCGCGTCATGATTATGTGATCAACACTATTCCCTGACAGAGGCTCATAGTTCAAGGGTAATTCGATACATCCGGGTGCAACCAAGATGTACCGTGACAAAGCAACCCTTTTGGTGGATAAAGAATTAGCGTGATTTGTGGATTTTTTTATTGCCAAATGTCCAAATGGTCAACGAAGTTAAAAAAGTATGAACACCCCAAAGGCCCGGAGGACACTCAGAGAATGCCCCTTTCCGGAATGGAACTGGAGAGATTGCAATGGACTTCGTGGGGTGGTCTTCCAAATACATTGGGTAATTATTACATTTGGGTGATTGTGGGATAGTTAACTCAGTCTGCCCTTCTCATTTTCCTTCTCGGTAAGGTGACTTACAATGCAGAAAAGTTGCCAAACTTACATCTCAGAAGTTTTCGATTGCATGGAGTTTCCACTGTCCATCATATATCATATAGAGGTAACGCATTTACTTCTAAAGTTTTGGAGGAAATGCATGCCGAATTGGGTAACTAGGTTTGATCTTATTACTCTACCGTTCCATCCTCAGACCGACGGTCAGCTCTGAGCGAACGATTCACGTGTTTGGCGATATGCTTCGTGCATGTTGTAGAATTCGTGGCCATTGGGTAAGCTTCTTACCCTTAGCGGAGTTTCATACAATAAAGCTATCCACTCAACATTGATATTGCGCCCCCATTTGAAAGCTGGTAGGGGGAGGAGATGTAGCGTCCTCCCAGTGGGTTGGTTTGATGCCTTCCGAGGTTAGACCTTGGGGTCTGATCTTTTGAGGGATTCCGATAGAAAAAGTGGAAATCTATTCCAGAGACGCTTTCTTCTAGTCGGCGCAAAGTGCAAAATAATATGCAGATCGAAAGGTGATGGACTTAGATGTAAGGAGGGTGAACATTCTGTTTGAAAGTTCACCAATTAAAGTGGGTTAATGCCGGTTTGGTAAAGAGGCAAGCTAAGCCCAAGGTAATATTGGCCCCCTTTGGAAGTAACTTAGGCGAGTAGGGGAGTGGCTTATGAGTTATTAGCCTGCCATCCAGGTGGTGGTCTGTCCGGATTACATCCGGTGTTTCATGTTCGACTGTTTGAAAAGAACCATGGGGATGGAAATTACTTATCCGTTGGGATTCATTTTGCTTGATGAAACTTGCTGTCTTATGGGAGGAGCCTATTGCATTTTAGATAGAGAAAGGTTTTCGCACGTTTGGGTCAAGCGAGATTGGCATTCATCATGGTGCAATGGGAAGAACTGAACCGTTTGAAGAAAGCCACTTGGTAGAATGAGGACAATATGCAAGAAATGATACCCACATCTTTTATACAGATTCAGGTACTCCTTTTTCTCCTGTTTTCCTTCTTGTGGATCGTTCGGGGACGGAACAGATGAGTAATTGTATCTATTGTAACGCCTGTTTAGTCATTTTGAGAACAGATTTTATTCTGGAAAACTGGCACGAGGTACGGAGGCCACAGACGGACCGTCACGGGCAGAACGACGACCGCGTGGAGAGTGTCCGTTTTTCAAAACACTAGAATCTGAAATTGGGTGTACTGAAAATCTACTCTCGAACGTCGTACGGGAGTGGTCAGGCGGACCGTCGCAGGCCACGGCCCTTCACAACAGGCCATCACTTAAAAATGAGTCTCTGTAGCATGCTACCGGACAGCAGACGGACCGTCGCAAGCGCATACTGCCCGTCACGGGCTGGCGTAGTCCAGGCGGGTCGATTTCTGATTAATTAATTTAAGGGGCCGTTTTTGACTATTTCCTACTTTTTATGTTTTCTTTTTTGTATAGTCTGGTATGCAGATCAAACTGCCGTCATCTTCGACTCACAGTATTTCAAGCCAGTCTTCGTCCCAGACCGGATCTTCAGGTGACTAATGTTTCTAGCTTGGACCTGGATCTCCTTCCTCATGTCTTGATTCCTTGAAAGTTTCGGCATAGACTAGCTTTTTTTTGTTTTAGCTTCTTATACCTCTTAGTTTAAGTAATTGATCATGATGTTTTGTTGGTGATGACTTTCAATTTTGGGGAATTAATAATGTTTGAATTTTAGACGTATTGAACTTGTCCTTTTATTTATGAGTTTAAGTCTTGTCTTGCCCGCATTGCTTATGTTTGATATTATTGAAATGATTAAGTTCAGATTGGTTGGTTCGCTCACATGTAGGGTAACTGTGGGTGCCAGTCGCGGCTCGGTTTTGGGTCGTGACAAAACTCTTGTCAAAAACTGACATACAAAGATAACCCTAAGCAACTATGTTCAAAAACTTCAAATTTATTTCAGAATTAGATTATCCATCGTGTGAAAAGTTCATGCGCCATAAACCAAATAAATTCGATCATTAATTGATTCTCAAATAAAAAAATTACTTCCAATTTACCTTAGAGATTTAAATTACATTTACGCAATCCAAGCACAAATATATTTTTGATAACGGTAAATCTTATTAGTAGATATGTCATTGTGTACAATTTGGAACTTTTGATATGGACATGTTCCAATCTTAAATCCCTACAACTTCTAGATCTTCCTCACACTTGTATACTATTCAAAAGATAGAAATCAAGGCCATGTATATATATCATGTTGGCCTTTTGATCATGCTAGCTCAATGTTGTAGATCTTGGATAATTAGTCGGCTGATAATGTTTATAGTCCCTCCTAATATTTGAATATCCTATTGTTCCTTTCCTGCCATATATGATATACTAGTAGCATGACATGTGACCGAGTTTATCTCCTCATTCCATCCAGTGCTAGTCCTTGTGATGAGTAACCAGCTAAGCATCTTTTGTCATATATGTTTTGAGAGTGAACATGTAAATAATAGGTATTATTGTGTTTTATTCCTACCTTGCATAATGAACATATATCATAGTCAATAATTCCCAAGTTGCTCAGTTTATCTTTGGTATATAGCCTTTTTTGTATAGCCACATATAGTGCAAACACCCATTTAGGAGTAGAGCAGAAAAAAGAAGCCTACCTCAATCCCTTTAAGCTCATAAAAAGAAATTTAACGAGAACCTCCAGAAAAAGACCAAACCTACATATCTAGCTTGGTACAATTTCAAATGACTAATGTGATGTCGACTTGACCAAATATTTGTTGGGGCAAGCTCTAAACTTTAGAAAAAAACTTGAAATCAACTTAGTGACACTATTCACTCTTGCATGCGTCGCTATCCATGTTAAATATCTAACTAAATCACGAATCACCCTAGATCTAGTGGGATCATCAAAATTCAAATTGGAGCTCATTAACCTAAATCATTGACTTTGATCAATTTCACAGTTCAAAACACTAAAATAGGAAATCTCCCCATAAACTAGTGAGATCACCTCTAGAATTATGTCACCCATCTCTACACGTAATAATAGAAATAATGAAATTGTGAGAAGGCCAGAAAACCAAAACAAGAAAAAAAAAAACAAAATGACACTAAGGATCACTATATTACCTTAAACAATTCACATAACTTAAAAATATGTACTTATCCAAAGTTTGAACACCCTTCAGAAAATTTCTGGTTAGGTCATGGATTACGTAAAGATATAATCAAACTTTTTATAATATTTCAATGTATTATACAGATGCAGAGAAAGTAGTTTAAGATTAGCCATTATTTATAAAATATTCATTTTTGATAAATAGAATTAATTTCTTTCTTAAAAATCTAAAAAAAAACAAGATTTACTTCTTTAAATAATGCATATCTATTTATAGACTTTTAATAATAGTTTTTCCCTGTCATGTATCCTCTATATAAATCGACAAGCTAAGACATTATTACCAAAATACTGGTTTTAAGTTTTTGTAGATTGATTATTCTATATAATAATATATCACAGTAACTTATTCAATTGTCTCTTTTCTTCAATTGCATCACTTAGTAGACATTTTTGAGAAACCATAGCAAACAATTTGATCTTTTTTAATGTTCGTGTAGGATACTTGACAATTTCATTTATTTAAGTGGCCTACACTTCTATATAAACACGTATTATAAAACATTTCTCATATGTATGGTTTCGATCTAGCTGTATAGTTCTTGTATATTTTTTATTGTAATTCTCCTTTCCTTGCGAAGCTTCCTCTTATTTTTACTTGGGAAACTCATATGTCATTAAAAAAAATTAAATCTATATTTTGGGGAATGTCTTTTTATATTCTTTTTGATTTTGTACAAATAACTTTTGATCTTTTGTTTACTTATCTTCACTTGTTGATGTAGTCTTTCAACATTTAAAGGAAAAGGAAAGTGATGTAGAAATAGGGGTCTGCGTAAATGCTGATTCAACCATTAATGGATGTCGCAGGAACATGTAAAATTTGTTAGTTGCTTTTCCTTGAAGGTATTCCCTATTTTTATGCTTTCAGATAATGGAAGTTGTTTTTAATGTTTGCATTAAGATTTGAGTTAAATTTTAACTACTCTGTTATGTTTTTAACACGGTGAAGTCTTAATTGATGAGAAGAATTATTTTCACTTTTGCTTCCCATATCCTTGTTAAATGTTAATGCGCTAAAGTTTCTTGAACTCTATCATAGAGAATATAAATGAAATGAGTGCCCAACTCCAAGCCAAATTCCAAAATCAATATCATGGAAGTACAACATTTGGAAGATCTATCAGAATTCCTCTGAGAAATCTCTGAGTACAGGATCTGACCCCAATGAGGAATTGTCGACATTAGCATTAAGAACATAAGCCTAATAAAAAAGACACCTTCTCAACCAACCGGTGATCCTTTTAAAAATGACACAATATACCTTTCCATTTTAAACTATGGATACCCGACATTGCTAAGGTAACTATCTTAGAGTGGCATTATAAAATCTCATGATAAAGATAAAAACAATACATAAGAAAGATGATGTTGAAATCAACCAACTCCATTATAATCAAGTAAACCCGCATATTGTTCCCTAACAATGAAACTACACATGATTCGTACAGCTAAACAACTACTAAAGAATCACCAATGAGAGTAGGAACATATAACAGTCATAGATACAAACTCATCGAACATATCTAAACCTAACACAAGTATAAAGACACTTAGGGAACATAAATCAAGGATCAAACACATTTGTTGCATATTGATGGTGCACTAAAACAATACTTATAATAAAATTATCAAAGGCCTTAGCCTTGGATTTAATTGTGAAGTAGTATCAATGGCAATAGTTTCCCCTAGTCTAATGACTCTTTTACTACCAAACCTTCATGTTTGTGCACCACCTCTACATAGGTGTAAGCCCCCTCATCCTCCAATGCAGCTGCTTTGGATGTTTGTACTTGAAAAATCTACAAGGATCTACCATGATTAAGTCTGCAACAATCTTATACAAAGTAGGACACAACTCTACACTCATAAGATCATCTTCTACTCATAGGTTGTTAATAGACCTATAAGAACTCAAATACCCACTACAAAAATAATATCTAACATACAAGTCTCAAGAAACATGTCCTGAGTGAATTGTTGTATGGATTGGTCGACTAAACTGAGAAGAATAACCTCTAGCGAAGAAACTTCTAACTCTGGATGAAATACCATTGAAATTATAAGACCTACAAACTTTCTAATCGTTGATAATGATGTATCACCAATTGAAATAAAAGAAACTAACTGAGTGGTAGCCAGCCATATGAATTAGAGTTATCAAACATCTAATTAATCGCTAAATCTTCACTACCTCCTTGGGAAGTATCATTAGTGCATGATTGTATAAGGAATGAAATATCACCTTATACTTGATAATGCATGCCCTAATGTGTAAGCCCCTTAAAATTTGTCCATCTTTCACTTTATTATGCTGCAAGAATAAGTTTCTCTAAGAGGGCCGCTAAAAAATTGAGTCCAATTAAAGAAGGTGACCCACCTCGTATAGAATTTATATAGACCAACACAACAATGCTTAACAAGTCTTACTATATGTAAAGTAGTATAATCCACATCGCTTTGCTCCACCAACAAAGGTTATGCAACCTTTCATCACATCGAACCTAGAACTCGAAAGTACTTTGGTTCAAATCTGTAGTGAAATGAGTAGGACACATCACGATAAATACATCAAATATATTTTTATCCTCCTAAAGCATAACAGTCCTATATATAGGATGGGGAGAAATACATGATAATGGTGAAACACCAATATAGTGGGCCATAAGATCAGTTGGTTGTGTCCTAAAATTCTAAAGGCCTTGATCTAGGATGGGGAGAAAGATATGATAATGGTGAAACACCCATATAGTGACCACAAGATTATTTGGTTGTCCAAAAAGTCTAAAGTGCTGGATCTATAAATTTTATCTATTGTGTTTAAAATAGTAAACTAAAAATACTTTTAAATGAAACGAAGAAATATCTGAGGTCACAAGATCGATGTGTGTCCTTAAGAAATTTAATCACTTCACAATATTAAAGGTTGTGAATTCTTTCCTTCCATGGTTAAAGAGATATACTTTTTAAGAAGTAGTGGCACCTCAAACTGCAGGGAACTCAAACGTAAGAAATAAAATCACTCAAAGACTCGACTTTATTTATACGAAAATATATGCAGAAGAGAAAAATGTCAATGCAAAAACTAAGGAAACACCTCAAAGCTAGTTATTTGCGTTGAATAAGTGTGAACTCACACAGTCAGAACAAACTCATGTATTCCAAATCGGTATGGCGTTTGTTGGGAGGAAATGTTTGTTCGGAAGGAATAGGTCATTTCCAAAACAATTTCATGATTTTTGAATAATTTTATTCTGTGAACTAGTTAATTAATCAATTAATTATTCAATGAATTAATACTAGGAAAAGAAATTAATTAATGATATTGATAAATAAACTTTATCAGTCAGTCAAATCAAATGTCGTACTTAAAGTCAAAATTGAGTCGTATGAGCAACGAATACCACAACACAAGAGAGACCTGACTTCTTAACCCTTTAATAGCTACATAAAGTCTTTCCAAATACAAGGACAAAACTTTTCCTCTATTCTACCAATGAGGGAGAATTGATTTTCCATTTTTCCTTCAATTAGTTTTCCCACATTTCCAATTTGCACCTTACTTAAACGCAACAATCCCCCAAATTAATGTAGAATGATTATTGTTAAAATATATGCATAAAAACTGTGTGATTTGTAAGTAAGGATTGATTGCATCTAGATAAGTATGTTACCCTTTGAAATTTATATAGTGAACATATACCCGATATACCCGATCAATCAGTAGATTTAATATTTGTGAACCATCTAGTTTTGGTATATACCTAGACAACATAAGTCACATAGGTAACCATTTAACTGTTTTTTATATTCATTGTCATGTTTATCTCTGCCAGAAACAATTCTTGGTTCATAAGTGCGTTGAGAATTGGCTTTACAAAATTTTCTTGAAGAGGCTTAAACCACACTTTCATAGATGAATACTATGTTTGTGGTCATACTAGTTTATATACCTTATATCAAAGTTATATATCATTAAATAGTCTCAGTACTTTATCCACAAAATAAGAGATATTTTTCCACAATGCAAGAAATATAAATGAGTTTTTGTTATTAGGGACACATCTTATAAATATCAAACCAATCATTATGAATCCTTGGGAGAGATGCTCAAGACTATCCCATTGTAGGTAAAGTAACATGATCTCCCATTCAATGGATAGTAATGGAAACACTTAGGAGGATCAACAGTAGATTGGGGCACCCTCTATTTACATATAAGTTCAGTTCAAAATTTAAGAGTATATCATATGCCTGGGATCTAATTGAGATGAATGAAACACAAGCCCTCTTTTAGAATATTAACTTAGTAGGGATAGATGGAAAGATGTTTTAGTAGGAAAGAAACTATAACTAGAGGCAATCATCTATAAATGGTGGGTTGCGTTCTGCTATAAGTGCCTCCAGATAAGACACCAATACCAACTAAAAATTCAGAAATGGTTAGGAAGAAATACAAAACAGCAAGTGTAGAGACAATAACCAAAGAGATCAAATAAAATAAATGTACAAGCTAAATATCCTATGGCTAAGCAAGTTTAACAAAACAAATCTTAGGCCTCAAAGTTAACAGATCTCACCGTAAGGATGGAAGCAAGAAAAAACTCAAGTCAACAGTAAATAATAGAGGAGTGTATGTAGTTGTAGCAGAGTCTATATGTGGTTATAACCAACTTGATATTAATACATTACAAACTATGATCGTGAAATTTTGTCCCAATTCATACGTTGTTCAGTCAATGTACTTGAGCTGGATACTAGTTTTGACTTCAATATCATTTACGGACTGCATAAATATAGAGCATAAGAGGAGTCTTTGTGATGTTGTAAAATGTTTTATTCTAGCTAGTCAAAATCCATGTTGATAATGGGTGACTTGTATCAAGGAATAAGTTACTTTATCCAACTATTAGATAGAATTATTTAATTATTGTTTTATTATTCATTAGTTACTGTTGAGTATTACCAATAGTTCACTACTTCTCTTCTAATTTGACTAGGTCTATAACAATATTTAGGCTTAGGATTATCTCCCAATTTTGTGGAGTTAGCTTAGTAAATAGTTAGACCATCGTGTATATGTATTTCCATTCCAGAAATAAGAAATTATTCTTCTTCTACAACTTATCTTGTTTATTTATGGTATTAGAGCCATAACAAACTCTAACGAGTAAGAGTCGATTTTTCTTTCTCTCCCACCCTTCATAAATGGGAGACACTTCTCAAGTTCTTATTGCCGCTACAAACATTGGAGTGACAATCGTTCAATTCAATCTGGCATCCCAATTGCCTATCAAATTACTTGGCAGCCAAAACTTTTCCACGTATATGGCACAATTCTCAATGATTATGCCATGGGTCATGATTGATGGCCCCTTATGGTCTTCCATTCCCTTCCTTCTCTGCACTATGTAAATGGATTTAGACTTTTATATTCTCCACCACTATCAGTGTATAAGGAAATAATTTTTTTATTGAAATGACGTTCCATTAAATTGTGAAAGTTTTGTAAAAGTTCGTTTACCTCACAATTATTTTTTAATTTATAAAGCCAGGTTGGTCGCAAAAGGATTTACCCAACGTCCCGATGTTGATTTTCATGAAACGGTTAGTCCATTAGTCAAACAAACTACTGTTCGTGTGGTCCTCTCCATTGAAGTTTATATATCGTTGTTTCACAGTATTATTAATACTTTTTCCTCAAGTTTAGTGTGTCCAAAAGCCTTTTTGTGCTAATTTTATAATAAGTTTCTCCCGGGTGTTCCGAAAATCGTGTCCCAAGTGAATGCGGAGATTTTAAGTGAGAAATGCAAAAGAGACCACTTACGGAGCTTATGACGTCGTCATGCTTGTGACGGTCCCCGAGGTGGCACGTAGTGCAGCTGTTGAAGGAAGAGGGGGAAGTCTGACCAAGTGGGGGGGGGGGGGGGGGTTACGAAGCTTGTGACGTCCGTCCGTAGGTCATCATGAAGTTCAAACACATAAATATCCCAGTACCCATATTCCAAGAGTTGAAGTGTTTTGGAACGAAGACCCTCGACGGATTGTTGCTCCTATGACGGTCCGTCACACTTGCCATCGAGGGTAATTAAGAGAGCAGTAGAAGAAATTACACAAGTATGGGACGACGGAGTCCGTGACGGTCCGTCGTGACCACGACAATCCGTCGCGAGGTCCGTCGACTCAGCCATGTTTTGGCAGATTTCCAGCAAATAGAGTCCTTGTTTAATTAGGTTTTCATTTTTTATAAATAGCTCGAAAAACCTCGTTTTTGGGGTTAGACTCTTACATTGTTAGGCTCGGTATTGGTTAGACTCTCGATTGTTAAACATCATATTATTAGACTTTGTGTGTTAGTGTGAGATTCTTCATAATCATTAGACTTTTTGTGAGATTATTGATTACTTGGAGGTCTTCAGTGATTTTGGTGTAATCAAGTAACCTTTCGGATTTACTCTTTCTCATTGAAGTACGTCATGAATCTTATTTAATATATTTGAATATTATGATTATGACTATGGTACTAAACTCCTAACTAGGTTTGTAAAACATAGGCAAATAAAGAGTAAAACCTAACGACAATAACAATTCTAGAATAGTTTTCTTGCATGTTTACTATTCACGTTATTTAGAAGTATTTTTTACGGATGTCCAACTTATAACTCGCCTTAAGTCTCCTTGCCGACCAAGTGAGGGAGATTTTTTTAATAGGAAAAGAATTATCAACATAGAGTTGTATATACCTACTAATAGGTTAGTATTTGATTGGTACGAGGTAAATAACTTAGTCAAATCTCGAATACGATACTTAATATAGTAAGATAAGGTTCGGAAAGCAACCACGTAGCCGGACAAAGGTTCGGAGTGAGATTTCTAGATGCCGACCAAGGATTTAGAAATACATAACTTATCACTTGCATGCAAGATACTAGAAAGAATTGTTACAATTTAGAATTATCAAGTTCTGAACCTTGAGGAACACTAACCCTATTTATTTGATTAATTGATTCAAATCCAACATTCAAAGCTTTAAGTTGTCCTCGTTTCAATTGCGTTAGTTATTTTTTCATTCGGTTGAACTAAAACCCACCTATTCTTGTTTTTACTTTTCCAGAGTCCATTACAAACATAGGAATAACATGTTGAAGTTAAGTCTGACTTTTTTCCTCTTGGGAACGATCCAACCCACTAGTTGGTTATTTCCTGACACTACGCTTTACTTCTTTCTTGAGAAGTGTTTGAGCTTCTCAATTTGGCGCCACTGGGCCGGGGAAATTAGCTTTTAGAATTAACTTGAACTTATAATATAAGTTTGTTTGATATTTCTTAATTTTACTTTGCTTCATTGTTTTTTTATTTTTTTTAGAACTAGCCTCCTTGTATGCCAAATATACGGAGAGGAATAAAAGGAAAGAGAACCCTAATTTCCCTATCGATCTGAATTTAGAGCGTACACTGTGCACTATGAATCGACACTTGAATAAATGATGATGATCCTACAAGAACATCCCAGCTCTGGTTGATGTTCATGGGCCGATATTACCCAATGCTCCCTGGTGCACACAACAAAGGGGAACAAATCCGTTCCTCGGCCCAAGCATACTACGAGGCTATCAGAACATAGCAGTCCGGTGGTCCACTTGTCTTGCCTCCTCTACCAACCCACAACGCCATACTTTTGGTGGTAACTAGTAGCCTAATGCAAATTCTCACTGTCCGAGAGGTTTGTTTTCAGGGCACCTTTGAGGCTCCCATGCCCATATAGCTTAAGGTAGGCAGTGTGTAAATTGTGTAGGGAGGCCTGATTTGGATGAGATGTAATAGGTCTCGAGTGTTTCCTCTCGCACTGACGGGAGAGGCTGCTTGTGGTTCAACTGAGCTCCCATAACACTCAATCTTTTACTTGGAAACAACTAATGGATGTATTCTACTACGCTACTTATCCGTCTCCAAGAAATGAACCCAAAAAGACAGAGTGAATAACTTTTGGCCTACCAAACTAGAAGTCAGTTAGTATTCTATGATAGATTCACCCATTCTTGAGAAGTGGTTCCCAATCACCGTAATAGATGATGAGTCACTGAAGGAATACTTCTATGGGGGACATGATGATAATCAGTCAAGTGTGTTGGACACTATAGCAGGTGGATCTTAGGTGAGTGTCCTTATGCTTAGATCGCTGAAAAAGTAGAGAAAATCTCCCGAAAACAAAGCTTGGAGTAACTAGAAGTCTTATATAGGGAAAAACACCTTCGCAGTGCAGTCCACATCACAACCCAAGCCACAGATGATATTCTGACGAAATACGCAGATGAGAACCGAGCTTGGGTTGGTACTACAACATGTCCCCTGGGGTGTCATAAAAGTAATGCACTCAACTACTGTTCTAAACCACCACCTCCTAATTATGAATGTTATTATGGCGGAGCACAATTAAGCAGTAAATGAGATAACGGGGGTTCCTCCGACCAAGCGTCAAAGGCTCAATCAGGATAACTGAATTCAGGTCAAGGAACCACAAGAGTCGGAACAAATGGTAACTACAACCGTGAGGATCAGTATGTCAGAGATGGCAACTACAACCATCACAACAACCTTCAAATGGGGTAACACTACGTTAACAGAAATTAACGAAGGGCTCGATGTCCATAAACCCTTAAATCGTGAAGTTCTCCTAGGGATGGTGGAGTAGATAACTGCGGAGTTGAGGATGATGTTGCCCCACAATATGAGGAATTCGACGCTAGTGAGGACACATTACAGAGTTGAGTTGTATTTAGATAGTATTGGCAAAAAAGTTTATACACATCAATTTCGATTAACAAATCGAGTTGCAAATGGCCCAATTATCTGCGACAGTGAACACACGGCAAACCGGGCATTCTTGCTTCCTAGCACACTGTCCAAAATCCAAGAATGATGCGCACTATATGGTTAATCACTCCTCGGTGGAAGCAAACCAGACCCCCCTATGCCTCTACTGAGGAAAATGTGAGAAAGGATATGATAATGTGGTAAAGGGTAGTGGTGAAGCAGAGGAAATTAATGTGAAAAGATGCAGAAGTACCTATGAAGGTATTCTCATGCCTATGCCACCACCCACTTCCCTCTAGAGATTAGTGAAAAAGCCAAGGATGGTAATCCCGGATTTTCATAACAATGTTAAGTAGATTCCTATCAAGTCCCTTTGGTATAAGCTAGAAATCAATGCCCGTATGCCAATTTATGAAAGATCTGGTCACCAAGAAAAGATCGTTACTTTTTGAGGAGTTTGATAACTGCAGCATTGTAGTGATATCGCTACAACGATCCCTCGTACAAGAAAGAATCCGGCGGCGTTCACTATTCCTTGTACAATTGGTCATTACAGTTTGTCGAAAGCATTAATTGATCTACGGGGCAATGCATAAATCTCAGCCCCTCTCAATTTACAGAAGTTGGGTTCGGGGACTGCGATCGGCTACTGATGGCTGATCGGACAATTGAAACACCTATAGGGATCCTTCATGATGTGTTGTAAAAGTGTAGTCATTCATTTTTCAGCAGATTTTGTTATTCTTGATGTGAGGTCGATTTTGCAGTTGCCTATTATTCTTGGGAGGGCCATTTCTTCCCTCCGGTAGAGGCCTTAAGGTTTAAATGGAGAAGGGGAAATGAAATTTCGATTGAACTGAAGAAGCGACCTTCACGTTTGTTAGGATCCACATGATGGTCAGAGCGGTGAGCTCCAATCGTATCAGTCATATCCCACAAAGAAATATAAGAAAGAAGAAATGAAGAAAAAAGTGCACAACAAGAATGGTATAGTTGGGGATTTGGTGCTTGTATACAGTTCTGGGCGCCTTGTCTTTCCGGCAAGCTCAAGTCCAAATGGACAGCCTTACTTGATTACCCAAGTTATTCCCTCATGAGCAGTTGAGTACAAGCAAGTGAGTGAGTGCGGTTTTGTTGTAGGGTTAATACGAGAACGAGATAAAACTCTATTTTGGGCATAAACCTCGTGGAATAAAGTAATTAGAGTCAAACCATCTTGATGAAGGCTGAGTAATCAGTGCTCCCAGTCGTGCCGCGACATTAAATCGTGCGCTTTTTGGAGGCATCCCCAATACGTATAGTCTTTTTAGTAATGGTAGCATTTTTCTACTAATGGTTTTTAAATTTGCAAGGCACATCAAAGGCATTCTGCCAAAAAGTACTCTGCAAGCAGCCACTACGATCATCGACGGACCATTGCGCCTGCTACGGACCTTTGTATGCCTCCATCGTAACCAGGTATTTTTTATCTTATTGAAAACTAGGGCACACACGACGGACCCAAGACTGATCGTCACAAATGACAGCAGATCGTCACAACGTGAGTAGCCTCGTCAGGGATTCGTGCATCATTATTGAGCCGTACCCGACCCACCCGTCTTGAGTCTTTTTCCAATCATACCGTTTAAACCAAAAAACACCCCCCAACCCCTCATTTCACCATGCCTATCATGTTACTCTCATTTCCCTCTCTTTTCATTTCCACATTCTCTTCCCCTCGTCCTTGCTCCCCCGCAATTATCCAAAGACCTAACGTGTTAACTACTATTCGGAGGTCTACTGTGTGGGTGTCTGCCTAACCACCGAGTACTTGTCCATTTGTTTTCTCCAATTCTAATATGTGTCTTCGAATTTTGCTACTACTCATTTTATCTTGCATTTTTTTTTTATTAGTTATATTAGGTTAGTTCCTAGTCATAGTTATTTTTTTATACGATTCTGTCTAAACCTAAGTTAAAAATGTTTTGAAATTTTCCATGTTTACAACCCAGACATAGGTGCTTTTGCAATGCTAGTTTTCCGAGTAGTTGGGTTAGACAAATGTAGGTCCAAAACACTACAAGTTTGATGTGAGTTCATCGGGGATGCATGGGGTACCCCCAGTTTTGTCAGTGATCTCCAGAACGAGACCCTGATGACGAACCATCGTGCTCACAACGGACGATCGTAGGGTCTGTTCCAAAAGCCCTAGAACCCTGTTCCAACGGACACATGTGACGACGGTCCAGCCTGTACAACCGTCCTGGTTGTCAGAGACCCCATTTCTCAGGGTCTCTCTCCATTTTTACAAGTGTCCTTCAACGGACAAATGTGACGGACCGTCGTACCCACGACGTTCCGTCCTGCATGACCGTTATGATGGTTAGAGACCCCTCTCCTAAGGGTCTCTCCTTCTTTTTCTAAGTGTCCTTCAATGTACACATGTGACGGACCGTCATACCCACGACGGTCTGTCCTGCATGACCGTCATCATGGTCAGAGACCCCTCTCCTAAGGGTCTCCATATTTTTTTCAAGTGTCCTACGACGGACACCAACGACGGACCGTCGTACCTGTGACGGTTCATCCTGCACATACCGTCATACTAGTTAGAGACTCTCCTTCAGGGTTCTCCGTATATACATAGTTTAACTACAAAATGATGGACCCCATGACGGTCCGTCATAGTCACGATGAGCCGTCACCAGGCCCGTCGTGTGTCCCTGTTACCATAGAAATGACATACTATTTTAATTGTTTTTGTGGTTTTGCTTGTTTTGTTTGCCACTTCTCATACTAATATTGATCCTTTACAGGTACTATCTACGATGGCACCCAAGCAAGACCGAATTTACGCACGCGGGCGATCAAAGTCTGTCGCCCCGTTTGCCCGCATGGTCATTGGCTCTGATGATGAGCGTGACCCCGAGTATGTGCCCCCAAGAACTTCCAACCCTTCCCGTGCTGCACGTGCTCCCAAAGCCACACCCAAAAAAGTGGCGTACGGCATAGTCACTGCCTCCCAGTCTGATGAGGAGCGCACACTGACCGGCACACCCTCTGGGTCAGCCACAAATGAAGAAGGAGCGTCTGGCTCCTTAGGAGTATCGTGGTCAGAGGAAGCCTCTGGCTCTGCTGAGGTTCCCACACCCGCCACCGTTGCAGCGTCGGCCTCGTCTGATAAGGGTGACAGTTCAGATTCCACATCAGGATCACAAGCTCAGGCCGCCACCCCAGTCACTGACCTGCCCAACCGGTGGTGTGTCTACGGGCAATTTCAAGTCTACTCCGACGCCAATTTCCTGACTGATAAAGGAGTGATGACTCGAAAACTCACCTTGGAGCGGCGAGTCCTTACAGGGATCCTCCCGACGATGCCTGAGATCCACAATCTTTTCACCAGGCATCGCTTGGAGTGGACAGCACGTCCGTTGGGACGTTACAGTGAAGAAATGGTCCAAGAGTTCTACGCATCCTATGTAGAGACTCTCCGATCGCAGATAGATAGTCGGGCTGCCCCCGCTAAATAGGCCCCACTGAAGCAGGTCCGAGTACGGGGCGTACAGGTTGACATTTCCCTGCCTGCCATCCGCCGATTTCTCTACGGCGAGGGTGTTGATGCTACTCGGACCCCCCTCACGCCCGAGTTGAACTCCGCTGGGCAGATAGTTAAAGAATGGGACGTTCCTTCCTGCACCTAGCCATCATTGAGAGAATACCACACCAAGATGTGGATGGCCCTGCACCTGTCATTTTTGATGAGAAGGTGCCGACTTACGGCTGTGACTTAGCCAAAGGGGCCATCGAGAAGCCAACCTTATTTTCCACGGCGAAAGTCTTTTGCTGCTTGTCCTGTCACTAACGCGTTTCCCCCACACTGCTAAAAATCTCGTTACATACACGGGGATCAAGCATTGTTGATGGCGGCGATGATACCGGGTAATGTGGGACTTCGCGTGGCTTCTAGAGGAAGTCCATGCAGCCGAGAGGGCATTCAGTGCACTACTATTACCTTTTCCCGTGCATGATCTTGTCCTCTGTAGGTCCGCAGTTTTCCTATATGGCACTTAATCAGCTAGACCCGTAGGGCACTGTTAGACCTCGGCCTCATCAAGACAGGCCAATGATGTTGTCCTCCACGTAGAGGTCCCCGTTTCAAGAGCTGGCCCCCACTTGCTCTGATCTTGCTGTGAATCTTGCTAGATAACGGTAAGCCCAGGCCCCGACGGCTACACACAGGAGGTGTCCCCTCACACTACCCCGGTCGCGTCATCCTGGTAAGTATCACTACACGATCCTCCTCTCAGCACAGCGCCCTCTACCCAGCACTGGTCGCTCTTGCTAATGGTCCAATTTAAGGTGCAAAGGCTACCACTTCTGCATCATATCCCCGTGGATGCCGTAGTCCTATTACGAGTCAGAAGAGCGCCTTAGAGCGAAAAATGGTACAGTATACAGATGCGGAAGATCGCGAGGTTAACCAGCGCTTGGACGCCTTTTGATTGAGGGTGCTAGCCCGACCATCCCTCCGTGGATTGTCGACTCTTCAGGCTTCAGTTGACAGTACTCGGCAGTTTCGAACACGGTCTTTAGAGGCTAGGTGCCGGTCTGAGCCCTTCTGTCGCGCCTGCTGAGACACATTGCTAGCGCCCTATTTGCCACTTTCAAAGATTCCACCAACCTCCCCCTTTATAGAACGCCACGAGGCTTAGGGGTCGAGCAGAGGCCAGGCGCGATCATGTAAGAGGAGCGCCGAGGATGGAGGCTTCGAGGAGAGCCATCACTTGCTGAGGATGAGGGCGACCATATTAGAGCAATCAGAGTTAGCGCTGGGCGTCTACTCCCAAACTGTGAGATAGAAAGAGTCCTACTATGGTTCGGTTATATCCTGAGGACCCCACTGCGGGTGTCCATATTGGCATAGGACGTGGGTTCCGGGGAACCTGACCCACACTTGCTGATCGACGCGCTTGCGCCACAGGTTTGCTTTTCAACCTACCCACTCTAGTATTGAATGTTTATGCATTGGGGGATAATTGCATGTTTTTTTGTTGGGGGTGGGGGTAATGGAAAGTAGTGTTAGGGTGAAGTCTTAAGTAATGCCCATTCACTATCCTCTTTTTGGGTTTTCTTGGCCTGTGTTCTATTTTTCCCCACAAGACTGATTCCTTTTTTTGTTGCACCGCTGTTATATGTCTTTTGTACATTGTTTAATTCTGATCATGATGGCTAAAATGATATCCCCTGATAACTGGAAAAGATGTATGAATAGGCATAGTAACTGATGATTATTGTTCCCTAAGCATGACATAGAGTACACCATGCAATAAAATACCCTAAGTCTAAATTCGAACTAGTTTTCTGATAATCTGGTATACGTGTTTAGATGTCAAGTGAGTGTGAGGAAATTTGAATAGTCCACTATTAGTACTGAGCTAAGAACTTGCCCATGGTTAGTCCTTGCTACAGTGATTGTAAAGACAATTATGAAAGGATCAAGGAACCTTATTCTATATCTCATTCCTAGCCTAAATAAAGAAACCAAATACAATTTATCCTCTTTGACCCAAATGATCTTAACTTAATTAGACCTTTCTTTTTCACCCCCTGATCGTTCCTGGAAACAATGTGTTGGCCCTGTCCGCTCCGTGGACCATCCTGCACCTATCTTAGGCAAAAGGCATAAGTTGAGGGTGGCTTAATGAGCAAACAACCTTCTGTTATGGCCCTGACGCCTGACCCCACTTTGGGATTTGTGTCCTTGACTAATGGCAAGCCATGATTTAGTGGGGCTATTATGAGGAATGCTCTGGACAATGTGGTGTGAAGAACAAGAGAGAGAAGAACAAAGTAAGTACGCACGAATTAGTTGAAAGAAAGTAAGAAAAATAAAAATATACAGAATACAAAGCCGAGAAAACCGAGAGTCACTTCCAACAAATGAAGACAGAAGACAAATAGCAAGGTGAAAGAATATGCGAAACTTGGCGAGCTAGAAATTTCGCACGTGTAAGGTTTAGCCGATATGTCAAGGAGGGAAAAAAGGCACTAAAGTATACTAAATATACCCTACCTGACCCTGAGCCTCGTTAATAGCTAAAAAATTTCCAATCTGAATCCTACGGTTGTATAGCGCACTTAAGCAGTGAAAATAAGAGTACGCTTATGGATAATAGGTATGAATGAGTGCTGATCTTTGTTCTGAGAGCGAGTGTTGAAAAGTAATCCTTATACTCAAACGAAATCAGTGTGAAAATGAGGATTTTGTTTTAAAGTTAAGGACACTAGTTTTCAATAACCGAATTGTTAGCACCTCCGGGGGGGGGGGAGGAAATTGAAAAGATAGGTGTTAGTGCCATGGTAGAGTCCCCTGTGTCATGTTCTATCCCACCCACATATTCAAGCCTAATAATATTCATGCATAGATTTTTATGAGATTTAATCGGTATTGATATCCAAATGATTGCAAAAGGATAAAACATGGATACGTATTGTAACAAAGATCTTGTTATTGATCATAGTGCCTCGCTTGAGGAAAAACACGAATTAAGTTGAGGGTGTTGATATATCGTGTTTTCACGATATTATAATCTTTTTCCTTAAGTTTAGTGTGGTCCAAAAGACTTTTTTGCTAATCTTATATAGTTTCTCTTGTTGTTGTAGGAAATCTGTCGAAAGATGATGCGGAGATTTTGAGCGAAAGAAATGCCAGAAAGACCCCTACGGAGCTTATGACGGTCCATCATTTCTTTGTGATGTCTCGTCGGGGGCAGCGGAGTGGCCGCTGTTGTTCAGAAAATGGGGAGTCTGACCAGTGTGGGGTTACGAAGCTGTGACGGTCCGTCTGCCGTTCGTCATAATTCCGTAGAAGTAATCCCAGTACCCATATTTCAAGAGTTGAAGTGTTTTGGAACGAAGAAGACCCTCGACGGAACCGTTGTGCCTATAACGGTATGGTCATACTGCGTCGAGGGTAATGAAGAGAGCAGCAGAAGAAATTAACAAATATGGAGACGACGAGTCCATGACGGTCCATCGTGACCAGACGATCCCGTCGGCGAGGTCCGTCGACTCGCCTGTTTTGGCAGTTTCCACAAATAGTTCTTGTTTGATTAGTTTTTATTTTTATAAATAGTTTCGAAAAACCCTCGTTTTTGGGGTGGCCGCTTAGATTGTTAGACTCGGTATTCGTTTTAGACTCTGGATTGTCAAACATCATATTAGTAGACTTTTGTGTGTAGTGTGAGATTCTTGATAATCATTAAGACTTTTTGTGAGATTATTGATTACTTGGAGTTCTTGCAATTGATTTTGGGTGATTAATCAAGTAAACTTTTGATTTACTCTTTCCATTGAAGTAAGTACATGAATTCTTAGTTAATATATTTGACTATTATGATTACTTGACTATGAGTAACTAAACTCCATAACTAGGGTGTTAAGAACGCATAGGCAAATAATGTAGATAAACCCTAACTAAAATAACAATATGAGATAGTGTCTTGCATGTATTAATAATTTCTTTCGTTTAGCAGTCTTTTTATCAAAATAAAACGGAGGCCAACGTTAGAACTCTCGCCCTAATACTACTTGCCCGTACCAGGAGGTAGATAAAATAGAAAGAATTATCACATAGATTTAGTATATCCTATATAATAGGTTGTCTTGATTGGTATACTAGGTGAATAACTTCGTCAAATATCGATACAATACTTTTATGTTGTAAAGAATAAGGGTTTATGAAAGCAACCACGAGCGGAAACCGTGCGGAGTGAGATTTCTAGATGCCGGACCAAGGATTTAGAAATACATAACCTATCATCACGTTGCATGCAAGATACTAGGAAGAATTGTTACAGTTAGAATTATCAAGTTATCAACCTGTGGGAACACGTAAACCCTAGTTACTATTGATTTATTGATTAAAATTCCAACATTCAAAGCTGTTATGTCTCTTTCAAGATTGCATAATTTATTTTCATTCGGTTTAGAAAAATGAAAACCCCCCTATTATGTTTTTTAATTTCCAAGGAAGTCATTAACAAAAAAATATAATACGGTTGAAGTTAAATCTGACTATTTTCCTTCGTGGCGAACGACCCCAACCTCACTAGTTGGGTTATTTACTTGACCTGACCGCTTACTCTTATTTGAGAATTAAGTTTGACGCGTGATCAACAATTAAATTTTGGGATTGGCTCGCATCACTGATGTTAATAATGCATTTCTTCAAGGAAATTTGGATGAAGAGGTTTATATGGAACAACCTCAGAGTTTTGAAGACAAGACTTGTCCAACCCATATTTATGGACTCAAACAAGGTCCTCGACCATGGTACAATGAACTCTAGACTCATTTGCTCCTGATAGGCTTCATAAAGTATGAGTTTGACAGCTCCCTGTTTGTTCGTCATCATTCTCATGCCACAGTGTACCTACTGGTTTATGTAATTGACATTATTGTAACTGGCAACAAAAATTCATTTGTTAATCAAGTTATTTCTTCCTTTGTAGATAGATTTTCTGTTAAAGATCTTGAAGCTCTCACCCACTTTTTAGGTATTGAAGTCATTCAGAGTATGGATGGTATTATTATGACTTCGAGTACCTATACAACTGATATATTGCGAGAGGAGAATATGGCTAATTGCAAACTGCTACAACTCCAATGACTACTACTGTAGTACTCAAGGTCAATGATGGTGGATTATTAGCTGATGCAACCAGATACAGAAAGGTAATAGGAAAGCTTCAATACTTGTCTTTCACTCGTCCAAACATTTATTTTGTAGTAAACAAACTGTCACAATTTATGCAGACTCCCTTCGAGATCCAGTGGAAAGCTGTCAAACGGGTATTAAGATATCTTCAAGGGACTGACCATTTTTGCTTACAGTTGATGTGCCATAATGATTTCTCTTTACATATGTACTCTGATGTAGATTAGGCTGGAAACATTAATGATCGAGCTTCTACTAATGGATACCTTCTGTTTATTGGCCTAAACACTGTAAGTTCATCCTCCAAAAAGCAAAGAACGATTGCTCGCTCTTACACTCAAGCTAAATATCGGGCAGTTGCAAGTGCTCTTGCTGAAACAAACTGGGTGACGAATCTTCTCACAAAATTGAGACTTACATTTCTAAAAATTCCCAACTGTCTATTGTGATAATGTTGGTGTAACGTATTTATGTGCAACTCCTATTTTTCATAATCTCATGAAACACATTGTAGTGGACTTCCAGTTTGTGCGGAATCAGGTTCAGCACAAGCAAGTTCAAGTTGTCCATATACAATCCGCAAACTAACTTGCAGATACTCGAACCAAGGCTATTAGCTTGAGGGGTAAGTATCAGCGCATTAGTTGCTTTGTATGATTGTCAAATAGAATTAGTTAATTTATTGATTATTTATTAATTAGTTATTGTTGAGTTTTATCATTAGTTCACTACTGCTCTTCTAATTTGACTAGGTCTCTAACACTGTTTAGGCTTAGGATTATCTCCCCATTTTGTGGAGTTAGCTTAGGAAATAGTTAGACCATCGTGTATATGCATATCCATTCTAGAAATAAGAAATTATTCTTTTTCTGCACCTTATCTTGTTTCTTTAACTTGATTATTGTGCTAAAGCCCTAAGATAGAATAAGAGGGGCTCCTATACATGACAGAGAAACTCAGGATTTCACAAACCTTCTTATGGATACTAGTTTTACAGAACAAAAGTGTGGGGAGATTTTATATATGAAAAAATAGTCATGTTCATAGAAAGATTGATAGGGCATTTATCAATTCCTTATGGATGACTAAATGGACTTACCTTCAGGTTATGATCAATGACCCATTTATATCTGACCACAATCCTTTTTACATCAACCTTACACAATCAGTAGGACAATTTGGGAAACAGAAATCCAATTTATAGGTTTCAAAACCACCTTGATAAGCATAAAGACTTTCTCTAGATAGTTAATACAGTTTGGGAAATAGAAATCCAAGGTCAACTTATGATTAGAGAATGGTCCAAGTTGAAATTTGTCAAGGATTCCATGCAAATCATGCAATCTAAAGGATATTTAAATAAGGGAAGAATACAAAAACAACTTATGGAGTACAAAAACAGATGAGAAGGCCTAACCATTTGCCCGAGTTATTTGAAAACGAAAAATAATGCCAAGAAACATTGAAAAAATAAGTAAATATTTAGGAGAGCAACTGAACACAAAAGTCTAGAGTGCAATGACTGAGGTATGTGTAGATCTAAAAGAGATTTTTTGAAAATAAATCTAAAGTTTATAAGTTGAAATGGTGTCCATCGGAAACTGAGGTGTTATAAATTTATAGGATTATGTGATGATATCCGCAATAGCTTTAAGGAAGACTTCCTTTCAACAAAACTCAAGAGGGCTTCCTTAGAGGAAAAGAAGAATCATGCTGAACCCAATGATAACTATTCCCGTCATCCTGGAAATGATGTTGGGATTGAGATTAAAAGACTACGTGATAAATAAGAATTTTGATGCACCGATTTATCGTCTGAAATTTTACCATCACGAAATATGTTCATTACCTCCCCACTAATGTTAACAACTCTCCAAGCCATAGAGATAATTTCACTCCTTAGATACCCCTTGCTAATCAATAGGAGTCCTATCTTTTTTATTAAGAAAACTCAAATCCTACATAAGTATCCGTAGTGAAATCATCTCTACAGCTTGGGGAAGCCATTGGCATTGGTGGAGAGGAAACAAATATATTTGGTGAAAGTGAAATTTCAAACAACAAATTGGTGCATCCAAATTCTTGATTATTACATAGTCCTTCAATTTCAATCCCAACATCATTTCCGGGTGGAGAGGAATAGTTATGACTAGGTTCCACATGATCCTCCTCTTTCTTTGGGTTATTCATGTTGTGTTTTGTTGAAACGAAGTCTTCCTTATAGATGTTGCATAGATCATCACATAGTCCTACAAATTTACAACAATTGAGTTTCCGATGGGGACCATTTCAACTCATAAACATTAGATTTCTTAAGAAAAGATCTTTAAGATATTCGCCTACCCGTAAATTGCTCCTGAGATTTACTTATTAGAAGGACTTATATGAAACACTTATATTCTCAAAAGTATGAAATATATGATCTAGTAAAATATTGTCACAGAAAACACACAATAAACTAACAACAATGTTCTCAAAGCTGAAGAAACTAAATGAAAAAATCAAGTGAAATTGTATTTGGTAACATTTATTCACCAACTCTCTTCTACCTTCCATCCACGAAGCTAAGTTGGGCGAAAAATATAACTCCATCTGTGTAAACTATGTTTTTTAATTAGAAACATCATCATACTAGTCTAAACGTATGAGTAATTTGTTCTTAATTGCTAGCATGAAAGTAGTTTTTTATTTAAAATCATATTGCAGTCACTCCAGAGGTTACTCATAAAGATTTTTTTCACCTAGGTTTGTATCTACCGTATTATATTATTTTATATTTTACATTGGTTGTAGTAACCATGTTAGCACTAGAAGTGATTGCTCAATTGTGCAATCCTATGTGAAAGTCCTTTCAAAGTTAGGTGAAGAGTTAAGCCCTGTTATGCCGTAATTTATCTATCCTAAGAAAAATCACTTTTTGAAATGTTCTAAGTATAAAACGATTTAGCAGAATATTTAGAAGATCACCACTTAATTTTTTAAAGAATTAAAAACTTGATTTTAAAAAAGATTTTAACAGATGAAATCTTAATAAATTTTGAGAAAACGGGTAACAGGTTCGTATTTATGCTTAAGATTTTTAAGCATTTGAAGCACCAGATACAATACGAGCATACAAAAAAGGAACAGCGGTTATCCTATGACTAAGGTTTAATTCTTTCTCTTTTTTTTTTTAACTTTAAAACTGATTTTATATAATAATTAAATATTCGTCAACTTTAAGAAAATATTTAAACAATATCAATTTTTATTTTTATTTTTTTAGGACAAAATTGAACTTTAATTAGAAAAAAAGTTCTTTTTATATGATTAAAAGTTTATAAGTAAATAGAATTAACCTAACTAAATCTTTTTATTTTTATTTTTTTTCATCCGTTAAAAGATAATTATCAAACCAATTCATTCATTTAAGAATGAAAACCCATTTTTTAATACTGGAAGAATCAAAAAGATTCGCCTACCTTAAAATAATATTTAAAATAATAAAAGAGTTTACTTCCAAAATCATAAAGAATAATTCTTTTAAGAACAGAGGTAGACTTAACTAAAGATATTAATTTTATCTCATATACTTGACATAACCCATAAATATTGTAAAGATGTTTATATAGTCACCCACATAAAAAAAAAATTCATCTTTTTGGTATTTTAAATAGTAATTAATCATCTAAAAAGTTAGAGTTTAAATGAAATTATCAACATAACAAAATAATTAGAGAGTGAAAGATTCATGAATTGGCCTTCATTGGGCCCAATGTGCTGGCCAAGTTTGGGTTTTAACCATCCCCATTTTTGTATACATAGACGTATATCAGTGTATATTGACGTATATATCAGCTCTCTCTATTATCTCCTGGCTTTTGAACAAACACCTGAATTTTACCTCATATCATATTTCACATTTTTTTCCTCATATTTGCTGCCATGAACAACCTGGTATATTAGTTTATAAACATGTATACATCATGTAACCACTATTTTCGCCTTCCTGAACACCTATCTTTCATTTTCCTTTCCATCCATTCCATCCATCCTCCAGCCGTTATTTATCATCTTCAAATTATTCATCCACTTCACCATTTGCAATGGGTGCTGACTCGAGAGGGAAAAAATGAATTTGAGCCTTTATGGCCCATTTCAAAATGCGAAAAGGAAAGGATTTGAGTCCACCTTGGACTCCATGTGAGTTCACATGTAGCAAAATGAGAACAACAAGAATTAGAATTCGTATAAGTTAGTAGCTCCTAATTATATCAACAAATATTTGCCAATAAGTAAAATGAGACAAACACCGACCAAAGGTTATAAGTCATGAATCACTGTAAAACAATACATTGTGCGGAAAAAATTGATGGAAAAGAAACAGAATGTACAATCTATAATACAATTCATTCCGCAAACCATGGAATATGTATCCTATATTTAGGAATCTTTGTAAACTAAATGAAACAAATGAGATTACTGCTATTTAACTAACAAAATAACATGCTGGAAAATTTGATTTCTAAGCCTCAAAATATTAGACAATTAGCACAAACTTAGGTGACCCAAACTGAAGCTGCATTTTTAACGCTAAGGACGACAAATAGACATTGAATACTTTCAATCAATCACCAAGCTAGCCAAACAATATTGTAAAACTGATTAACAAGCAAGACAAGCAGAAGAGGGGAGCAAGCATCCATTTTGAAAGTACTTCACATTTTAAGAGATTAACATCGAATAGCAAGCATTTTTTTTTTTACTAAAATCTGGACAAAATGGAGATATGAACTTAATTCAAATACGCATACTGAAAGATATGATAACCATGAGATTCAAAATGGAGAAAACAACTTGTCATATTCCACAAATAATGAGCGAAATAGTACACCGCATCCACATCGATTATTTTTTAGAGATTCTGCCTCGTGTTTCACCACTTCAAAACAATACACACCCCTATCTTTCATCTAGAAAAGCAGATCATAGATTGCAGTCATCAATATATTAAATCGCACCACATGATGAACCAAATTCACATATAATAATATTTAACTTAACTAGAGTGACAACATAGTTTATGAAGAGGTGAAGTTACCTTTCTTGGGGCAGCGAACTCGAGACGGCAATGAGCTTGAGAGCAATGATTCTTGTACCACAAGATTCAAGTACAAATAGACAGCCAAGAAGTTCAAAACTAGTTGCAAACTATATTTTTAGAGATTTGCTTGAAACTTTCTAGTGTAATGTAATTATTGCTTCAAAACTCAACTCATCCCATGGCCTCGTCGCAAATCATTGAGTCAATGGGAACTATTATGGGGAATAACCATAGTATTTTTTGGTGATAAATCCATGGTAGTTTTTTAAAGAGTTGAAATTATTATTTTTTTGCTCCTTTCGAGATCAACATAAAGGCATAGGGGAGGTGTATCGTTATTCGAAAATCCAAAAAACGGGAAAAAAGGACGGAGAAGGAGGACGGCTGGGTACCTGTAGCGCCGCTTGGAGCTAGACCATCCGAGTTTGAGGAAAAGAAGAAGACGACGTAAAAGGTACTGTATGATGCGACTTCTCGCTGGAATTGACGTACGGCGTGTTTTGCGTGGCAGCGTCACTGTGCTGAGTTTGCTTCGCTGTTTCTCGCTGATTGGTCCGCGGCGCACAGAAGGCGACCTACAGGGGTGTGTCGGGTATTGCTGCTGGTTGGGAATGTTCACAATGGGTTTGTTATTGAAAATCGGGTATCTTGGGAATTCGTATTGTGTGGGCTGCTGATTGTATTGTTGTTGGGCTAAAATTGAAATTGAAATTTGGGCCCAATACTAATCTAAAATAGCTTAAAAGAAGTGAAAACGATAGTCAATGGAATTGCAATTATAGCCAAATAGAATTAAGAGTTCCCATTGCGTAAAAACTTAGATGAATTAATATTATTAAGTAACGCCCTCGTAATCTAACAGATATACTATTAAATTACTTATAATAAATAATTAACCTCAAATTATACTATAACCTAAATAAAGTGAATAATAGTGTTCTACTAAAACATCAAAATATTTTGTGATGATTTTCAAATATTTATAAAATATAACTATCATATAATTATATAGAACATATAAATTTATTTAAAAGTATAAATAAATACAAATGAATCTATTTAGAAACTTCAAACCATTATATATATATATATATATATATATATATATTATTTTGAAATTCTTATAAAACTAATTATTTAAAAAAAACGTTTGAAATTTCAAAAAACTCGATGATTATGTATTTATTGGAGGGCCAAATTGGGGTTCAACAAACCCAATGAGGGACCAATTCTTTAAAACTGATATATGTAGTGTACCTTCTTCCATTTTTCTTGTGGAATATCATTTTGTTAATATGAAGTCCCAACATCTTCATCAGAAAAATACACAAACAATATCCAGAGAACTCACTACAAGCATAACATAACATAGTGTAGTTAAATCATTAATTTTATTATATTTATTTTTGTTTTTTCCTTGTGATGGGATTTGCATAACATCATTTGGTTGACGAGAGGTCTCGTCATCTTCCATGGAAAGTTGAACACACAAAATTGACTCTCATAATAATAGTTGATGGTAACGTGGAATACAAAGTGTATGCAAGTTAGTTAATTATAGAGAAATTTAAAAGATGGACAAAAATGCACTTACTTCATGATCATTTGTAGGTTCATACGATACATCGATCCTTACATTTTCATCAACTCTCGAGGTTTGACATCTTTCTTTTTTACCCGTAGTTCACCAAACCTTGTAAAATAACTTAATATACTTATGTTGAGTAAGTGTTTTAGGGTATGCGTATACGACCACTAATTTTTATTCCTCATTCAGTAATAAGATATGTTATCCACAAAAAAAAAATCAAAACTAATATAAGTCTATAAGTTGTTTAATTACTAATAGTTACCATTGATATCTTTTTTTATGATTTTTGTCAATAATTGTCTTCTCCTTTCAAAATATAAATAAATAATAAATATTGTGTTCTCCCTAAAATATTAAGCTTTTAGATTAGATGGTCACACACTTCAAATGGTATTAGAGTAGGACTGGTCCTTCACCATTTGGCACCCCAATAGAACAAATTTTTCACACACCATATCTACGGCAAGGCCTTGTGGTGGAGTGTTAAAGAATGGAAAAAGTCCCAAATTGGTGGTTAATGAGATGGATGAACTCCTAATTGTCACTCCCCAAGTCTACACCCTGGGCGGGACTGGCACTCGGTGACCATTGTTGGCCTCAAGCGAACCCTTGGTTTGGCTTACTTAACTCAGCGGAAGACAACAGTCACACATATAAATTTTAAAGAACTTAACTGAACTAATTAGTAATACTATGTGGAATGTTTTAAAATCTTAAACATTCATCTTGGTCAAAATGGAAACACAAGTCTTTAACATAAGAATGAAAATCTAAAGACTACTAAACTACTAACTGTCTATGAAACTCTAAACAAACTGAGTGAATGTTGGGACAAACCCCACAACATTCTATTGAACTAGATAGAAAGTAATAAAATATGTCATCCAGAATGCAAGGAGGCTCACCAACTGAATTTGGGATACTCAACTAGATCAATGGTGCGGTGGATGTCGATCCTCGTACCTGTGTTTGCATCATAATACGATGCAGGACAACTAACATCAGTACATTAAATATATGAGTATGCGAGTTGGAATGCTAAATGATATTTAAGCTTGCAAAAGAGTAAGAAATAACACTTACCTTGTCTCTATTCAACTGATGATTTACTAACTCTTACCATAACAGAGTATAGGACCTGAGCTGCGTAATGGATCCAGTAGTATGTTATGAAAAGGGTTCATCTAAAAAGTATGACCCTCTTCTACCCATGATGGCAACATGGTTTACATAGAGAATTGAGTTAATGTAAACTCGCATCCCCACATCGATGCTCAATACCACTCCCAAAAATATATATTGTCTCTTATGTTTTCAAAATATACTGATTCCTGGATTTGATATTAGTGCTCAAAACATAGCTTTATAAATCTCTCTTGGAAATCATATTTTCCCTTCTTGTTTAAATGTGAAAATATTCTTACTTCTCTTTGGGTATACTTAGTCCCCACACCTCTTGAAGAAAAGAATTTCAGCTTAACTCCTTACTCGTTGCTCTAATTAAAGCTTGAGCCTTAAAACAAGGTTAAAATGTTATTTATGACTAGAAATCTTTAAGAACTTACTTTGACTTGATTTTTAACATTTAGACTTGACTCTTAACTTCTTCGAGTTTGATCTTAACTTTCCTAGAATTAGATTATTAATTGAAGGATCATAATATCATTTTCATGGATGATTTCATGATGTTTAGATGTACTTACAGATGGAATCAACTCGAAATGATAGGTACATCACTTAGGAACTAATACGAAAAGATGGGGGAGAAATGGGAACTCCAGGTGACCCTAGTGCTTTGAGAGGCGTGGGGCACCAGATCCTGACAAACAGACACTGTTCTCAAGCACTCTGGCTGGCTTAGCACGCCAGAGCTTGACGTATAGAGTCTGTCCTGATCGGCTCCGGTTGGCACGGTGGCCCAGGGCCTGTCACACAGGTTTTCCAACTCTTTTTATCTAATTTTAAATTGTAAACCTCGCAAAGTTCCATGGATATTCCCCCAAACACTTAGGATTAGTAATATCTTCAATACCCAATAGTTTAGACTTGTAAAATAGCCGAGAAATGCAAATCAAAACCACTAAAGGTATACGACAACTCTACCAACAATATTTCAACAATTGTTCATCATGAACTTCAAGATTTACCATTCAATAAATAGAAAACTTGTTGAATTAAGCATATTTACATCAAGATCTCAGTTATATCGAAAGAGGTCACCCCTGACGAATTCCACTAGCGAAACCTTAGCATTCTTGAAGAATTAGTGATCTTCCTCTTCTCCTCTCTTTTTTCCCCAAGCCTTGAGCATTCTCAACTTTTCTAAAACTGAATTGGGACTTGGTTTTAACCCTAATAAACCCCTAAATCAAATCACGCAATATTAGGGTGAAAAGACTACTTTACCCTTACAAAAATCTGGATTGGACTTTCCTCATGCAACAACCCAACTTCCGAAAGGCATATCTCCCTCATACGACATTAAAAATGTGCAAAATCGGCACAATTGAAAAGAGTTTGACAAGGTCTTTTCCACCATATTAAGAACTTACCCTAAATCCTCATGATCTAGGAGTTATGACTATTTGAAAATGATTAAAAATCACTCTTTAAATTTAGGAAATTTTCCAATTTTCCTATTTAACTCCAAAAATGATTGTTCTTGGTTCCTTAGCTTACTATTATTTATTTTAAGTTACAAGATGTTACAATATCTCCCCCTTGGGAACATTCATCCTCGAATGAGAACTCTTTATCTAAGCTAAGGGTAGTAACATCATTTCAGGTCTCTCAACAACAAAAGCAAATAACAACATGGGTACACATAATCATTATAAAACTCTAGGAAGAGAATTTAATACCTGGATATGCATCCTCTCCGGATTCAAAAAGATGTTGATATATCTTCTTCATATCCTCCTCAACTTCCCAAGTCGCTTCTTCAACAAATTGGTTCCTACAAAGGACCTTGATTGATGCAACTTCCTTTGTTCTCAACTTGCGAATTTGACGATCCAAAATCTGAACCGGAACTTCTTCATATGATAAGTTATCCTCAATCCCAACATTTTCAGTTGGTACAATCAATGAAGGATCACCAAGCACTTTTTCAACATAGAAATATGGAATATCGGATGAACCGCCGCTAATTCTTGAGGTAGGTCCAACTCATAAGCCACATTGTTCACTCTCTTGGAGATTTTATAAGGTCCAATATACTGGGGACTAAGTTTCACTTTCTTACCAAACCTCATAACACCCTCCATAGGTGAAACTTTCAGATATACCTAATCGTTGATACGGTCAAATTTACTTCTCAAGGTTGGGATCGTTCCAACGAGTAAAATGGTTCAGACTTAACTTTATTCTATTAGTACTTCTATTTAGTCAATTATTTCCCAAAAATCAATAACTAAAAGGGGGTTTTGATTAATGAAAGCAATTATTTAAATAAAAGTAAACAAGTGACATGTTGAAGTATTGGATTTTAATCACGTAATGAGAGTTACTAAGCGTAAGTGTTCCCCAGAGGCTCCTAACTCTGTAATTCTAGCTATAACAATCATTTCCTAGTAATCTGCATGCACATGCTAAGTAGGTATCTCCATGTAAATCCTTGGTCCGGAATCTAGGAGAATTTCACTCCAACCTTGGTAATGCTACCGGTTGCTTTACTAAACCTTATTTTTACCTCATATTAAGCTCTAATTGGTATATTTGACTAAGTTGTTTACTATTCGTACTCACCTGACACTAATCCATTAGATATTAGACACTAAATAGAGTTTGAATCAGTATTTTTCCTTTATCTACCTCCTTGTCCGTAGTAGTAAGAAGAAGAGTTCTAATGTTGGTCATCCTTAAAAAACTTTTCCCCCCCTAAGCGAAAAAATAATCATACATGCAGACCCATCTAGAATCGTTATTTTAGCAGGTTTACCTTGTTATTTACCCATGATTTTCCCCACCACCTAGTTATGGATTTAGTTACCCATGCTAATAATCACAACAATTGATAATAACAAGGTAATTCATGCAACTTGCTTTGATGAGAAATTAACAAATCCAAAGAAAAAATTTTTTTTTTTTTTACTTGACTAAATCACAAAACAAAAAAAACAAAAACACCCAAAAATGGATTCCAGAAATTAATATCACATCTCAAAATCGAAAGTTCAATATTTCAAGACAATAACCTGAAAATTATATCCCAGAGTCTAACCCCAAAACGAGGTTTGTCGGACTATTTATAATTATAAGAAAACAAACCTAATAAAAGAGGGAAATATATTTAAGTAAAAATTGCCCAAAACGCGTCTGAGTGGACGACCTCTGTGACGGGACCGTCGTGGTCTTTCGTCGTCCATACTTATCTCTTTTTCTATTTGCTTTTCTTCATCACCTCGTACCACTCGACGAATAGGTTGATGACCATTGCAAGATGACCGGTCCATCGAGGGCTACGTATCCACTACACTTTAGAACTTCCTTCCTGAAGTTGGTACTAGACTACGCGCAGTTAGCATTGACAAATGGTGCAGGATAGACCGTCGTGCAATTACGGTCCATCGTGAGCTTCCATATCCCCACTTGCCAATTTCCCCAACTTCCTTCATCATCCATTATCTTCTCAACGACGGTGACCCTACTACCGTCACCGTCACGACGGACCGTCGTGGGGTTTGTAAGTGGTCACTTCTGCAATTTCAGCTCAAAATCTCTACTTTCTACTTTGGACAGATTTCCTTGATAGAAATAGAAAACTACATCAAAAATCAATACAAAAGTCTTTAGACACACAATAAACTTAAGGAAGAGGCATTGAAAGTACCGTGAAACCACGGTACATCAACACCCTCAACTTAAATTCGTTATTTGTCTTTAAGCGACGCACTATGACTCACTACAAAATCTTTATACAAGCGTATTCGTATTTTAGCTTTCGCAATCATTTGACTATCAATACCGATAATTCTCATTATTTTCATGCATGCTATCACTATTAGGCTTGAATTATGTGCATCGGACCATGACACAGACTCACTACACACTGACACCTATCCTCTTCGATTTCTCACTAAGGTGTTAATTTGTACGGTATTGCAACCTGTGTCCTCACTTCAAAATAACATCCTCATTTTTCATATAATGACTTCAGTTTGAGTATTAAGGATTACTTTTTAACACTCGCTCTCAGAACAACTTCACAACTATACATATTGCCAGAGCCTTGCCCTTAGGTTCACTGGCTTTTAGTTCGTCATAAACAACTCTTAGGACACGGTAGGAATTCTTTCCCTTGTACATAGGCTCAAGGTCAGGTAGGTAAGATTTAATTACTTTAGTGAACTATTTCCCTCCGTGACTAAGATCGGCTAAGCGTACTAAGAACCTTTTAATCGTTTTATGTTCGCCCTATTTCTCAATTTTCTTTCACCTTTCTATTTTCCCTTCGTTCTCATTATGTAATTGACTCGTCTCTTTTCTTGTGGTTTTTTTATTATTTTTTAAATCTTATATATATATATATATATATAATTTTTTATTTTTATTTTTTAAAAATTTCACTTCTGTTTTGTTCTTTCAACCTCACTTTCCGGAGTATT
The DNA here is from genome assembly GCA_027704765.1 of Solanum habrochaites. Lineage (NCBI taxonomy): Eukaryota > Viridiplantae > Streptophyta > Magnoliopsida > Solanales > Solanaceae > Solanum > Solanum habrochaites. The sequence goes on from JAKWJA010002494.1 coordinate 23,187,731, forward strand.
TCTCATAACAGCCACCCTCAACTCATGTTTTATCCATGAGTCAAGGTTCACAATACCCAAGATTGGGTCAGGGCCACGACAAGGTTGCTTTCTGCATTAGCCACCCTCAACTTATGTTTTTTGCATAAGCTGAGGAACACATGTCCTAGGAGGGACAAGGGCCAACACATTGTTCCCAGAGAAGATCAGTTAGGGTGAAAAAGAAAGATCTACTTTAAGCTCAAATCATTTGGAACAATAAGGGATTAACTTCATTTGGTTTTCTATTATTTTAGGCTAAAGATTTACTATTTCAAACAAGGGCCTATGATCCTTTCCTAATTGTTCATTACAACTTACTTTTAGTAGCACTAACCAGAAAAGTTCTAGCTCACTACCAATGGTGGAATATTCAAATTTTCTTTATTCTCACTTGACATCTCATTACTCTACCAGATTATCAGACACCTAGTTCGAATCTTAGATTTAGGGTCATTCCGCAGTGTATCTCTATGTCATGCTTAGAGCCACACATTTATCAATTACTATGCCTAGTCATGAAACATTTTCATTACATCAGGATATCATATATGTTTTAGCCATCGTGCTTCAGATTATACTTGGTACACAAGATATATAACCTGCTGTTTTAACAATAAAAATAATCAATCTTGGGGAAAAAGAAAATAGGAAGAAAACCCCCAAATATGATTTGTTAGCTGGGCTCCAGACTCACCCGAAGCACTCACTTTCCATTACCCTTCCCCCCAAAAAAAAAAGATATGGCCATTTCCCCAATGCCTAAAGAGTCTAAAATAATAGAATGGTAGGTGAATCAAACTTGAGGTGCAAACCGCCGACGATCAACAAGCTGGTGGGTCCGATTTCCCGTTTATGGGTTTTGACGCGATGAGTCCTGTCGATAGTCCATTGCAGGCTCGACGGTCCGTCGTGGGGGTCCGTCATGTGTGCCCTAACTTAGGAAAAATTGAAAAACATACCTGGGAACGACAAATGTTTGCGACGGTCCGTCGATGGGTCAGTCAAAGGGTGCTGCAAACCAATTTTCTTCATATTTTCTGATGATGTGATACCTGTAAATTTAACACCCATAAACTATTCTTTTTGTATTTTCTGGACACATTTTGTTTTGGACACAGACCTTACACTATGCTCTACCAACACTTCTAACAAAAAGAAAATAAATATTTAGACGGGACGTTTAAGGAAATAAAAGCAAAGAAACATGCAAGTATAACAAGAAAATCATGAAAAAACTGTAGTTGGCTAGAGGATACATATTGGATTGCCTCCCAACCAGCTGTTGATTTAATGTCACGGCACTTTATGGGACACCTAATTACTCAAACTTTATCAAGATGGTATGCCTCGATAACTTTATTCGTCATTTCAGCGTGCCCCAGATAGATTTTTATTCGCTGTCTGTTCACCTTAAACCACACACCCTCCTTGTTCTCCAACTCAACCGCTCCGTGAGGGAATAGAGGGCTGAACTTTCATAAGTTTTTAGGAGAAATTCATCAAGCTCATTCAAAACATTTAACCTCTGTTCAACAACTTCATTCCAATCCATTTTCAACTTTTTCATTGCCCACAAGGCTTTATGATCTAATTCAACCGGTAAGTGACAAGACTTCCAAAATATAAGTTGGTATGGGGACATACCTATGGGAGTCTTGAATGCTGTCTAATAGGCCCAAAGAGCATCATCAAGCCTCCTTGACAAATCTGTTCCACTAGCATTCACCATTTCTGACAAAATCTTCTTAATCTCCCTATTTGACACCTCAACTTGCTCACTAGTTTGAGGATGGAAAGGAGTGGCCACATTATGGCGAACCCCATATTTCTCCAATAATCCCTTAAACAATTTGTTGCAAAAGGGGGATCCCCCATTATTTGTGAGTGTGGTAACTTCCACCCATTTAGACACATAATCGATCGCTACTAGAATGTATTTCATCCCATGAGAACTCACAAAAGGGCCCATAAAGTCAATACCCCACACATCAAGTAGCTCAATAACAAAAATGTGATTTAAAGGGAGCTCTTGCTTTCTCAATATGTACCATCTCTTTGGCATCTATCACATGCCTTAGCAAACTCATGAGCATCTTGGTGGATAGGTTTCCAATAGTAGCCACATTGCAAGATCTTGTGAGCAGTCCGGATACCTCTATGATATCCACCTACGGGTGAAGAATGTCATGCCTCCAAAACACTTAGCATCTCAACCTCTGGCACACAACACCGAATAAGCCCATCGTCACAACTCCTATAGAAGTATGGCTCATCGTAAAAGAACTTTTTCACATCATACATGAACTTTTTCCTTTGATGAAATGACAAGTCCGGTGGGATGATATCGCTAGCCAGATAATTCACAAAATTTGCGAACCATGGAATCAAGTATTGAGAGGCGGCCAATACATGTTCATCGGGTAAAGTATCATGACTTTCAGTCTTATCCCCCAACTCTCTCATTGCTTCATCTTCTAAATGGGACAAGTGATCAATAATTTGATTTTCGGTCACTTTTCTATCAATCACCTCAAAGTCAAATTGCTGCAATAGTAATACCCAACGAATCAACCTTGGTTTCGCATCCTTCTTTGACATCAAATATCTAAAAGCATATTGATCAGTATGCACTATAACCCTAGTGACAAGCAAATGGGAGTGAAATTTCTCAAAATCAAAGACTACTGCAAGGAGCTCGTGCTCAGTCACGGTGTAGTTCTTTTGGGATTCATTTAGGGATTTACTAGTATAGTAGGGGTGAAGGATTTTGTCCCTTCTTTTCTCCAATACCACACCAAGAGAAACCCAATAGCATCACACATTACCTCAAATGGCTTGCTCCAATCCGGTGAAATAATGATAAGTGCAGACACCAACTTTTCTTTCAACTCACCAAATGCCTTAAGAAAGGAATCATCAAAATAAAATTTACACTCTTTCTCAAGCAACTTGCACAACGGATGCACAATTTTTGAAAATCCTTGATGAACCTTCGGTGAAAACTTGCATGCCCAAGAAAACTTCTCACACCTTTTACAGAGATAGGTGGGTGAGGTCTCTCTATTAACTCAACTTTAGCTCGATCAACCTGTATACCCTTTTCTGAAATACGATGACCCAATACAATACCCTCTTTGACCATGACGTGACATTTTTCCCAATTTAGTACTTGATTGCAGTCTTCACAACTCTTAAGAACCTCAGATAAATGACTCAAACACCGCTCAAATGAGTCACCAACCACAGAAAAATCATCCATAAACACCTCAATAGTGTCCTCCACCATATCGAAGAATATCGACATCATACATCTTTAAAATGTGGCGGGTCATTGCACAACCCAAAAGTCATTTTCTTAAAAGCAAAGGTCCCATATGGACAAGTAAAGGTGGTTTTTTGATCTTCCGATGCAATAGAAATCTGATAATACCCTGAATAACCATCAAGAAAATAGTACCACCCTTTCAGGAAAGTCTATCCAACATCTGATCCATGAAGGGCATAGGAAAATGGTCTTTTTCAGTCCATGGATTTAATTTTCGATAATCCATACACACCTTCAAAGAGTCACCGGCCTCATTGGAACAAGATCATTTTTTTCACTAGGGACCATAGTCATTCCCTCTTTCTTAGGTACACACTGAAGAGGGCACACCCAACTACTATCAACGATTGAATATATCACTCCTCTTACATAGGTGAATTTAGACGTCTCTGATGCTCAATACTTGGCTTATGATCGGGAATGAGTTGGATTTTATCAGAATAAATACTGGGAGGGATCCCAATAATATCCGCAATAGTCCACCCAATACCTCTTTTGAACCTTTTTAACAGTTTCCCCAAACTCTCAACTTGATGGACATTAAAATCTGATGCAATAATAACCGGCTAAGTGTCACTGTTTCCCAATAATACATACCTCAGATGAGGTGTTAGAGGTCTAAGTTCTAATTTTGGAGCCTCTTCAATATACGGTTTCGCAGGTGGAGATTAAAGATGTTGCATATCTAAGTCAAATTTCTTTGGTTTAAAATGAACATTACCTCGATCAAGTGTCGCGACCATTGACCCATACTCTCAAATGCCATCACTGTCAAAATTCATGATAACTTCCGCTAATGCTTCTACACCTAGACGATGTTCAATTTGTACCTCAGATGATTCTTCCACTTTGTAGGATATAGTAGATACCGATCGGAGCTCACCACTCTGCCTCATTGACCTACAAATGTTGAAGGTCACTTCTTCATTGTTCAATCAAAATTTCATCTGCCCCCTTTCCATATCAACCAAGGCTCTACCTGTAGCAAGGAATGGCCTCCCAAGAATAATAGGCACCTCAAAATTGACCTCACAATCAAGAATCACAAAATCGGCCGAAAATATGAACGACTCCACTTTTACTAGAACACCGTGGAGTATACCAATGGGCCTTTTTACCGTTCGATCGGCCATCAGTAGTCGCATAGCAGTGGGCTTTGGGTCACCCAAACACAACTTCTTGTAAATTGAGAGGGGCATGAGATTTATGCTTGCGCCAAGATCACATAATGCTTTCGCAAAATGTAATAACACGATTGTACAAGGAATAGTGAAAGCACTTGGATCTTTTTTCTTTTGCACTAGAGATCTTGTAGAAATAGCACCACAGTGCTGCATTCTATCATCATCCTCAAAAGTGACTGATATTTTCTTTGTAACCAAATCTTTCATGAACCATAACCGAGCATTTGTTCAAGCGCCTCTACCAAAGGGACATTGATAGAAAAATGTTTCAACATCGTTATAAAATGCCGGTAATTACCATTCTCGATCTTTTTTACTAACCTTTGTGGGAAAGAAGGTGGTGGTATAGGCATGGGGGACACTTTTTTGGGGAAACCTCACATCCTTTTACCGTTTGATAATCTAACCTCACCACTAACCTCCACCATGTATCCTCATATCTTACACCTTTTTACACCGACGTCCTAGGTGGGGTCAAAGGATTTATTACCACCCGAGTAGTGATTGCCATACAATTGCCCATCATTTTTTGGGATTTTGTACAGGTTGCTACGAAGAGTACCGGTTTCGGTGTTCCACAGTGAAGACAAAACCCCCCCTTGGGCATTTGCAACTCAATATGCTTAATTGAGATGGTATGGTGTATCAACTTCCTGCCCTATACCCGCTAAGTCATTTCTAGATCTTAGTGTGATCATCACTAGGCATCGGAACTACCTCATCATTTTTATGCATCTATCATCAAATACCCCATACTACATCCACCATCCATAGGGCATCACCCAATTCATAATCCTCGTATATCCCAGCAACTTCACGATTTTAAGGTGAACATAGGGCCCCACTCCTATCATTTCTATTACCATAGTTACCCTGGTGAAGTTGTTGTCACGGTTATAATTCCATCTCGACATAATGACCCTTTGCGGTTATGATTACCATAGTTCCGGACCTTGGTTCCTTGACCTTGGAAAAATTTTCCTGTCTCTTTGGGAGCCGTGGGTGTATCGGTCGGGAAACACCCCCAGCTGATAGTCACCGCATAGAGTTCCCTCTAGTTAATATTCATCATTTTGTGCGGTGGTGTTTAGGACAAGTAGTTCCCACATTACCTTTCGGCAACAAAAACCGGTTTTCAACACCAACACAAGATCAGTTCTCATTTGGCCATCTTCTCACAAAGATCATCTGCGACTGAGTTGTGTGCGGATTGGACTGCAAATGTGTTTCTCCCAATATCTGACTTCCTAGTACTCCAAGCTTTATTATTTTGGGAGATTTTCTCTAACTTTTTAGCAATCTTGACATAAGAACACTCCCCATAAGAATCACCCGCTATCGTATACAACACTACTTCTTTATTATCATCTTTTTCCGATAGATATACTCTTTCAGAGACTCATCATCTATGCGGTGATTTGGGACACTTCGCAAGAATGAAGTGAACCTATCCCAAGAACTTCTAACTAAATCTCCCGGTAGTTCCACAAAGTTGTTGAGTCTGTCTTTGTGGTTTAGTTTCTTAGACACCGGTTAATAGCGTGCAAAGAAAGCTCCCCTCAGTTGATTCCAAGTGAAGATTGAGTTATAGGGGAACTAAGTAAACCAGATATCATCCTCTCCCATCAGTGAGAGAGGAAAAACTCTTAGCCCGATTACATCCATATTTAAATCGGGCCTCCTTACACAACTTTTGTGTACTGCCCATACATTAGCGATGTGGACATGTGGATGCATAGAAGATAGCTCTGAAAATAAACCTCTGGCAGTGAGCATTTGCATCAGACTACTAGTTATCACAAAAGTGTGTCCATGTGGTAGAGGAGGCAAGACGAGTGACCCATTAGAGTCTGCAATATTTTCATAGCCCCTATAGTACACTTGAGGGCATGGAGTGGGAGGTTGTCTCCGCATATCACCTTCCCCATAAATATCAGGTAATACAGGGTCATGAGCGTTGACCAATGGTGTCAGTTGTAGGTCGACCTCATCACCTTGGATGCCTAAATTCTGATTCATTCTTCTTAAAGTATGTTCTAGTTCGATGTCAGGTTCAATTATGGGTATTCCTCTACTCCGTGTGTTTGGCATATAAGGAAGTTAGACCTACAGAAGACAAAAAAAAAAGTAAGTAAAACTAGGAAAATTTTGACTAAACTTTGGTAAGAAGCTTAAATTTAACCAAAAAGCCACTTTCCCCGGCAGCGGCGCCAAAATTTGATGCACTCAAATTTACTTCTCAGCAATGAAGTTAACAAAGCGGTCGCATCAAGTAAAGAACCAAAATGGTGAGGTTGGATCGTTCCCACTAGGAAATTGGTTCAGACTTAAACTTTTCTATTATTACTTTATTTAGTCAATATTTTCCGAAACTAAATAACTAAAGGGGGGTTTTGGATTAATGAAAGCAATTAAGCTAAATTAAGTAAAAAAGTGACAGGTTCAAGTATTGGAGTTAATCAAGTAATGAGAGTAACTAGGGAGTAAGCTGCCCCAAGGATGATAACTCGGTAAATTCAAGCTATGACAAATCTTCCTAGTATGTGCCATGTAAAGTGATAAGTTAGGTATCTCTAAATTCTGGGTTCGACATCTAGAGAATTTCACACTTTACCTTGGTCCGGCTACGTGTGCTTCTTCACTAAACCTTAGATTTACCTCATATTAAGCATCATATTTGATATTTGACTAAGTTAGTACTTCGTACCAACCGACACTAGCCTATTAGATAGTATATAGTAAATCTATGTTGATAATTCTTTTCCTATTATCTACTTCCTTGGTCCGACAAAAGGTCAGTTCTAACGTTGTCCATCCGATAAAAAAACTTCTAAGCGAAGGAATTATCAATACATGCTAAACACTATTCTAGAATCGTTATTTTAGCTAGGTTTTACCTTGTTATTTACCCATGATTCCCACAACTCTATTTATGGAGTTCCGTTACCCATGCTAATATCACACAATTCATAATAATAATGTAAGGATTCATGCACTTACTTTGATGAGAATGAACAAAATCCAGAAATTTACTTGAATAAATCACAAAACACCAATAATTGATGACGGAAAAGTAATATCAAATCCCAAAATCAAAAATTCAATACAAAGACAATAAAACTGAAAATTATCCAAGAGTATAACCTCAAAAATGAGGTTTTCTGGACTATTTATAAGAAAACAAAACCTAATAAAAGAGGGAAATATATTAAAGGAAAAATCTACCCAAAAAGCGTCTGAGTCGACGACCCTCGTGACGGACCGTCGTGGTCTTTCGTCGCTCCATACTTAGCTCTTTTCCTGCTACTTTTCTTCATCAACTCTCTGTTACTCTCGACGGATAGGTGTGATGTACCGTTGCAAGAACGACATTCCATCGAGGGGCTTCATTCCACGACACTTAGAATCTTCTGAAGTTGGGTACTAGGACTACTATCTGTTAGCATTGACGAATGTGCAGGAAGGATCGTCGTGGCTATAACGGTTCGTTGTGAGCTTCTGTAGTCCACACTTTGTTTGAATTCCCCAACTTCCTTTAGCAGCAATTATCTTCTCATGGCGGTTCACCCCTTAGGACCGTCACAGTCACGACGGAATATCGTGGGGTTTGTAGGTGGCCACTTCTGTAATTTCAGCTCAAAATATCCGCGTTCTCCTTTGGAAAAATTTCCTGGAAATAAATAGAAAACTAAATCAAAAATTAATACAAAAAGGCTTTAGACACACAATAAACTTAAGGAAAATGCATTGAAAGTACCATGGAACCAGTGTACATCAATCGTACACCTCATATGCTAACGACGTTATCCTTACATCTGTGTAGGACTTTTGGCGACTTAGTGTTATTTTCAATATCTCTTGAACCAACTTCACCTTCTCCATAGCCTGGTGAACTAGATTTGTTCCTATTAATCCTGCTTCTCTAACTTCGAACCACCCAATAAGAGATCTGCATCTTCTCCACAAAGAGCTTCATATGGAGCAATTTGGATGCTCGAATGATAACTGTTGTTGTAAGCAAACTCAATGAGAGGTATGTGATCATCCTAACTCCCTTTGAAATCGATCACACAAGCTCTATACATATCCTCCAATGTTTGGATAGTATGTTATGCTTGTCCATCCGTCTGTGGATGAAAAACAAGTGCTTAAGTTCACCTTTGAACCCAAGCCTTTCAGGAAAGATTTTCGTAACTGTGCAATAAATTGTACACCTCTATCTGAAATAATGGAGATCGGAACTCCATGAAGTCTTACAACTTTTGAAGGCACAACTTAGCATAATCCTTGGCTGAATATGTAGTCTTTACTGACAAGAAATTGGCTGACTTTGTTATTCTACCGACAATTACCCAAATAGAATCATGTTGCCTCCGAGTTCTTGGCAAGCCTTTAATAAAGTCCATATTGATCATCTCCCTCTTCCATTCTGGAAGTTCTATATTCTGAGCCAAACCTCTCGTCCTTTGGAAATTCGGGCACTTGGCAACAAACTTAGCAATATCTTTTTTCATTCTTTCCCACCAATATCTCTCTCTCAAATTGAAGTACATCTTGGTGGAACCCGGGTGAATGGAATATTTGGAGCTATGATTTTCCTCCATGGTCCTCTCTTGAAGTTCATCCACCCTAGGTACACACAACCTAACTTGATACTTTAGCACACCATCTCCCCCTTGTTCAAAAGAGAATAAAATTTTCTTATGAACATTTTCCTTCAAATCAAGCAAAATGAGGTCTTGGTTTCGGATTTCATTCACCTCAGACACTAGTGATGATTCAGCCCCATCAGTCACCACTATCCCTCATTGTGTAAAATCCATAGGTCTGACTCGCATGTGTGCATCTGTGCACATCTTTATCTAACTCTCTCTTTTCTTGTTCAACATGGGAGGTACTACCCATGGACAACCTTCTTAAGGGATCAACAACCTCATTAGGCTGACCTGGGTGGTAAAGAATATTCATGTCAAAATCCTTGAGTAATTCTAACCAACTCCACTGTATGAGATTTATCTCCCTCTAAGTGTACACATAGATCTTATGATCAGTAAATATGTGCACATGAACACCATACAAGTACGGACGCCATATCTTTAAAGAAAAAACTATTGCAACCAATTCTAAGTCATGAGTTGGATAATTCTTTTCATGAACCTTCAACTGTCTTGAGGCATAAGCTATAAACTTGCCATTCTGCAACAACACACAGCCCAATTCAACTCTTGATGTATCACAATACACTGCAAAACCTTGAGTACCCTGTACTAAGGTCAAAACTGGAGCGGTAGTCAATCTCTTTCAACTCCTGGAAGCTTTTTTCACAAGCCTCAGACCATAGAAACCTAATTGTCTTCTAAGTTAACTTGGTCAAAGGAGACGAGATAGATGAGAACCCCTTTACAAATCTCCTGTAGTAGACATCCAGACCCAAGAAACTCTTTATATCGGTTGGATAGGACAACCCTGAATTGCTTCTATCTTTTGGATATCAACTCTAATCGTATCACCAGAAATTATGTGGCCAAGACTGCCACAAACATAAGCCAAAACTCATACTTGGAGAACATGACATATAAATCTTTACCTCTCAAAGTCTGAAGAATAATCTTGAGGTTACTAGCATGATTTTCTTCATTCCTTGAATAAACCAGTATGTCATTAATGAAGACGATAACAAACAAATCTAAATAAGGTTTGAATACTATGTTCATACGATCCATGAATGTTGCAAGTGCATTTGTAAAACCAAAGGACATAACCAGAAACTCATAATGCCCATATATGGTTCTAAAAGTTATCTTAAGAAAATCGCATTCCCTAACTTTCAACTGATGGTAGCCCGATCGAAGATCAATTTTTGAGAAGCAAGAAGCACCATGAAGTTGATCAAAATGATCATCTATCCTTGGAAGAGGATACTTATTCTTGATAGTCACCTTATTCAGTTGGTGGTAATCTATACAAATACTAAGGGAACCATTTTTGTTTCTCACAAATAAGTCCGAAGTGCCCCAAGGTGAGACACATGGTCGAATAAAGCCCTTATCCAAGAAATATTTCAATTGTTCTTTAAGCTCTATTAACTCTGTCGGTGCCATTCTATATGGTGGAATATAGATAGGGCGATTTTTTGGGATGATGTCTATGCCAAAGTTTATTTCTCTCTTACGAGGGACTCCAGGTAGATCATCGCGAAAGAATTCTAGAAACTCACTTACTATAGGAACTGACTGAAGGGGAGGTACCTCAGCACTTGAGTCATTCACTCGGACTAAGTGATAGATACACCCCTTTGAGACTAGCTTACTTTCCCTTAGGCATGAAATGAAATGACCCTTAGGCACTGCTGAACTACTAATCCACTCTATGACTGGCTAATTTGGAATCTGAAACTTGATAAATCGAGTTCTTCAATCTATTGGTGTAACAAGAATGCGACCTGTCTATACCTAAAATGACATCAAAATCTACCATGTCTAACTCTATTATATCACCCATGGTACTCTTGTGGCTAACGAAAATAGAACAATCACGATAGACTCTTTCTGTTGGAATGGATGCACTAGCATGTGTGGAAACACTTAATGGTTCGCTAAGTAGTTCAGGGATAATTTCAAAGTTCATTGCCACACAGGGAGTTACAAAAGATAAACTCGCTCCTGTGTCTAATAATGCATAAATAGTAAAGTCAAAGACTCAAATCATACCATTCATAACATATGGTGAATCTTCCCGTTCTTGGCAATTGTTGAGAGCACACAAGCGGCTTGTTCCTCCGCTAGCACCAAAAGTAGCTCCCCTAGATGCATCCTTGTCTTATGGAGCAACTGATGAAGACTGAGCTCTATTACCCCCATTACCACTACCTTGCTTAATCTAGGGATATTCTTTCATAAAATGCCCGGTCTGACCAAACTTGAAAAAACCCGGGGAGCCTTCACCACATATACCGGAGTGATTTCTAACACACTTGGCGTAGGCAGGAGGCTTACTACCTCATTGCACCACACTACCCTGTGAATATGCAGGCCTAGCTCGGGAGTTTTGACCATAATGTTCAACTCTGTGTCTGGGTGAAGGCGCACTAGCAGATGATAGTGAATTCCTCTTATGCTTCTAGAATTGTGGATGATTCGAACAACTCTTTTTTTAGCCAAACTCATTCCCGGTCTTGTCCTTCTTATTTATGAACTCATATCTATCCCTAAGCTTCTCTTCCTATATCTGTCGCACAAAGACCATTAACATTTAAATGTCCATATCCCCAATCAACATTGCATCCCTACCTTCTTTGCTTGAACCGCGACCCAAGCATACAATAAACAAGCTCATTCTGCTCCTCTTATCCTTAACCATCTTAGGAACATAGCAAGACAGTTGGGAGAACTTCAACCTATATTCACGAACACTCAAAGAATTCTATTTCAAAGTAAGGAACTCTCGTACCTTTTCTTTCTTTAGTTCCCGGGGAAACAAACGCCCTAAGAAAGCTTCTTCAAAGTAATCCCAACTAGGATGTGGTGCATCATCATCTATGCTCTCCTTCCACTGGTCGTACCAAGTCCTAGAAACATTCTTCAGTTGGTATGTAGCCAGTTCGACTCTCTCAACACCAACAACATGCATTACATCAAATATCTTCTTTGAATCTTCTACAAATTTTTCTGAATCCTCAGTGGTGCTAACCAATGAAGCTCGGGGGATTCATCCTCAAGAATTTCCAAATCCTCTAAGTGCTAGCCCTTCTTGTCGATCTCCTCTTTGTTGCCCAACTTGGTTGGTCACAACTTGACTCAATATCTGTATAGAGTTATAGAACTCAGCATTAGTAACCTTCCCTTGAGGTTGCACTTCAGGAGCATTAGGTAACTCTTGTTATTGAGCTTCTATATTCCTCCTAGCTGGACGACCTATTGTTTCTCTTCATGGAGGCATTGTAATCTGAAATAGGCGCAAGCATGGATTAGAGAGACTTTAGAGATAAACTCTAACACATAAAAGAAATAAGAAAGAAGTGAGGAATTCCTAAATGTTGTAGCCTTCTAATCATATATGTGGCGTTCTTCACACCGATGACTAGGATTATACAAACACAACTTCATAGGCTCCCTAGGACTCTTGAACTCCGTGCTATGATACCAAATTTGTCATTCATCGAGCCTACAACCTGGGCAGAACTATCACTCAGGGACCATTGTTAGCCTCAAGCAAACCCTTGGCTTGGCTTACTTAATTTAGTGGAAGACCACATCACACTTATAAGGGTAATAGGACTTAAGTTAACTGATTAGTAATACTATCTGAAATGTTTTAAAAGTTTAAATATTCAGCTTGGCCAAAATCGCAACATAATTCCTTAACATAAGAATGAAAATGTAAAGACTACTGAACTACTAAATGTCTATGAATCCTCTAAACTGACTGAGATGAATATTAGGACAAACCCCACAACATTATATTGAACTAGATAGAAAGCAATAAAAGATGTCCTCTGTAATGCAAGGAGGCTCACCAACTGATTCTGGGATACTCAACTAGATCAACGGTGCACTGGATGTCGATCTTGATTACCTGTGTCTGCATCATAATATGATGCAGGCCAATTGGCATGAGTACATTGAATGTACGAGTATGCGAGTTGGAATGCTAAATGACACTTAAGCTTTAATAGGAGTAAGTGAGAACAGTTACCTTGGTTTTGTTCAACTCATGATATACTAACTCTTATTCAATCTATGTTGTTTAAAAGTAAATTCAATATAAAGAAAAATTGACTGAAACATGTTGTAAAATCTGAATATACAAATAACATCTAAGATATATCATATATTATTATAAGTGGGAAGCTTCTAACCTCAAAGTTGAATTACCATTTTATCCTTATTTTATCTCTAAAATAAATTAATATTAATACCTATTTAATTAATTAAATATTAAGTAAAAGTTATATTTAAATTCTTGCATCAAATAAGAACTTAATGAATCATATATTTATGTACTAATTAAATGTAGATAATGAAGAGTCTATCAAATACACTCACACCACATTATATATTCCTTGTTTTATTCAAGTTTGTAATCATCTTGCATACTACATATATATATATATATATATATAGTTTATCTTTATTCTTAACATATTCATTCCTTCTTTTTTGTTTGTCTTATTTATTATATTATATGATTATAGTTTTTTATACATATGATATGTTTCGTTTAGAGTAAGTCATGTTTTATCTAGAATAAATCTACTTCTAACAAAATCTAATTCAATTAGTATGAAAATATTTTGTCAATATATTTTAATGTGATGTCTTTTTTATGAATGCCATGTCTTTATTTACTTCTTTTTTTCGTTTGAAATTGTAATTTTTTCTATAAATTTGATGGTATACCGCCGAAACATTTTGTAATATTTTTCTTTATACGTATCTTTTTTTATAGACAATTTGTTTTTTGATTATTAAACTTTATTTTTAGTAATTAAAATATATTAATTCCTCTGATAAAATAAAATAAAATAAAATGTTTATTTTTCACGAAGTATTTAATATATCAAATCTCCAACATCTAACACAAGATTTTCATATTATATTTTGTGCAGAGTTCTTTTGTTAACGTACATGTGAAAGGACTTAGATTTGAACTTATCTACATAAGCTTAAATTTTCTAATATCAATTAGGGGACAAACGTGCGATGCACGTTCCGAGAACTAGTGTAAAAATACAAATGATTGTTCAATATGAAAAGACAATGCTTCTGTGGGAGCTTCTCTAACATACAAACATCACCTAAAAGCTAAAGTGATGATACAACTTTACTCGGCCCGCGCTGCCCGACCATTCTAACCTTAACAGAGTATATGACATGTACTGCCTAATGGATCCACTAGTACGCTATGAAAATGGTTCATCAAAAAGTATGACCCTTCGCTACCTACGATGACTACATGGTTTACATTGATACTTGAGTTAATATGAACTCGCATTCCTATTTCGGTGCTCAATACTACTCCCAAAAACATATATTGACTCCTATATTCTTAAAACATATTGATTCTATGATTCGAGATTAGTGCTCAAAACTTAGATTTACAAAGCTCTTGGAAGTCATAGTCTCCGTGCTTGTTCAAATGTGAAAACATTCTTACTTCTCTTTGGGGATACTTAGTCCCCATATACTCTTGGAGAATGGAATTTCAACTTAACTCTTTACTCGTTGCTCAACTTTTAGCTTGAGCCTAAAAATAAAGTTAAATTGTTGATTAAGACTCTAGAAATCTTTAAGAAATTACTTTGACTTGCTTCTTAACTTTTAGACTTGACTCTTAACTTCTTTGACTTTGATCTTAACTATTCTTGAATTGGATTATGAATTTAAGGATCATGATCTCATTTTTATGGATGATTTCATGATGTTTAGATGTACTTAAAGTGTTGGAATCAACTCTAATTGATAGGTACATCACTTAGGAACTAGTACGAGAAGATAGGGGAGAAATGGAAACTCCATGTGACCCTAGCTCTCTGGTAGCGCATCACGCCAGAGCCTGATGGATAGAGTCTGTCCTGAGGGGCTCTGGTGGGTGCGGCGCTCCAGAGCCTGTCACATAGGTCTTTCGACTTTTCTTATCCTATTTTCAACTCTAAACCTCCCAAACTCTCATGGATCTTTCCCAAACACTTAGGATCACTAATATCCTCAATATCCAATATTTTAGACTCGTAAAATAGTCCGGAAACACGCATCAAAACCAGTAAAGGTAGACTACAGCTCTACCAACAAGATATCAACAATTGTTCATCAAAAACTTAAACATTAACCATTCAATCAATAGAAAACTAACTGAATTAAACATATTGGTTTGTGGGTGAAGGAACCCAACACAGAAAGATCTCACATACCTCGATAAGGATCACCCCCGACAAATTCCTCTAGCGAACCCTTAGCGTTCTTTAAGAAGTTTTGATCTTCCTCTTCTCTTCTCTCTTTTCCCCAAGCCCTAAGATTTCTCAACTTTTCTAAAACTGAATTGGGACTTGGTTTTACCTTTAAAACGAATTAGGCAATACTAGGGTGAAAGGACTACTTTACCCTTACTAAAACCTGGATTGGAGTTTCCTCAATACAATAACCCAACTTCCGAAAGGCATATCTCCATTATACGACATCAAAAATGCACAAACTTGACGCTGTTGGAAAGATCTTCTGAAGGGCTTTCAAACTGTATAAAGAACTCACCCTAACTCCTCTTGAGTAGAGAGTTATGGAAGTTTGAAAATGACCAATACTCACTCTTTATTTAGGAAATTTTTTAGATTTCCTATTTATTTCCAAAAATGATTATTCTTGGTTCCTTTGCTTACTCTTAGTTATTTCAAGTTATGAGATGTTACACTTATAAGGATTAGACAATCCTCCTCCCTTTGAACTAGATTTTTGTATTTGATTTAGGCCCACAACCTAATTTAACGTGGTATCATACCAGACAAAAGTTCAGAGATTGAATCGCACCGCCACCCACCATTAAAAAGAATTTCCACGTGCTTGGCCCAAGAAAAAAAACCAGGCTTGCATGTGAGTGGCCTTTTGAAATATAATTAAATAATAAAAAGTGTTCTCTCTCTAATAGCTTAAGCTTTAATATAAGATGGTCAGAGAGTTCAATATTATCAACATCGCCATGTGTCCTTTTTTTTCTGTCATTGTACACATCAGATTTTGGTTCTGCTTCATCTTGTTACGTTCCTCATTTTCTGTCCTTCTCATATTAGTTTCATGCCAAAGATACTTAGAATTATTTAATATAACAAGTTCAATGAATTATATATCTAGATTTAAAAATTCATGTCGACAGAAAAACTAATTCTTCCTTTGATAGTAATTGGTTCAAAGTTAGAAAAAAAAAGTGTTATAATTAGAACAAATAGTACTAATTAATTCATGTTTTTCAAATTTTTTTTGCTAATCATGGTTTCTTTTTCTTATACTCTCCGTTCTCATTATAATACTTACTTTGAATACATTAGTACTATCAAGGAAAAGTTTAACTTTTCTGTCAAGATGAATTCTTAAAATTATCTATATAATTTGGGAACTTAATTCTTATATAACTCTACAATATCTTTGGAAACAAACTGGAATGGAAAAAAAAAAAGGGGGGGGGGACCATAAGAATTTGAAACAGGACAAAAAATCTAATGTAGACAATGATTGGAAAAAGGGAAAGGACCATTATGACTATGTTGAGAAGACATTACTTGACAATTAACAGAAAAAAGGCATCAATGTTAATTAATTAGAAACTATACATCTTCCACGCTTATATTAGTTTTCTATTTTTTCTTTGTGGATGACGTATATTTTTATGGAATGAGGAATTGTTGGTAAATTTTAGAAGAATGAGATATTAGAATTCAAGAATAATATTGGTCAAAGATCATCAGAGAGTAGTAAATCCATGAGTAGAAGATTTCTAACTCACTAACATACTCCTAAATAATAGGGATAGATGGCTAACAACTAATTGACTAAGTCTTACATAATATAAAGCAGTAAAGGTAAAATTACCTACAGTTAAAAAAGAAAATTCCTAACACTCCTCCTACTTTTGGAAACTACAAACTCCAATTTTTTGTTTGAGAAGCTCAAACTTGTTGATGGGTAAAAACTTAGTGAATATATCAGCCAATTATTGTTCCATCTTATAGTAGACAAGAGTTATATCGCCATCCTTTTGCACTTCTCTAAAAAAAGGTTGATTTTGAAGTGCTTAGTTCTTCCATGAAACACATGATTGTGAGATATAACTATTGCTACATGATCTTTACTTAGTTTCACTTTTTGGTTCATCAGAGTACTAATCTCTTTGAAATTTTTGATTTTTAATTTCTTGAGAATTTCCTTAGCACACTATGTTAGGAAATAGGAAAAGACATGAAATTCCCACCTTGACTTGTTCCCAAAGTCAATTTCATTATTTGGATTATAGTGACCTATTCCAACACCTATTTACTATTCAAAAGAATTTTCTTAACCTAAAACTGACATGGCAAAAAAAAACTAAAAAAAACTCAAAAAAAATAGGGTTTGTAATTTTGCAATGAATGAAAGTAAAGAAAAAGTAGAATCTCTTTCCACGTCCACCCCCACGCCTCTTCTTCTTCAAACCCCACCCATTGTCTTCTTCTTCTTTATTTTGTATTATCATCACACTTCCTTTTTCTTTAATTAAAATCTCAAAGCACAATTTTTAATTCGCAATAAGGTTAATTCCCATAGATTTGATAGTTAATAATTGTATTTTTATCTAGAAACATTTTGAGTGATTATTTCATGTCTTTTGCATTTTTTTAATTTTGTTAAAGAACTCTTGCTTGTCAATCATTTTTTTTGGTTTGGTGGTAATAGCAACTTTATGGGTTTGGTGGTGATGGTTGGCGGGTGAAAAACATTAAAAGAGGTAATTGAAGGTGGTGAAGAAGAAAAAATCGATATTGGTAATGGTGATGGTGATGTTGGGTGTTGGGTGTTGTATGACAAAGAAGAAGAAGAAGAAGAAGAAGAAGAAGAAGAAGAAGAAGAGGACGAGGAAGAGGAAGAGGGAGAAGAAAAAGAAGAATTGAAGGGGATATAGTTGTGTTGAAGAACAAAATCAAAAGTGAAGATGGGGCTGGATATGGGTTTTCCACGAAATGAGAATTGAAAATTGGTGGGAGTAGTGATGAAGAAGATGTAATTATTAGAGATTTAATACAATTATTTTGATTTAAATGTAGTTGAAAAAAGAAAAATTAATTAAAAAAGAAAGGAAAAAAATTATAATCTATGACATGACACTCAGGTAGCGTTGATGTGGCAGTTAGTGTAATAAACCACATAATGTGAGAGTGGGTATATACGTCTCAAAGTGCTAATAAATTCACTTTTGAGTAGTTAAGGGGTGCAATATGTCACCATGGTAGTTTAAGTGTGTAACTGACTTTCCGAGACAAAGTCAGGAGGGGAATCCATGCATTGTCCCTACTTTTTTGGCAAATGAAAAACTCATATGTTCTGTGTGAAATCTCAATTCGAAAAAAATATTTCATAAGACCAAGATCAAACATTTCAAAAGCTTGCATCATATATTGCTTGAACTCATCAATTAGTGTATCACTGCTCTTTGAAATCAAAGGGTCATCCACATAAATAGAAATAACAAGAATCGCACTTCTATTATGTTTAACATACATTGTGGATATTGAAAGACTCTTTTCAAAATCGAGACAAAGGAAATAATCATCTATTCGACTATACCAAGGTCTTGTGCCTATTTTAAGCCACAAAGATCTTTATGTAATCGAAAGACTTTTTCTTCCTTTCCATCTATAACAAAACCTTCAGGTTACTCAACAGAAATTTCTTCTTCGAGAATGCCATTAAGAAATGTTGATTGTTCATCCATCTGATGCACTTTTCACACACATTGCGCAGAAACAATTATAAGCAATTTGATCATGTCGAGCCAAGAAACTAGAGAAAGAGTATTAGAATAATTTACACCTAAAAATTGTGCATAACCCTTATACTAGCCTTGGTTTATGCTTGTTGATTGAACAATAAACATTTAACTTTTTTCGAAACACCCACTTCATCCCAATTACTTTTCGACCTTGAGGTTCATGAACATGTTGCAACATATTGTTTTTCGATCATAAACAACTCCTCTTCCATCGCATTTCTCCACTTGGCTCTTTGAGAGCATCTTTAGGGTTATCAGGTCACAAACAACAACATTGTATGTCTCAAATATATCAGAGAGAAACTGAGTTTCCCTTACTAGTTGATCATTGTCTCTTTCATTTAACAATTATCTTGTTTGCTTGACGGAATTCCTTGAATAACCCTAAACCCATTCTTCGTTATCCGTGAAATGGACATCTCTACTAATAACTAATTTCTCACCTTCAGGTTGAAAAATTTTGTACGCTTTTGAAACATTGTTGTACCCAATAAAAATGCTCGGAGAAGCCTTTTTATGTAGTTTATCGTGTTTGACCCGAGGAACATAGGTAACAAAATGAAAACATTTTATGAAAATTCAATGGAGTCTTGTATACATACCATACTTCCAAAGGAGTGTGATTTTTCACCGTTTTTAAGGGAAGTCGATTTTGTTGGAACCCACTTGTATTTTTTTCCTCTGCCCAAAATATCTCTAGGAATTTCTTTCAATGCAACATACATCTAGACATCTCCATGAAAAATATGTGTCTTCTCTCACTAACTCCATTTTTTCTGGAGCATAAGGAGAATTAAGTTGATGTTCGATTCCTGATTCCTCACAAAATATACCAAACTGATGAGAAGTGTACTCCTTGTCAATTGTCAGATCGTAAAATCTTAATATTGCAACAACTTTCATTTTCCTTCTTTGCTTTCAACTTCCAGAAATTGATCTTGACCTTTGATTTGTACTTTAAAAAATAAATCTAGCACATTCGGGTAAGATCATCCGTTAACATAACATAATAAATACTACCTATAAGTGAAGAAGAACTTTCGGGTCCTCAAATATCGGTGTGAACCAGCTGCAACTTTCTTGGTTCTCTCCAATTTTCCATTTGGGAATGGATGTCTACTTTGTTTTCCAAATTGACAAGCCTAAATTTTTTTAGAACTTGCTTCCAGTTTAGAAAGGTTCTAGACTATCACCAATTCTTGCATTTTGAGAATCCCTTAATAGTGATAGTGTCCGAGTATCTTAAGCAACAACTCGGAAGCATTTTTGACTGCAGAATACACCATTTGTTCTTCCTCCAATGGATCTAATGAGAAACTTCATGTTTGGCCTCTAATGCTCCCTCTCCAATTCCATCCTCTCTTATAACCCTTCTTTGTTCTTGAGGCTACAAGGAATTCAATAATTTTGCCAAAGTAATTTTTAACAGATCCTTCGTGTTCTCCAAAGTTGTAATGGTGGCTTCAAATCATTAACCAACAATATGCAAGTCATTAAATTCAGTTCTTCCACCAATGGATTTAATAAGAAACTTCATGTTTGGCTGCCAATGTTCCCTCTCTAATTTCGTTTTATCTCATAACCCTTCTTTGTACATAAGCCTGTGAAGAATTCAAAACTTCCGCCAAAGTGATTTTCGACAATCCTTAGTGTTCTTCAAAGTGGTAATGGTGGATTTAAATCTTTCGATACAGTAACCAGAATCTTTTCAACATTACGCGAGTCTTTAATTAAATTAAGAAAAAAGTAATCTTCATCTGTTTACTATGCTCATAAGCCTGTCAGAGTATTATATAATTGTTTTCGAGTCTTTTATCTTCTGTAACTCAAAGTCTCTAATGCAATTCAACACTTACATACCTTTGATACGATCATGTCCTTCATATTTTTCTTTTAGATAATCCCACAAAGCTTTTATCATTTGTATAGACATGATACGAGTGAAAATTGTTGAAGAGACTGTTGAAAAATGACATGTCTTTGCCTTAGACTTTCTGGTTTTCTTGTCCTTGTATTTTTTATTTGAGCTATTGTTGGGTTTTGTAGCGGAAGAACTTCATAGTCTTCCTCTATTGCCTCCCAAAGATATAAAGATTCGAGATAAGCTTCAATCTTCATTGGCCACATGTGAAAATTTTCACCATTAAAGACAGGAGGTTCCATTGTCGAGAAGCTTGAGCTTTTCCATGCTGAATCTTTTGTTATTTCTGGTTGTGGTGCTTGAGTCACTTGAAACAATTACTCCATGAAATACCCAAAAGTCCCACAGTATAAAAAGCTCAGATACCAATTGTTGCAAATTGCAAAGTATGAGTTATTAGAATGCAGAGAAGTCAAGAGGAATATCGGTGAAAGAACATTTTCATAGACATATTATATTTATAAGACTAGAATGAAAAATAGAAAGTAGTTAACACACGACTACTTGATTTCTAAGTCACTAACTAACTCCTAAATAATAGTAATAGATGCCTAACAACTAATTGACTAAGTATTATCTAATATAAAACAGTAAAAGTAAAATTCACTACATTTGAAAAAACAAAATTCCTTAAAGGAATGAAAGATAGAGGTGGTACAGGCATACCCTAGAACACCTATAAACATAAATATATTATGTTATATTACAAAATTTGGTGAACTCCAGCTAAAAATGGAAGCTGCCAAACTTGGAGTAACTGTATATAACATTGATAACAATGCAAGGGTCTCTGTATCTTATAAACCTAAAAATGTTGATGAAGTAAGTGTGTTTTTCTCCCTTTTTTCCCTATAATCAGTAGCCTGCATATACTTTGAATTCTACATCATCCTCAACTTTTATCATAAGAATCAATTATCTGTGGAAATCCTGCCAAGGAAGATAACGAGACCTTTCATCAACCAAAAGATGTTGTGCAAAGCCCATCACAAGCAAAACAATAGAAGATATTACAATAAAACTCAAGTATGAACTACCTCCTGTTACATTATGCTTGTAGTGCATGTTGTTTTTGAATGTTACCGATTAAGATGTTGGAACTTCTCATTAACAAAATGATATCATGTTAAAAGTTATAAGGATGTGAAAAATAAAAAAGAATGCTAGATTAATTGGAAGTTTTAGGTATGTTAGTGATTTTTCTAGGCATGTTATTGCATATGCAGTAAGAATACTTAGCAGGTTTCCAAGCAATCCAAGTAATGCACATTGACATGTTATAACAAGAGTTAGATGAGATATTTAATTGGGATAAAAATGCGAGATTTCTTCTATATTGTAACCTCTCAGAAAATCATATGTTGAACTAGATCCTAAATGTGAGGGTTAACATCAAGAATTAAGGACAAGGGCTAAGGGCTTTGGGTGAAGAACATGGTTAGGGGGCCAAGGCTGCCTAAAACTAGGCCTAGCCACTGCCTACCATGACCACAAGGATCTTCATGACCCGTGGTTTCCCCCATGAGCCGTGGTGCCACCCGTGGTTGTCAAGGCAGTGTGCTCTCGAAAGGTTCCATGTCAAGGCTCCCCTTCATGAGCCACTTCATGATTCGTGGTAATGACCACGGGCCATGGAAAGGCTCGTGGTGTTGCCTAAGCTTCAGGAGTTATTTTAGGATTAGGGAGCTACTAGTCAAGGGACCACGGGTGCCACTGGGATGTGGTACCCTTGAGGAGGCGTGAGAGTGTCGTGAAGACCACTTAGGCGCAATGGAGGGAAGGATTCAAATCCTTGACACTACTTCGAGGCCACGACCTTCACCACACTCGTGGTCTTGACCACAGATAGTGTGAGATCTCGTGGTTATTCCTTGGGCTCATAAGAGGCATGGAAAGTAGAGGAGGCTACTACCTAGGGTTCAGGGGAACAATCATGAGTCATGGTCCCCTTCACGAGCCGTCAAAGTGGGTGTGGTCGCTAATGGGTGTTCCTCAAATTTAAGGTTAAGAGGAAATTTCCATTTAATTTATTATTATGTGGGGTTTGTGGATTCAAAATTTCTTTCTCTTAAACTTAAGGAAGAAGAACGGAGCCATTGAAGTTAGGGTTTGTGGATTTAAGGTATATCTTGCTCAAATTTCTTGGGGATTTTCTTCATCCTTGACTTAATTTCTTTCAAGGAGCAAATTTCTAAGATGATGTTCAAGTTCCAAATTTCTCCAAATAGTATGGTTTTTAAACTAAGCATGTGTTCAATTCCAAATTTTTTAAGGGTTCATAATTGATGATTTATGAATGAATTGATGAATATATGATTATTTTAATTATTTTCCCCTTGAACCCATGTTTTCCTTCAAACCCCTATGTTCTGATTTGTGATTAGGAATTGATTGATCGTGGAAGTATGTTGAATTTTTTTATGGTTATATTGATTTAAATTGTCGAAATTATATAAGTTCTCATGCTTAATTGTAGAACTTCAAGGTGTGTGGGTAAATGTGATCCATGGCCTTGAAAGACATAGTATGAAGGTTAATGTATAATTATGTTGTGAAGGATATGAATGGGAATTCTATGATATTATGATGAACATGTTTAGAATGTAAATGTACTACTATTGAAAGGTCATTCTCGATTATGCACTCATGAATGTTGATGATAGAATGTGAAGGGTTCCTTAATGTAATGTGAATATTGAATTGGTATGCATCCTCTTCTTGTACAAATGAAATTATGGTTTATAGTTGAATATTGGATCGATAAGCTAATGGCACCGTTCCCACATGTTAATAATGAACCTTGGGATCGGTAGGCTTATGGAACCCTTCCATAAATGATGTTAATAATCTTTTGGATCAGTAGGCTTATAACACCTTTCCATGAATGTTAATGATGAACCTTGAATTGGTAGGCCTATAGCACCCTTCCATGAGGATTCAAATGATCTTCCCTAACAAATGAACCTTGAATCGGTAGGCTTATGGAACCCTTTAATGTGTGAATCAATGTACTTTGGGTCTATCGGCTAGCATGATAACTTTTGAGCACCTTTTCAACTTCAAACTCTGGAATGCATATTCTCACCACCCGATCCACACCTTGCTTGAACAAGAACGGTTCATCCCAGACATTAAACTTAGCATATTAATGATTGAGCTTTTTCTTTGTTGAGTTGTTGCACCCAGAGGGTAATCTCCACTTACTATCAAATCACAATATTTGCATACCAAGGCACTTGACGAATATTTCTTACCATCATCTGTTCATTTAGAAACTCTTCTCAGATTTGTTCTCCTTCATGCACATGGGAAAAATCTTCCAACCTAGACAAGTGTTCAGTAATTTGATTTTCAGTACCTTTTCTATCCTTATCTAAAGGGCAAATTCTTGGAGAAGCAATATTCACCAAATAAGCTTGGTTTTAGCATCCTTCTTGTTGAATAGGTGTTGAACCCAATTTTGGTGTAACATATTTAAAATTCATAATTTTTAAATTTTATTTTTTTTAATAGCTCAAAATGATTTTTTATAATTTGAAATATGTTTATCGATAACTATTTTTATTTATCAAAATTTATGATATTTTATCAGTTAATTTTAAAGTTGTATTTTTATATGTTATTAATTATGTTCATTATATTTTTCTAATATTCATTTTATTTGTAAAGTTATTAATAATTATGGTGATATTTAGCACAGTCTAAAATTTATTTAAATGCGTAAAGAATTTAGGGATTGTATTCATTTAATTTTGGGACATAATGCTTAGTTCATCATTTAAGCCTATTTCCTATTTTCTATTAAATTATTAATTGGGTCAAAAATGACGGTGGTAAATTTATAGTAAAAAATTTTAAGGAATCCAATAGTGTATTCAATATTACACTTTGTCCCGACAAATTTAGTATTACTAAAAAGCCCTTAAAATTTTTTTGTCCGTGTAACTTTAGACCTCTAGGATACATTGTAGTTTAAACTGTTCAGAAAACATGGGAAAAACGGTACATTTAAATTTATTAACTCAAATAGCTTAATTTATGTAACAGATCATTAATCCACATTAAATTAGCACTAATGGATATTACCTATTCAAATATTGAAAATCAAGATTATATCTTTAAACGACCTGTGTAGTTCGTTTTGAGCAACAGATTATTATTCTGTAAAAAACTGGCAGTTGACGGAGCACGACGGACCGTCACGTGGCACGACGGACCGTCCGTGGAGGTGGTCGTTTTTCAAAACACTTAGAAAAAACTGAATTGGGTACTGAAGAATCGACTCTCTGAACGTCGTGACGGAGTGGCAGGAACGACGTCGCAGGCTCTACGGCCCCTTCACACTGATGCCATCCCCTTAAAAACATTCTCTGTTTCATGCGACGGACAGCAGGACGGACCGTCGCAAGCGCGACGGCCCTCACGGGCTAGCGCAACACTCCCATTCGGGTTGGATTTCTTTACACTTTTTAGGGACTTTTTACTAGATTCCTCTATTAATTATAAAGTTATAGGGTAATGTTCATAAGTCTAATGACTGGGAGTTAAAAGAAAGGTAACCTTAAGTTATTAGTGGGTTTATTAATTTCCATCTTTTCATTCTTATTACATACTACTTAGGGTAAAAGAAAAGAGGGTTTGAATAAGAAAAATAGAAAGAACAAAGACAGAAAGAAAAATAGAGGAAACGATTAGAGAGGAGAGAGGAACGAAGAGGACACAAGAAATTGAGGAATTTGCTTGCTGATTCACGATTCTTCGTGGTAGGTCGGTTATGGTTTTTACACTATTCGTATTAAACTCTTAATAGCGCATGATATTTGTTGGGGGTAAGTATGAATAGAGTGTTCTTGATGCTAAATTGTGGAGTATGATGATGTTATTTTATATATATGATTGGTATGAACCGCATGATTAAGCTATTGATCCCAAATCTTGATATACACCTAATCTCTTTGTTAGATGATGGCCTTGGTAGAAAAGAGGCTTGATGAACTAAAGTGATAGATGTGGCGCCTTGGTATAAAAATAAGCTTGAGATGAATTAATAGAATGAATTGGGGATCGGAGTGTCACGTACCCGACACAGATAAATTAGTTGGGACGGGTGTCACGAACCGACACGTCAGATGTGGGGTATCGGAGTGTCACGTACCAACACTAGGAATTATAGGGAACGGGTGTCACGAACCGACACGTATATGTAGGGGGGGGGGGGTGGGGGATCGAGTGTCACGTACCGACACTTGAATTAAAGGGGATTGGATGGTGTAGTTCGCGACACTAAGAGTAAGGAGAATCGGAGTGTCACTGTTTTTCCGACCCCCGTAGGGTGGGTGTTGGAGGGTGTGCACACATAGTAGGTGGGGATCGGAAGTGTCACGTAGCCGCTAGGGAGAGGGGGTGCGGAAAGTAATGAATCGTAAAGATAGCGTAATTACTCAATCTAAAGAACTGTATCCCCATAAGTATGGCAATGGAGGCTTGAGTCCTCATAGATATTATCGCTGATATTATAATGGTGTTTGTACTTGTTGCATCCACATGTTAAAGAACTTAGTTGATTGTTATGATGTTATTTGAAGGATATATTGTTTTCTATTATGATTTGGCCGATAACCTACTCAGGTACTTGGTTGTCGTGAAACCCCCTCTTTATATTGTCCTTTGTTTGATTGTTGAGTGCAGAAAACGTGCCGTCATCTCGACTCACAGTAGTTCAAGCCATCTTCGTCACACAGAAACAACCTGATCTTCAGGGTGAGCTAATGCGTCCTAGCTGACTGTCTCCTTCCTCTTTTGATGCCTTGAAGTTTCGGCATACGAGGCTTTTCTCTGTTTAGCTTCTTAGAAACTCTTAGTTTAGTAAATTGATCCATGATGTTCTTGTGGTGATGACTTCCAGATTTTGGGGAATTAATAGATGTTGAATTTAGACTTTATGTTTTTTTTTGAATTGTCTTTTATTTAATGAGTTTAATGTTCCGCATTGCTTTATGTTGATATAAATTGACATGATAAGTGTTTAGATTGGGGTTGTTTCGCCACATAGGGGGTAAGTGGGTGCCAGTCGCGGCTCAACTACACTGGTTTTTGGGGTGTGACAAACTTGGTATCAGCCATTAGGTTCGTTGGTCTCATCAACAGAACAGGTCTAGTAGAGTTTTACAAGTACGGTAGGGGGACACCTTTACTTTTCATTGAGAGGCTAAAGACTGTTAGGAAATTCCATTCTTTCTTTCATTCTTTCGTGCTATTACTTGGATCCACTTGGTATCTATGTGATACAAATGGGTATCCTGACCATCTTCACTCTATTTCTCAGATGGTTAGAACTAGAGCAACGCTACAAACCAACATCAACATCATCCACGACATGATGGCATCTGACCAGCCCTGGGGCTGTAGCTCGAAGTGGACATGCAATAGGCCGCGGTAAGTCGTGGAATGATGTCCTTAGGGGAAAAGACGAACACCTAGACCATCTGGTACTAGGGAGCGGTGACTCCTCCCTCCTCCACCGCTGAAGAAGTATAAGGTACGAAGGGGAGTGGGGAGAATGAAACAATACAGAAACGAGAAATGCCACCACCACCCTACCCCAGAAATGATCAAATCAGGTGCTCTCTTATCTTAGTGGGTTTTCTATCAGGGTCATGCACCCGCTCCCAATGTTTCTGCACCAACCCTCCATTTCATAGGTACGACATCAGCCACTATGGGGCCCCTCGTATGGATGACCCCTTTTCAATTGGACATATGCACGTTTTCCACTCCGGCCATGACTACTTGGGCCTATATGCAATGATCAGCATGAACTTTCCTCATTCTTGCAAATTGAAACCTCCCTGCGTCTTCCAAGGGTGCAGAATCCTGGGGATCTTACGATTTCTGGTGTGACTGTCATGAGCTACTACCAAAGATGTGTACATTAAACGGTTTGGTGTTGAGTTTGGAGTTAAACAGTTTTCAAAGGGAACGCCAAAATGTGTGGCTTTCACATGGTTGAGTGTCAACCACCAGGCACCACCGTGACTTTGGGGCCGTCATTCTCTAGCTTGTTTATGGAGAAATATATTCCTCCTGACCTTGATCAGATAGGAAAAGGGACGAGTTCTTGAGCCTATAGGTCAATGTAGGATGTCGTCAATGCATATGAGGCCGAAGTTTCGATGCACTATCCAGTATGTCCAACCACTATGTTTCAGTCGCTACTGCTAGAGCGGTATGTCCGCCGTTTTGTGAAGGGGTTTGAGATCAGAATTGCAATTTTTAGCCTTACAGTAGCGGGCCTACGGCAAAATCCCCTTGCCAAGAGTGGTAGAATTCGTGTAGAGGTGGAAGCGAGTGAAGCCAGATTAATTCACCCACGGCAATCGACATCAAAGAGGTTTCGAAAAAGGGGGTGAGTTTATGGTTCTTACTCTAGAGGCCAAGGTTTCCGGAGGTTACTCATTTCGACCCATCTGTCTATCACCAGACGTGGTTGGGGGTCCAGCCTCAGACCGGGTTCCAACACTTCTCTGAGAGACCCATGCCCGACTCCGAGATGTTATGATGTGGGAGACTAGACATATAGCAGGAATTGTCCAAATACAAGAGTTATAGACCCCCCCAATAAGCTAGAGGCAGAGGTGGTTCATGGTAGAATGCCGTATTTTCCCGGAGGGCGTGGGTGGGTCGAGGTAATGGTGGGTCACCAAAACGGCCGGGATGATGGCAAACTGAAGACAAAACTACATCACAACATGTAGGGGCAACGGACAAACAACGAAGGCCCACTGTTATGCTTTCCCTGGGGAATCAGAGGCGGAGACATCTGAGTTGTCTATCACACGTTAATCTTCTCTCTTCTATCTTCTTCTGGGTTTGATTGCATGCTTTCCTCCGTCGTTGTTGATCTGTATCCACCGTTGTCTTATGTATCGTCCTCATTTGCTACTGGTCTAAATTTACATTGTTGAATACTTGATAACGCTATTCCGTGTTTCTCTACTTCTACTCCGGTGGGTGAGTCTGTGGTAGTTGAAAAGTATCTAGGTCTTTGTTTGGTGAATTCTTTGTGGGAGTAACTTATGCCGCTAGATTTGGTTATCTTATGAGATGGTTTGATTTTGATGTAATTCTGTATGACCTTGTGCTTTCTCACGCAATTCGCGACTTGATTGTAATGCTAAACGTTGACGTTCTCCAAGCCTGGTGACATATACGTTAGTGTGGGAAGGGTGACTACACGTTCAAATCCTGTGCTTATCTCTCCTTTCTTCTTCGTGCTAAGAAAATGGTTTAGTACAGGGTGTTAGAAATGACAGCGAGATAGAGTAGAGGAGAAAAGGAGGGATCGGGTACGTCGAGAGTAGAGGGAGAAGGAGGGGGAAAGAGAAGATTTCTTGGTACAACATCTCAAGTATGACACTACCCAAGTACCTCATTGAGCAGTTTTCGGTGGTCCGTGAGGTTTCTTGATGTATGCCCGCAGATCTTCCGGTTATCCCCCAGATAGGATATTGTACTTCTTTGACTGTAACCCCCCCTTTTGTTCTGTATTGTCTTGACCGTGTACACACGCCCAATTTCTATACCCCTTAAGAATGGGCCCCCGCGAGTTAAGAAATTAAAAGCCCAACGTTCAAGAAGTGTTGAGCAAGCTTTATTACCAAGTGCATCTCCCTTGGGGGTTCTCTGGTTTTGTTTGTAAAGAAGAATAGAATGGGAGTTTTCCCGGAGTGCATAAGACTTCCGCAGTTTAACAACAAGGTGACTATAAAGCAACAAGTTATCCTCTTCCACCTCTTCCTCGCATGATTACTTGTTTCCCTCATTTTACAATGTTGCTTGTGTCTTCTCTAAATTGAACTTGAGGATCCGTTTATCATCATTGAAAAATACGGGCAACGATGTGCCCAAAGACTGCTTTAGGACCTAGGTATGGGCATTCGAATTTGTAGTGAGGTCTTGTGGTCTAACGAATCCCTGCTCGTTCTAGAGTTGATGACGTGGATTTTTAGAGCCATATTTAGATCTCTTTTGCTTGATCTATTTATTGATGATATAAACTGATATACTCAAGAGTAGAGAACATGAGGGTATTTTGAGAATGGTATTGGAACATTGAGGGAGAAAAGCTATGCCAGTTTCTCTAAGTGGGAGTTTTTTTTGCTAGGAGGGTCAGTTGTCCTTCTTGGGCACGTGGTTTCTAAGGATGGAGTAATAGTGGATCCTTCTAAGATCGAGTAGTGAGAATTGTGGTAAGACCTACTACTGTTGTCAGAAATAATGAGCTTTGTGGGTTAGCTAGCTACTACCTCCGAATTTGTCAAGGATTCTCTTCATTGCTTCCCACTGACGAACTTGACTAAAAGCAAATTTTCCATTTGTTATGGTCGGATAGTGTGAGGAAAGCGCTGTCAGAAGCTCAAGACTCTGTTGACTACTGCAAAATCCACTTCTCAATCTTGCCAGGGAAGGCAATCCTTTCATTATGTATTGTGATGCATCCTTATGCGGGGTTTGGGTGCAGTGCTACGGCAAGAGCAAAATGTGATTGCTTATGCTTCAAGCATTAAAACAATGCATACGTAACTACCAACTCATTATTATGGAATTGTGCCATGCGGTCGGGTTTGCAACTAAAGCAATGGAGACACTATTTATATGGGTTAGGTGTGAGGTCTACACAGATCAATCGTAGTCCTACAGTATTCTTCACGCCGAGAGATTTGAATTAGACAGAGGAATGGTATGGAACTACTAAGGACTAAACGATACGGACATCACTATTTTGTGACCATCCGGGGAAGCGAATTTTGTAGCGGATGCTTTAAGTAGAAAGGCGGGAATCATGGGAAGTCTAGCTCACTTGCAAGTTCTAGACGCCCAGTGGCTAGGGCGGTTTCAAGACTCTGGCTAATACTTATGAGATTAGAATTAAATGAGAAGGGAGGATTTTTAGCTGTGTGGAGGCAAGATCTTCTTTCCTTGATAAGATTGGGAAAGCAGTTTAATGACATGAAAAAATTTTTTTTTTTAATCCGGATCCGAGATAAAGTGTTGCAAGAAGTGGCTAAAGAAGGCGAAATCTATGAGAAAGGTGGTTTTGAGGATTCAGGGAAGGGTATAATGTGTGACCTCGTGACGATATCTTGATCAACACTATTCTGACAAGGCTCATAGTTCAAGGTATTCGATACTCCGGGTGCAACCAAGATTTACCGTACCTAAAGGCAGCATCACTTTTTGGTGGAGAAGAATGAAGCGTTAATAATTGTGGTTTTCTTGCCAAATGTCCAAAGTTGTCCACAAGTAAAGTGTTAACACCAGAGGCCCCGGAGGAACACTTCAGAGATCCCATTCCGGAATGGAAATGGGAGGATAATGCATGACTTCGTGTTGGTCTTCCAAGACTTGGGCAAGTATGACTCTATTTGGGTGATTGTTGACTAGTTAACTAAGTCTGCTCATTTTCATTCCGTTTGAAGGTTACTTACAATGCAGATAAGTTAGCCAAACTTTACATCTCAGAAGTTTGTTCGAAAATTGCATGGAGTTCCACTATCCTCATTCAGATAGAGGTCCAGTTTTACTGTCTAAGTTTTGTGAAAACATTGCATGCAGAATGGGTACTAGGTTGGACCTTAGTACCCCTCTAAATCGAGCCTCCTACCCACGTTTTGTCCAGGAACCGCGAGGTATCCCGCGTTCCATCCTCAGTACCGAATTGTCAGTCTGCGCGAATGAATTCAAGTGTTTGGAGTATATGCTTCTCATGTGTGATTGAATTCGGTTGCCATTGGATAGCTTCTTACCCTTAGCGGAGTTTTCATACAATAAGAGCTATCACTCAAGTTGATAGGCTCCCTTTGAAGTATTGTATGGTAAAGGAGATGTAGGTCTCCCATTGGTTTGGTTTGGATGCATTCGAGTTAGACCTTGGGGTATGATCTTTTGAGTGATTCGATAGCAAAAGTGAAATCTTTCAGAAAAGCTTCTTAGCGGCGCAAAGTAGACAAAAGGCATGCAGATCGAACGGTATAGACTTAGAGTTCATGGCGGGTGAACAAGTCTTGTTTGAAAGTTTCACCAATGAAGGGGTGGATGCGGTTTGGTAAAAGAGGCAAGCAAGCCCAAGGTACATGGTACCCTTTGAAGTACTTAAGAGATTAGGGGAGGTGGCTTATTAGTTAGCCTTGTCCTCAGTCTGTCAGGAGTACATCCGTATTTCAGTGTCGATGCTAAAAGATACCCATGGGGATGAATTACATTATCCTTTGGATTCAGTTTTGCCTTGATGAGAAATTTGTTCTTATGAGGAGGAGCCTGTTTCTATATTTTTTAGATATAGAATTTGCAAGTTGAGGTCAAGAGCGATTGCATCCCTCAAGGTGCATGGAAGAATCGACCCGTTGAAGAAGCCACATTGGTAGCAGGGGCAGATATGCGAGAAAATCCCCACATCTGTTTACAGTATTCAGGATTACTTTTCGCCCTTGTTTTCCTTCTTGGTTATCGTGTCGGGGACTAACGATGGGTAAATTGGTCATCTAATTTTGTAACGACCTGTTTGTCGGTTTGAGCAACAGATTTTATTTCTGGAAAACCTGGGTCAGAGGTGACGGATGCCACGACATACCGTTCAGGGCACGACTGATCCGTCTTGGAGGGGGTCCGTTTCAAAGCACTTATAAAAAAACTGAAATTGGGTACTGAAAATCGACTCTCTGAACGTCGTGAGGGAGGGGCAGGACGGGTACCGTCGCAGGCTGATCGACGGCCTTCATAAGGGCCATCCATTAAAAACAAGTCTCTTTGCATTCGACGTACAGCAGGACGGACCGTCGCAGAGGCGACGGCCCTGGTCACGGGCTAATACTAATCGCCAGTTTGGTCGGATTTTTTACACTTTTAAGGGACGTTTTTGACTATTCCTGCTTTAAAATTATAAGTTGACGGGTTTACTGTTAATAAGTCTAATTACTTTGGGATTAAAAGAGATTAACCCTTAATTTAATTAGTGGGTTATTATTTCCATCTTTCATTCTTAATTACATCTACTTAGGGTAAAAGAGAGGGTTTGAAATAAGAAAAATATAAAAACAGAAGAAAGAAAAGAAGGAAACGATTAGAGATATAGAGGAACGAAGAGGACAACAAGAAATTGAGTAATTTGCTTGTTTGATCACGATTCTTCGTTGTAGGTAGGTTATGGTTTTTACAACTATTCGTAGTAAACTCTTATAGCGAATGATATGTGTTGGGTAGTATTATAGAGTCTTCTTGATGCTTAATTGTGTGTATGCATGATGTGATTTATATATATGATTGTGATGAAACAAGCATGATGAAGGCTATTGAATCCCATCATTGATATAAACGACCTAATCTCCTGTTATGATATGCTTGGTATAAAGAAGGCTGGATGAACTAAAGTGATGAATGATGCGCCTTGGTATACAAAGAAGGCTTGATAATTAAATAGAATTAGATTAGGGATCGGAGTGTCCACGTACCGAACACATAGAATTAGTGGGACCCGGTGTCACGAACCGACACGTAGTGTAGGGATCGGAGTGTTCACTACCACACATAGAATTAGTGGGAACGGGTTTCACGAACCGACACGTAGATGTACGGGATCAGATGTCATCGTACCGACACATTGAATTAGGGGGGATCGGAGTGTCACAATTCCGACCCAATAGTAGTAGGGGATCGGAGTGTCACGGTCCTACACATATGTAGTAGG
This sequence comes from Solanum habrochaites, assembly GCA_027704765.1. Taxonomy (NCBI): domain Eukaryota; kingdom Viridiplantae; phylum Streptophyta; class Magnoliopsida; order Solanales; family Solanaceae; genus Solanum; species Solanum habrochaites. Next base: position 23,221,432 of record JAKWJA010002494.1, read on the forward strand.
GATCGGAGTGTCACGTACCGAACAAGCGGAATAAGATCATTAATCTTGAAAGAATACTAATATCGTCAATCTAAAGAACATGTAATCCCAAATACTTATGGCAATGGAGCTTGAGTCCTCATAGATATATCGGTGATATTTATAAATGATGTTTGGTACGTTGTGCATCACATGTTAATAATATTAGTTGATTTTATGATGTTTCTAGATTATTATTTTCTATTTTGAGTTGGCCGATGATACCTACTCGTACTTGTGTTGTTATTTACCCCCCTACTTTTATTTTTCCTTTTGTTTATTTGTGGAGTGCAGAAAACGTGCAAGTCATCTTCGACTCAACAGATTCAAGCAGTCTTCGTCACACCGGATCTCTTCAAGTGAGCTAATGCTTCTAGCTGTACTGGATCTCCTTCCTCATGTCTTGATCCTTGAATTTTCGGCATAGACTAGGCTTTTATCTATTTTAGCTTCTTAGAATACTCTGAGTTTTTATTAAATTGATCATAGATGTTGTTCTTTGTGTGATGACTTCCAGATGTTTTGGGGAAATTAATAGATGTTGAATTTTAGAAGTTATTGAATTGTCGTTTCTTTATGAGTTTAAGTCTCCGCTTGGCTTTATGTTGATATTAAATTGACATGATAAGGTTATTAGATGGTTGGTTCGCTCACATAGGGTAAATGTGCTTGCCAGTCTCGGCTCAGTTTGGGTCTTGACAATATCATTATTTTGAATACATTTTTTAAGTGAACAATCTGTTAAAGCTTCGAACTGCATAATTTTATTGTTGTTACTTGTGGGATGTTCCCTGATGAATACATCAATTTTGATGATAACATTCTGAATTTGGTGAAGAATTGCAGTATGAAGTTACAAACGACGAATCATTGTTGAAAGATTCCATTTCATTTCTCATCTTAAAGGCATCAATTGCAGTCGTTTGATATTTATGTATCAAGGAAAAGAAATTAAACTTGGTTTACATTGTATAGGTAACTCATGTCCGATGAAACTTAAGTAACTATATGAGTGTCAAACTAGATTTGAACTGAAAAAAAATGAGCCTGGATTTTCAATGTTCCATTATGTAGTGACAACAATTGAAAAGATGGTGGTACTGTACATAACATGATGGAAAAAGTGGAGAAATTACGTTGTGTAGAAGGCACCAACACAGATACATAGTGCCTTTGGCAATGGGTTAAAAACTAGATTATTTGATTCATATTAAAATGCAGAAGTTGGAGGTACAAAGTTAGAATCAATTCCAGATATCGTAGATGTGAATACAGGTCAATATATAAAGGATAAAGCACCACTTGTAGATGTGAGGACGAATTAGCCAAAGAAAAACTCAATTGCAAATAAACAGGTCTGATCAATAAAGGTATGATATTGTTGGTATAATATATATGTTCCATGCTGTTCAAAATTAGTACATGAAACATTACTATTTTAAATGAAAACCTACATGTAGCATTGTGCTTTGATATTTTAATGTATCACCATGTCACAATTTTGTTTTGAATATTGAATAACTAGTTGATACTTTAATTACTATCTGCTAATATAGTAAAAAGACTGTATGTATCAATTTTAAACAATCATATCACAACGAGTGGACAACAACTTTTCATTAATGTCATCACCATTTAATTAATTCCTTAAACTGGTTGATACTTTTGTGTAATTCATTGTTAGATTACTTTAAACATTATTGTTGAATATATTCATATCTGCCAACCAAGTGCTATATGTATATATGCTTAAAAATGTACGCACTGCTATGTGTTGGTATTCTTTCAGCAAAGGGGTTGAGTAATGAAGGCTGTCTGCAGGAAAAAATCTGATATATTATTGTTAGAAAGTTTCAATAGTGACATACGTTCCGATGAGGGAGAGGGTATTAACCAAAGTTCCAAGCAACAGTCTGGCTTGTAATTGAGTTACTACTCCAAATTGTCAATCATAAACGATTTTACTCCAAGAAAGATAATTGATATATTAGAGAATACAAATAGTGTTGAAATAAATCTTACCGTCAAGCATGGCTTGCTAAAGAACTTGCACTCCTCCATGATTAGGGGAAAACCATCCTGCAAGATATAGACGGATGCCCGCGCTTAACATACATTTTAAAAACTTTGTATCCAATTCTTATATCAGAATGCATAAGACCGAAGAGGATATTTCTGTATCTTTTTCATCGCCTTAAGACGCATTCAATTAGGGATTTAAATACTGCACAGACCAATAGTTGTTGTGGATGGTGCACATCTGAGTGGGCTTTACAAAGGGCATTGTATCATCAAGCACACTTGATGGTCGCAGGTTTTTTTTTTTAGAGTAATGATGGTTTTTATATAGTTACGTATCAAATAATATATGTGTTGTGTAATCAGGTTGCATATTTTCCATTGGGCTATTGTTGTTGTTGAAACCGAAAAGGATTGTTTGTGGACATGGTTTTTCGAACAGTTCAAACATGCATTGGCGATAGAAAAGATATGTGTATTGTTCAAATGAAATGAGAGATCATGATAGTGTGAGGATTTGGGGTGTTCCCAATGTACCTCATTATGCATGCATAGGGCATCTTTGGAAGAATGGATGTGGAAACTTAAAGAGGAGCCGAAAGGTCATACAATGATCTCTTCGAACTCTATGGACAAGGCCATATAGACAGGAAGATTTGATAAGTGAATGGCTAGGTTGCTAGCATTGATCCCAGGTAAGGATTACCTTAAGAGGCAGTTTACGAACAGTGGGTCAGAGTTTCATGCAAAGTAACAGAGGTAGAATGATTATTCAAACATTGCGAATGGTGCAATGGTTGTCCCTTGTGACGCACGCCATTAACTATAAATTAGAATTCTTGAAGAGGGTTTAGAATCTTTTTGATCTGGCTTCCCAAAAACAGAGAAAGTAGCCTCATACACAAAGGACACATATGGGCGAAATTTGAGGGATTGTTGATTATAAACGCGGCTAATAGTTCAAAAATGGAGGTATGTATCATTATATAATACTTTATATTATATATATCTAATTCAGTATATCATTCTTCATTTTTGAACATGATTTGTTTTTTAAAAATTATATATTTAAAATTTTTAATGTACACAGGTTGTTCCATCATCTAAATTTATTTTCTCAGTTTATGAAAATGGAAGAAGATATATTGTTTGTCTTGAGCGGAAAGTATGTTCTTGTGGTAGATTTCAACTAGATGAGATACCTTATTCACATGCAATCGCTGTATTGAAAAAAATGAATGTCACAGATATGAATCCGTATTGCTCTGATTATTACAAGCTTGATGCATTGGCAAAAACATATGAAATTCCAATGGTACCAATGCCAGATAAGGAATATTGGTCAGATCCTAATAATGTGGCAGCTGAAACTGTGTATCCACCTAGATACAGAAGATCATCTGGACGACCAAGAAAAAGAAGAAGAAAGAATGCAGAGGAAAAGATTTCGGTGAACACAAACTGTTGTGGAAAATGTGGACAAGAAGGGCACAACAGAAGAACTTTTACTTTCTACCCAAAAGAGAAGTGAATTAGTCGTAATATTTCTAAGATATCAAGAATAATTTATAACGTAAACATTTTAATGATTTTCAGTTTTCATTACAGTTGCGATTTGAACACTTTTGGTTTAGATAAATAAACGTTAATAACCCTGTTACTTAATTTGAAGTTGTGCTTTTGATTATAAATACTCTTGTTATTATGGTGGTTGATAATTATATTGTGTCAAATTTAAATTTCTTTTTCATATAAAATTTATAAATCTTATGTTACACTAAGATATCTAAATGTTTTAAGAATTATTAGGTAATATATTGTTACATGATACATATGGGTTTACCAATGTATCATGTACTTTTGTGTGTTTGTTACATGTGTATCATTTGCTTTGCCACACATGACTCATTTTTCATTATATAAAATAAAAAATCGTATTTGAGGTTAGTGTGTTACTTTACAATGACTATAAATCATGTATCATGTATTTTATATAATTTAACTTGTGTAACGCTTTTTTTTATATGTGTTTTCTTGAAATATACAGTAAATAACTTTTATCCTTTTCAAAAATATACCAATCATATAACTATTCTATTGATGTACCTAAATATCATGTTAAAATTTAAGGATTCTAGGGTAACATATTGTACCTGATACATATGTTTTACCAATGTATCAGTTACTTTATTGTGTGTTTGGTACATATGGTATCATTTGGTTTTGCCCAATGATCATCTACATTAAATAAAAATTTAAAAATCTTTAATTTCTATGTTTAATTATAAATACTTTAACTATACTTTTTAAAGAAATTAAACCTGTTTTAAAATACGCTATAATATGTCTAAGATATTTTATATTTCAAGAAATAATATTTGTTACGTAATGTTAAAAAGAATATTCATGGAATTGACAAACCCAAAAAAATAACCTTAAAAGGATCAAAATACTTGTGGTCAATACATATAAAACAGAAATATAATATTAACACATTGTTTTATCACAAAATGCTACACTATTGAACGAAAATCTTCTTCTGGGTGGTGTGACTATCCCCTAGACTTGGTGGTTCATCATTGTTGCTACATATCCGCACTCTAGTCTTCTCACTCTAACCCATAGCAATGCTCCATATCTTGCGTAGTAATCAGGACTAAAATCAGCTATGATATATTGATTTGTGTACTCATAGACTCGGCAATGCAGTAAATATATCACCAGTCTTCTAACAAAAACTACATAATAAATTAAGCTATGAATACATTAAAAAGGACAAAGGACAAATTCTTGATCCTTACAAGCTATCGTCGTCCTGTTTAGGATGTCTTTGGTGCAATTCAATCATGCCAGGAACTTGAGGCTTCCAGAAGTGAACCATAATGTTGGTCCTTTATAAATATGCATGACAATCAGCATTTTGGTGTGCTCTTGCTTTTCAAAAAATCCACTGTCCAGTAGGTAAGAAGGAAGCAGTTTACACAACATTTTATCTCATGTGGAATTCTGCTTTTTTTCTTGTGCTAATTGGATGAGTCAAAACTCAATCACACTCTGTTTTTTCAACTCAAAAACAGCAGCACCCAATGGAATTTTTATCATAGTTAATTGGGATGTAGACCTCATCTACAGATTGCCATGGTAAAGCAGCGGTATCCAAAACCTTTGATGAATGTTAATTTTGACCTCTCATATACAGATACAATGAAGCGCGATAACTATACTTGTGTTGTAGACTATCTCAATCAATCGTCCGTTCTTTTTCATGTAATAATCTATCATAACAATGTTTTACATTGACTGACAAGCATGTTTGTTGTTTAAGCTGAATTGATCCATGCTGCAATGTTGTGATTTTTTACGAAGGTAGTAAAAAATCACATCGATGTGCTATAAACAAAATGAAAACATATAAGAAATGATATACATCTAAAACATAATAAAAATATATTATTAAAAATAGTATGATCCTTTTTTGCTATTAAATAGTATGATACTCTACAGGTGTATCATGCTATTAAATAGTAATGATACTCCCAGAATGGATCATTTCTTATAATATACTATGACCTGATACCTATGTGATAATTAGTTTAAGATTTTTACCCTCATCAGACCAACATTGTTTTGGCTGTGACATTGACATAAACCAATTTCTTGTTCATTGAAAAGCACACAAAGTCCATCATCGTAAATCAAAAGAAGATCGATTGTTTGTCTGTATTTATCGTCCGATGGTTCCTGCATATATGATACATAAGTTTTGAATATATATACTTGATACATAAACTCACTTAATTATAATTTTTATATGACAAGTATCATGAATTAGTTATATAAAATGATTACACCTACAACACTTGCAAAATAATTCTAAACTTACTTAGTGTTATGATTTTTAGAAGCCCCCTTGACAACCAATCATGTAATCCTCATAAGTTTTTCAGCGAAAATTGATCTGTAATTCCACATCCTTGAACGGTAAGGAGTCTAGCCATATCCTTCAATTTCTCTTTTGCCTTCTCGGCTTGACCCAAAGAAGTACAAGATGGAGATAAATCCTTCTCGAAGCATTCTATTTTCTATGCGCAGGAAGTGACTGAATCGGTTCTAACACCAATCTCGTTATTTGAATACTCATGGGGTAATTGACTGTCGGCTCAACAAGTAACTACTTGCTGGCTGCTAGGTATATTCTGTGATTGTAAGAAATATGGGTCTATCATTAGAAGGATCTTTAACCCAAATCTTGAAAGCGCATCTATTCGTGCTTGAGTTGATGGCGATATTGGTGTTGAAGTGGAAGATTCCTTTATAATATGACGTAATGATTCTAACTTGATTAATATCACTGATATCAATAGTCCTTGAGTAAATGTGCATGATACATGCACAATAAAATGAAAAATAAAAAGGTCCATTAATATGTTTTTAAATCTGGTGCAGGGGAATGTCGTCACCATCCTGAATATACATTTTAAATAAAAATTGTTTATATAAATTTGTGTTGATACTACAGTGGTTATGCTCGCGCATGATCAATAGCATTGACTATATTTCATGATACCGACATACACTTAAATGAAAAAAATACAGTGTCTCAATGTTCATAACATTACCCTTTGGAGTATCACTGACTATTTGTTCCCCTCATTACAGAAACACCAACAGCCATCCTCTGCGACACTCCCCTGCATTGTTCGACGATTTGATGTTCCATTGTTCCGAAAACGACACATCCTCCCTACACCCACCCCATACATAAAGATCATTGTTATTTGCTGAGAGTTGTTGTCAGACTGAAATGTGCTTGTATTAGCCTTGAAATGAATGTTTTCCTGTGCCTACAGATGCATCAACTGGGAGTGATTTTCTTTTATCAATATAATCAGTTCCCAATTCTTGTCAACCTACATTGTAGATACATTTAGTAAAAAAATTTGTTTTAAAAATATCACAATAATTTCTACGTATGTTTGCAATGTCCTTCAACTCTTCAATAATGGAATTATATTGTTTGACCATTCTGAGAATCTGGCAGACCCATTGAACATCAGCAACCGGTTTCGGAGACACGTATGGAACAAACCATGTAACATGAGCAGCCGATTTCGGTGACACCTCTGGAACCAAATCCTGTACATTCATCCGCATTCAAAGTTGGAGTTAGAATTGACATGGAAACATGTACATCATCATCCATGTCGAGACACATTGATTGATCAGTGTGGTTCTGTTCTGACCACCTCTTTTTTGGATAAATCAATTTTTTTCTTTTTCTTCTTTTGGGGGGGGTGGTATATGAAAGGAGTGTATCAGACACTCTAAATATGTCCTCAATAACGTTCAGGAGTTTTTTTGTTTGTGGAGAAATTCCAAAATCATCTTCCTCATTTGGGTTTTACTACTGGTAACTGATGAAGAATGAGCATGTTCAACTTGAGCAAGGTCAAAAGCTTCAATTGCCCTCTGCTGTTGGGACAATGTTTGAACAATGCATTCTGAATGTATCACAACACAATAAGATAATTAACTGTTAATACCATATATTTCACAATGTATCACAAGACATAAATAAATGATATTCCATAGACAAAAATCAACAAATCACCTCTGGAAATGGTAGACATAAAGCATTTCAAACATTGCCGCATTAATCAGACACAACCTCCAATGCACATTCCTTGGGATGCATTTCGTTCTTTCACAGCTATTTCAGATTTAAGTGGATATCACATTCGTATATCCAAACGTTAAGCGCATAGGTCATCCCATATATCGATCAAAACAACTTTTTACTAACATCAAAATCCTGTCTAAGTAACCAATTATTTTGAAATGAATAGCTAACCCCAAGGAAAATGTTGATATCTCAAGTGTTCAAACCATTAGAAAGTCCACACAGGTATAGTTGTATTATCGTAGCTTAATACAAATGTATGAATAAAAACATATAACATTTGGAGTGCCTCCTGTTTCTCCCAACTACCCATCTTAAACCGTGAAACTATTGATGTGGAACACTATTGGACAGCACCAGGAAAAATACTTTTGAAAAAGCATACAATTATTGGTTTCTGGGTATTTGAACCATTGGTATTTCCTCTGACCTTATTCCTTTTATAATGCAAATTCATCTCTACCAAATTTTGGACACCACCCTTTGAATTCTAATATGCACACATTAGGGTTGCTTTGTTCCAACTCTAAAAGCAATAACACTTAGTTGTTTAGCCCTGAAAATTACATTTAGAAATGTCCTAAAAAAGAGTCCCAAAATGGTCTCCTAAACTTTGGATAACATTCTCCCCTAGGTATTTTTTTCAAGTCTTAGGAAAATTGTTGTTAAAATTGACAGCGAACCTTGAAATGGGATGTGTTGGTAATCTTTTTTATCTTGTGACTTTTAGTGGCTGCAATTTGAAAAACAACACAAATTTATAACGATATTGAAATATATAAATACGAAATAATAAACAAATAACTAAATAAACAACTAATCCTAACTGATACCTGATATCAGTTTTTCAGAAAATTTCATACTACATGAAAAACATGAGATACTTCTAACACATGTATAAGTGCATCGACTAAACACTATACACAACTGATATTTTATGTTTAATCATCAAGCACAGTTGATGAGCAAATTATTAAACTTATGAATGATACTTATAACAATTTTCAACCGCTGATACGTAGAAAACATTATGATACACACAAATCATGTATCATGCATCGTCTAAAACACTATAACACCACGATTCAAAATGTATCAGCAAGCACAACTTTATGGATTCAAAATGTATCAATGCATCATCTAAAACACTAGACACACCTGATAGATCAAAATGTAACGCAGCACACTATAAAAATGTATCAGCAACAATCTTCAGGTCATCAATGCATCGTCTCAAAAACACTATACCCACGGATTCAAAATGATCAGCAAGCACAGTTGATTGCTCAGTTATTGAAATTACACTGATACATGCTAAAAAAAATCAAAAACCTTTGATACATAGGAAATTATATGATACACATCTAACTCGATATATCAAATCATAGACTAAACATTTAATCCACTTATTTACTTATTTATTAAACCTTTGTCTATACATGATAATAATTTTCCATAATTTTTTGATACATATTTGGATTCCTTAAATTTTTACAATTTCAACAAACAATTTTAAAATAATTATAAAAATACAAAACCGAAACAATGTAGGTCTGACAACAATGTTTTGCTGCTTTTCTTTTTTCTTTTTTTGTTGCATTTTGACCCTTTGATTTGATGTTTCGCCAGAGTCTTTTGTTTTGAATCCTTCTGAAGATTCATAGGATCAAGGCAAAGACTTTTTTTTCCTATTTTTTTTTCAATTTTCATCGTCGGAATCATATATCCCTTCTATTATTAACAGTATCCATTACTATATGTAAAGAACAATTCACCAAAAACAAAAAAAGGAAGAAAAGAAGAACTAAACGATGGAAATAATAAGAAAGAAGAAACCATACAGATGCTGGGTTAAGAAGAAGAAGACATTAGGGATAAGAAAATTGAAACGTGATGGAGTAAGAAGAACAATAAGACTACGGAGAGAACTTTTGTAGTTTTTTGAATTTCAAATTTTTTGAATTTTGAATTCAACAATTTCAAAATTGGGTGTTTTAATTAAAATTAATAATTCAAAACAAAAAACTGATTTAAAAGATTGAATGTTTAGTGAGACACAAAAAGACATAGAATGAGGATTGTTGTCTTATAAGAGAGAGCATTTATGTAATCTATACACTTGCTCTAAAATTAAAAAAAAGAATTATGTAATATTTTAAAAAAAGGAAAAATTAAAAAATATAAAACTTATAGTTATTTATTTAAGTTATTTTTTTAGGATTGTAATTTTTCAGATCTTTATCCACAAAATGATTTCACTTGTCAATAGTTTTCTGGCTGCCACCGCCTCGCAATCCGGCAACCAAAACCCCACTCGTCTTTTCATTTTTCCCGGCGAAATAAGAAACTACCAGATCACCACCTTCCACCTCCTAACAACCCATTTTCCGACCACTAGATATCCACCCGAAATGGAGCAGAAACCAATCCAAATCTCCGACCAAGCAACAGCCATAAAAACTACATCTCCTCCACCTTTTCGAACCAATTTCCGCTGAGCTTCCACCACCCAACCAGCCAACAAACAATATGTTCCAGCCACCAAAACCCTTTTCCACCAGTTCAACACACACCCACGAGCTTCAAGCTCCGGCAAACCCAACACGAAACAGTCCTCCATTTCTCTTCTCAAACCAGACCCATCGCAGCTCCAAATGACCAGCAAACCAAACACACCCATCTCCCTCTTCCCAATCTCACCGGCGAAATCTCGCCGGAACACCACGAACTAGATCCCTCTTTCAAACCAAAAATGCTGCCAGCCCCTTCCCTTTTCCCCCTTTTCGAGTTTATGTTTTTTTTGTTATTTTTGTAGGTCACCAGCAGTTCGGAGTTACCATCTCAACATCACCCACTGTCCGGCGAAGAAGCTCTGCCATCGGAATCCGAGCGTGGGCCACCATACCACACCAGTTGTTGCTAGAAATGGCAGAGATAAGCCACCGCCAAGCGCGAAACCATCACAAATCCGCTTCGGTATACCGTTAAGCGCCATGGTCTCACACCAGCACTGTAAGACCGTGTTTCCTTTATTTTTATTTTCTTTGATGCTATTGCATTTTTGGGTCTCATATGAAAAAATAAACTTTAGAAAATTGTCGTGGATCTCTGTTATTTTTAGTCTATTTTTTTGTTAGTTTTTTTGGGGTTAATGGGGTTAATCAGTATGTTACCATTATGATGATTTTATTTTTATCATTACTTTGTAGTTGAGTACTTTGACTTAATGATTATTTTATTGTATTTAGTTGCTAAATTCTATAATTATTTTAATAAATAAATTTGTTCCTGTAATCTTTACATTGTTACGATTATTATTTTATTTTTATATTTGTTACTTATGTATTTTTTTACTGTCAATTTTTTTTTTATCGATTTTTGTTAAAACTTTTGCAGCTTGCTGCATATGATTCCTATGGTTTGTTTCATAATTTTGTATGTTTATTTTATTATTATCTTTTTTTAGTTTTTATTAATGTTGCAATGAGAATTTGATACCAAAAGTGCTATCATAATGAGTATTTGCTTAATCGAGGGCCTTGCTTGCATAATAAATCGAGTAGAACTCTTTTATCTTTTCTTTTTCCAACACTGCACCCATTGCTACGTCACTTGCATCACACATGAGTTCAAATGGTATCTCCCAATTGTAGCAATTAAGAAGGGAACCTCAAGTAAGTTCCACTTGAACATCTCAAAAGCTTTCAAGCACATCTAATCAAAATCAAATTTCACCTATTTTTCTAAAAGACTGCACAAAGGTTTTGCAATCTTCGAGAAATTCTTAATGACTCTCGGTTAAAAACCTTTATAACCAAGGAAGCTTCCCACCCCTTTTTACAAAAATGGAAGGGGGAAGTTTTTCAATAACTTCAACCTTGGCTTTATCAACCTCTAAACCCGACTTGGACACCTTATTTCCCAATACTATCCCCTCACTAACCAAAAAATAACACTTTTCCCAATTTAACATTAAGATAGTGTCCTCACACTTAGCAAGTATCCTTATCAAGATTATAGAGACATATCTCAAAAGACTTCCCGAAGACAGAGAAATCAGCCATGACCATCTTTAGAAAGACTTCAACCATATCATGAAAAAGGGTCATCATTCACCTTTGAAAAGTCGCCAATGCATTGCAAAGTCCGAATGACATGGGTTTGAAGGCATATGTACTGTAAGGACAAGTGAATGTGGTCTTTTCTTGTTCTTCTGATGCAATTAAGATCTGGTTGCACCTCGAATACCAATCTTAGAAAAAATAGTACTATGCCTGGCTAGTCAGTCTAGCATTTGATCAATGAAGGAACCAGGTAGTGATCTTTTTGGGTGGCCTCATTAAGTTTTCAGTAACCCATTTAAATTCTTTATCCGGTCACTATTCTAGATGGAATCTACTTATTCTTTTCGTTCCTTCCCACTGTCATACCTCCCTTCTTTGGAACACATTGCATCGGGCTTACCACTTAATACCAGAGATCGGGTAAATAATTCCAACACTAGCTATTTTATTACTTTCTTTCTCAACACTACTTTCATAAAAGGGTTTAGCCTACTTTGATGTTGTACACTTGGTTTGTGCTCATTTTTCATGTAGATTATGTGCATAAATAATGCCGGACTAAGCTCCTGAATATCAGCCATCTGCCATCAAATTGCTTTATTTCTCTACCTTAAGATCCTCAATGTCGCCTCAAATTGTATTTAAGACCATTCTGTAGATAGTATTAGAAGCAAGTATCCATTAGTACCCAAATAAGCATACCTTATGTGAGAAGGCATCGCTTTCAATTCGGACTTGGGAGTTTCTTTAATTGAGGGTTTGATTGGAGGCCCTAACTCACGATATAATGGCTCCACTTTATACCTCTAAGTCTATACGAGTTCCAAATTCCAACATCTCTCTATCTTTTGGGCCTCAGTATCTCCATCCACCTCATGGCCCACTAACACTCTTTCTAAGGGATCTTTTCTGCTATGTCATCCACTATTATAATAGCAGACAACTCTTCATAGCTATTAACGCACGATAAACATCAAATAACTCAATGGTATCATGTGCCCTCATAGTTAATTTCCAACCTGCTACATCAGTCAATGACCTACCCATGAACAAGAATGGACGTTCCAAAAAAATCAAGGAACCGACTTGAACTAACACATCTTTACCCCACCCCACCCCCCTCTCTGGCCTAGGAATGAAACTATGAGCGAGTGGGAGAATGTTAGTGCTTCATTTTCAACTACCCTACCCCAAGATTTTGATACAACAAGATAGGTATAAGATTTATACCTACCTCAAAATCACACAACCCTCGAACATGAACACTTTGCCCAATTGTAATCTCCACAGTAAAACTACCGGGATCTTTTTAACTTTTTGTGCAGTTTATTTTGAATTCTGGAGTGGCACTCCTCTGTAAGTGCTACAGTTTCATACTCCGTGATACTTCTCTAGTTAGCAACTATCTCCTTCATGTATTTAGTATACTTTGGGATATCATGCATAATGTCAACCAAAGGCAGATTAATGTGAAATTGTTTAATGAGAGAGAGACTTACCCAAGAATTCTTCCTCGTTATTCTTTTTGAGCATTTGTGGAAACAGACGGGTGGTTTCTTTTGAGGAACAACTGTGACGACATTGGAGCTCTTTACTACCTCTCCCACATTCTTTTCTTTAGTACCTCCCACAACAACTCTCTTCTTTGGAGATAGCTCTACTAGATTTAACCCACTTCTAGTAGTTAACACATTCAGTTGATTGGGATTAGGTTTAGTATCACCGGGCAACCCACCTTAGGGATGCAAGTTCAGAGAATTGGCTACTTGCATCTCTAAAATCATTTGGGTCATTTGGATGTTTCTGATGTTGTCATCTTGCTTATCTATACTAGCATTGATCTTTTTCCCTAGTTCAACCATGAGATTTTTGTGTAACTCCTCATTGTTTATCCCTCTTTTTGGTGCATTCGGATTTGCACCTTGGTTAGGATTTTTGTATTGTTGTCAATCCCCTTAAGAACAATATTGGTTATCCCCTTGCACATGATTTTTGTTTTTGTTCCCACCCCATAAGAAGTTAGGATGGTTCCTCCAACTAGAGTTGTGGGTATTACCATAATTTTTATGATCTCCACCCATTTGTGTGTTACCCATATAGTTTGTGGAATACGGGTTTGCCTCACATGGTTAGTTTCATAGGATCCACTACCACATACCCAAGATGCATGTTGTATTATGTAGATCGATGGTTGGTTTAAGGACATCTCTTTGAAATGCATGGAAATATTATGTTGCATCACATCCAATTTTGAATTTATGGTGGTGTCTTAATATACATCTAAGATTCTCACGGCCCTTTGGGTTGTGGTTCTAGGCATTTCCCCCATCATACCGTGGGTTTCCTTCTTAGAGTCTATCTATTTGGTGGAATAACTCTTCACAAGTTTTTGCTAGGGCTTGTCCACCTATTGCACTATTAAGAATTACATGTGCATTATTATCTAAACCCTTAAAGAAAGTGTGAGCAAGTACCTATTTAGTTTGCATGTGGTTAGAGAGGAAATTCAACATTTGTTTATAACAAGACCATACTTGGTACATGTCCTCCCCTGTTTTTCTTAAAGCTTAATATCTCACTCCTCAGCTGTGCGATTTTCTTTGATGGAAAGGATTGACTGAAGAATTTTTTTGCTAGATAATCCTACGTAGTGATGGAGTTTTGTAGATAAGAATCTAACCAAAGCCTTGCGGATCCTAACAATTAGTATGGGAACAACGTCACCTTTCATAGTCCGATGAAACTCCATTTGGAATCTATGTATTAGTAATCTCTATTAAGTTCCTAAGATTGATTTGGGGATCCTCGTGGGGGAGACTGGTGAATTGCCTACTAGCATGGATTGGTTGTACCACGCCTTGTTTAGTTCAAATCTACCCCCTCGTGGAGGTTTCTTAATGCTAGACGCCACATTAGCTGGGAGTGGGACTACGACATCACGGACTGGTTTTGCTGAACAATAGGGGGTACCTCTTGGTTATTCAAGTTCTCTTGGTTGTTCACGTTTTCTTGGTCATTATTCTCATTTTATTCATGAATACCAATCCTAAATTCTCCGTGATGACCTGGATTAGCCATTTTCATGCGTTGGTGTAAAGCTATTTCGGGTTCACTATCTGGTTTGAAAAGTTCTCCTTTTCGAGCCGGAGTTGAGAGTCCACTGCTTGCGATAAAAAAAGCTATGATCAAGTAATTAACGCATGAATATTCTAAGTGTGGACTTAAGATGATTGGATATAAATCAATTTGTAAGTCTCCGGCAGTGGCGCCAAAACTTATTTCTCCCCAGTTGACATGCAAGTGAGCGTAGTTGCTCAAGTAATATATATTCTTGAAGAAACGAGTTATCGTTCCCAAGGGACTTATGCTCAACTTATATTTAACATTTAATCCTACATATAAAATAACAGTAACCATTTTCTGAATTGGTGATGATTGTTTATGACTACTACTAATTAAGAAATAAATAAAAGTAACTAATTGTGAACGACTTTAAGATGATGTTTCAAGCAGGTGAAAGAGAATTGAAAGGATGCAACATGCAATGAATCTCATTTATCATATTCTCGTCTTAGAAATAACTTTTTAGTTGTCAAGTTACTGGTCTACAGGGTTAATCGTATGAGTAGAGTATCAAACCTCTACTCACCTACTCTAGTTAGTTGTCTAACTACATCATTGTGTGGGGATACACAAGCCTAAATGACGAGCATTTATATTTTATCATGTTTCGTAGTCAAGGACGTCGGGGGGTTGTCCAAGCAATCACTCGGACACAACCTGACTCTCACTAAAGGGTTTATGATCTCTCTATTTCTGTCTGGTCTATCTATTCCTACCTCTCTCGATTTTAATATTAGACAATAAATTTACCTTATGATAGTCAAGCAAAAAATACTAAAACAAGAATTTATAAGTTACTTATAATGACAACCAATAATTAATTAATAAACCTTAAATATTCAACATTTGATTCGTAGCTACAACCCCAGAATAAAGTGTAACCACTCATACTATAAGAAAAACACAAAATACAAATGTTCATGTGATTTATGGAAAGTAGAAGAGTTAGAAGATCTAAACCTACTAGAAACAATGAAACATTCTCTTTCACACCAAGAAAAAAGTCGAACCCTAATAATAACATTAGAGGAAATAGAGTATAGATATACTTCAATAATGACTCCTTTTTAGATCAAATTTTACTCAAATGTCCGCAAAACTATGGAACATTGCACCCTGATCACGCCTAGATGGCTTGCACGTCGCGCTGCAAGTGCGCCAAAAAAGGTTTCTGTCAAAGTGGGTCATGTGCGTCGCACCCTTGTTGCGCCTGTGATGTTAAAACTAAGTTAAAGATTAGTAAATCACAAGAGTTGGGCATATAAAATATGCCCATGATCACAACCTTAAATGGCTTGTTAAAGACTATCCCCTATTGTCTCTTTGAAAGAGGAGCATTGTCATGCTCTGAGATAGAGGTCAGTGCTCTTTTTTCAAGTGCTTTACTCATCTCCAGAAAAATCTATCATTTACAAACAAAGAATCGGTGAATATTAGTTGAAATTAAACTGAATTGAAAACACAGTTCAACAATAGTTCTGAGGCTCCCCTAATGGGAAGGTGGACTGCCTAATAGGCTATGCGAGATTTTGGTGCGCTCTCCGAATTAGAATGTGCCACAAAATCTAAGAACTCATGCATAATGGGTGGAGTCAATACCTACTCAATCACCGAGTTTGTTTTGGCAGGCTAAGACAAGTTTCCCAAAACTGATAATGCAAAATGAAACGAAACAAACATAAAGGTTGATGTCTACTCCCACTTGGCTGTTCACCTAGTGATTTGGGTGAACTAAGACAAAATCTCCAAATGAAATAGTACCCAAGGTCACATATTCACTCAAGAAGGTGAGATGGGTCTTACTAATCAATTCCCCTATCATCCTTGGAAAGCTAAGACAAGCCTGCCGAACATGTTGGATTTTGATCAATGGTTATTTTCACCTATTGAACCAACATACACAATAATATCTAGTCTCCCACCCCCAACTTTAAAATCTACGCACATTCTTATTCCCCATGGGTACTAAGATTAGAAATGTCATAAAGCATTTCTCTAATGATGATTTGCCCTTGTGAAAGTCGTCACTCAGTCTATCATTTGGGAAAATCATGCAATTGGATAAACATTAGGCTAATCATACTTTACCCATATGAAATTTAAATTAGACCTACCAATATTCATAATTCAATGTCAATAAATAATCAACGCATTAAATTTTAGCAATTTACACATAATTTCAACCATCTAATACATGGGCATCACTTAATATCAACTATATAGGAGTAGCATACAAAATTACTTAACAACAACAATAAAATGACCTTAATACCATACACAAAACACACTTTTAAGCTCAAATCACAAAATAGAAGTCGAACATCAACCTCAAGAGAAGAAATGCTAAAACGAGAGATTAAGGATTTGGGGTAGACTGGTCAAGATAAATATGCATTCCACGCACTCGATAATCACATAATAAGGATACCAACACTCAAATATGTTATTACAAGTTAATGGGTGGAAAAGAGCTAAGAGATAGAAAAGAGTATTTCTTTTTGAAAGGGAAACGACATTTTGCCTTTTTATACCAGAAACATTTGGTGCTAACAACTAATATTGCTGATTGTATTTGTCGGACCGTAAAACGGGAGGTGAAGCTCACCAAAGATGCCTGAACAAAAACAAAACTTGAAGGTTGATTCAGCAGACATGATGGAATTCAAATAGTGTACTTCAACGAATTGCCTTTTGGAGCAAATATTTACTAAATTTATAGTATATTTTTAAAAAGATTCTAGATCAAAAGGTGGACAAGAATGAGTCATCGCTACAAAGCGCACCGCCGGCGTGACTCACGTGAGGAGGTTATCACACCCAGTGTCTCCTTGAACACATTGTGACTTTTTTTCAATATTCACTCACAATACAGGTAATATAAAGTAATAAACAACAATAAAGACCTGGGGTGCCTCTCAAAGTGTCTTATTTAATATCGTGGCACAACATTGTTCTCATTTCCTAATTGTTCATAGTTGGGATTCAAGATGGTGTCACTAGGCAATGTTCCATTTTTTTCTTTGAGTGAGATAAGTGAGGGTCTAGCACTTCTGAGTTTCCAACTATTTGATAGTACCAAATGATAGGACAATATGTGAGATAAGGTGGAGAAGTCATTTACAATTCTTTAAACACCTTAACGGATTATTCAACCTTGTTGAAGATCTTTGTCAGAATTTATTTGGTTCAGTTTCCTTACAGACATGATGTTTATTATGTTTGTGGATGATCACGAGGAGGGATGTGCCGAGATGGTTCATGTGGGTATTTTGACTGCTCCGTTGAGTTTGGAACATCTAATTTGGTATGTTTATTATCTCGTTTGCATGCACGAGGTTCCTAAAGAATCCAAAGCACCTCATCATAGAATTCAGAGTTTAAGCAAACTAGTTGAAGTGTTGATATCTGGTGCAGGGTTTTAGCAACAAGAAATCAGGCTTTCAGCGATTAGAATTGTATATTTAGCGACTAGATCTCGACAATTTATTAAGAGAATTTGCAACCCCACTTCTTAGCTCCAAAAAGGGGATTTATCCCTCATCCACTTTGATGTAAGTGATTCGAAGTCCCATGTGATCGTTGAGTAAATGAATACTTGAGTTTGTGATTAGAATCTGTTGAGGAATCCCCGTTTGAGGTGAATTTCTTGTTTTAGCTGCTGCCCTATCTATAATTTTCCCTTGAAATGTGTTTTTATTGCATGTTGTTGATGTGGCTGCTTCCGAGCTTCAAAATATGTCCAGCTTTGGAACATATATTCGAGGTGTAGTTTAGGACTTTTAGACGGAGTCAACTCCAAAATTACTGTGCAGGTCCCACAACAACGACTTTCTTTCTTCTTAGATTGAGCATGAATGTGTAAGTTCATGATGATCAATGTAAATTAGGGCCTGATACCTAGCTATTTCAACTTATCCTCTTAAAGCCCATGATATTGGATTGATTACTATGTATCAAGGGTAGCACCAGGCAAGCCGGATCGGTTGTGTGGCTTGCATGCTATGTCAAATTACTTGAGTTTTATTTGTTTTCTAATTCATAATCCGCCTTAGCCTAGGATAGGCTAGTTTTGCCTTAGATTCTCGAACCTTTTGGCTTGGTTTATCTCAAACATCAATGGGAGAAGACCAGATCCTAGTAGACTGGAATAACAAACTTGTTTTATCTCGAACCTTGTGTCTTGATTTATGTGATAAGACGTGTCCTTACTTAGAATGCACATCAATAAGTCATTAATTTCATCACCGAATAAACTAATAATCATCTCTAGAGCAAAGACTAAGAGAGTGATCATAATCTATGTTAAAAGTCAAGTATACATATCATGAACTCTTAAATAATTACTTCCTTTTTTGAATAGACTTGAAACTATCTTATTTTATCAAAAATTTAATTATCATATATTATTTTAAGTGGGAAGCTCTTAACTTCAAAGTTAGATTACTATTTTGCACTTTTATATATATATTTTTGAATTTGAGTAAAAAAAATCAAAAGGTCATAACTTTTTAATAAATAACCAGGTCTTCTCTAAGAATATTTCAATGACTATATTGATATATAACTATACTTCCATGAGAGATGACCCTCGTAAGTTTTTTTTTTTTAAAAAAATTCACTAATGAAAGATAGATTTATTTTTTTAATATTGATCAACTTTTGCATTTTTTATTTTCTGTATCTTAAAATTGAAAGACTTTTTCATATACATGGTTATATTCTTTTATTGTATTTGTTGGGTTCTAAAGGAGTGATTAGCACGTCATGTGAATGCTTATAATTTGCAAATGATATGGTTGATAAATTAGACAACAAAAACTTGTACTAAAAGACATAATATTATTATATGAAAACTGATATAAAAGAAAAATAAAACTATTGAGAGGATAAATCTCACCATAAATAAAATTCTTAAACGACTACATTGTGGATTATATTGTGTTATGCTATGAGAATTGAGATATTGAATTTATAGTTTCCAAACGTTTTCTCTAATGAAAGAATATATACCAACTATGGAAGATAATTATATTTTCCTTTCATGAAAAGTAAAAATATTAATGGTAATGTTTGGTATTTTCTTTTCAAAAAATATAAACTTTAAATAAGGTAAAAAAATCAGGAAAATCGTAACAGTATTTAGATTATTTGGAATAATTTATGCCCTAACTTTGCAATAACCATGTGATTATATTTCTTCTATTTGTGCAGGTTCTATACGATTAAAGTACTGACAATAAATAATTTTTTTCCTTTCTCATGGTAATCATTATTTCATTATAGTATTATTGTTTGCATTTTTTTTTTTGGGTGAAAATGTTTACAAAACACCTTATGAACTAGCAAAACTATTTTTTTTTGTGGTTGCCTTCATATTTTACTATTTTTTTATTTATCAATTGTTTTACATTTTAAAAGTATCTAAAGAGTATTATTATGTTAACATTAATATTACTTTTAATAATAAATATTATCTATAGAATAATATAATAGTAAATTCATATTTATTGAACTTAAATCTACAAAACATAATTTTCATTTCCAGTTATATCAATTTCTGAATTTTCAATTAGTACATATGTTATATTTCTATTCTGGAAAAATTATAGATTGAAAGTTCAATTATCAAAATGCCCATTAAAAATTGTAGACATTTTTATCCTTTAATCATGAGCAAATTTCTTTATATTCATGTACAAATTATTTTAAACATAACCAAATATATACCATTTAATTATAATAATTATTTTTATCAAATTATAATGAATCACCAAAAGTCAAAATGAATTTAGTAGTCCAACCATCACTATATTTAATAGCTATTAATCTTTTGTTTCTTATTTTTTATTTCTTGTTTCCTGTAATTCAAAGGGATAGACAAAATAAATTTATTTTTATGTTCTTCATAATAAATATAATTAAGAGTTATTAATTATGTGACTTTTGTAGAAATTAACAATAAAATTTATCTAACTTTATCAAAAAAACAAAAAAAAACCCTGACATTAACACTCATCCTTATTTATTACAGTATTTAAATTATTTCTATGGCAAGTAACAATTGGTACGACTTATTATAATATAATAGAAATACTAAGCATGAGTTTCCATTGTCATTTCAAGTTATTCTTCGTCTCCCTCATTTTCAAATTGGTATCTTTTTTTTTCTTTTTATTACCTTTAACGATTTTTGGTATTTTTGCTCTATTACATAATTCTTTTTTGCACTTGTGTCTTTAGCTCTTCTCTAACTAATCCTATGATGAGATTTTTAAGTTCTAGTTATAAGTTTATTTTCTTGAATACAATTTTTATGTATTTTAAGATGTAGATAGAAAATACTTGTAGTTTGAGTCGAAGGCTAAATCATGTAAAACTATGAAATATTATAAAATAAATATAAGGATCTTTTGAGTTTTTTTTTTAATAATGTAGTTGAATCTCTATTATTAAGTTTGAACTTTAATGATTTTGACTTGTTGATAGATGACGATAATGTCAAATAGAGAGGAGCTTACCCTCAAAGATCTGAGAAGAAAATAACATATGTATACATTGTTACTGATCTTTTAGTATATGACATGCTTATAATTTTAGTTTGGATTCAAATATAATATTATTTTTTTAGATGTAAAATGACTATTTTAGATTGTAGGATATATAATACAATATATTAAATTGGATTTCAAATACTTATGGTAAAGAAAGAGAAAGTCTCTTTATATATAGAGAGGGGGGAAGATCCTAATCTTAAAGTTGAATAATCATTTTGCCCCTAATTTTAAACTTGATGATGCATTATTTACTTTAAATGCAATAATGGCTAAATAATGGATCAAGAGAATAAGGAATGTAAGAGTGTATTGATTTATTAATGTATTCTTAATGAATACTAAGTAATGTTTATGATAATCAACCTAATAGTTGACTTTTCGGCTTAAAAAGATGAAAATTTGACCATTCACATTCTTATGAATTATAAGGACTCACGTTTAATATGATTTTTATATAAATTTTACTTATAAACGAGCGATAAATAGGATACTTATGCTTCATTAAAAAAAAGTATTTTTGTAATTATATGTAATTTTATGTTTATTTTTAAAGTAGTTTGTCGTGAAGTGTCGGACAGAAGATAAGATGGCCATATGTAAAGTTATGTCGGCCAGTAATAAGTAAAGGGCCACTAGTAAATTGTCGTTTTGTGTCGGTCGAATTAATATAGACCAAGTGTAAAGTTAGTGTCGACCATTTCTATTGGCCTAATATGTAAAAATGTTGTATAAATAGATGGCTTCTTTCTTTCTTCTTTCCCTCAGAATAAATAATCATGAATAAGCTACTTAGCTCTCAAACCTTTTGTTCTCATAGAATTCTAGGATATTTACCTGATCTCTTCTTGTACGTCTATTTTGTCTGGGATTATCATTTCTTTGGTTCACCGATTTTTTATAACTTGTATTGTAGTTTTAATTTCGTCTCAATATCTCGGTTTTAGCTGAGGCACTAATAGATACAAAATAACAACAACAGAAACAGACCCCAAAATATTAGAAAGACATTGTACGGAACAACAAATATGGATAAAAATCTACCCTTAAAAGTTTAGAAGTACTTAGAAGTTACCAGAAAAATGGATGGATCTCCACGCAACAAATATAGATATACTAGATAATATGGAATCGCAATAGAAGTGACTTTGGATGTAAGACACACAGATATAAGTGACCAAAACAGAGAAATAGAGTAATAATAACAACTTATGACAAAATGAGGGGTCTATATGTAGAATGTGTATATTATAATAGGAAAGACTAGCGCACTTGTGCCAAGTATTGGGAGTGTGGAATGCGTATAAATACATAAGCAAGAGAAAATAACAGACTTATAGAGAAATGGCACAGTCTCAAACTCAGAGATATCATAACTACCATATTCTAATAGTATGATTTACACAGAACTGATATCATTCAGCTCTTCATTAATTCCATATTTACATAGAAACAACATCATCCTTTTCTCCTAGAATAGTAAGAATATTATACTGAGGTGGATATTTTATTTTCTTTCATACCAATAATTATTTTTTATTGTATGTTATGATGTGTTAAAATGTTGATTTAGGACACTAACTTTATAAAATTATTCCTACAATTGTATTACTAAAAAAAGGTTTAGTTATATGCCTACATTTTAAAATGTGTATACGTATTGAATTTGTGCTTAATTTGGGGTAATATTCTTTAGAGTTATTTGTAGTAAAAAAAAAAAAAAAAAAAAAAAAAAAAAAAAAAAAAAAAAAAAAAAAACAAAAAAAAAAAAACATTATTTTGGAAATTTTGGTACAACTAATATTTTATCATGTCATGTTGTAGTTGTACAAATAGCCACATATTTATTATTTGATTACACATTGCACCTATATAACTAAATTTAATTGTTTCTTCTATGTTTAGGCAATCCTTAGAATTTTGTATTGAAAAATTAAGTCATTTAAGTAGCTTAATTTTTGTTTAATTCAATTTGTTCTTTCTTCAAATTTTATATTACTCTTTCCACACATGTTTAATATTATAGTATTACGTTTTAAAAAAATATATGCTAGAAGAATTAGGACACATGTGTGCAATGCACGTGCCCTGAAACTAGTGTATATAAGTATATGAGTCTATATACAACCATATTTTTATTTTTAGTTTTTGGGTGAAGCAATGGTTTGCTTATTTCGGATAAAGATGTATTTCACACAAACATGCCAAATAATAGCCAATGTAGACCAATTGACTAAAAACCCAAATAAGTATATAAAAGGACTACTCGATCTTGGTCTTGATGACCAAGAACTTGTCATTCCCTAAAATAGGGATTTCTAAAGAAAGCTCTCCATTTCTCACTTTCTTGTAATTTGCCACTTTCATATTTCTGACTTCCTTCACCCTTTGTTTGCTCGAGCTTCATCCCTCGATCATTAACATTATTAATCGATTGAAAAGAACGAGATATATCACTTCGCAAAGGTAAATCAACCTTATTTTTATCCAATCCCAACTACTGTTGACTTTAATCTTTTTGTTTGTAGACGTGAAATCTGGTGGAGGTGTTTGGAATTCAAGATGAACTTTTCCTTGGATTTTACCATGAAAATATTTCTGGAGGCTTGAGGTATATCAACAACCATGTTTATATATTAACTCTAGAAAAAATCCGGCATACAAAGACAACCTTGAGCCCCTAAGTTCAAAAACTGATAATTTATTTTAGAAATAGATTGGCCATCGTGTGAAAAGCTCATGCACAAAAAAATAGATAAATTCGATCATTAATTGATTCTCAAATAAAGAAATAACTTCTAATTTACCTTAGAGACTTAAATTACATTTCCGCGATCCACACACAAATTTATTTTTGGTGACGGTAAATCTTATTACTAGATGTATCATTGTGTTCAATATGGAACTCTGGATATGGACATGTTCAAATCTTAGAGCCCTACAACTTCTAAATCTTCCTCACACTTGTATACGATTCTAAAGATAGAAATAAAGACTATGCATATATCCCGATGCCCTAGGCCTCATGCTAACTATATGATTTATATCTTGGATAATTAGTTGGCTGATCATGTCTATAGTCCTCTCCTTATATCAGAATATCCTTTGTTCCTCTCGCTTCTATTATGTAATAGATGTTTGGCTGGCATTCTGTAACACTTGCCAAATAGATTTACCAGTAGCATGACCTGTGACTGATTTCAGGTTCCATTCCAATGCAGTGCTATTCCTTGTGATGATAACCACTAGAACCTTTTGTTGTATGCCTACCTTACTAATGAACATACATCTGAATCAATAATTCCCAAGTTGCTCATTTTGTCTTTCGTATATAGCCTGTGTATAGCCACATATAGTACAAACACCCATTTAGGAGTAGAGCCGCAACAAGCAGCCTACCCCAATCCCCTTCAGCTTATAAAAGAGGAGTATATCTGGAACCTCTCGGAAAAAGATCAAACCTACATATCTAGCTTCGTGGAATAATCAAATCACTAATGTGATATCGAATTGACCAAAAATTTATTGGGGCCAGATCTAAACTTTATGAAAAAAATTAGAAATCAACTCAATGTTTATATATTAACTCTAGAAAAAATCCGGCATACAAAGACAACCTTGAGCCCCTAAGTTCAAAAACTGATAATTTATTTTAGAAATAGATTGGCCATCAGTGTGAAGCTCAATGCCAAAAATAGATAACTTCGATCATTAATTGATTTCCAAATAAGAAATAACTTCTAATTTACCTTAGAGGACTAAATTACATTTCCGGAGTCCACACCCAACTTTATTTTTGGTGACGGTAAAATTCTTATTACTAGAATTGTATCATTGTGTTCAATATGGAATCTGGATATGGACATGTTCAAATCTTAGAGCCCTACAACTTCTAAATCTTCCTCACACTTGTATACGATTCTAAAGATAGAAATAAAGACTATGCATATATCCCGATGCCCTAGGCCTCATGCTAACTATATGATTTATATCTTGGATAATTAGTTGGCTGATCATGTCTATAGTCCTCTCCTTATATCAGAATATCCTAGTGTTCCTCTCCTTCTATATATGATATATAGATGTTGTTGCTGCAATTCTGTATACACTTGCCATAATAGATTTACCAGTAGCATGACATGTGACTGATTTCAGTTCCTCATTCCATCCAGTGCTATTCCTTGTGATGAGTAACCAACTAAGAACCTTTTGTTGTATCCTACCTTACGTAATGAACATACATCTGAATCAATAATTCCCAAGTTGCTCATTTTGTCTTTCGTATATAGCCTGTGTATAGCCACATATAGTACAAACACCCATTTAGGAGTAGAGCCGCAACAAGCAGCCTACCCCAATCCCCTTCAGCTTATAAAAGAGGAGTATATCTGGAACCTCTCGGAAAAAGATCAAACCTACATATCTAGCTTCGTGGAATAATCAAATCACTAATGTGATATCGAATTGACCAAAAATTTATTGGGGCCAGATCTAAACTTTATGAAAAAAATTAGAAATCAACTCAATGTCACTATTCACTATTGGATGCCTCGTAATCTATATAGAATATTTAACTAAATATAAATCACCCCAGATCTAGTGGAATTATCAAAAATCAAATAGGAGCTTGTTAACCTTAATTATTGACTCTGGCCAATTTCACAATTCAAAACTCAAAAATAGGAACTCTCCCCATACACTAGTTATATCACCTCGAGAATTACCTCATCTATCTGTCCAAGTAATAATAGAAATAATGAAATTGGGAGAAGTGCCAAAAAGCAAAACAAGAAGAAAAAACAAAATGACTATGAGGATTACTATATTACCTTAAACCTTTCACATAACATAAAACTATTTACTTATCCAAAGTTGGAACACCCTTCAAAAAATATATGGTTACGTCATGGAATACGCCATGTCAATGCAAAATTATAATTTTTCAATTATAATCTAGATTCAGAGAAAGCAGTTAAAGACTAGCCAACTTTTTATTTATCAAATATGCATTTTTTGTTAAATGCAATTATTTTATTTCTTAATAATCTAAAAAAAACAAACAAGATTTACTTCTTTAGATCATTCACATCTATTTATTGACTTTTAATAATAGATTTTTCCCTATGTCATGTATTCTCTCTATATATTTTCAAGATAAGACCTTTTCCCAAAATACTTGTATTAATTTTTTATAGATTGAATGTTCTCTATAATAATATATCATAGTAATTTATTCAATTGGACCGTTTCTACAATTTCATCACTTAGGAGACATTTTTTGAGCAACCATAGCAAAACCTTTGATCTTTTTTAAATGTTCATGTAGGATACTTGACCAATTTCTTTTATGTTAATGGCCTGCATTTCTAAATAAACGAGTATTATGAAAAATTTCTCGTATGTAAGGTTTCAATCTAGCTTTATACTTGTGCTATATTTTCGGTTGTAAATCTTCTTTCCTTGCAAAACTTCCTCTTCTTTTATTTACTTGAGAAACTCATTTTGTCTTTAAAAAAAATAGATCTACAGTTTGGGAAATGTCTTTTTCTTTTCTTCTTATTTTCAATAATTAACTTTTGAACTTTTATTTTACCTATATTCTCTTGTTGATGTAGTCTTTCAACATTTAAAGGAAAAGGAAAGTAATGCTAAAACATGGGTCTGTGTAAATGTCGATTCAACCATTAGTGGATGTTGCAAGAACATGTAATATTTATAAAGTTACTTTTTCCTTTGAGGTATTCCTATTTTTGTGCTTTTGGATAATGGAAGTTGTTAGGGGCATTACTTGAATGCTATTGCAGGTACATGCGAAGAAATGATCAAAAGAGTTGTTTTTAATGTTTGGATTCAGGTTTGACTGAAATTGTAATTACTCCCTATTATGTTTTTAATCTAATGAAGTCAAAGGAAAAAAAAAAAAAAAAAAAAAAAAAAAAGAAAAAACCAACCCACCCCCCACCCCCCCCCCCCCCCCCCCCCCCCCCCCCCCCCCCCCCCTCCTTTCTTCTCTTCCTTCTTTTCTTTGTGGGGGGATGGGAGGGGTTTTTTTATTTTTGTGTTTTTGTTTGTGGGGTGGATTTTTTGGGGGTTTTTTTTTTTGGTTTTATGTGTTGGGGGGGGGGTGCTTTTTGGGGGGTATGGGTTTGTGGGGTGGTGGGGTTGTTTTGCCCATATATTTGTTAAACTTTTAATGCGCTAAAGTTCCGTGAACTCTATCAAAGAGAATATAAATGAAATGAGTGCCCAACTCCAAGCCAAATACCAAAATCAATATCATGGAAGTAGAACATTTGGAAGATCTATCAGAAATCCTCTGAGAAATCTCTCAGTACAAGATCTGACCCCAATGAGGAACACATTTAAACCTACCATAAATATAAAGACACATAGGGGAATAAAAATCAAGAATCAATCACAATTGAAGCATGCTGATTGTGTACTAAAACAATACTTATAATCAAATTATTGAACATCTTAGCCTTGGATTTAATCGTGAAGTAGTCTCAATGGGCATAGTCGCCCCTAGTCTAATGGCTCTTTTACTGCCAAACCTCTTGTTTGCGCAACACCTCTACATAGGTGTAACCCACCTCAGCCTCCACTGCAACTACTTCAGATGTCTTGGATGTCTTTAGTTGAGCAAGGCTCTACCGTGATTAAGTCTGGAATAATATTATTCAAAGTGGGACAAAACTCCACACTCATAAGATCATCCTTCTAGTCATAGGTTGTTGATATGACCTAGAAGAACTCAAATACGCACTACAAAAAGAATGTCTAACATACAAGTCTCAAGAAGCTTGTCCTGAGTGAATTGTTGTATGGATTGGCCAACTTTATTGACAAGAATAACCTCTAGCCAAGAAACTTCCAACTCTTGATGAAATACCACTAAAATTATAAGACCTATAAACTCTTTTGTCGTTGCCTCCATAGGTTGCCTAAGAATCATCCCAATATCCTTAACATGATGTATTACCTATTGAAATAAAAGAAACTAACTGAGTGGTAGCCAGCCATATGATTAGAGCTATCAAACCTCTAACTAATATCAAAATCTTCACTACCTCCTTGGAATAATCATTAGTGCATGGTTGTATTAGGAATGAAATTTTCACCTTATACTTGATAATCATCATTCCCTCATGTGGAAACCCCTCAAAATTGGTCCGTCTTTCTCTCTCTTAGGTTGCAAGAATAAGTTTCTCCAAGAGGTCTGTTAACACAATTGAGTAAAATTCAAATAAGGTGGAAGACCTCGTATAGAATCGATATACATTATCCACCAATTGTTAAAACTCTGACTATATGTAAAGTAGTATAATCCACCTCATGTTGCTCCACCAACCAAGGGCATGTAACATTTCATCACAACTAACCTAGAGCTCGAAATCACTTTTGTTCGAATCTCTAGTGAAACGAGTAGGACACATCATGATAAATATAGCTAACATATTTTTCTCCTCCGAAAGCATAAGAGTCCAATAGATAGGATGGGGAGAAATATATGATAATGGTTAAACACCAATATAGTGGGACATAAGATCAATTGGTTGTGTCCTAAAAGTCTAAAGGCCTCGATCTAGGATGGGGAGAAAGATATGAAAATTGTGAAACACCCATATAGTGAGCCACAAGATCAGTTGTTTGTGTCCCAAAAGTGTTAAGTCTGGGATCTAGAATTTTTTCTATTGTATTTAAAATAGTTATTTAGAAATGCTTTAAGAATGAAAAAGAAATATCCTAGGACACAAGATTCATGGGTGTCCTTAAGATATTTAATCCCTTCACTGTAACAAAGGTTGTGAATTCTTTCCTTATGGGATTAAAGAGATATACTATTAAAGAAGTAGTCACACCTCAAAGTGCGGCTAACTCAAAAGTCTGCAATGAAATCACTCAAAGACTCTTTGTTTATACGAAGATATACGGAGAAGAAAAAAAAAATCAATACAATAACTAAGGAGACACCTCAATATTTATAGCTAGTTATTTGCGTTGAATAGGTGTGAACTCACACATTCAGAATAGACACATCTATTCAAAATAGGGTATGAGGTTTGTTGGGAGGAAATGTTTGTTTGCAAGGACTACGTCATTTCCGAAACAATTTCATTATTTTTAAATAATTTTGTCCTGTGAACTAATTAAATTAATCGATTAATATTGCAATTAATTAATATTAGGAAAATAAATAATTAATGATCCTGATAAATAAACTTTACAAAAAATTATCAGTCAATCACATCAATTGTCGTAGTCAAAGTTGAAATTGTGTCATACGAGCAACGAAGACAACAACACGAGAGGGAGAAGACTTCTTAACTCTTTAAGAGCTAAATAAAGTCATTCCAAATACAAAAATAAAACTTTTCCTCTATTCTACCAATGAGGGAGAATTGAATTTTCATTTTTCCTTGAATTAGTTTTCCCACATTTACAATTTACACCTTATTTTTTTTTCTTTGGAATTGGAAGAATTTTATTTATTATGTAGGTTTATCCATACAAAAAGGAACTGATCTAAACGATATAGTTCCATTCGCATATCCTTCAAGAGCTTTTGATGTAAGGAAGGATATGCATAAAAAACATACAACTTGTTCATATGCATATTTGGATGCATAGTCTTCCTTCCATAATCTGCTAATATATCTGCTACTGAGTTAACCTCCCTCATTATATGCTTCATTGTTGATCAATAGGAGCATTGACCTGCAATCCAAATAAATAAATGTGTGAGTATATTGGTTTCAGAATTTCTAAAGTGTTTAGTAATACATGAGAGTCGGTCTCCACGAGTAAATGTTAAATGTTTATTTTCTGTGCTACATTAAAACCATGGAGCAGAGCTAGTAGTTCCGCATGATGTGCATTAACAACTTTTACTTTGCAAGAAAATCCTACAATCTAACTACCTAGATGGTCCCTTATAACTTCACCTATACCACCCATTTTCGAGTTTTGACCAAACGAACCGTCAATATTGAGTTTAAGCATTTTTTCAAATGGTCGGTGTTGTAATACCCTGTATCAAAAACAGACCAAAAATCAGCTTTTCAGAAAATCTATAGTTGCAGTCAACAATTTCCATAGACGTACTGTAGCCTGACCCATGGCCCGTCCTGCACATCCATCGATTGAGTAAGAAACCCCCAAAAACTCAACCAAAGAAAATTTGACCAAGTGTCAAACGACGGACGGACCTACGTTCCGTAGGTCAGACTACAGTCCGTAGTCTGTGTCCATCAATCAACACCCCATTCACCCATTCTTTGATATGAATTACGGTTGACCAGCACGAACCGTTGTTCGATCTACGGTTTGTACGTGGAAATTAACAAACAGTTTGGGGGAAAGTGCAATTAGGTCAACTTCAATTGATCATAAATGTTAGTACCACATTAATTAGATTTCCTATTACATATCCGCAGATAGATAATTATATTAGCTTTCCATTGCCACCTACCTTGCTAAAATTAGACCTCCGAGTAAAAAGTTATGTGTGTTTTAGTAAAGTCCTGTCAACAAACCCAACCTATAGACCCAAACGACGGACCGTCAATTGAACAACGGACCGTCGATTGAACAACGGACCGTCAGTCTAGGTCGTCGTTTGGTTCAACAACAATAAACTTTTGGGTCTTTTGGTCTTTTAACAATTTGTTTAGACTCTAAGATACGTTGTTTTGACCCTAAATCATCAGATTTTAGTCAGTTTAAGTCTAGAAACATAACTAAAACTTAACTAAGTCAAATCATTAATCAAAACATAGAAAATTAGAAGCAGGAAAGGAGAAAAAGGTCAAGAACCCTAGTTCAAGAACACAACATGGTTCCAGCAGTTCTAGCCCCGAAATCGAAGTGTTTCTCCATGAATTTCATCACCATGTATGTGGGATTTCACTAGTGGGTTCCTTTCACCCATTAGCTCCCTAGTTTTCAGTCAGATTCTTGATTCTCATATCATGATTAGATCTAGGGTTTCTATAACTTCAATAAAATTTCATGAATTAATTAGTTATATGTTCCAAATCAGATTACTGTATTATTACTTAGATTATTGCATGAATTTCATTTCCTAGCCAAGTATTTCTTTAGTTTTTAAATTACACATGCTAGGTTAGATATTTCTGTTACTTCACATATACATGCCTCAGTTATAAATTCATAATTACCAGATTAATTATTGCATTCTCAGTTTGCACGTTCAGTTTTGAACTATCCTGTATTTACAGAAACTTAGTCATAATAAGTTAGTTACATAATTAATGGGAGTAGCATAATACCGAGTTGGACTAGGGTTAAGCGTACCCAAATAAATCCGAGGATTACTAGCCAAGTAGGTTGTAAGTCCCCTATGTGCGCAATCAGTTTAGTGATCACGCCAGCATGCCTTTATACCTCTGGCATGGTATTTTGGGTCCTCTCGATGGGGCATATACATCAGACTCCATATTTAGCTCATGTGGTTTTATTTTCGGTTATTAGTAGCTCCCATAGTCCAGTCAGACTCCTTTGCATTGACCATTTATTAGTATACTCAGTATTCAGTTTCAGCATGTTATAAATTGGTCATTGTATTCAGTTAGCTCAGAATTTTAGTATATCCTATTCAGATTATTGTACTTTCTTTTGGTCTTGTTCAACTATGTTTTATTTAAGATTTATTCTATCCTACATGCTCAGTATCTTCAAGTACAGATACATACGTGCGCTACATCTTCTCGTGATGTAGGTTCAGGTTCTTAGCATCAAGATCACGCTTAGATCGACTTCCGATCTCTAGTTCAGCAGATTCAGTGGTGAGTCCTCATTATCTGACGACAATAGTCATGATTTTATTTCAGTCTTTCAGTCATTTATTTTTAGTTTTGCTAGACTTAGCTGGGGCTTGTCCCAGTATTTCTAGTCATTTAGAGGCTTACATCAGATATAGTTAGTTTCAGTATAGTATTGAGTTAATAACTTATTTGTATTAAACTCATTAGTATTTCATTTATCTCAGTTATAGTATATCAGTATTCCCCATCTTTTCAGTTTAAATTATGATTTAGCTTCCACGTTAAGTTTATTATCTTTAGTATGATCATGATCATGCCAACAGGGTTAGCTTGGGATCACTTGTGGTCCTAGGTTTCGTGTCCTCGTCTCGGAGGTAGCTTGGGGCATGATAAAACTTGGTATTAGAGCACTAGGTTGAAATGTCCTAGGATGGATGAAAGCGGCACTAAGTAGCGTCCTTTTCATGGGTGTGAAGTTCACCACATATAATGAGAGGGAGGCTATGTAGTGTTTTAGGAAAAACCATCACTTTCTTGTTACTCTTATCGTGCGTGAGGTATGATCTTATTCCATTCTAACTTTATATTCAATGTTTTAGATCATGCCTCCTCGTAGAGCTAATGCTAGGAATGTGAATGCAGCTCCTCCAGTCCCAGACTAGGAAGTCTCCAATGCTGAGTTCATAAATGCTATACAAATGTTAGCTCAGAGTATGAACAACCAAAACAATCGGGTTCATGCTCATGGGAATGAAAATTGTGAATCAGTAGCAGCAAGGGTCCGTGACTTTTTTAGGATTAATCCGCCTGAGTTCTTAGGATCACAAATTAATGAGGATCCTTAGAATTTCTTGGATGAGATCAAGAAGATCTTTGAGGTAATTCAAGTCACTAGAAATGATCAGGTTGAGTTAGAATCATACTAGTTGAAGGATGTTGCTCATATTTGGTAAACTCAGTGGAAGGAAAATAGAGGTACAGATGCAGTTGGGCGCCATTACTTTACTTGGGATTGCCTTAGTGAGACCTTTCTGGACATAATTTTCCCATAAGTTATAAAGCAAAAGCGCAAGAATTTATGAACTTAAAATGGGTAACAACATGACA
This sequence comes from Solanum habrochaites, assembly GCA_027704765.1. Lineage (NCBI taxonomy): Eukaryota > Viridiplantae > Streptophyta > Magnoliopsida > Solanales > Solanaceae > Solanum > Solanum habrochaites. The sequence continues at coordinate 23,254,781 of JAKWJA010002494.1, forward strand.
GTCCAAGAGTATGGACTCAAGTTTTAATCACTCTCCAGGTTGATCCCACATTGTTGCTGACCATGGACTCAGATGATGTTCTTATCTGGATGTTAGATTTGGTGAAACTTGAGTGGCAGAATTCTATCTACTGGTAGATATGAACATATCTAGGCTTATGACTTATGCTAAGAAAGTTGAGGGTAATCAGGCTAGGGAACAGGCTAGGATAATAAAAAGGCTAGGATGGGAACTTTGACTATTCTCAAAGCATAAATCGGGTGTGGAAATCGATCGCTATCGCTCAAAAAGAGTCCACATAATTTTTTAGTCTCCCAGCCCGTTTCGTCACTAGTGTTCCATCCTCCAAGAACGGTATGACCGAAAAGGCTAGAGCACACCAGCCTTTAAGTAAGTCTCAGGAATGTTTCAGGCACCAAGATTTACACCCACATGCCCTCAGTGTGGTAAGAACCATCCAGACGAGTGTCTTGCAAGCAAAAGAAGGATGTTTGGGTGGGCGGTCATTCCTGGTCACAGTTTGAGGGATGGTCGCTCTAGACACGGTCAGGAGGTGGATAATGCATAGAGCTCAGTCTACAACGTATAGCAGGCACGCAATCAAGCACTCTACTGCAGCAGGGTAACTCATCTGGCACAGGTGGGGCGTTCAGTGCAAGGAGCAGGGTTGTATATTCTTCAAATTCTTCAAGCTCTCCAGATTAGGAAGGTTCTCCTATGTAGTCACTTAGTATGGTCCGAGTCTTTGGACTTTGCAATTGTTTATGAATTTTTATAACCATATAACCAGCGGATTACTATCTCTTTTGTAACTTCTACAATAGCAGTAACAATTCATATTAATCTAGAACTACTCTCTCAAACCTTTTCTCGTCTCTACTTAGTTGGTGAGCCAGTTATAGCTAGCAGGGTATAGCAGAAATTGTGTGTCACTGTATCTCAGAAAGTCCCATCAGCAAGATTGTAAGTTAAGAAATGGTAACTTGATTTAATTTCTAGCATAAATTGGTTTACATTCAATTTTATGGTCCTCAGTTGATTGTAGAACTAGGATTTTTTGTTTTCAGTTTCTAGAAGAACCAATCTTAGAATGGAAGGGTAGTAGCTTAACACCTATGTGTGAATTCATTTCTTACCTTAAGGCCAGAAAGATGATCTCTAAGGTTTATTTCTATCCTCTAGTTCGAGTTAAGGATTCTATCTCTGAAACCCCAACTCTTGAGACAATTCTATTAGTCTGTGAGTTTCCAAATATATTTCAGAAGCTATTCACGGAGTCCCTCTCGAAAGGGAAATCAACTTTGGATTTGATCTCCATTAAATGCTCAGCCTATTTATATTGTTCCTTACATAATGGGTCCAGCAGAGCTTAAGAAATTGAAAGAGAAGTTGAAATACCATATATATAAGAGCTTCATCAGACCTAGTACTTCACCATGGGGTGCGTCATGTTGTTCGTAAATAGAAAAGTGAATTCTCTCTCTCATAATGTTCATTTACTATAGATGTTTACCAGGTCTCATCAAGAAAATGTATCCCACCCCATGATTGTCCTAATTGTGACCAACTTCAGGGTGCTAGTACTTCTTAAATGAGACCTCAGATCGGGTTATCATACGCTAGGTCAGAGATAGTGACATTTTCAAAAACAGCCCTTAAGACTTGATATGGTTATTATAAATTTTATTTTGTCATTTGTCTAACGTATGCTGTCTTGCAGCTGCAGCAAGTCTTTCCTCGGATTTGGTGAACAGAGTGTCAATCAAACCGTACTTGTACTTGTTCTTATCGTTCTTCATTGATGATGTCCTCATTACTCTAAGAAAGAGCAGAACATCCTGTTCATTTGAGATTGTTTTTATACATACTCTCAAGGATTGCCAATTTATTCGCTAAGTTTAGAAAATATGAGTTGTTGGTTGCAATGCGTTGCTTTCTTTGTCCATTGTATCTAGCGAAGGTATCCGACTGGATTCACATAAGATATGAGAAGCAGAAACATGGCCTCAACAGGACCTACCTCTTCTACATATATAAGAAGTTTTTAGGTCTAGCGGGTTATTATAGAAGGTTTTCAGAAGGTTTTATCTAACATAGTCTAGTCTCACCATTGACTAGGCTGCCTGCAAAGATGGTCAAGTTAATAATCAGATATTGTATAAAAGTCTTGGCAGAATTGAAAACCAGAAAGATTGATTCATTCCTTTCTTGACTCACTAGATGGTTTCAGATGGTTATGTGATCTATTGTGATGCATCAGCTTTCATCTAGATTGTGTGTTGATGTAACGAGGTAGGTATAGCGTATTCTTCTAGACACTTAAGGTGGCATGAGAAGAACTTCAAAACTTTATTACCTCGAGGTTGCAGGCATGGTGTTGCACTCAAAATTTGGAGACAACTACTTGAAAATGGTTCACGAGATGTGTTAACTGATGCATAAGTACCTTCAGTAAGGTTTCAAACCCAGAAAAAGTTGAATTTTCTCTAAGGATCTGACTTGAGTTCCTTAAGGATTACGATATGAGTGGTGGCATTATATTATCATTGGTAAGGGCGAATAAATAGTATAAGATGCTCTTAGCATATTATCTATAAGCGGGTGTGTACGCCATAGTTGAGGAAACAAGGAGGAGATAGTGAAGGATGTCACAGGCTTATCATTAGGACTTTTTCGCCTAACAATTTGAAAATGATATGCTCAAGTAATGCTTAAACGTTCTAGATGCATGGATTAGCTCCAGTTCACACGACTTGTTGCCCTAGAACCAGACCTCAGAACATATTAATAGACAAGCCAACCAACTTGGTGAGTTAGTTGAGCTAGGCAAGGTGAGAACCAAACATGTAGGAAATCCTAATTGAAGAGATTCACACAGATGAGTTTTACCGAACTTAAAAGGGGTAATCTTAGGTTTGGAGGGTCTAGGGGTAAAATGGTCTTTTCCAATATAGGGGTAGTATTGTAATTACCCTAAATATTTAATTATTTAATTAATTAATTAATTATTTGAAGAGGAGTGGTAATTCGGGTAGGGAATGGCCGAAATTGACTTTTTTGCAAGTTAGGCTTCACCTGGGTTCGAGCCTTTGTGGAAACGACATTTAGGTGGATTAATTGATGATTATAATCTGATTTTTGTAGGGTCTTGGTGGTCATTTTGCTTACCCTTAAAAAATAATCAGATTTTTAAACAATTGAGAGAAGTCCTAATTTGACTAAGTCTCCACCTAATCTCCTAATCCTAAGCTAACTCATTCTCACGTGTCTCCTTACTCTCACCTTATTTACTTGCTCAACTTTCTGTAAAAAAAAAAAAACCAAACAAAAATATATATAAAGTTCATCAAGAACTTGAACACTCAAACTAAAAAAGCAATATAAGCTTCAAAATGAAAAGCAAAAACCAAGTTCTATACGGATTGTGCTTGTGATTTCGGTGGTGAGATGTTGGGTTAGTGTGGGGGGGGGGATTTTGGATGCACATAAGAAAACGTAGAACGACTTCAGGTATGGGTTTTCTTCCCTCTTGGTCCCTTTCCCAAGAGACCCCTAATGTTCAGATTATTCACAATAAAAAACTAAGGTTGTCCCCGTTGCATGCCCCTCTCATTAGATCCTTTTAAAGATTCAAGTATGCGTTGGTATGACTATTGGTAGATGATCTTATGGATAGTTGTGATTACATGTTTAAATGTGTATTCGGAATTATGTAGAAATGAAAGAAGTGTTTCCAAAAATGTTTGATATGTTAACTTGTGGGTGCACGTGTGTACTGTGATTTTGGTCTCGGTTTGAAGCATGGATTTTTTTTTACATGTTAAATGTGTATTTTCATGCATGCATTAATAAACGTGATGTTCATATGATTCAAAGTGCTGAATTAAATGTAGTTCTTGATTGACTTAACCTTGAAAATGCACCCAAAGATTCCCTAAAAATACTACTACTAACTCGAAAATATCTTACTGTCTTAAACGTGAACAGAGTGAGAAAATTAACAATCGAGGCAAGGTGATTAAATTCCCAAAAATACTCATGGAAACACACCTAAAGATGCACTAAGATGTTACACGACATTTTTTCCTAAATCTAAAACTTTAAAGTTGAGAAAATGGACTGTAGATGGTGAAAGGTGCAAATTTCCAGCAGTCTGGCATTTTGTTTTTGCAGCTTACTGTAAAAAAAGTCACTGTTTTAAAAATAGTTATTTAAATGCATGAGGTCATGGGATGGTAACCAAGACTCACCATATACATGTTATAAAAAACTTAAATATAATAATTAAATGTAGTAAGGGATTCTAAATGGGGTAAAGCTCATGAAAAAAGTTGGGGGGAAATGAAAGAAAATGAAGTGAGTGGTGTGGGGTCGAACCACAAAGCCTCTGGACATATGAGGAGAAAGGAGAAAAAGAATAAGAAATAATAATGAGGATGTGGATTCTAACCCACAACCTTGTGCAGATGGAGGTAGGAGAAAATGCAATTAAATAAGGTGAGGTTTTGGGGGTTCGATCCCACACCCTCTTAGCCTAACGAATGAATGCAACTAAAGAGAGAAAAAGAAAAGGATTGGGAGTTGGGGATTCTAATTTGGGTCCCCCAGAAGAAATGTTAAGACAAAATCAAGACAAAAAGAAAAACATATGGGGGTGATTGGATCGTACCTAGGTCCCCGCAAATATTGAAAAATTAACAATTATAAAGTTTAATTTCAGATTAAGTGTTACCAAGGGATTCCAAATACTCGGTTTCCCTTGGCCCAATTCCGTCTTGACACTAAGTCTTACGTAATTAATAATTAATGCATCTGGCCTTATAAGATCAAAATTGAGAAACCTTTAACATTTCTTTACAAGATGGCATAAGTCTTTACTCACATTATCTTTGGTAAGTATGAGTCACTTGACGAATTATGAATGAAGCCTCAATGGCGTGTACATATGGATCCATAGTCCATGTATGTTTAAAAGAATGCGACCTGGATGTATGTGATCGAATGATTTGAACCTAAGATGGGTAAAGTAAGTGTGAAACATACAACGGCCAAGTGCATTTGCATATTATGAAATGAACTTCACGTAATGGGAGTGGTAGAATGATGTTGGTCAATTCTCAAAATAATCCAAAAGGAAAGGTTAAGAATGAATATCATAGTTAATATGTCAGGAAAAGCATGACTACAGAACTTAGCTAGAGCACGTCCTGAACAATCTCCATCTAATGCCAAAAAAATCATGTCACTAGATGAAAATTTCCTAAGAGAGTATATTTATGCTAACGATGAACCAGTGAGACCAGTTGTATGTCCGGCCTAAGATCAATGTCCCTCAATGTGAATTCCAAAGAGCATGATATATGTTATAATCGATGAATAAATATGAAAGGTGAGTAAAGATGAAATGAAAAGATGGTTAAGAAGACAGGTGGCACCATAATACGAGGCTAAGTTGCAAGTGAAGCAAGTTGTACTGCCTATATAAGGGTCACCAAAGTAATCACCTAAGAGAGTGTTAATATTAAGAGACAATCTCAATCACACTCTACCGTGAAAGTGTGAACGACAATTCACACTTAATATGTATACGAAATGATAATATGAGAACTCATGCTAATTAGCTATGACTCACATGCTAGAAGCTAGCTTCAATGACATATGAGATAATGTAATGGAACTGTATACTGAGCACTCCTAGGCTATCTATGAGTGGCGATCCTTCTTTTGGGAGGAAAGTTCTTGTAATTTCCTCATTAATGATACGATCCATCAAGACAGGTCTAATGAGTCTCCCAAATCTCCCTCCTAGTTTTTTAATTATGCTGCGCACAATGGACTAGCCAGGGGTTTCCACCTAAGCGGCTAGTATGTTCTTGGTGTTCACCTGCGCCAGTGACTCCCACCGCTTTTCGGTGTGGGGGAGACACCGGGTTTAATGATGCTTCACAAATGATCTATGGAGGTTTTAAATTTGAAGCTCCCAAAGTATGATGGATTAATGAAATGATTAGACCAAAGAAGGAAGGTGTTTGGGTAGGATAATCAATAGTGCACGAGACTTAATGTAAATGACACTAGGTCATCTTAGTCAATTCACATTGAAACCAATGAAGTCTTAACTACAATCCTATGTATATGGCCGGTGTTTACACTAGCCTATGAATGAAATGAAATGAAGTAACGTATGAATGAATATCAGACCCTTGATTTTGAAGAAGGCTCACCTAATTAGGTCCCATATGTTGAGCCCGGTCATATTAGAAGTCCTAAGGTTAAGTAAGAAAGTCCATGATTCCAATGTCTCATGACAATATGAACACGAATGAAATGAAATATGCTATTTGCTAATGGAATAATGTTTATGTGTTGTGTGGCAATATATACGTATATGATCAGTTACCTCATTGATGACTTTCCTAATTCTATTTGTGGCAAGTCTCCTGACTTGGCTTCCATAAACTCATAATCATTAGGAGAGAGCTATTCAAATCAATCATGTCCCGTGTGTTCTTGCATATACCCATACTTAATACAAGTGTGTATTAATTCCATACATTTATCTAATTTTAGGTGCAGGTGCAGTTGGACGTTAGAGCTTACGAGTCGATGCAGAAGTTACCCGGATGTGGAGCTTTCATCCAGATTTGGTAGCCATCATAATTTGGAGGATGGTTACTAATTTATTCTAGCATAGACGTAGGCATGAACTAGCGGAGTATGTTCCACTATCGTTTCTTTCGTATTTACTTCCAAATGTTGTATTGGTGCCATTTTGGCAAATCTATATTTATGACTATATCCTTCAGTTGATTTTCTTGAGTTAGACGGTTGTTGTCAATGCTTATGAGTTTACATATATAGTATTATGCGATATCAATGTTTTATAATATAAAGTTTAAGTAAACAAAAGTTTAAATTTTCTGCTAAAATTAACCTATAAAGTAACAACGACATATGTAGGCTTGTCTCCGACCTTTGAGAGGTCAATGACGCCGCTCCCGTCTGCGGTCTAGATTCCGGTCGTGAGATTCACCTTATGAGTATATTAAATAGTGGTGTAATAGTTCAAAATGGGGCAAAATCTTCTTTTGTAGTGGAGGTTAAGGAAAAGTAAGGCAGTGATCCAATTTTTCTTGAACTTAACGGTGCAGTTCACAATCAGAGAGTGAAGGTTTACTCCCAAGGGGGAGATGGTGTACTTCGCTACCGAGGTAGATTGTGTGTTCCTAATGTGGGTTGAGAAATCCTATCCATGCAGAAGCCAATAACTCTAGATATTCTATTCATCCACGTGCTACTAAGATGTACCGCAGCCTATGGGAGTCCTATGGTGGCAATGGCTAAGAGGATATAACAATACTCTCTGTGAGTAAGTGCCCCCAATTGCAAGTAAGTCAGTAGAACTTCATAAACCATGAGGTATGACTCAAGAGATCGATATTCCTATGGGAAGAGGATTGTGATCATATTGTATTTCATCCAGGTTTTACCATCGTACTCGCATACAACATGACTCCCAATTGGGTGGTAGTTTGATAGGAATACTAAGTCTTCCCGCTTTTTAGCGATCAAGACTATAGATTGGCAAGGAACTATCTAAACTTTCATTAATGAAATGTGAGGTTTCATGTGGTTCTTGATGATCTCTCATATAGAGGTCCTCCATTTCCCTCTCATTTCTGGAAAGTCCTTCGAAGGGTCTTGGTACTCAAGTTAACCTTAGTACATATTTCATCCGTAAGGGATGGACAGACAGAGAGTACCATTAGCACCTAAAATTATTTGAAACTTGTGTGATCGGGGCTTTCAAGGAATTGGGGATGATCCCCTTCCTGTGATTGCGTTTGGCCTACATTAATATCTAGGCATTCCATCATTCAGATGCCCCTTATGAGCCTTTTGTTTGTGGGAGTAGGTCTATATCTCATGTTGTTGGTTTGAAGTAGTGAGTACATCTTTAATAAGGGTCCAGATTCATAGTCGTTTATGCTATGAGAAAGACTCATTAGAGATAGAGCTTTAAAAAAGACAACCCAAAGTGTCATAATCTTATGCAATGTGAAAAGAACTGAATTAGAGTTTCAATTTATATTAGTTTTCCTGAAAAGTGTCACCTATGAAAGGGGTGATGAGTTTGGCAAAGAAAGGGACCCGTCAGTCCCTAGGTATGTAGGCCCTTACAAGATCTTGAAAAAGGTTGGCAAGGGTGGCATTGTAGTTAGAGTTTCCAGCAGAATTAGCAGCAGTGGCATCTTTCTTCACCATCTCACTCGTTTAAGAGTGTGTAGTGATCCAAGCACTCTGTATGCCATTAAGAGAGTGAGGCGGTGAATGATAGTCTTTCTTATGAGGATATACTAGTTGAGATTCTTGACCGTCATATAGGAGGTTGAGAAAAAAAAGTCTCTTCAGTCAAGGTTTTGTGGAGGAGTCAGTCCGTAGAGGGAGCCACTTGGGAACCAGAAGCATCCATGAAAGACAAGTATCCTCACCTCTTTCCTTCCAATTCCGATCTAAATTGAGGTAATAGTTCCTCTTTAGTTTTTCAGACATTCATGCATGAGTTCAGCCTTAGAATCATGTTCCCTTAGTTCGTACTTGCATTTTTATTGTATCTGCATGTCCTCGAAACATAATTCAGTCAGAAAATGAGTTATCAGTATTTAGTAGTAGAGATTGCAACTCTGTCCCTCTATTTATGCTTGTTTAGTATTCATTGAGGATGAATGTCCCAAGGAGGAGAAAATGTAACACCTCGTATCCAAAACAAACCACAGATTTTTAGAAAATTTGCAGGTGCAATAGACTGTTTCCATCAAAGGACCATGGCCTGACCCATGGCCCGTCCTGCACAACTGTCAATTGAGTCAGAAACCCCCAAAAACTCAGCCGAGATAAAATTGACTAAGTGTCGAACGACGGACAGACCTGCGGTCAAAATCTGTGTCTATCGATCGACACCCCATTTACCCACTCTATAATATAAACCACGGTTGACCAGCACAGACTGTCATTCGATCTACGGTGCGTAGGTGGAAATTAATAGACAGTCAGGGTGAGAATACAACTGGTTCAACTTCAATTGATCATAACTCTTAGCACAAAATTAATTAGGTGTCCTATCACATATCAACAGATAGATAATTAAATTATGTTTCCATAGCCACCAACCTTGATAAAATAAAACCTTCGAGTAAAAAGTTATAACCATTTTAGTAAAGGCCTATTGAACAGACCCAACCTACGGACAAACAACGGACCATCGATTGAACGACGGACCGTCAGTCCAGGTCGTCGTTTAGTCCGATAGCAATTAACTCAGAGTTCTTTTGGTCTTTTGCCACTTTGTTTAGACCCTAAGATACATCATTTTGACCCTAAATCATCAAGTTTTAGTCATTTAAGCCTAGAAACATAAGTAAAACTTACCTAAGTCAAATCATTAATCAAAAATGAAATTAGATTAAGAAAGACCAAAAATTTCAAGACCTAGTTCAAGAACAAAACAACATTCCAGCAGTTCCAGCCCCAAATCTAATGGTTTCTCCGGAATTCATCACCAGTTTGTGGGATTTCACTAGTGGGTTCCTTTCCCCCCATAGGTCCCTAGTTTTCATCAATTCTTGAGTCCATAGCATGATTAGACCTAGGGTCTTCTATAACTTCCACCAGAACTTCATGAATTCAATTATTTGTATTTTCCAATACTGACTCTCCTTTCTACTTCTGCTTTCTCTACATTCTCTCCACTTCTTTCTCTTCCCTCCCTACATCTATGAACTCTTTCACTCTTGTGCAGAGTTTCAGAACGCCTAGCAATGTATTTTCTTTATTTTTTGAATACACAGGCTAGGTCAGATATTTCAATTACTTTAGATATACATGCTCGTTAAAATGCATAATACCAGATTAATTGTTGTCATTCTCAATTTGCAGTTCAGTTTTGAGTCTATCTAAGTATTTACATAAATCTAATAATCAGTTAATTACATAAGTTCTTGGGGAGTGCCTCATATACCACGTTGGACTAGGGTCAGCATACCCATACCCCAAACTACTAGCCTAGTAGGTTGTGTAAGTCCCCTTTATCGGCATCAATTTAATGATCATGCCAGCATGCCTTTATACCTCTGGCAGGGTATATAGGGTCCTCTCGATTGTTGGTATACATCAGACTCCACATTTAGCTCATGTGGTTTTATTATAGGTAATTAGTAGCTCCCATAGATAAGTTAGATTCCACTGCATTGACCATTTATCTGTATATCTATTTTTCAGTTTCAGCATGTTATAATTGGTCATTGTATTCAATTATCTCAATATTTGAACTTACACCTGGTCGTCGTTATTAGTCTCATTTGGTGTGTTAGATATTTCCTTGCTTTGTGCTTGTTCAGTTATGTTTTTTTTAGCTTTTCTCTATCCTACATGCTCAGTACCTTCAAGTAATGATGCATACGTGCGCACATCTTCTCGTGATGTAGGTTCAGGTTCTAAGCATCCAGATCATGCTTAGATCGATTTTCGATCTCCAGTTCAGCAGATTCAGTAGTGAGTCCTCATCCTTCGAGAAAAATAGTCATGAAGTCATATCAATATTTTAGTCATTTAGTTTCAATTTTTTCTAGACTTAGTTGGGGCTTGTCACTGTATTTCAAGTCGGTCAGAGGCTTATTTAAGACATAGTTATTTTCAGCTTAGTATTGAGTTAATATTTCCTTTGTATTAAAATCATCAATTTTCATATATCTCAGATTTATCTTAGGAGTATTTCCCCATTCTTTTATTTTAAGTATGATTTAGATTCCGCAACAATTTATATTCTTTAGTATGCTCATGATCATGCCAGCATTGTTAGCGTGGGATCACTTGTGGTCCTAGGTTCTGTGTCCGCGTCTCGAGGGTAGCTCGGGACGTGACAAAACTTGGTATCACAGCACCAGGTTCAAGAGTCTTAGGATTTCTGAAAAGCCACACTAAGTAGAGTCCTTGTCATGGGTGTAAAGTGCACCACATCTAACAAGAGGGACGCTAAAAAGTGTGTTAGGAAAAACTTCACTTTCTTGTTACTCTTATCGTGCGTAAGGTATGATCTTATTCCATTCTAAATTTATGTTCAACGTTTCAGATCATGCCTCCTTTTAGGGATAATGCTAGGAATGCAAGTGCCAGGAATGCAAACTCAGCTCCTCCAGTCCCAGATCAAGAAGTCTCCAATGTTGAGTTCAGGAATGCCATACAAATGTTGGCTTAGAGTATGACTAAGAAGAAAAGTTGGGTTCATTCTCATTTGAATATAAATGGTGGATCGATAGCAGCAAGGGTCCGTGACTTTGTTACGATTAATCCGCCTGTGTTCTTAGGATTACAAACTAATGAGGATCCTCATAATTTCTTGGATGAGATCAAGAATATCTTTGAGGTAATTCAAGTCATTGGGAATGATCGGGTTGAGTTGGCATCATACCAGTTGAATGATGTTGCTCATATCTGATACACTCTGTGAAGGAAAATAGGGGTACATATGCAGCTCCTATTACTTTGGATTGTGTCAGTGAGACTTTTCTTGATAGGTTTTCCCAATAGAGTTGAAAGAAGCAAAATCTCATAAATTCATGAACTTGAGGCAGGGAAACATGACAGTCCAAGAGTATGGACTAAAGTTTAACCAAATCTCCAAGCACATGGTTGCTAACTCCAGGGATTAGATGAATAAGTTCTTGTATGGAGTGTCGGATTGGTGAAACTCGTTTAGAAGTGTATGGCTATCTTGGAGATTGCACATATCTAGGCTTAATGAGTCTGCTTATGGGTTGAGGGTGACAAGCTTAGGACATGATAAGGATAATAGAAGGCGAGGACTGGGAGTATGATTATACCCTCTCAAGCAGCAACGGTGGTAGAAATGACTCACAGATTCAACAGAAGTTTTCAGCTCCAGCTTCTTCATCAACTAGTGATCAAATTTCCAAAAAATAAGTATGACCAGAAGGGTAGAGCACCACGCTCTAAGTCCAGGGAAGTGTTTCAGGCACCAAAACTTACCCCACTTACCCTAAGTGTGGTAATAAACATCCAAGCGAGTGTCTCTTAGGAAAAGAAGGATATTTTGGGTGCGGTCATTCTGGTCACTGGTTGAGGGACTCTCCTTCTAGATAGGTTCAAGGAGGTGGAAATGGTAGAGCTCATTCTACAACATCAGCAGCACCAGCAAGTCACCCAACTCAGCAGGGTAACTTATCTGGTACAGGTGGTGGACAGCGCCAGAACCGTTGTAGTCTCCGGCTCGCCGGATCAGAATTGTTATCCTATGTACTCACTCGGTACGTTATGATTCTTTGACCTTGATGGTTTACATTGTTCGCTCCAGGGCACTCTTTCTTTGTAACAAGTCCAACTCATTGCTCGTCCAAAAACTCTGTCAAACCCTTTATCACTCTCCCTACTCCCGTCGTGACCCAGTTTATAGCTAAACAAATGAGTAAGTCAAAAATGTTCCCTCTCACAGTCTCTTATAAATTAACGTGAACAGATCTTGTAGAGTTAGAAATGGTAGACTTTGATGTCATTCTAGGCATGTATTTGTTACATGTTTGTTACGACTTAGTTGATTGTAGAACTAGGATTGTTCGTTTTCAGTTTCCATATGAACTAATCTCAGAATGGAAGGGTAGTATTTTAGCGCCTAGGGTCGATTCATCTCTTAACTTAAGGTAAAAAAGATGATCTCAAAGGGTTATCTCTATCATCTAGTTCGGGTTAAGGATTCTAGATTCAAAAAAAAAGGGAAGCCCCCCCTCCATCTCTCTCTATTACTAATAGTTTATGAGTTTCTAAAAGGTTTTGAGAAGATCTTCCTAAGTACTTCCAAAATGGAATCCGCCTTTGAATTGATCTCCTTTAACCAAAATACCCCAGCTATTATATTACTCCTTAACACAGAATGGCTCCAGCAGAGCTTAAGAATTGAAAGAGAAGTGGAAGACGATTGGGGGGGCTTTTTCTAGATAAGGGTTCATCATACCTGAGTATTTCACCATGGGGTTCTCCAGTGTTTTCGCAAAAGAGAATGATGGTTTTCCTCGAATGTGCATTGACTATAGACAGTTGAACAAGTCACCACTAAAGAATAAGTATCCTATATCCCATCCAGGATTATACATTGTTGACCAAAATTTCGGGCTTCTAGTCTTTTCTCAAAGATAGAACTAAAATCGAGTTATCATCCGCTCAGAGTCAGAGATAGTGACATTCCAAAAAAAATCCTTCACTACTCAATATGGTTATTATGAATTTTCATTTATGTCATTTGAACTAACCAATGCTCCTGTAGCTTTCATGTATTTGATGAACAGAGTGTTCAAATAGTAGTTGGACTTGTTCTTTATCGTTTTCATTGATGATATCCTTATTTACTCTAGGAATGAGGAAAAACATGCGAGTCATTTGAGGGTTGTTATGCAAACTCTTAAAGATGTTGTTATTTTTCAACGTCTCCGTCAAAGATCATCATGTTAGACAGCCGAAATGTTCGTTTGGTGCTGTGCAAAGTTCTTTGCTTTATTGGTCCACATTATACTAGAAAGAGGATCAAGTGGAGTCGCAGCAGAGATAGAACAAACAGCGGACAAGAACCCGAAACCTACCTCTTCTGCTACAACATACAAACAAACACATATTTCTTGTAGGTCTACTGTGATCCGCTTATTATCAAGAAGGGTCGTGATGATTTGTCATTCATAGACTCCCAATGATTAGTTAGCGCATAGATGTCAATATACACACCCACACACAGGAGATGATTGTGGTGAGAAGAAACTATGTAGAATTGAATACTAGGTTGACTACAACTCCTGTCTTGACTCTACCAGAGGGTTCAGATAGTTATGTGATCTATTGAGATGCATCCAGAGTTTTCTTGGGTTGTGTGTTGATGTAGCGAGATAACGTTATAACTTATACTTCTGGATAACTTAAGGTACATGAGAAGAATTATCCAACTTACAATCTCGAGTTTGCAGAAGTGGTGTTTGCACTCAAGATCTGGAGACACTACTTATATGGTGTTCATGTAGATATGTTCACTGACCATAAAAGCATTATATATGTGTTCACCCAAAAAGATATGAATTTTTGCCAAAGGAGATGGCTTGAGTTCCTTAAGGATTATGATATAAGTGTGCATTACCATCCTTGTAAGGCGAATGTAGTAAAAAAATTTCTTAGCAAACTATATATGGGTAGTGTATCCCATGTTGAATAAGAAAGGAAGGAACTAGTGAAGGATGTTTACAGGCTTGCTCGCTTGGAAGCTCGACTTATGAGCATATCAGACAGTGGTATAACAGTTGAAAATGGAGAAGAATCTTCTTTGGTAGTGGAGGTTAAGGAAAAGCAAGACAGTGATCCAATCTTTTTTGAACTTAAGGGTGCAGTCCACAATAAGAGAGTGGACGTTTTCTCCCAAGGAGGAGATGATGTGCTTCCCTACCAGGGTAGATTGTATGTTCTTGATGTGGGCGAGTTGAGAAAGCATATCCTTGCAGAAGCCCATAACTCCAGGAATTCTATTCATACCGGTGCCACTAAGATGTACCGTGATCCGCGGGAAGTCTATTAGTGGAATGACATAAAGAGGGATAAAACAAACTTTGTGAGTAATTGCCCCAATTGCCAGAAAGTTAAGGTAGAACATCAGAAATATGGAGGTATGACTCAAGAGATCGATATTCCTACTTGGAAGTGGGAAGTGATCAATACGGATTTCATCACAGGTTACCTCGTACTCGCAGATAGTATGACTCAATTTGGTTGATAGTTGATAAGATGACTAAGTCTTCTCGCTTTTTAGTGGTCAAGACTACAGATTCAATAGAGGACTATGCCAAGCTTTTCATTAATGAAATGTTGAGGTTGCATGGAGTCCATTTATCTATTATCTAATAGGACCTCAGCTTATCCCTCATTTCTAGAAGTCATTTCAGAAGGGTCTTGGTACTCAAGTTAACCTTAGCACATCATTTCATTCGAAGATGGATGGAAAGGAAGAGTGCACCATTCAAACCTTAAAGTATATGTTGAGAGGTTGCGTGATCAATTTCAAGGGTACTTGGGATTATCATCTTTTTCTAATTGAGTTTGCCTACAACAGTAGCTACCATTGCAACATTCAGATGGCCCCTTATTAAGATTTGTATGGGCGTATAGTATATCTTTTCCCTGTGATTTTGTTTTAAGTATGTAAAGCCGCTTGATAGGGCCAATTCCCTCATTTATTCTATGGAGAAAGTTCAAATTAACATTAGAGAGACTTAAGACGCACAGATTCATCAAGAATCTTATGTCAATGTAAGGGAAAAGGAACTAGATTCCAAGTTGATGATTAGGCTTTTCTGAAAGTGCACCTATGAAAGGGTGATGAATTTTGCAAGAAAAGGGAGCTGCTGCAGTCCTAGATATGTAGGACCTTACAAGATCTTGAAAAGGGTTGTCAAGGTGGCATATGATCTAGATTTGCCATCAGAATTAGCAGCAGTACATTCGGTCTTCCACATGTTACTCTTGAAGAAGTGTATGGGTGATCCAGTCTCTGTAGTTCCATTAGAGAGTGTGGCGATGAAAGATAGTCTTTCTTATAAGGATGTACTAGTTGAGATTTTTGACCGTCATGTTACAGGTTGAGAAATAATGAAGTCGCTTCAATCAAGGTTTTGTGGAGGAGTCAGTCCGTAGAGGGAGCTAGTTGGGAAGTAGAAGCAGTCATGAAAGCCAAGTATCCTCACCTCTTCCTCTTTCCTTTCGATTCCACTCAGTTTCTACTTGCATTTTTAGCGTATTTGCATGTTCTCGGAACTCAAATCAGTCAGAAAGTCAGTTCTCAATGTTTAGTAGTAAGGTTTGCATCTCTCCCCCCTTATTCCAGCTAGTTTAGTCTTCATTAGAGGAAGCGAATGTGCCCAAAAGGGAGATAATGTAACACCCCATATCCAAAACAGACCCAAAAAAACCATCTTTTCTGAAAATCTATCAGTGCAACAGATAGTGGCCGTCGATGGGCCGTAGCCTGATCCACAGTCCGTACTGCACATCCATCAATGGAGTCAGAAACCTCCAAAATCTTAGCCCAGGAAAATTTGACTATGTGTTGAACGATGAACGGAACGACGTTCCGTAGGTAATACTACGGTCTATAGTATGCGTCTGTCGATCAACACCCTATTTACCACTCTCTCACAAGAACCACGATTGACCAGCACAGCCCGTAGATGACCTATGGACCGTAGGTGGAAGTTAGAAGACATTCAGGGGGAAATGCAGTTGGGTCAACATCAAATGATCATAACTCTTAGTACAAAATGAATTATTTGTCCTATAACCTACCAAAAATAATTGAATTAGCTTTCCATAGACACCGGACTTGCTAAAAACAAATCTATGAGTAAAAAGTTATGACTGTTTTAGTAAAGAAATGTCGAACAGGCCCAACCTACGGATCCAAAAGATGAAACCGTTGAATTGTAACGACCGGCCATCATCTAGGTCTTCGACTATCTTCTGCGGATATATCACTTCTCTCTCCCAATAATGCAACTCCGACTCCACATACCCCCAGACCTCCGGCCATGTGTCCACTTTGACCACAATTGAACTGCAGGTGTCTTTTCGGTCTTTTCCTACTTTGTCTAAACCTTAATATATGTTGGTTTTACCCTAAATCATCATATTTTAGTCAGTTTAAGCATTGAAACATAAATTAGACTAACCTGAGTCAAAATCATAAATCAAAACTTAGAAAATTAGAATAAAAATAGGAGAAAAAGGTCAAGAGCGCTAGTTCAAGAACGCAACAATGTTCCAGTAGTTCAAGCCCTGAAATCTAAATATTTCTACGTGAATCTCATCACCAGGTATGTGGCATTTCACTAGTGGGTTCCTTTCACCCATTGGGTCCCTAGTTTTCAGTCAAATTCTTGATTCCCATATCATGATTAGACCTAGGGTTTCTAGAACCCTATATGCTTACAAGTTTCTTTGGGGAGTAAGTTGCATTGCATGGCATAAGTCGGCGGCACATAGTATGTCCGAGACCCACTGTCTATGTTAATCTGAAGTTTGTCTTCCTGCAAGTAAGAATCGAGCTTTCCATTCTTTTAATTTGTTGTTAATGTTATCTATAATGTACTGATAATCTGAACTTTTTAGGTTGATGGCTAGTTATGGGTAGTCCAAGATATTTTCCTAACCTATTTTTCTGTCGGTTGTTCATATAGTAGAGAGCTCACTTTTGTTTTCTGTAGAAACATTTGTTAAGAAGATAATTGAGGACTTATTAAAATTTATTTTTTGTCCTGATTGTGTTGAGAGAGTGTTAAAGATCTCGATTATTGTGGCCGCATTTTCTTTATTTGCCTTTTCCATACGAATGATATCATCAGCAAAGAGTAGATGTGAGATCGGTATTCCTATTCCTCCAATCCTAACTGGTTGCCAGTGTTGCTCATGAGTATCATAATTTAATAATCTTATTAGAGATTCCATACATATTATGGAAATGTAAGGAGAAAACATATGTCCTTGTCTAATGCCCCTAGATGGGAGGAAATAATTCGTGAGGGTTCCATTAACTAAGACTGACATATAAGAAGTGATTATGCAAGACCTTATGAGATTAATAATATTCTTATTAAAATTTAAGGATTGTTAAATATTGTTTAATGAACGACCATTCAAATCTTTAGAAAGCCTTTTCTAAATAAACTTTTAATAGCGTTTTACCAAATATTGCTTTTGTTTTTTGGAAAGTATGTATGGCTTCTTGGACTGTAATTGCATTATTAACATCTCTTCTTCCAGGTATGAAACTACATTGTTGAGGGCTAATGATTTTATCTAAGTAAGGTTTGATTCTGTTTACTGTTATTTTTGTAATGGTTTTATAAACGGTATACAAAGGCTAATGGGTCGATAATTAGTAATTTGTTACTATTTTTTATTTTAGGAATAAGGCAAATGAAAGTTTAGTTTAGTTCCGGTGGGACAACGGAAGAACTATGATTGATTCCTTTGTATCTTTCCAATACTTTTGGAAGAACAATGGATGTAGTTTATATGGATGTAACATTCCGGAAAATTACATGTCTAGTGAAGAGCCCAATTAGTCTTTAAGAATGAGTATTGAGGATACATAGGAATTCCAATGCCCAATATTGAGAAAAATTGTGCATAGCATAGAAAGTTGGCTAAGAGGTATTAGACAATTTGTATATAATACCCAAATAAGCAAAAAATTGGGTATATTAAAAAATATTGTCTTAAAGGGTATTAGTCAATTTTTCTAAGTATTAATAAGCTTGTTTTATAAATGCACTTGCAATAAATACCCTAAGCCAAATTTATTCATTGCCTGTTTAAATAGCACACATAATTTACTAGGGGCATCCAAGTGTCCAAGAAAGCCTAGTACGCATAACCATGACCATTTAAAATATCATTGTAAAATTAAGCAGTTTCCAAGGAGCAATTGATTAGGGTCCTTGGACAATAAGTAAACATTCTCAAATTACCGCATAAATAATAGTTATTTATGAAGTGAAAGCCAACCATGGTACGGAAAGCAGAAGACCAGTGAAGAAGCTACAAAAGGAAGGGACCATTCTTACAGAATTAGGTTAGGGTAGTTATGCGGGAAAACGTGCACAAGGAACCACTTAATGTGGGGCCTAACCTCCCTACCAATTTTAGATTCTAACCTACTATGCCAAATAGCTAACTAACCTATGACTAACCAAAATGGACCCACTAGTTCTCCCGACAACCTAGGACCAAAATCGGGTTGACACTAACCTAGTACTAGTTAAAGAGACAACCTAGGATAGTCCAAAAAGTTAGTTATGGTCATATCAACTTAGGGGTACTTTAATAATTACCCTAGGTTAACTAATTAATTTATTTAGCAACTTAATTAATTAATTTAAAAGGTCTAAAACCAAAACTACAAGGAAAATTTTCAGATTTTGGTTAACACAAGAAAAGGAGAACCTGTACCTAACCGTAGGATGGTCTCAAAGAGTACTCCTTAGGTATACTTAGTATGTACTCCTCGGCTTACTTATTAATTAATTTTGCAAGCAATTATATAATTAAAGGGGTCAAAGCCGAAATTCTTATGCTTACCCTAGTATAAATGGGCAAGAAACATCCTAAGTACTTAATCTAGGATGATCCAAAAAGGGTTATTTTGTTCCATTGACTGAGGTACTTTAGTACACTTACAATAGTCTCCCCCTAAATTAATTAAATTATGTATTTTAATTATAAATTAAAAAATCAACATAATTTGAACCAGCAAAACCAAAAAAAAACAAAGATCAACACAACACCCAATTTCCAGATTTGACTAAGTGTATTTTTCCAACGTTAATCAACGTAAGGTCGGCTGCTGTCCTGCTGCTTTGTACAGTTGTGTGAACGTTAGTTTCCCTCGTACGGCGTAATTATTAGAACTACCCTAAGTTTTATAATCAATATCATATTCTTTAAACACTGAAAAATCCACTTCAACTCATAGAAAATACAAGGGATCGGCAAACAGTAAGCCAATCAGGAGAAGAAAAAAAAGAAA